>CM064570.1:17229675-17422209 GCA_032716605.1 Paralithodes platypus | reverse complement strand
AATAACAATAAAAATATCAATAAACATCAAATTCTCAATATCAAACACTAAAATCTTCTAAGGGAGGTAACACTCTGGCGCGACGAGTGTCTTGGTGCGTGGTAGCCGTGCCCGGGACGCCGCATTCCGAACGCAGGACATAATTTTCCAGCCGAAAATCACTCTACTTCCCGCGCTCGCCATTATGCAACCACTGGGGCTAGAGACCTCTACTCAACGGCATTCTACAGAGGAAGGTTTGTGCAACATTCAATTTTTTATTTATAACATTACATGCCCTATTCATTGAGTTACAGGTGAGTTAACATAGCCCAATAATCGTCAAAACACCCGGTACTACAGTACAGTCGCGAGCTAGAGGCCCCGGGTCTGGAGGGTTAACTGCGGCGATCGACCTATGTAAACATGACGACCGTACGCCCGGACACTACATCCATCCCGAGGGATGCAGTAGATTTGGCTGGGGCTAATTTGAGTCTGTGTGTAGTGTGTTGAGATAGGGTTGAAGGAGACGTGTTGTCTTGGTGTGTGCAGCCCGGTCCCGTATAGAGCGAGGTCAAACAGTGCAAATTTCGATTTGTGCGAGCAATGAAAATATCAAACACAAAATTATCAATCAATGCGAATACGATCTGTTATTGCGAGTCGTGTGGCAAGATGGGTTAAATCCGGGGAGTTTTCTATTAGTGCGGCCAAAATTTGTACAGTGCGATAAATTTCCCGCCTGACTCGTGGCATCACTGGTGTTTGAGCAGCTTGGGCATGGAGGGAGGCTGGTCAGTCAGACATTGTTTACCCTGTACTGTGTGACGCTATCTCGTATTCTCTGGTTTGTGATCGTATCAAGTGTAGAATTTAAGGTAAGGAAAGGTCTAATTTACCATTGATATGCTATATTTATCATTAATATTTGTTCTTGGTATGTTTGTGTCTGTATAATGACGATATAAGGAAAGATATGTGTGCTATATGGAGGACCGATCGACCAAGTAAGATTTTCCCCATTGGATACGTTGTTCACATAGTGCGACGCACTGTATCGACCAATTTCTCGCACTACGGGACCGAGCTGTACTTGTGAGTGTTATGTCGTCTGCGTAGAAAACTATATTTATTTGGGGTGCGTGGGGTGTGGGTATATACAGTATATCATGCATGTATAGATTGAAGAGTGCGGGCGACAAGACGGATCCTTGCGGGACTCAGTTTGTGAAGTTTTTTATATTAGATGACTGACCAGCAAATGACACATGTACTGTACGTATCTGTCTGCTAGGTAGTTGGCCAGCCACCTTTTGGTAAAGATGTAGTATTCGGGCATACCGCTCGCCTTGTTTATACTACTCGGCACGCTCGCGATCATTTTCCCGTCTATTTTGACTGCCGTGGGATACAATAATAGGTTGCGGGGGAGGGGGGCTTTGTCCCCCCTCACCCCCATGACTTATTGTCATCATTATATATATTGGCAAGGATGTAGTATGCGGGTGTACCGCCCGCCTTGTTTACACTACGCGGAAGCTCGCGATCATGTTCCCGTCCATTTTGACTGCCATGGGATACAATAATGGGTTGAGGGGGGGGGGGCTTTGGCCCTTACCTTACACAGGATTAACTCCCCTCATCTAACACCTACAGTGTAGTATGTGATAGAAGACTGAGAAATAGTACTGTGTTATAGCGTACCTTATTGGCGCCGTCTATTGGAGATTTTGACAACCTTTTTACAGAAATAAAATGTTATTAACACAATGTTTATATTACTTTGCCGAGAGTTAAAACATGTATCTATCTATCTATTGCCGGACGCCGTGATCCCCGAAGTGGTGGCCACGAATGAAACGCCCCCATGCACCTCTGTCCCTAGTCAATCGACGCTCTTCCTCCCATCCATCACCGCTTTCAAGCATATACAGTACGGTACTTCTTAACTCCATCCTTCCACCTCTCTCTCAGTCTACCTCTCCCTCTCTTTCCTTCCACCTCACTCTTGTACATATAGCCTATGACTATAATTTTTAGAGCATATAGATTCTATATTTGTCTTCAAATTAAAAAAAAAACATTATGACATTAAACTAAAGTTAAACTGGCTAGTGCTATGCTAGCATTATGCCACTTGACAATTATCCAATACCCTAACCTAGTAATATTAGTGGGGGGCTGCTTCCTCCTCTTCACCCCTGCTGAATAACTCAGCGTGGGTGTGGGGGCAGCAGCCCCCACTAATACTAGTACAGGTCTCCCTCACTATCCAATGACCCGATTTACTATATTATTATAGGTTTTTAGGTGTTTGGGTTTTGGCTGGTCCCCATTTACCCCATTTCATGGTTTGCTATATGGTTTTTCTATTTAAGATCGGGTTTTCAGGAACGTAACCCAATCGCATTTCGAGGGAGACCTGTTCAGTATCCTGTATTTTATCAATATGCAATACATTCTCTTTCTGAAAGTGTAGATTAAATTCTTTCAGTGATAACACTTAAAAGTGTATTTATTGGTACCTTCATATCCAACTAACTGCTAACTACAGTATGTTGTATCCTGAATACATACATAAAATACATACATCAAATTTTAAGACTGAGTGCTCCACACATTCGTGCAGGTTCAGTTTCTTGTCCTAATGGCGGCGTTCCAGGCAACCCTGTTGAGGGCTGCTTCACTTGTCAAGTTTTTGGATTTGAAATTGGCACGTATAGTCCGATCCCAGGTCTTCCTCGGTCCACCCCTTGGTGCAGCTCCCTCCACAATCACAGACCTGCATTTTTTCACCCAATTTTGTTCATCCATTCTCTCCACTTGTCCATACCATCCCAGTCTACTTGTACGCATCACCTCGCTAATACTCTTTATACCTAAACGTCTCCTCTATCCTGCAGCCTGGCCCCACACATCCATCTCACCATTCTCATCTCATTACGTTCCATTCCTCTACTTTAACGGCCCATGTTTCTGAGGCATACACCATTGCACTTCTAACACATGAGGCATACACCTTTCCCTTCAGGGGGAGAGGCATTCTTTTCATGGTCAGAATTGGCATCAGTTCTCTAAACTTCCCCCAGCCACATCTAATTCTAGCGACAGTGGCAGCCTCAGCCCCACCACCGGCAGAGATGGTATCTCCTAGGTAACAAAACTTGCCCACCAGCTCCAATGTCTCATTTCCAAAGTTCACGGCCACAGGATCATCACCTAACACAAGCTCGCCTTTGCACACTACGCACTTAAATTTCTCATACTTAGTATGTATTAATTTTTTGTTCTACTTTTCCAGAAAACGGCAAATAAAACTTGTACAGTATTACAAAACAAGACGATGGAACAGGAAGGTTAGTAATCTGACATTATTACATTCAACATCCATGTACAGGGTATATTCATGTAAATATTTTCATGGGCATACACATTTTTATGTAGCCAATAATATTTTGTGTATTTTACTTGTACGAAAATTGAGTAGCCTACAGTTGTGAAGATATTCTCCTGTTGCTTATCCTAAAAAACACTGCCTCACCAAGTCTATAAACCACTTGCGAGTTTCAGGCTACCCAATTTCCGTACAAGTAAAATACACAAAATATTATTGGCTACATACAAATGTGTATGTCCATGAAAGTATTTACATGAATAATTGAATATACCCTGAAGGAAAAGCTTGATAACAAGTCTGGTTAACAGATTTAAACTTCCCGCCTCAGGAACAGCTGTTCCAAATTCCCCCCTCCCCCATCACCAAATTTACTAAATTCCATGAACATATAGGCTAATTTAAATGTAGTACATGCCTTATATTACATGTACTTAAGTGTTGTACGTACTATCTTTTATATGCGGTTAAACAGTCAAATGTCATTTAGCTTTCAAATAGAATTAGTTGACTGTAATGTAGTGTTCGTTTGGACATCAGTTGACTTGGGTACAGATGCAATTTTGGTTAATGACTGTTTGTCTTGCAGAATATTGATGCTAAAACGGCATTTACAAGATTTAGAATAAAGACACTATTATACTTTGTAGATATGATGAATCAAATAATTGCAATGAAACAGTTATTTTAATGTTTATCACAAACAACCTACAAAATGAAACACTTCACTCCAACCAATCACGAGACATTACCGCGCAGTTGCCACATCTACGATTCTCAATCATCAGCTGGAAAAAAATCAGGCATAGATTAGAGTTAGAATTAATGTTGGCAACAGTTTCAAATAGTTTTAATCAGAAACTGCCAGATTAGAGTTGTGGGAAGAAAATCTTAATGTAGCCTAAATCTAGCTTAATACATGTACAGTACAGTACTAAAAAATCATCGCTACTCCAAACAGCAAGAAAGATAATGTGCAAGTGAAAGAGAGTGTGAAGGTGTGTGACTTTCCCCCTTTTTTTCTCTTGTGTTTGTGTGTGTGTGTGATTTACTGTGTTTTATACCTCTGTTGGCCACCGTGCCCGGGATGTGACTGGTTAACAAAAAAGTATAAATACTTTTTGTGATAGGATAACTACTGTAACAACAGGCTAGCTTCTCTGAATATGGGCAGTTATAATATCATAAGCAAATACTGTAGACTGTTCACTGTTGTGACTCCCACACTCATAACTTTATTATCCTCTGAGAATCCAGACCCTAATATTTGTTAGCTGATGGTAAATAGCCATGTCCTTTGTCTTCATTAATTACGGTAGCTATTATGAGTATTTTATAGCGAAATATGTTGACATTTTGGTACAGTATACAGTACTGTACTGTATATAAGCTGCAGACATAATACTGTAGTTTGATTTTATTCCATAGAGTAGCTATCTAGAAATCAATTGCTAAAGGATTCAATTTATCGTTAGCTAAAAACAAACAATACTGTAGTTGAAATAACACTGAATACAGTATTGTTGTTGTTGTTGTTCCCTAAGCTGCCTGGCCGAACAGCCCCGAGTCCCTGAGAAAGGCCATGGCCACGATCGGGCTTTCCCACAGAGCTCTCATTGAGTGTAGATTGTGTTGTTGGCGTAAGTGGTTGTGTGAAATGCAGTCTTCTATGATGTGTTTAATGGAATGGGGTGCTGTGTTACATCCCGGGCAGGCGTCGACAACGGAGTCATCCAGTCTCTTCTGATAGCTCAGGAGAGCTGGATGGTGTCCGCATCTCAGCCTGGCCAGGTGGACTCTGTCCTCGCGAGGAAGGGAGGATTCGGAAGGATGGATTTCGGGAGGTCGTGTATACAGTATTGTACTACTGTATAGTCAAACCAGTATAAACCAGTATCCGTTGTCGACGCCTGCCCGGGATGTAACACAGCACCCCATACCATTAAACACATCATAGAAGACTGCATTTCACACAACCACTTACGCCAACAACACAATCTACACTCAATGAGAGCTCTGTGGGAAAGCCCGATCGTGGCCATGGCCTTTCTTAGGGACTCGGGGCTGTTCGGCCAGGCAGCTTAGGGAACAACAACAACAACCAGTATATGAGCGACCCGGAGTCTTCGATTCTTGGCTACACTGCGATCCTTCGCACAGGCACACATTAGCAGCTGATATTTGACATTGTGGTTGATAAGCGTGTATGACCTGTTTCACCTCCCATATCCATTGTCATTCTTTCTCTTCTTCCCTCATTCCATATATAGTAAACCCTCGCTATTTCGGACTAATTGGGGGGAGACTATTTCCGAGAAGCCCGATTTTCCGAGATGTCCGAAGTCCGACTTAAGGGAGGGAAAAGTCCGAATTAGAAGAGGAAAGTCCGCGCCACCAGAGATGTCTGTCTGTCTATCTATTTAATGCATCTATCTCCCTTATGTATGTATGTATATGCTCAGGCCCAATCCCCACTTTTCCTATTTTTATTTTTATTTTCTATTTTACTCTTTAGTAATTAATATTAACACAATAATTAAAAGGCACAGGCTTCAATTCATCCTAAAATCACTTAAAACCGAGTGAGAGAACATTGTAAACCGGACACAAATCCCGTCCAACTCGGATTTTGCCGAGATATACAGGGACATCTCCGAGAGGCCTATGCCATTCCGAGAAGTGCGGGTTTCCGAGTAAAAAGAGTCCGAAATATCGGGGGTTTACTGTAGTTGTCTTTCTTACAGTTTCTTACAGTAGATCCTCTGGAAAAAGGCAAACTATGCCTGTGTATCCAGCTCAGTACCAGTACTTGCACTGCTGCGGTCGTTCACGGTGTTGGCGGCGGCGGTAGCAGACACAACATTTTTACTATTCTGTATTTTTGTTTTATAATCAAACTTCAAATCTTGTCTTGCCCATGCTTTATCAAGATTACTTTCAAACTCCCTTATTGATTCGGAATCGACTACATACTGGGGCAGTGCGTTCCACTCATTTACCACTCTATCACAAAATGAGTTCTTTGTCTTCTCAAGCCTATTTCTTTCTTTGTAAATTTTCTTAGAGTGTCCTCTCGTTCTTGTTCCCTCCCGCATCAAGAAGACACCTTCACACACATCCTCATCGTACTTTCCTGACACTATCTTAAAAGTTTCTATCATATCCCCTCTCTTTCTCCTATATGCCAGTGTCGGAAGCCCCAGTGTCCTCAACCTCTGCTCATAGCCCGCGTTCTTCAATGTTGGCACCAGCTTGCTAGCTCTCCTCTGCACTTTCTCCACTGCTTCTATATCCTTTACCATATATGGAGCCCACACCTGGTTCGCATATTCCAGGTGCGGCCTAACCAGCGCTGTATAGAGATTCCTGAAGATTTCTTCGTCAAGTGACACAAATGTCCTTATCAACCCTACAATTCTATTGGCTTTGTTTATCTTTTCCGCTAAATGTTCTGAGAAATTTAACTTATTGTCTATCACTACTCCTATATCCTTTTCTGCATTCACTTCCTCCATCGCTTCATACATACTGTATCCTACCTTGTCTATCTTGCTGGTCCCAATCCGCATGTACTTGCATTTTTTTGGATGAAAAGGCATTAACCAATGCTCAGACCATCCCTTCATGCCCTCCACATCTCCTTGAAGCAAACCCATATCTTCCTTACTCCTCACTCTTCTATACAGCTTAGTGTCATCCGCATACAGGTATACCTCACTTCCATTAGTTATTACTTCAGGTAAGTCGTTGATAAATATAACGAACAGCAGTGGTCCCAACACAGATCCCTGAGGTACCCCACTTGTAATTTCCCTCCACCCCGAGCCTATTCCATTCAACAGTACCCTCTGTCTCCGATCTTTCAGGAAGGCTTCTATCCATTTCACACATTTCTCCCCTATATTTTAGCTTCTAACTTTCTCTATTAACCTTTTATCTGGGACCTTATCGAAGGCCTTCATAAAATCGCAATATACCACGTCTATTACATCACCATCTTCTAGAATTTGCATCCAATCATCTACCACCTTAATTAGCTGTAGTACCGTCGACCTCCCCGGCAAGAATCCGAACTGTCTCCCACTGAAAAGTTGGTTTGACTTCATATGATCCATTATTCCTTCTCTAATTACCGTTTCCATTAGTTTACACACAACACTTGTCAAACTGACTGGTCTATAATTCCCTGGGTCATTTCTCTTTCCCTTCTTAAATATAGCTGTTATGTTCGCCTCTCTCCAGTCCATCGGGATTTGTCCTGTATTAAACGATACCTCAAATAACATTTTCAATGGCTCTACTAACATCTCCCCTCCTTCCTTTATGATTCTTGGGTGTATCCCATCCGGTCCCGGTGACTTACTTCTGTTCATTTTTTCTATAGCCCTTCTTATTCTAGCATGGGAAAACTCTATTAGTTCTAGTGCCGGTGCCTGTTTGATGGGAATAGTAGGCACTGCATCCTCCGACTCCACTGTTAGTACCCCCCCAAAGTATTTCCCCAGCACCTCTGCTTTCTCCTTATCAGTCTCCGCTCTACTCCCATCATTCAACCCCCCTACCAGCTCTGGGATCCCTACTCTTGTTAACTTTTCCTGAATGTACTTCCAGAATATTTTTGGATTATCCTTCACATTTCTAGCTATCTCTCTCTCCCTCTCCTTCACCCCCCTCCTTGTTTTCCACCTTATTTTATTGTTTATTTGTCTGCGTTCCAGATCCACTTCTTTAGCTTCTATACTAGACCCCCTGTTCTTTTTTATAAAATTTAATCTTTCCCACAATCGTTTCTTTCTTCTAATCAATATCCAAAGCTTTCTTTTCATTGGCAATTCTGGGTTAGTTCTTTTCCTCAATTTTGTTTTATCCTTATATTCCCTTACTGGTACACTTTTGGATACAGCATTCTCCAGTTTGACTCTAATTTTCCTCCACATTCCTTCAGCGTCTTCACCGTTCAAGTATTCCCCCCAGTCAATGTCCAAACACCGTCTCAGCAGCTCATAATCGCTCTATCATACATGTATATTTTTCTATTGCTTCTATTATCCCTCTCTGATTTAATGTTACAACTAAAGCTTATACAGGCATGGTCACTACGACCTATAGGGCTATCCACATTAACATGTTCCAGTATAACCTCTTCATTGCTAAAAATCAAATCAAGTACACTCCCCTGCGTCCCATCTCTATATCTTGTCATCTCTACAATATGTTGCGTTAAAAAACAATCTCTTCACTTTCTCTATAAACTTATTTTCCAGGCTACCCTGTCCCGCTGGAGTAGTACAATTTGCCCAGTTGATCCTTGGCAAATTGAAATCTCCAATCAAAATTTGTCTTTATTAATCATTAGATAAAGTGAAGACATCCAGCTGATTTTGTTAAAATTAGGAAGGCCCTTATACTGTATACAGTATATATACAGTAGGGTCTCACATAGAACGTGTTCGCATAGAACGAGTCGCTTATAGAACGCCCGACCTAAAATATTGTTCCAAAATTTTCGTTACGAACGAATGTGATCATATAGAACGATTTCGCCATCAAAGTAGGGCAAATCCGAGGAGTTCTCACATAGAGCGCCGAAATATCGTACGCTCCTTACGGAAATTTACGCTTACAGTGAACATTGACCATATTGGGCCACCAAAATGCTGTGTTCACATAGAACGAAATCGCATAGAACGGCCTCGTTTATCGACCAATTTCTCGTTCAATGTGAGACCCTACTTATATATATATATACAAGGTGTTTCATAATTACCTTTAATAAATTTCAGAATGAATAGACCTAGCAATAATAAATATACTTTACTCTGTGACGGTTTTGGAAATTTCTCATATTTACCGGGATATTACACATTTTAGTTTAAATAGGAAAGTCTAGGGGATGAAAACGATCAGTAGATTACCATCACCTCACTTACTTTATTTTGTCATAAATGTTTGAACATCAATGTATTTTACAGTATTTACAATAGTTGGTCGAAGTTTCTCCCACCCTCGTTGATACAGGCTTGGGCTCGGCGCATAAGAGACTGTCGCACTCTTTCAAATATCCCTGGTGTGTTTCTTACTTCTCTGCATGCCTCTTGAACTCGTTGCCACAGTTGCTGACGGGTGTTGATTTGTGTAGCATACACCCTGCTCTTCAAGTGTCCCCAAAGATAAAAGTCAAGTGGAGTTAGGTCCGGTGATCTAGGTGGCCAGGCGATGGGACCACCACGGCCTATCCACTTATCAGGGTACATAACATTAAGGAAATCCCTCGTACCTCGTGCAAAGTGAGCTGGAACCCCATCCTGCATGAACCACATTTGTCTACAGTACGTGTTCTGAGAGGCACATCTTCAAGTAGTATGGGTAAGTCATCCTGAAGAAATCTGGTGTACACATTGCCTGTAAGTCGTTGTGGTAACATAAAAGGTGCGATTAGATGGTCACCAAGAATACCGGCCCAAACATTAATCGAAAAGCGTTCCTGATGTCCCCTCGTTGCTGTTGCATGTGGATTTTCTGCTCCCCATGTATGTGTAGTATGTAGGTTCAACATGCCATTTCTTGTGAAATTTACCTCATCACTAAACAAAACTTCTGCAATAAAACCGTTGTTCTCCCTCTCTTGAGTAAGGAGCCATGAAGCAAATTGATCGAGCACCTATTGTAAATACTGTAAAATACATTGATGTTCAAACATTTATGACAAAATAAAGTAATTGAGGTGATGGTAATCTACTGATTGTGTTCATCCCCTAGACTTTCCTATTTAAACTAAAAATTTGTAATATCCCGGTAAATATGAGAAATTTCCAAAACCGTCACATAGTAAAGTATATTTATTATTGCTAGGTCTATTCATTCTGAAATTTATGAAAGGTATTTATGAAACACCCTGTATATATACAGTATATATATATATATATACAGTATACAGTATATACACACAGTACAGTATATTGTCTTGTTCTAAATTATCTCACCCTACCTACCCACCCACCCACCCACCCATAGAAGTACAGTAGGGTCTCACATAAAACGAGTTTATGGTCGATAAACGAGGGCGTTTTATGCGATTTTGTTTTATGTGAACACAGCATTTTGGTGGCGCAATATCGTCAATGTTCACTGTAAGCGAAAATTTTCGTACAAAGCGAACGATATTTCGTACGTTTTGTACGATATTTCGGCGCTCTATATGAAAACTCCTCGGATTTGCCCCACTTTGGCGGCGGACTCGTTTTATGTGATCACATTCGTTCTGATCGAAAATTAAATATTAATATTTTAGGTCGGTCGTTTTAATCGAGACTCATTTTATGCGGGACCCTACTAATATTGAATGAGGGAAGAAGAGAGACAATCAGAATGGATATGGGAGGAGAAACAGGTCATACACGCTTATCAACCAAACTGTTATATATCTTGTCAAGTTGCAAATTTGATTTTAATATAACATTTGACACTTAATGTAGTTTCTTTATTCATGCAGAGTTTAGTAAAAATTTACCAGAACGTCCCAGACTTCCCAAATTGACTAATTCCTTGAACGTGACTACAGTGCGTTGTTATGTGTGCGATTAGTTTGCTTGGGAAACAGATTAACTTGCTCATGTAGTAATGTACACCCTATGTGGTGGATTGTGTTCTTTTATTTATAAATCATTATTTTACTTAAGCGTTGTTTTCACATAGCGATTTTGATTAGTTATTTTGTCTTTTTACTGTGTTCGTATACGTTTTGGTTTGTTTATTTTGCAAGTTTTACATTATAATATATCAGCTGCAAATGTGTTTACAGAAGCACGTGCGAAGGATCGCAGTGTAGCCAAGAATCGAGGACTCCGGGTCGCTCATATACTGGTTTGAGTATAGGCTATAGTTTTTGCGATTTTTTTTTACTGTACTGTAGTATTAATGTACTGTAATATGTGTGGCACGTGGAAAGCATGGATGATCAGAACAGGGTGAAGAAATGCCGGACTGTGAACGTGGGGGGGAGCTGCGCGTAGGGGTAGACCTAGATAGACATGGGATCAGGTACTCCGGTCCAATCTCAAAATATAGAACTAGGCACAGAGGCAGCCTATGACAGGTCGCCTGGAAATGAGACTGTAACCACACTTTCTGTGGACGAAGCGGTCTATTAACTAGTATGTATGTGTGTGTGTTGGTGAAGTTTGATGCAGTAGTACAGTACCGGTACTGTATTCAGTATTAGCTACAGCACTTTGATTTAGGGGCAGGGGGCTAGGAATCCTCCCCTTGTATAATTCTACTCGACGAGGCAGAGAAACGGGCGAGGGAACACGAAAGTTGTCTCGGACCCTGAGAATAGGAACTTTAAATGTTGTTTTATTTAGGGCTCTGTCTCGTGTTGGCCACCCCTAGCAATGGGGTATGTGCTTGAGTATATACATACTGTACATACATACTTTGATTTATCACCTCACTTCATTATTTTATACCGTTTTGTTTTTCTTCTTTCAGGTGATTGTTATTATGATCCTTATGCACAACATCCGGATGATGATGGCAATAATAGCAATGATAACAAGTAAGTAACAAT
The DNA here is from genome assembly GCA_032716605.1 of Paralithodes platypus. NCBI lineage: Eukaryota > Metazoa > Arthropoda > Malacostraca > Decapoda > Lithodidae > Paralithodes > Paralithodes platypus. Next base: position 17,410,264 of record CM064570.1, on the reverse strand, counting down.
GATACTTCTTTCTCTTTCTCTTAAAATAATGGGGCTGAGGCCGCCACTATCGTCAGAATTAGATGCGGCTGGGGAAAGTTCAGAGAACTGTTCCCACTACTCACTATGAGAAGACTCTCTCCTCTTAATGGGAAAGGTGTATGCTTCAGAAACTTGGCCTGTCAAAGTGGATGATATCAACAGAATGAAACGTAATAAGATTGATGTGTCTGCCTGTAACGAGTATCTCCCCAAAAGCCAAAAGAGTAACAGAGCCAAGCTCAAGGGATGTTGGGGTCAAAATGCCTGGACACACAAAGTTTAAAACAGTTTAAGTCATAAGATGATAGAAAGATTGATTGACGGAGAGAGTTCCATAGTTCACTTGTTGAGTAGACGAAATACTGAGAAAATTTGCTAATTCTTGGGTTGGAGGGCTGGGTAGAATAGTACTGTAGTGGGACTGTCTTGAAAAGTGAGCCACACACATGCCACAAGGCAAGCTTTGCTAAACACTGATTGTTGTAATAGCGATAAAAGAGTGAAAGAGATCCAACATTGCGGTGTGTAGAAAGAGATTGTAGGGAATTAGTAAGAGGAAGTAAGTTGATGAGGCGAAATGCTTTTGACTACTGTACTCTTTCGCGAAGTGCTGTATGGGTGGAAACTCCCCACACATGCAAAAAATACTCAATACATGGGCACACTGTGCAGAGCAAGAAGCTGTACTAGTTTGAAGAACCCACAGAGACGTTTGAGCACACCTAACTTCTGGGAAGTTTTTTTTAGCAAGTGTGTGGGAATCAGGACTGGGGTCAATTATGAATTGAGTTGGAATTGAAAATATATAATTTTTTTTTAATTGGAATTGATAAACTAATATTTTAACTGTAATATGCGAATTCATTATTGTACAATAATCTACTTACAGTATACTCAAATAAACAGTAAAATGTACATTTTGCTATCACAAAACATGTAGAAAATATATCAAGTGAAGTAACCAATTAAATATATATTAATTTTCATTTAATTGAGACTACTGTACTGTATTTCCAACATAATTCATGTGTTTTCAATATATGTATTTAACCCTTTGGCTGCGGGACCCGTTCAGGAACGTTCTGGCAATTTAAAGTAATTTACAGGCCCCTAAAGCCTGTGGAGACGTGTGCGAGTGAGCGGGAGTGTGGCAGGCCCCCGTCCGCTCTCCAGCCCGGCGGCTGGTGCACTGAGGAGTGAGAGCCATATCTCGCGAGACCTATGCAGCGCTGCAAAGGCAAATGTAGCGCGATATTGCTCATTATTAGTGAATATTTGCCGATATCTATGGTAGCATTGCGGATGAAGCCCGCGCGCTACAAAGCTCGTTTTGAAGTTATTTTATTCTAGTTTTTGGCTGAATACATTTAATTTCATTCAGACACTTGCTTAACCCCTTATTGGCGGTGCTCGACTTAAGTCGTGCACCAATTTGCAGCAAGTTAGGAGCATTATTAAGGCTTTTAAAGGTTAAAATCGAGTGCAAATGGCCGGGAGCGCAGCGGGCCAGACAGCCGACTCCCAGGGCTTACCGCCGCCCATTAACTCATGTTCCCTGTGTTCTCGAGAGGCCGGCAGTATAGCCAGTAGTGAGCATAGCTGGGAAAAATATACCGCTATACGCTAAACTCCCATGTTCGTGGCACCACTGCAAGAGAACCACGAGTGCTACGTAGCTCGTTCTGGTCTCATTTTGAAGCTTTTAGTGCCTAGTTTTTTGCTGAATACATTTCTTTTCATGCAGATACTTGATTGATCATTCAGGAGGGCCTGAATATGCCCAAATAAGCCCAAAACACCCCGCTAGACAAGGGTTAATCATTTAGGAGTGCCTGAATGAGCCGTAATATAGCAGAAATATGCCCGCAGCGTAAGTGTTAAGATTCACAAGTATGTACAGTTCCTGTTAGTGTGCCAGACTGAAATGGTGTGGGTAAAACACACATGTTCAGTACACAATAGATTAATGGTAAACCTACTGGGTAGATTGAAATTGATTTTGAATTGAAAATATTTTAATTAAATTAAATATCGACAATAATGAATTGAATTGGAAGGAATTGAAAAGCTTGTGAATTGATTTAACCCACTGAGCCCCAGCTAGTTAATAATAAATGTACCACCCAGGACCGGCAGGTTGTGAAAAAAAAAAAATCTCCAGAAAACGCCAGGAATGGGTTAGGAATGAAGGAAAACCCACAAAAAAACGATCCCCTGGGTCATTAATCCGGGAACTGCGGGGAGACTCTTAAGAGTTCCCCCGGCGGACTGCGGGAAGACTTAAGAGTAAGGGGGAAAAAAAAATCAATTTAAAACACCCAATTTATTTATTTTTATTTTTTATTTTTTTTTGCGCCCCTGGGCCATGCCAAATATCACTCCTCCACCTCCCCTCCTTCCCCATTTTTCTCCCCTCCTTCAGTTATCACCTATTTTCCCTGTTATTCCCTTATTCTGTGGTTTATTTTCGTGCTAACATTAGCGAGTTGGTAGCAGGGCGTTGTCTGGGGCCCCTGCCGAAGGATAAGTCAGAAATAGAGAAATTTGAGTGCGTAGTGTGCAAAGGCGAACTTGTGTTAAGTGATGATCCTGTGGCTGTGAATTTTGGAAATGAGTCTTTGGAGCTGGTGAACAAGTTTTGTTACCTAGGAGATACCATCTCTGCCGGTGGTGGGGCTGAGGCTGCCACTGTTGCTAGAATTAGGTGTGGCTGGGGGAAGTTCAGAGAATTGATGCCAATCCTGACCATGAAAAGAATGCCTCTCCCCCTGAAGGGAAAGGTGTATGCCTCATGTGTTAGAAGTGCAATGACGTATGCCTCAGAAACATGGGCCATTAAAGTAGAGGATGTCAACAGAATGGAGCGTAATGAGATGAGAATGGTGAGATGGATGTGTGGGGCCAGGCTACAGGATAGAATAACAAATGTTGAGCTGAGGAGACGTTTAGGTATAAAGAGTATTAGCGAGGTGATGCGTACAAGTAGACTGGGATGGTATGGACATGTGGAGAGAATGGATGAACAAAATTGGGTGAAAAAATGCAGGTCTGTGATTGTGGAGGGAGCTGCACCAAGGGGTGGACCGAGGAAGACCTGGGATCGGACTATACGCGCCGATCTCAAATCCAAGAACTTGACAAGTGAAGCAGCCCTTAACAGGGTTGCCTGGAATGCCGCCATTAGGACAAGAGACTGAAACTGCACTTATGTGTGGAACACTCAGTCTTAAAATGTTATGTATGTGTATGTATGTATCACTGTTCCAAGCGTGGGAAAGAGCGAGAGAGAGACTATTGCGGAACAGTGTCTCTCCAGACAAGGGGAGGGGTGGAGGGCAGGGAGGTTGCCTCAGCCATACATTATGTAACTCCCGGCCTGTATCGCCGATTTTGACCATCCAAACACTGTTTCCACTTGTTTTATTGTTGTAACAGGTTAATACCTTTATAATCAACCTATAATAGGCGCATATGGATAAGTATTAATGCTATTTATGGTAAAATAACGATGTTAGTGATGGGAACAGCTCAAATACGTCAGCACAGGAGTGTGGTGTCTCATACCCCCCATGCGCACTTCTTAGGTTAAGGGGTCCTACAGTGCGCCCGAAAGTCGGATTTACAAGAGGGGAAATGGGTAGGCAAAAACAGGCTAAAACAGGTTTTTGCGCGCTCACGCGCACGCGGTTGGACTTTGAGAGTTTTCAACCATCGGCATTGTTGCGTGGGATACTTACACAGTTCCCATACAAATCTGAGCCATAGGACCAGAGTAATTAACCGTGACGCACCTTATGTGACCCTGGGGTTTAGCGTTACAAACATTATTGACGCAAACAGTGCGTCGCTGAGGCTCAGTGGGTTAAATTGGAATTGAAGATTTCTTTTCTTACAAATGAATTAAATTTAATTGGAATTGATAAATTCAAATGTTATTCCTAATTGGAATTTAATTGAATTGACAAAAAATAATTGACCCCAGCCCTGGTGGTAATTTTTTTTTTTTTTTTTTTTTTTCTCTTTTAAGAGACAATGAACGGAGGAAGGAAAAACACAGATAAAACAAAAAGGTCCATGTGCCTAAAGGCATCCTGCATTCATAAAATGTTTGTAACAACTGGATTTAAACATTTGTAGATTGTAAGTTTGTGGAAAGCAATTCGAGGGAAGTGAATTCCAAAGAGTACAGTAGTAGTTCTAGGGCTAAATGAATTTTGATAAGCAGAAGTTCTGCATTGTGGAGGAGAAAGTGTAAATTCATGGGCGCTCTCAGCTGCCCTAGTTCTACGGGGAAAGATGTGGAGAGGCGGCACAATTGAAGCAAGTTCCTCGGAACAATTGCTGTGAAAATATCTGTAGAATAATGCAAGGGATGCAACGTTTCTTCGCATTGATAATGTAGGAAGGTCCTGTGTGATTGCAGGGTTATTGATTAATCTAATAGCTTTATTTTGAATTCTGTCCAACTGCCTCAATGCAACCACTCCACTTCCACTCCACAGAGGTGAACAGTAATCCATCTGAGAACGCACATGACTTTTATATATTACGGCCAACTGCTCGTCAGTGAAGAATTCTCGAACTCTGTACAGGAGTCCCAGTTTTTTAGAGGCATTCTTAGCAATGCTTCTAACATAATGTGTCCAGCTCAAGTTAGTAGTTAATGTTACACCGAGAATGTCAATACTAGGGGAAGTGGGAATATTTACATCATTAAAAAATATATGGGAGTCAGTGAGATTTTGTCGGTTAGAAAATTTAATGTACTTGGTTTTCTGTGCATTAAAGGAAACTAGATTCTTTTGTCCCCATTCTTCAATTCTAGAAAGGTCCTGGTTCAGAGAAATTGCATTGCTTATTTTTGAATTTATAAGATCGGGTTGGGTGAAAGAATTGGTAAATGTGAAGGAACTGTGGAGTGTTGAGTCATCTGCGTAGGAATGTATTGGATTATGAGTGGTAGATATGAGATCATTGATATGAATGAGGAACAGAGTTGGGGCCAAAACTGATCCCTGGGGAACACCAGCATTTATTGAGTGAAATTGAGAATAAAGGCCATCTACCATTACACATATTTTTCTGTTATGGAGATAAGAAGAAATTAGTGGAACTAATAATGCAAGGCCGTAGTGTGACATCTTCGACAATAAGGATTGATGCCAGACTCTATCAAATGCCTTTGATATATCCAGTGCTATTGTATGTGTTTCACCATGTTGGTCTGTAGCTTGGTTGATTTGATGCGTAAGAAGGCAAAGAATGTCTGCAGTTGATCGACATCGTCTAAAACCATATTGCCTATCACTGATTAATTTATTATTCTCAAGATGCTTAATTATGTGATTATTTAATATAATTTCAAAGACTTTACCAAGAGTGGAAGTTATAGCTATTGGTCCGTAGTTTGATGGATCTGAAGAGGCACCTTTTTTAGGAACTGGATGGATTTTTGCTTCTTTCCAGGGTACTGGGAAGCATGAGGTATGAGTACATAGATGGAAAATTTTGCCAATACAGGAGCGAGCACCAAGGAGCAATTCTTAAGTACTATTGGAGTAATTTCATCTGGACCAGGAGCCTTATCTACTGAGAGATTCTGCAAAATAGTTTTGACACGTCTGGTGTGGATCTTAAGTGATGGAATTTCAGGCGAATTAAAATTAAGTACAGGGACATCTTGATTTATTTCATCTAAGGTTGAGTTGGTGGAGAAAATATCCGCAAGAAGGTTAGCTTTACCTCGTGGGTCACTTACAAGATTGCCAGTCGGAGATTTTAATGGTGGAATGGATGAAGCAGTTGTGAAGTTGGATTTGAATGAGTTAAGAGTAGACCAAAATATTTTGTTATCATTTGGATTATTTAGAAGTTTATTTGCCTGCTTGTGGAGAAAGTTTGATTTAGTTAGGTTTAATACAGTTTTGGCATGATTTCTGATGTTTCTAAAGTAATTAAAGGCTTCATGTGTTTTTGATCTTGTGTATGCATTGTAGGCTATTGCTTTTTGTTCAGTTACTCTAGCACAATTATGGTCAAACCATTTAGGTGAATTAGATCTTTTAATGTACTTTTGATGAGGAATAACATTTTCCATTCCAATTTTTACAAAATCTTGTATGTGGCTCAAGGTGGAGTGTGCATCATTAGAAAAGAAAGAGGTCCAGGGAATATCAATAAAGAAACCTTGAAGACCCTCCCAGTCTGCCCTATCGTAATGCCATTTAGTCACCAAAACAGGTTCAGAGTGGGAAGGTGTGGTAGGTGATAGACAGGTGGCCTGTATCAGACAGTGATCAGAAGATCCAAGTGGGGACCTCACTGTAACATCATAATTTTCTGAATTGGTTGTTAAAAATAAGTCCAGTAGGTGGGAATTATGATTAGGATTATCTGGTACACGGGTGGGTTGGTTGACTAGTTGAGTGAGATTAAATGAGTCTGCAAATAGCTCACATTCAAGACCAGCATCATCAGTCCTGGCTGAATGAGTGAGCCATTCAACATTATGGACATTAAAATCACCCAACACAGTGATTTCAGAAGAAGCATTTAAGTTGAGGACACTGAGTTGTGAGGACAGAGAATCAAAAAGACTTTGCTCTGGAGGAGTATTTGGGGAACGGTAGATGCAACATATGTATTTAAATTTACCAGCAGAAATTAATTTGTATATAGAATAATCAAAATAGGGACAATTGAAACTAGTAACCTCCTCCAGGGCAATTTCAGATTTTGCGAAGCAACATACACCTCCTTTAGGTCTGAAATTTTGGAGCAGTTGATAACCTGGAAAATTTAATCTAGACGTGTCAGATGTGGATGTTACTTGAGGCTCTGTCAAAAAAAGGAGAGTAGGGGATTCTGCTTGAAGAAATTGGTGTACAGAATTGATGTTAGAGTGAAGTCCCCTTATATTACTAAAGAAAAAGCTGCACCGACGAGCAGCTTTGGGACGTTGCAATGCTCTTGACACAGTCGCATGATGACGACCGGGAGGGCCCTGTGTCAATGACCCAACCCTGCCGGGGGTGGATATCCGAGGGTCCACCAGGTTTGCTCTTAACAATTGTACTGCCATATTTATTGGGTAAGGTGTATGGTGTTACATGTATGATATGTAGTGGGAAGAGTAGTGTTTTATGGATAGAGGATAGCGATGTAGGGCAATGTCGTGAAGTTGGATGTGTATGTTATATAAAGAGGGTTTTCCTGATACCCCTGATGTGTGAGGCAGAAAGATGTGTATCCAGCTACCAAGGCCTGGGAGAGAAAATGGAATTCAGGCTATTCCCTGAGTCTCCCGAAACCTTGGCGGTAGTACTTCCCTGGGCGGGGCTGCCTACCCCTACTACCTATATAATCTTTCCAAAAAAGGTCAGAGGAAAAAGCTACACCAAAAGTGTTGAGAGAAGATAAAGGATTGATTTGTGTATTGTTGAAGAGTGATTGATAGTCTAGTGGAAGATTGCGACGGGTAGATAAAAGGAGAAATTGGGTCTTGGAAGCATTTAAAATATCAAGATTTTCTCTGCCCCAATCATAAATAATTGATTGATAAGAAGATAGGTGAGCTATGGCCTAATAACATGACTTTTGGAGTGATTGCATGCTAGGTTGTTTTGAAAAACTAGTTGAATAGTTGAACCCAATTTCTCCATCTATCTACCCGTCAGGATCTCCCAGCGGACTATCCCTTATTCTTCAACAATACAAAAATCAACCCTTCATCTTCTCTTAATATTCTTGGTGTCTCTTTTTCTTCTGCTCTCATTTGGAAGGACCATATTACCAGTCTTGCTAAGGCAGCCTCCCAGAAGCTGGGTGTGCTCAACCGCCTTAGGGGGTTCTTTTCCCCTGCACAGCTTCTTGCTCTGTACAGGGGCATAGTGCGCCCTTGTATTAAGTATTGTTCACATGTGTGGGGAGGTTCCTCTCACACCGCTCTCCTAGACAAAGTTGAAAGGAAGGCCTTTCGTATCATTAACTCCCGTCCACTCACCAACTCTCTGCTATCTCTCTCTCTCCGCCGCAATGTTGCATCTCTCTCTCTCTCGCTATTCTATCGCTACTATAATAATCAGTGTTCCTCAGAGCTATCCCAGTGCATACCACCTCCTTTACGTAGGGCACGTGGTACCCGTCTTGCAACTCAATCCCACCCCTACTCTGTGCAACTCTCCAACCCAAGAGTGAAATGTTACTCTCAAACTTTCTTCTACTCAACAGCTGAGCTCTGGAACTCTCTCCCAGAATCAGTCTTTCCCTCTTCCTATGACTTAAATTGCTTCAAACTCCGTGTGTCCAGGCATTTTGGCTCTAACGTCCCTTGATTTTGGCCCTGTCACTCTTTCAACTATGGGGGAGGCACTCGCTATAGGCAGTTATGCCTTTTGCCTCCCTCAATCACATAGGAAAAAAAAAAAAAAAAAATAGAATCAGCATATGAGTGAATAGGACTAGAGGTACAGTTGAGGATATCATTAATGAATATTAGAAAGACAACTGGCGACAGAACAGAACCCTGAGGAACACCGGAGTTGATTGGTTGAGGAAGTGAGTGATGGCTGTCCTCAACCATAGCTATGGAATGGTCAGAAAGGAAAGTAGAGACAAAGGCACAAATAGAGGGATGGAAACCGAAGGAAGGTAGTTTAGATATACTGTAAGATATTTGTGCCAGACTGTATCGAAGGCTTTCGATATGTCTAGCGTAATAGAAAAAGTCGCACCGAAGTCCCAAAGGGAGGATGACCATGAGTTAGTAAGATAAGCGAGGAGATCACCAATAGAGCGGCCCTTAAATAAACCATACTAGCGATCTAAAAGTAGATTATGGGAAGATAAATGCTTAAGAAATTTGAATTAAGAATAGTTTCAAAAACTTAGAGATGCAAGAAATGAGAGCAATTGGACGATAGTTGGAGGATTGAGAGCGGTCACCCTTTTTGGGGACAGGTTGAATGAGAGCAAACTTCCAGCAAGGAGGAAAGATGTTAGAGGAAAGACAGACAAAAGAGTTTCCCTAGGCGGGGAAAGGTTTTTAGTACAGCAGGAGGAACACCATCCTGTCGATACGCCTTCTTAGTATTAAGCCCAGAGAGGACAGAAAGTACTGTATATCCTTAGAAGATATTATTAGGTATAAGTAAGTGAGAGGGGGGTGGAGAGGGAGGAATAGCATCAGAATCATCCAAGTTGGAGGTTGTAGCGAAAGTTTGAGCAAAGAGTTCAGGTTTATTAGAGGAAGATGTGACGGTGGTGCCGTCAGATTGGAAAAGAGGAGGGAAAGGCGAGGAAGTAAATTTGTTGGAGAGGTTTTTGGCTAGATGCCAGAAAGCTGGGGATGAGCTAGCCAGCATTCAATAATCTGAAATCATACTAATCTAGCAAAGCCTTATTACAGAGAATATTGGAAGAAAAAGCCCATTTACTAAGATTATTACGCCGACCTCCGAGCTGTCAACACCTCGCAGCTGCTCTCCGACAATGAGTTACCTTGGTTGAAGTGATTAATAGGAGTGTCTAAAGTGTTGTCCAGGATAATTATATAAGCATTTCATAAGCAATTAGATGTTTTATGAGCATTTCATAATCAATTAGACATTCCAATATAGTTGAAAATATGGATTAATTAAAACCGTTCCTGGAATGAGAAGGGATAGTGTTGGGATTGTTTGTTTATAGGTTAGGCTAGCAGACGACCACCTCGCGATGGCGGGAAGGTGTGAAAGCCTAGCTGCTGATTAGGAGAACTACGAGTTCGAAAGCTTTATCACCGAGGACAAGGATGATCAGTTGGTAAGTATGAAAAAACAGTTGATGGGTCTTGTGAGATGGAGGGGAGTGATGGAAAATTGGAGGAAGGAGTTAGGGGCTAAAGTAGAAGTTTTGTCCGATATGTGTGGCGCTGGTAGCGGGGTGGATAGGCCTAGGCCAGTAAGTGACGGCCAGAGTAGACGAGTTAACGGCGGAAAATGTGGCACTCAAGACTCCGCTTAAGGAATATGAGGGCCACCTGAGTGAAGAAGTAAAAGTAATTAGTGGGGTAAAACATTAGTGGACAAGGGTAGAGAGTGCAAAGGTGGTAGCCCTTGAACAAATTGTGAAGGAGCAGAAAGAAGAGAGAGAAAAGGAAAAGAAAGAGTTTGAAAAAAATGTAGTGCAAGTTTTAAAGAAGAAAGAGAAGGTAGTGAGAGAGACAATAGATAGAGGTAAGTGTGTAGTTGTTGTTGTTCCCCAAGCTGCCTGGCCGAACAGCCCCAAGGCCCCGAGCAAGGCCAAGGCCATAACAGAGCGCCCCCACAGAACCTTCCCTGCTGACCACAATAAAGCCTAGGTGACCGAAGCCACTCCATGGCGGGGAGCTGAGGAGGGTGCAGAAATGCCCGGGAAACCAAAGCCACACCCTGGGCCCTGTGTCCCTCAGCAATTATGAAGAGAAAGTTGAGGGGCAAAGGAAAAATGTGACGCTTTGGCTTCCAATCTTGGTAGATTGGGAGGTCAATCCACGGAAGAGACGCCGTCACTTGAGATCTAGAAAATATATAAGTAAAAGGAACAGTCAGAGTAAGCTATGGGTATGGCAGAGATCGCTCAGTTCTCACTCTGATAGACCAGCCCATCACCACGGTAAGTGTGTAGTAATCTTTGGAGATGTGGAAGAGCACCTGGCAGATATGAAGGAAAGGGATGATGTGAAAGTCAAGGGGATACTGGAATACTTAGACGAAGGTTATGGATGGGTAAAAGAACTGGAGGACGTGAGAAGGTTAGGAAAATATAAGAAGGGCGAGATGAGACCACTAAGAGTGAAACTTAGTCTAGATCAACAGCAGAAGCAGTAGCCAAGGTGAGCTGGAAATTAAATTCGACTAGAGCTTAATCATATAAGGGTAAAGAAGGACCTAAGTGTAGAAGAATGAGAACAGTTAAGGGAACTACAAGCTAAGGCTGATGAAGAGAATGGAAAGTTGTCTGAAGAGCAAAAGAAGATTTTTTTTTTGGAGAACAAAGGAAGGGCAATTAAGGAAGTGGTACATCAGGAGCCACCAAGAACCGAAAATAGGAGGAGTGATAGGGAGAGTCAGAGAGACAAGTACCAAGCCGAAGCAAGGAGACGGAGCGAGAGATAATGCAGGGAGCAGGGGACCGGAGAGAGAGCCAGGACATGGTGGAGAAGGTGGAACAGAGGGAGAGAGAGGGGGTACGGGAGATTGTGGAGGGGGGGGGGGGGGAGAATAGAATTAGCAGGGGAGGTGGAGCTAGGTCAGGGAAGGGATGGAGGAGGAGGTGAACCTGGTAGGAGGCAGAGCGGGAAGAGAAACAAGGAGGTGGATTCAAATATACTGTGCTACTACACTAATATAGATGGAATAAACAGTAAAAAGGTAGAGTTATATGATATATTAAGAAGAGATCAACCACAGATAGTCTGTTTGACGGAGACAAAGCTGAACCAGGACTTTGACATCAACATAGTGTTTAGTGAAGGATATAATATATGGAGATATGATAGAAAGCGAAAAAGGGGAGGTGGAGTGGCAGTATTAGTTAAGAACCCTATGTCAGCAAAGCAAGTGGAGTTAAATAATGACAAGGCAGAAATAATGGCAGTTGAACTCAATGATATAGAAGGAAAGAAGCTAGACATAGCAGTAGCTTACATGCCACCAAAGAGCAGAGCATGGAGGGAGTTGGAGTTGTTGTTGTTGTTGTTTTTCCCCAAGCTGCCTGGCCGAACAGCCCCAAGGCCCCGAGCAAGGCCAAGGCCATAACCGAGCGCCCCCCACAGAACCCTCCCTGCCGACCACAATAAAGCCTGGGTGACCGAAGCCACTCCATGGCGGGGAGCTGAGGAGGGTGCGGAAACGCCCGGGAAACCAAAGCCCCACCCAGGGCCCTGTGCCCCTCAGCAATTATGAAGAGAAAGTTGAGGGACAAAGGAAAGATGTGACGCTTTGGCTTCCAATCTTGGTAGATTAGGAGGTCAATCCACGCCGTCACTTGAGATCTAGAAAATATATAAGTAAAAGGAACAGTCAGAGTAAGCTATGGGTATGGCAGAGATCGCTCAGTTCTCACTCTGATAGACCAGCCCATCACCACATGACTAGAACCCAATCCTCTCGGCATCAGCTAGGAAAGGCCCTAGAAAGCCGCCTTTGGCGGGGGGATAGCTCCCCTATTTCAACCCTTTTCGGGGTTGGGCACCCGCCCAAGAGTTGGAGTTTGTGGAGATGGTCGAGGATATGATTCAGTCGTTGAGAAGATTGCTTTTAACCCACTGAGCCCCAGCTAGTTTATAATAAATGTACCACCAGGGACCGGCTGTTTCTGATTTTTTTTTTCCAGAAACAATAGCGAATGGGTTAGGAATGAAGGAAAAACCACAAAAAAACTATCAAAAAAGTAAAAAATTGGTCCTATGGAGCCCCCGAAAGTCGATTTTACAAGAGTAAAAAATTTAAGGCAATAACACCCAAAATACCGGTTTTTGCGCGCTCACACGCACACGGTTGGACTTTGAGAGTTTTCAACCATCGGCATGGTTGCGTGGGATACTTATACAGTTCCCATACAAATCTGAGCCCTCTAGGTGCCATAGGACTGGAGTACAGTAAACCCTCGCCATCTCAGACCTCTAGAAGTCGGAAACCCGTACTAGTCGGACTGGCTACGGCCTCTCGGACATGCACTTCCGTATTTCGGACATTTCCGTCATCGTTCCGACAGTCTCTGACGTTGTCGGACTTTATATAAGTATTCGGAAAATGTCCGATATTATATTTTTCAATTCCATGCATTAGAAATTATTTATAGATTACAAAAAGTCCAAATAAGACATAGTTATGCTAATGTATAAGGGAGTTAGTTAGATGCATTAGAGAGATAAATAGATAGAGAGAGAGTGGCTAGGGGCGAGCGAGCGATAAAATACTAACATATACGAGATGGACTTATGTTTCTGAAAGACAAAGGGGAAATTTTTATTTACTCTCTTTTTCATTTTATTATTTGTGTGTTAGAAGGGTAATATTGTTTTCAATTCCATCGTACAGTAGAATCTCGCATCCCACGATTTATTGGTACTGAAATATGACCGTGGGACCGGAATTCGTGGGATGCGGAGTATTAAAGTAATGGGGAAAATTACAAAAGTACTGGAGGCTATCGTCGGGCGACTATTGACCTTCACTTTACATGCCAATAATCAAAAGGTAAGTTGCTTTAATGAAAAGAAAGGTAAGTAAAACACAAACACAAACCTTAGAAAAGTTGATGAGGTGCTTAGTGTGATGGATGTGGTGATAGACGGGAGGCTGATGTTAGTTACCACCCTCCGTGGCCCCACTCTCGTTCTCCGTCACCCCACCGTCGCCGCCAAAGCCCGTGAAATCATCGTCGATGGCATCAAGTTCGGCGTCATGTAGAGCTTCTATTATATCTGCCTCATCATCATCTTTCTTCTTCTTTAGGTAGCGGGTCATTAGGGCTTGGTGGCGATCGTTTACTTTGGCATTGTAGAGGTCATGGAAACCCCTTGTGCTGATTTTCTGAATGTATCCCAGGAACTGTTCACAAGAATCAGAGATGCCAGGTGTGCCTTCCAGCTCTTCCTTCAGGTTTTCACAAAGTCCCAAGATGACAGACAGTTGCTGAGTTGTTGCTTCTTTCTGTTTTTCAACTTGCTGTGGTTGTTCTTCTTGCTCTGTCTCTTCCATTTCGTCCTCCGCTATCATCTCTTCTGCTGTTTGTTCTGGCCTTAGTGGGTTGTGAATCAGTTCCTCGATGTCTTCCTCGTTGACTTCGTTGAATCCGGGGGCTCGAACACTCCTCACTGCCTCAAGAGTTGCCCTCATCAGATCCTGACCGTCTGCAGCCTCATCCACTATTAACCCTTAAAAAGCGGCTCACCACATAAGTCGTATTTAATAAAGCTGGACTATGTGGCGGCGCTCGACATAGGTCGAGTGGCAATTTCAGCACGTAATGTTGCTGAGAGAGAGAGACAAGTGGTGGCAGGAGACTAGCGAGCGTATGACTGCTCCAGACCACCGCGGCGAACCTACTGACACGAATCTCAGCTCCCTCCTCCCTCTCTCACTCGCTATATACGGAATTGTATCGGGAAAGTGGCTAATTACCTGCTTTTTGCACTCGCGTTGCACGGTTATTGCAAGAAAACTAGCCATCATAAAAGGATCGTTATGGTGTCATTCGAAAGCTCTGTTTATGCCCTTTCAGGGATAGATACTTGTTTTACGTTCTGGGTCTTATTTAGGCATGAAAATGATCACGTAAACAGCCCTATTTTGGCTAAAAACACCCCGCTGGGCGGTACATATAAATAAACCGCATAGGCCGCTCTTAAGGTGTTAAGTGAGGTAACAGTGGCTTCCAACCATGCTTAATTATAGGTTTGACTCCTGTAAGGAGATAAAGAAAACCTAATATTTAGTAGTGGCCCCGTAATCATTGACGAACATGCCTATTACATAAGGCATCCTCTTCAAACACTAATCCGCCGTAGTTTGAATCTACCGCGCAGAGCATTTAAAAAACTGAGGAGCCTTCATCATGAGTGCACGCGACCTCACTCATGGCTTCAGTCATTATGAATTGGGTTCTCACTACGAAAAAACTTCGTAAAAAATAAAAAGAAAAAGAAAAATAAGAATAACTATCTAATAAGCTTTCCATCATATCGTGGATGTACTTGTGTGGATCTTTGACCAGACGCTACTGCAGGCGTCATTCTTCCTTCACTGACATATCAAGTAAACCAAAATCCTTAATACATCAACGAATGGGAAGGGGATGGTCGGGAGGGCCCCAGTCGTCAATGATTACGGGGCCACTACTAAATATTAGGTTTTCTTTATCTCCTTACAGGAGTCAAACCTATAATTTATTAGTGGCCCCTCCATCATTGACGAACATGCCTGATTTCTAAGACTGGAGGGGGACATTCGTAATCATATCATAACTCTAGAACAGCAGATAATCAAACAACCACATAGTATTCTTACTCTTGTAAAAAAGAGATATTCGGGTGCATAAACTTTATACAGCCTAAATCTTCAAAAAGGGGTACAAGCAGGAGCGTGCTTCAAAGAAGCCTGCTTGAAAAAGGGTTAACTCTGAGACTCTGTACACAGATCTGCTAGTTAAGAAGGCACCCCACTTAAAGTAAGTGGTGAAAACTAAAAACTTATAAGTTTACATGTGCACATATAAACCCCATTAACTAGTGGAATATTCCTAAATATAACCAAACATAAATGAATCCTTGTACATTCATAGACGTACTGAACTCGTGTACTTATGGAGAAGTAATTACTTCAAAAGTAAAAGTCGTAGTTGCAACTACCGAGATTTCTCAAAAATCTATTGCTTCACAGCCAAAGCTACTTACAACAAGAATTGTTGTAACACTACTATTGGCCTTTAGCACAATTTCCTGAAATAAATACTACAGAGAAATTTTATAAAACAATGCCTACAAACAGTATCCCAGCTCGTATGTTCCGAACACATACTCCGGAGGGGTCTAGGGTGTCCTATGTCACACTGACTGCACCCTCCCCCCCCTTTTTCTTGAAATTAAACAAAACGTGACTAAAAGGGCCACCTAGACCCTCTGCCGTAAAGCTATACATGGCAAGGAAGGTTTGTCCAGAGCTACTGAAAGGCATCGTGTCAAAAAACTCCTGATTAGAGGCCCACAACTGTGTGGACTTAATAACTTCCACCGAAAGATTATTAAGGAAACGTAAAGAGGCTGTCCCCTTGCGTAAATCGTGGGTCTTACCCACAACGCCGGGATTCTTCTCTTTAAAGTCCTTGACCAAGAGAGAAGCCAGTGTACGCTCCATCAAGCGTTCACCCGGACTTGCGACCCATAAAGCACCCTGGTGATTTAGAGGTGCCACTCTTAAATATTTGGTTAGAGCTTGCACTGGGCAAAAAAGATGGTGCACCTTTCCCCTTTTTTAACGCCGGCACCGTGAACTCTGAAAACACGTGTTCACTGTGCTCATTCTTGGCTAAGAATCCTGGGGAAGGTGCAATGTGAATACACTCATGAAGCCTATCAAACCTGAGGCAAATAGGTGTGTTGCTCATCGCCGCCAGCTCAGATACTCTGTTCCCGGTAGCCAAAGCCATAAGGAATACTGCCCTTTTGTAAAATCTGCAGTCTTTGGTACATACGGGAACGAGAATAACTACGATGCTTTGTCCAGAGACCATGTAGGCCTGAGCTGACGGGGAGGTGGGCGGAGTTTAAAACCTGCCCTCATAAATCAATTTCAGATAAATGTTTCTGCATGAACAGATACATTAAATAATTAACAACCAACGCCACCGAGGGCACAGTTTGGTTTGTTCTAAGAATCCAAGACATAAAAGCTTGCCAATGCGATTGAAACTGTCGCTTTGTAGACTGGGTATATTGATTCGTGAATATCTTGGTCACGTCGCTACCATATGGTGCTAGCCACTTGGCCTCCTGAATGTCCATAATGAACAAGTCCGCGAGGTTTCTAGGTTGCCAATTGTGTTCTAAGTGGAACAACCCGACCGGGAGTGACACTGGGTGCGGGCACCACGTGTACCAATGCTGGTACCAAACTGCACCGGCCACAGGGGCGCGATTAGCGAGACTACGCCTCGCTAATCCTGTAGTTTGTTGACTACGTGGCACATTAGAGACGCGTCTGGCGGCGGAAAATAGATAAAAGGAACTCAACCTGTTCTCGTCCGTCATCAGAGCGTCAGGTCCGCCCGCCGGCGTTATCGTCCGGCGGGTGAGGTACAGTGGGAGTTTGCAAGTCTTCTCAGACGCAAACAAATCCACTTGTGGATGGTCATGCTCCGCACACGCAAGAGCGCCCATTCCACTGAAGTGCTTTGTCTCTGAGACAGAGCGTCTGCCCAGACGTTTGCAACGCCTGGGAGATAAGATACGTGAAGATGAATGTTCAGCCTGTTGGCTAGTATAAAAATCTTTTCTGACACGTTTAGCCACTTCCGAGATCTTATTGACCCTTGTTTCTGAATACAGTGAACCACATTCAGATTGTCCATTCTGAAGGCCACCGACTAGCCCCGTAAAGCAGAGCCGTGAGCCTGAAGGACAGATAAGGGGACTAGAAAGTCTTTGACATTGATGTGGAAGATTTCTAAATGGGACCAAAACCTTTGACCCTGATGCCCGAGGTTTGACTACAAGCCCCAACCTATCGTGCCTGACGCATCCATGTCCACCCAAACCGACGGCGGAGGAGAGGTTCATGACATGACTGCGTGCAACCTTTCTCTCGTCGCCCAAACCGCTAGTAAGTTGTGTAATAACGTTGGGATAGGCCATACTATCCCCGCCGGTAATAGTGGGAAAAATGTGTTGCCCTCCAAGATTAAACGTTAGACTTTCAACCGGCCCAACTTCACAGTTAGCTGAACCCCGTTGAGAGAACCGACTAGAGATTCCCAAAGTTTCTGTGTCGTATTCAGACTGTGGAGAAACATAAACAGTTTTTGCGAAATCGGTTTCGAGTGTCCACACTCTGACTCAGAGTGAGAGAAGCTGTGTCCTCGACCAGCCCTATCCCCTGAAATACTCGTGGGGGAACAAGGGTTTGACTTTTACTAAGTTGACCTTGAATCCTAGAGATATGAGATGGTTTAACGTAACGTAGACATGACTGATGCGTAACTTTTCTGTTTCTGCCACCACCAGTTAGTCGCCCAGATACCACCAGACCCTGATCCCTTGTTCTAACAAGGGCATCAGGGCTTGCGGGGACCTTGCTTGAATGCTTGTGCCAAATTGAAAACAGTCTTCCAAACTGCTGGTGAAATCAAAGAAGGAATTAGAACTGGAGACAGAACTACTTGGCTTGCAATACGGTCAAGAAGTTTCTTCACTAAGAACATCCTCAGATCCTGCCTTGCTCGAACTGCCTCTAATAAGGCCGTCCGAATATCTCCTAAAGACTTGGATGGAAGTCTGGAGAAGCAAGCGCCGGGAAAGTTCAATGGCTTTCCTGACTTCCGCGGCTTCTATTGCCTGAGAAGAGCGTAACAGAGACTTTGTTACTTGCTGGGAACTATATATTGCGAAAACAGTTTAAACGCTTTTCCTCTTAACCTAAACTCGCGGTCTAGGTAAGCTGGGGAAGGCGTGCTAATGGCAGCCAAGCAGAGGGGACTCCGCCGGCACCAAAAACCGGAAGAGAGAACCAAGAATGGCGTTCTGGAGGGATTTGGTGGTAAGAATAAGTCATGGTTATAATAACTTGGAATGTCCGTAATATGAACATCCAAAAAATTTCCGTAACATTGCTACCCCTGACTCATCAGGCCCGTAAAAAGAGGCATAGCTCCTGTTTTTTGACTGGCGCCTTGTCTAAAGGAGGGGGAGATATGTCTGATATGACTCGCACAGTGGAAGTAGTGAGAGCTGTTGTGCCTGGCACATTGGAAATTGGGCCTGACACAAGCGGATGGCTAGGTATTTTCGCTAAAGCAAAGGATGTAGCCAGAGGTCGCACATTCGTCGACATCGCGGGATCTCCCGTATCAGAAGGAGTTTCCGGCGTAGGGCCAAAGAACCTATTAAGTGCACTCAATAGTAGTCCATCAATCTCTTCCGCCGGTACATACCTAGCCGATGACGAACTCCGTGGAGATTCGACAGTACCCTGAGAGTCGCCTAGAAGGTGACTGGACTCTTCAACCTCCATCTCTGAGACCAGAGATCGTTGTTCTTCATCCGTTAAGTCTGGCTTATCATGGGAAGATCCCGCCGAAGCCGGGACCTCCACATGTTGCCATGTTAAAACTGGGGTAGAAGATGGTACATCGGCATCCCGTGGACGTCAGCACTAGTTGAGTCACAAAGGGATGTGTTCTGTCCTGCCAGGACTGTGAGTATCGCCATACACCTTGGCTGTGGCTGTCCCTCGCTTGCGAGCTCGGTATACTCTCTAAAAGAGAGCCCTGTAAAGGTTTATGATAATTAATAGCTCCCATAGCTCATTAACACATTGAAAGCAGAGCTGGTGAGCAAAATCATAAAGTATACTAATTAATTTAATTTATATTTAATTGTATTAAAATAAATTACTATAAATAAACATAATATTATCCTAATATAATCATAGAAAATATATATGGTTATTATTATTCAGTGATTAAATTATTTCATTAACAAATGAAAATAATATATAGGGATACCTGATCTTAACGGCGTTGAACATACAGCAATGAGAGGTTCAAGTGCCGACATGGCAGAGACTGGGGGAAAACTACCCCGCCCCCGGGAACTACCTGGTCACCTGGTGCAACACCGGTACTCCGCCCTGGAAAGAGAATTTTCCGGGGATTAATGCTCATAGGGTTACACCCAAAAAATGGTACAAAATATGTGTCACAAGACCGCCGGTCAACGAACCGTAGCACTCCACCACTACTTTTCGTTTTCCTTTAGTTTCATATTAAAGATTTCAGGATATATTTACCTGTCCAGAAGATTTTAAGCATATCTTTTGAATCCTCATAAAGATGAAGTATATCTTTATTAAAGATGAAGTCTTTCAAGTATCCTTTACACTTGAAACATTAGTAAGATTCCGGCATCTTTTTATCCCATAAAAAGTCTAAGCCTATCCTAATCTCTAATCCGGCTTCTCCCAGAAGCCCTCATAGATCGCCGACTTGAAGGCCGTGATACCCTATTGTATCAATCAATTGTTTGGCAAATGATCGCGAATTGCTAATCAGTTAATATAACCACCCGAAGGTATAACCGCCGGGTTTTATATGCAATGTCAAACCAATTGTACCTGCCCCAGACCTTTTTTTGTAAAAAGGTCGCCGGAAGAGAAAGACTAAACAAACAAACAACATTGTTCCAATTGTTTATTAAGGATTTCAGCATATCTTTTACCTGTTCGAAAGAATTAAGCATAACTTCTGAATCCTCATAAAGATGAAACATATCTTTATTAAAGATGAAGTCCTTCAAGTATCCCTTTACACTTGAAACACTAGTAAGATTCAGGCATCTTTTTATCCCATAAAAAGTCTAAGCCTATCTTAATCTCTAATCCGGCTTCTGCCAGAAGCCCTCATAGATCGCCGTCTTGACGGCCGTGATACCCTATTGTATCAATCAATTTGTTTGGCAAATTATCGCGAATCGCAAATTCGTTAATATAACCACCCGAAGGTACAACCGCCGGGTTTTATATGCAATGTCAAACCACTTATACCTGCCCCAGACCTCTTTGTAAAAAAGTTCGCCGGGAGGGAAAGACCAAACAATATAACTGTGTGGAGCCCCCCTCACCGGGAATAACACAGGAAGCCTGATCCCAGGCTTGACCACAGAAAACGCAGTTTCTGATGAGCCCTCAAGCGACCAAACTCGTCGGGGTAACTTACCTATTTTAGCCATCCTGACTAAAACTCGGTAACCAAAAACGGTGTTCTCGGAGCAACGAGAAAAAACGCCGGAAAGGTAACCCACACCAAACGAGACATAACGCATAAAGCAATGAATAACACAGGAAGCCTGATCCCAGGCTCGACCACAGAAAACGCAGTTTCTGATGAGCCCTCAAGCGACCAAACTCGTCGGGGTAACTTACCTATTTTAGCCATCCTGACTAGAACTCGGTAAACAAAAACGGTGTTCTCGGAGCAACGAGAAAAACGCCGGAAAGGTAACCCCCACCAAACGAGACATTTTAACACATTTTATACAAAGGGTGTGCGCAAAAATAGGGATACCTAAACAGGAGGGCGTAATGCATACAGCAAAAACCGGGGCAAAGGTAGCCATGACAGAGACTGGAGGGAAACTACTCCAGGTTCTGCATAGACCCGCCGGGACCCAGCTCTGGAAAATTTAAAATTTCCAGGAATTAATGCTCATAAGGTTAACCCACTCATGTTCGCACACAGGTGTTAAATAACCCGCCGGGTAACGAGACGTAATACTCAACGACCACAGCTCGCTACGCGGTGGGGTTTCCTAAGTAAAAGATTTCAGAATATCTTAATTTGTCCAAAAGATTTATGAATACCCTCTGACATAATATATAAAGACCATCATGGCGTTTATAAGTGATTAAGTCTTTCCGGTGGTGTTTGTTTCCATATTAAATATTGGAAAAAAAAACCCCTAAAAAAAAAGACGCCGGCCCCCGAATTATCTCGTAGATAAAAAACTGGGAAGCCTGACAAATATACGAGATCTAACTTCTGCCGAAGTATCTTTTTAGATCGCCGTATGTTGAAGGCGGCGATACAAAACGTATCCCTCAAATGTCTGGTTAACTAACTGAATTGTAAATTCGTTATTCTCATCCGTGCAAGAAACACCCGCCGGGTGTGAATAATAGTTTAAAAAACGTTAACCCCAATTGTGCCCTAAAGCGCCGTATGTTGAAGGAGGCGATACACAAAGCATCCCTCAATTGACTGGTCAACTAAACTGAATTTTGCAAATTCGGTCATCCCACCCTTCCAGGTTGCACCCACCGGGTGATTAAAGTTTAAAAGTTAACCCCAATTGTTCCCATCCCCACTTCTTTGAAACAGATCGCCGGGGAGGAAATACAACTACAGCATAGTTTTATATTGGCTTTGCAAAACCGAAAAAACTACAAACAACACGTGTCCGTATGAACACTGTTAGATGGGTACAGCCAACCCGCCGGGAATCAGAAGGAGCCTGAAACAGGCACCCCAGAGACGCAGTCCTGGGGAGCCACAGACACACACCCGCCGGGGAAACAAGCCTGTTTTAAACCACGCGTGGCCAAAACTTGGCAACCAGCCGGGGTTATCAAGGTGAAACCGAGAAAAACCCGCCGGAAAAGACCCACCCCGTCCAGATACCATCTGAACGCAACACCGGACCGAGGCGTAGCTAAAACACAACTAACGCCGGGCCCAACATAGTCCGTGGAATTAGCCAAAACACAACTAACCCAGGACACATAAATAGTCCGTGGAATTAGCCAATACACAACTAAACCAGGATACACATGACACAGTAGTACATATTTAGAAAATAAATCAATAACACTTGTATATGTGATAAAGCTACGAGAGGCTGGCTAGGCCTAGGCAGACGGATAATAGTAACATGTCGGAAAATAAACAAAAAGCACTGAATTATATCACAACAGGAACCACCGCCAACACACCACTGTAGCAAACACTTCCGGCAAAGGGAAGAACTGACTCGGGACCCAGAAAAAACTTCACTAAGTGAAGAAAAATACGCTGGGAACGACAGCAAAAATACGCTACCTCATCAGAAAGATAAAAGGAAGCAATAACGCGTAATGAAAGCCGCCTGCATCACAAAGCTAGCTTAACTGTGAAAAAATTCACCTGTCCACAACAGGACCACGAGGGTACATCCGAAATAGATGCCCCAAACATACGACCCAAAATACACTGCACTGCGGGCAACCAGCCCAGGACACTCCTGCTACGCATATCCTAACCTTACTCGATACATCCCGGAGTAAACAAATGAGAAAAAACTCACTAGGGACGCAACAAATGCGGAACCCGCGGAGCGTGGGGAGACAGGTCCGGGCAGGCTGAGCGCAGAGCAGAGAAGGAAGAATGACGCCTGCAGTAGCGTCTGGTCAAAGATCCACACAAGTACATCCACGATATGATGGAAAGCTTATTAGATAGTTATTCTTATTTTTCTTTTTATTTTTATTTTTTACGAAGTTTTTTCGTAGTGAGAACCCAATTCATAATGACTGAAGCCATGAGTGAGGTCGCGTGCGCTCATGATGAAGGCTCCTCAGTTTTTTAAATGCTCTGCGCGGTAGATTCAAACTACGGCGGATTAGTGTTTGAAGAGGATGCCTTATGTAATAGGCATGTTCGTCAATGATGGAGGGGCCACTAATAAATAGAGGCCACTGAAATATAGTTCCAAGCCTTCACAAAGAAGTCTACTGCATGACGAATATTGAAAAGCTTCCAAAATTCTTTTACAGTCAGAGTAGCATTGGCAGTATTGGAAGTTGGTTGCAAGGCAGAGGGTGAGGCAGAGCGTGAGGCAGGGGGAGAGGCGGCGGAAGAAGTGGAGGGGTTGCCAGGAGGTTCGTCTGAGTCACTTGATTCCATCTCTCCAATTTCCTTCAGTTCCTCTTGTGAATCGGTGTCTCGGTTCATCTTGTCATTCAATTGCTTGTAAAATAAAAGTTTCACATTGGCAATGATTTTCTGATCCATTGGCTGGATTTTGGAGGTGGTATTGGGGGGAAGAAAGCAGACTTGCACAGCACTGTGGCGACCAACCAGAAACTTTGCATGGCTAGGCGCATTATCCAAAAACAAAATGACTTTAAAATCGATGTTTTGGCGCTTGCAATGGGCTTTAGCATCCGGGACAAAATGATCATCAAACCAGCTGATGGAGAGGGGTGTGGTCATGTATCCCTTGTGAGTTTGACTCCAGTACACATTCAAACGATTCATGTCACAGTTCTTGTAGGCGCGAGGCTTGGCAAACTTATAAATTACCAAAGGTTTCATTCGGTGAGTTCCGGACGCATTGCAAGTCAAGAGAACACTCATGCGATCCTTTGCCATTTTTACCCCCTTTGCTTGCTTTTCTTTTACTGAGATGAATGTGGATTTTGGTGCTCGCTTCCAGTACAGTCCTGTCTCGTCACAATTATATATTTGGTCCAAACAATAACCTCCGTCTTCTATCAGTTGGCGAGCAATTGCAGGGTAAGAGTTGGCTGCAGGTTCATCAGCAGAAGCCACCTCACCCTGGTACACAGCATGCTTCACCCCACACCTTGTTTTAAACTTTTGAAGCCAACCTACTGAGGCATTAAAAGGCACTGGATTTTGTATGTTTCTTTTTTTACATAGTGCATCGTAAATCTTACGTGCCTCTGCTCTAATTTGTGGGCCTGCAACACCTGCTTTCTCTTTATCTCGCCTCTGAACCCACTTTAACAAATAATGTTCAGTTATAGCTAGCACTTGATTTTTTTCACTGTACTCCACCACTGCCCGACTAGCACCACCACCTTCACCACCAAAATATTTCTCAGCAACAGCCAACGATTTCTTCATCTGTTCCTTATTCTTTCTAAATGTTCTCACAGTTCCTTCTGGACAGTTCATTCGTTTTGTTATATCACAGTTTCTGTAGCCTTCTTCGATCATTTGAATAATCTTTTTCTTCTCTTCTACACTATACTTCCTCAGTTTTTGGCCACACCGATGATGTTTGTTTTTGTCTTCTTTGGCCTTTCCTGGTCGCTTAGGTGGCTCCTTTCTTTCCTCACTAGGACCACTGGGGCCCCCACTACCCTGGGAAGCCATCATTGTTCGTGGGTCGGACCGCGGGACAGGTAATCACAATGAAAAAAACAGGTAACCTTGAATAATTCACACGTGAGAGAGCTGGGACAATAGGAACACTGAGCGGGAAGCCTAGGAGCGCGTCATCAACATGGCCGCCAACAAATGCTATCCACGATGCGTCGGTGCGCATTCGTGGGACTCGTATGGTTTTTCGTGGGATGAGAATTCAGGTAGCCATTGGATAGTACCGTGGGATGCGTAATCGTGGGATCAAAATGCGTGAGATGCTTGACTCTACTGTATTAGAATTTATTCATAGATTAAAAAAAGACCAAATAAGACGTAGTTATATATATGTATAAGGGAGATAGATTCATTAAATAGATATATAAAAAAAAAAAAAAAAAAAATCTCAATTTCTCTGGTGACGCGGACTTTTCTCTTCTAATTCGGAATTTTCCCTCTCTTAAGTCGGACATAAGTCGGACTTCGGACATCTCGGATTTTCGGTCATCTCGGACTGGGTCTCCCCCCAATTAGTCCGAGATAGCGAGGGTTTACTGTAATTGGGACCTGACCGCACAGGATGCAACGTATGAGTCGCTGGGGTTTAGCGTTACATACATTGTGGACGCAAACGCTGCGTCGCTGGGGCTCAGTGGGTTAAGGAAGAATAGATTGATCTTGGTAGGAGATTTCAACTGTAGTGAGGTTGATTGGGATGCAGGACCAAATCAGAGATCTTGGGGAAGTCGGCTATTAGAGTTGGTTACGGAAAATGTACTTGCACAACATGTGAAGGAGAATACTAGAATGAGGGGTAATAACGAACCTTCTAAACTCGATCGGATTTTTACAAAAGATCCTCACGAAATTAGTGATATAAACTATCTATGTCCTGTAGGCAAAAGTGATCACCTATTACTGAAATGGAAGTTGATTTCGAGTAATGCCAATAGATTAGACAATAGCTATATAAATGACAGACAAAATTATAGTAAAGCTGATTATGTATCCTTGAAAAAATATTTAGAGGGAGTAGATTGGGATCTTATTTTGAAGGAACAAGATGTACAAGGTAAATATGGTAGATTCCTCGAAATTTATAGAGAAGGAACCAATCTGTTTGTCCCAAGATATAAAACTGGAAATTTTACTAAGCAGAAAGAATGGTTTAATTTGAAATGCAAAAGAACTTTGGGTAGGCATGATGCAGCTTGGGCTAGATTAACCCGTGGAGCCCCGGCTAGTTTTGTAATGTTTGCGCACCAGAACCCGGCCGGTTTTCAAAAAATGGTTTTATTCCAGAAACAATAGCGAATGGGTTAGGAATGAAGGAAAAACCACGAAAAAACGCTCAAAAAGCTTTAAAAATGGTCCTACAGAGCCCCCGAAAATGGATTTTACAAGAGTAAAAAATTGAAGGCAATTACCCAAAAAAACAGGTTATTGCGCGCTCGCGCGCACGCACGTGGACTTTGAGAGTTTTCAACCATCGGCACGGTTGCGTGGGATACGTACACAGTTCCCATACAAATCTGAGCCCTCTTGAGTGGCTACACCTGAGGTTACGGTCGGCGCAATTAGGGTGACGCGCCAGGCGCGTCTCTGGGGCTGTGCGTTACATACATCGCCGACGCGTCAGGCGCGTCGCTGGGGCTGTACGGGTTAAGAAGAAGGAACACTGAGAGTAATCGGAATAAATATAAACAGGAGAGGAATAGATATGTTAACATAATTAGGCAAGTTAAAATGAACTATGAGAAGAACATAGTAAATAAATGTGAAAGTGACCCTAATATAGGTTTGATCCCCAAGGGGAAGAGAGAAAACCTAATATTTATGAGTGGCCCAGGAGTCATTGACGAACTGCCTTAAAGGAAGGCACCCTTTCAAACTCCATGCGTTTCGCACATTTGAAATGCCCGCACAGGTAGCTTGATGGGGCCCGCATCATAAGTGCACACTTAATCTCTTATGGAATCGCCATAATGATCGGGTACCACTAAAGAAAAAACTTTTAGAAAAAATAAAAACTAATAATAATACACTAAAGTTGTCAAAAACAGCTTCCAACAATCGTGGATATTCTTGGTGTGCGCAGCCTGACGACGCGTCGGGACCCGCGCGTCATTTCGTCCTTCAATGATATATCAAGACTTCTCAAAATATCAACAAATGGGAAGGGGATGGTGGGAGGGCCGAACTCGTCAATGACTCCGGGGCCACTCATAAATATTAGGTTTTCTCTCTTCCCCTTGGGGATCAAACCTATAATTTAATAGTGGCCCCTTCGTCATTGACGAACTGCCAGAATTCTAAGACTGGAGGGGGACATTCGTACTGATGACCCTTAAAACCCCGCTCTCCGAAAGTATTCCCAACTCAAAATCCAAAGGTTTCACAGAAACACCAAGACAACTCAAATATTTATTGTATACTTACAATAACGTGTATTCTTCAATATGTAAATGCTTTTACAGATATAAAAATATGAAAGAGTAAGCAGATGTGTGCTTAAAGATACTGCTTATGTATAACCCACCTTGTTGGCGAATACCTGATTCTCAACATGACTTAGATTATAACATCACTAAGAGTGTGACGTTATTGACTCAGATTATAAGGCCCGCACAGGGTGACTGCTTAACCGAGTACACAAAATCACGACTAGCGTGAGTTACTGAACATATCATGTATGTCACTAGGCTTGTGACTCCGACTATGTACAAAATAAAGTATGTGACATTTGACACATGTTCTTAATATTGCAACCATAACTTAGGTATGCTGTGAAAATTGCATAGGTAATAGTATTTTAGTATATATCACTCATATTACTCTTAAATAATATCAAAACATTAGCCTATGTTATCCCATCTTTCTTGACTAGAAAAATATATCTTTCTTAATTACTAGAGAAAAGGAAGATTTACAATGTAAATAGAGATCACAACCTTTGGTCTTACCTATTTGCATATATATTACAAGTTTTCGGCGAAGGGGTGTTAAGTGTCTTTGTAGTTACACATCCCCCCCCCCCTGTTTTGAAAACAACAGCTTAAATCTACTAGCACAAAGATCTTACACCCGTTGCCGGAGGGCCACACAGGTGTGCTTTGGTCTTTCCAGGTGTACTGACAGATAGCGAGATAGAAAGGTATGATTGGAGGCCCATAAATTAGTTTCGGCAATATCATCTACCGAATAATTATGTAAGAAACGTAGGGACACTGCCCATTTACGAATGTCATGGGCTCTTACCACTAAGCCGGGATTGCTTTCCCTGATAACTTCTACGAGGAGGGCCGCCAACCTTCGCTTTGTAACCCGTGTACCATTCTCAGATACCCATAGAGCTCCCGGTTGCTTAGGCTGGGATGCTCTGATTAACTTAATCAAGGCTTGTACTGGACATAGAATGTGGTGAGTATCGCCGCGTTTAAGGGCAGGTACAGTAAAGGAAGTAAAAACATGATCCTGATGTTCATTTTTGGCAACAAAAGAAGGAGACGGAGCAATCTGTACATCAGCATTGCGCCACCCAAATCTAAGGCAATTAGGTGTGTTACACATCGCCGCCAACTCAGATACCCGATTACCTGAGG
The DNA here is from genome assembly GCA_032716605.1 of Paralithodes platypus. Lineage (NCBI taxonomy): Eukaryota > Metazoa > Arthropoda > Malacostraca > Decapoda > Lithodidae > Paralithodes > Paralithodes platypus. Next base: position 17,382,263 of record CM064570.1, on the reverse strand, counting down.
CAAGCGCCATCAAAAACACGGCTTTCTTAAGAATTAATTCAAAAGGTGGGTTCTTGGTGTATTTGGGGGAATAAAGCAATGCTAAAGTCTTCTTGAGTGACCAGGTAGGTGTGAGCTGGCGGGGTGGTGGACGAAGCCTGAAACATGCTCTCATGAAACCCTTTTCCTCCGCCGGTGGTATAGATAAACCTGTTAGATCAAAAAGGGGGATCTTTATAGCTGACAAGTGTTTTTTTAAAGTGTTAACTGCTAGACGCTTATGTTCAAACAAATAATCCAGGTATTTGAAAACTAATGCAACCGAAGTGTCTGTCTGAGAGGTTTCGACAACCCAAGTAGTGAAAGCACGCCAATGAGAAGAGTATTGTCGCTGGGTAGACTCTGTATATTGACCTATCAATTTAGCAGTTACACTCTGGCCATATTGGGGCAGCCACTTGGCTCTCTGAATGTCCAAAAAGCAAAAGTCAGCGAGGTCTCTAGGTTTCCAATTGTGTCCAAGTGGAAATACGATATCGGGAGTGATGTCGGGGTCCCGCACCACTTCTTTAACTGGTGGTACCACACCTGAGCCGGCCATAGAGGCGCAATCATCGAGACTGCGCCCCGATAGCTCTGTAGCTTGTGAATTACCTGACACATGAGAGATGCGTCTGGAGGCGGAAACAGATATATGGAACTCCACTCGTTCCAGTCCACCATCAATGCGTCTGGTCCCCCCGCCAGGGTTGGTTCCTGGCGGGTCAGGTAAAGAGGGGCTTGTGAGTCTCCCTGGACGCGAACAAATCCACTTGTGGATGGTACATTGGAGCAATCACCTGATTGAAGATGGTTTGCTTGATTGACCATTCGACCTTTGTACTCATTCGCCGGGATAGCGCGGCTGCCCAGACATTGGCTATGCCCGGGAGGTACGAGGCGTGTAAATTAATTTCTAAACTGTCTGCCAGTGTGAAAATCTCCTCTGATAGCGTGAGTAATGCCCAAGACCTCGTTGACCCTTGCTTCTGAATGCACGATACTGCGTTCAGATTGTCCATTCGGAAAGCGATGGTCTTGCCCCACAACGCCGGGCCGTGTGCCTGGAGGAAAAACAATGGGACTAGTAATTCTTGGACATTGATGTGACAGTCTCGGGATTGGGACCAAAGACCTTGACCCTGATGGCCTAGGCTTGACTGATAACCCCAGCCTATTGTCCCTGATGCATCGGTATCTACCCACACTTGAAATTGAGGATAATGATAGGTCAAAATTGGACATTGTATCAATGTATTTACCTCCTAAGACTAAATCTTGGAGCAACGATGAATATAATGAATTAATTTTGGAAACCTTGCGTATGTTAGAAATTATTTGTAAAAGGGAAAATAGGCTTATTCTTGCAGGGGACTTTAATTGCGGGGAGGTGGATTGGGAATGTTTGGATGCGGGTTCAAATGAAAATACTTGGGGTAGCAAATTTCTTGAACTAACAATGGGGTATCTATTAACACAACACGTTACAGAAAATACAAGATTTAGAGGAGGTGATGAACCATCAAGACTTGACTTATTATTCACCAAAGACCCCCAAGAAATAAAGAACCTAACATATTTGAGTCCCATGGGAAAAAGCGATCATGCTGTGATTGAATTTGAATTGACAGTGGAATTTCTGGAAGGCAGAGAGGAGGAACATAGGGAATATAGACTAAATTATAGTAAGGCGGATTATGAATCATTACGAGGATACTTTGCAAATATAGATTGGTCATTTATTGAGCAAGAACAGAATATTCAGGTAAAATACACCATGTTACTAGACATTTACAGGGAGGGGGTAGATAAATATGTACCAACATTTAAGGATAGAAAGCTGGCTAAGGAGAAAGAGTGGTTTAACATGCGATGTCACATTGCCCAGAACAAAAAGGACTCTGCATGGAATAAAGTGAGAAGGAGACACACTGAGGAAAAATGGGATGAGTATAAGAATGCTAGAAACAACTATGTCAAGACTATAAGAGAGGAGAAAAAGAACTTTGAAAAAGATATAGTAAACAAATGTAATAAAGAACCCAAACTGTTCTATAGTTATATCAACGGAAAAAAACTAAAATAAAGGACAAAATAACAAAGCTTAGGGTAGAGGGTCAATTATATGAAGACACAGTGGGTATGTGTGAAATTATGAATGATACATTAACATCCGTGTTTGTGGAGGAGGATGACTATGTAGAACCTGTGGTGGAATTGAACGAGATACAGGGACTAGAGTCGATAGAAGTCAACAAGGATGAACTAAAATCATTGTTGGAAGAATTGGACGTGAGAAAATCTATGGGCCCAGATAACATTGCTGGATGGGTATTAAGAGAATGTTCTGAACAACTAGTGAGACCTATTTTTAATATTGTTCAACACTCATTAAACAAGGGGGAACTTCCCTTAGAATGGAAACAAGCAAATATAACTCCAATATATAAAAGTGGAAATAAAGAAGACCCGCTAAATTATCGACCGGTATCCTTAACGAGTGTTATATGCAAGCTTTGTGAAAAGATTATTAGAAAAAGATGGGTGGGTATGTTGGAGGAGAGGGAAATAATTTCAAGCAAGCAGTTCGGGTTCAGAAAAGGTCATTCGTGTACCACAAATTTGTTGAGTTACTATGATAGGGTAATTGACATTGTACAAGGGAGGGAGGGGTGGGTAGATTGTATTTACTTAGATTTCAAGAAGGCATTTGATAAGGTGCCTCATAAGAGATTGTTGTGGAAGCTCAGGACTGTGGGGCGGGTTGAGGGAGTATTATTAAAGTGGATGGAAAACTATTTAATTGGGAGGGAAATGCGAACAGTAATAAAAGGAAAGTTCTCCTCGTGGAAAAGGGTAAAAAGCGGAGTGCCTCAAGGATCGGTGTTGGCCCCAATCATGTTTTTGGTTTTCATCAACGACCTTCAAATGGGAATAGGCTCATATATATCTATGTTTGCTGATGATGCAAAATTAATGAAGCATATTACAAGTAGGAGTAGTTGTGAAGAATTACAGAGAGACCTAGATAAGTTATATGAGTGGAGTCAAACTTGGACAATGGAATTCAACACGAGTAAGTGTCAGGTTCTTGAGATGGGAAAAAGTAAATATAGACCTTCTTGGGGATATAAAATAGGAGATGAAATAATTAGTAAAGCTGTGAAAGCAAAAGACCTAGGGATAGTTGTGGCAGACAGCTTGTCACCTGAACAGCATATAAATAATATAACTGGTGAAACCTATGCATGACTAACATGAGAATAGCTCTGAATTATTTAGATGAAGAGATGTTAGCAAAAATAATAGGGACAATAATACGACCAAGACTGGAGTATGCAGCAGTGGTGTGGTCTCCACACCTTATAAAACATAATAAAAAACTGGAAAGAGTTCAGAGAGTTGCCACTAAGATGATAGCTAGCCTTAGAGACCTGCCTTATGAGGAGAGATTGGAGAGGCTAAAGCTGCCAATGCTGAGGGAGAGGAGAGAGAGGTGACATGATCATGATGTTTAAGTGTGTGAAAGGTTTTGAGAAGATCGACAAGGGAGATTTTGTGGTGAGGGACGAGGGAAGAACCAGGGGTCATGATTGTAAGTTGAGGAAAGTTATATGTAAGTCTGATGTAAGAAAGTTCAGCTTCCCGTATAGAAGCATTGAGTGTTGGAATAAGTTGGATGGGGAGGTGGTGGGAGCAAGAAATATCCAAACTTTTAAAGCAAAATTGGATAAATGTAGAGAGAGAGACAGGACAACACGAGCTTAGGCTCAAATCCTGTATACTACAATTAGGTGAGTACAATTAGGTGAGTACACTGTCGGTGGAGGAGAGGTCCATGTTGTTACTGAATAGAGTGTCTCGTGCTTCGCCCAGACCGCTAGTAAGTTGAGGATAAACCCTGGAATAGGCCATAACTCCCCCGCCGGCAAGAGCGGGAAATGTTTGTTGCCTTCCAGTATTAATCTCTTTACTTTCAACCAGCCCAACTTTACAGTTAGTTGGATCCAGTTGAGAGAGCCGACCAGGGACTCCCACATCCGTCTCGTCGTAGTCGAGCTGTGGAGGAAACAGAACAGTTTCTTTCGAAATCTGTTTCTGTTGTCCACACTTTGACTGAGAGTGAGATGTGCTGTGTCCCAGACCAGCCCTATCCACTGAATCACCCTCGTCGGCACAAGATTGGACTTTGCCAGGTTGATCTTGAAGCCGAGGGATGCTACATGAGTCATAACTTTGTGGACATGAGAAAGACATAGCTCCTCCGAATCCGCTACCACTAACCAGTCGTCCAGATACCACAACACCTTTATTCCCTGATTTAATAGTGGAACTAAAGCCTGCCGAACAAGTTTTGTAAATACTCGCGGTGCTAAGTTGAGCCCGAATGGCATTCTTTGAAAGACATAAGTCTGATTGAGAAGCCTGATCGCTAGGAATTTCTGATAACGTTTGTTCACATGGACATGCCAGTAGGCGTCGGTTAGATCGAGAGAACACATCCACCCCTGCGGTGGGAGTGTAAACCTTATCTGGTTCACTGTCAGCATCCGAAAGGACGCGTTGTGAATGTAAGCGTTCAGACGCGACAAGTCCACTACCGGTCGCTTCTGAACACTGTCCCGCTTTGGCACTAGAAATAGGTGAGAGGTAAAAACTGGGCAAGTTGGCTCTACTGGGACAATGACCTGCTTGGAGATCATTTCCTGGAGGAGCGACGCTATTTCTAGAGATACATGAGTGGTTTCTCGTGGGAGGCGCAATTGAGGTCGTCTGATCCACCTCCAGGTTTTGCCCTTGCGGGCCACTGTCCGAGCCCAAGTCCGCCGCGGCCACGCTTTGTGACATACTCTGAAAGTCCCTGTGAGGGTAGACTTGTCCGGCGTTACTGAGCTTTGACCTAACTTGTCCAAAGTGTGATTGGAGACTGGCAAAAGATTTAGTTTTTTGACTGGGCAGGTGTTGGGTTGGACGCCTGGCTAGTGGAGGCTGAACCTTGTGATTTAGAGGTAGAACCCTGACCTGATTTATATTTATGGTATGGCTTGGTCCACTTACCAGGTTTGGTACCACATTTACTCTTAGAGGACGCAGTGCCTTTGGAGTGCTGTGGCTTAGGGGGAAAAAAACTTATTACCTTGATGGGGAGTTTTAAATTGCTGCTTTGGTTTGGAGAAAAGCTTTGGAAACTTGAACTCTTTAGGTGCCGAACTTGCGGCGGTCCGAGACGTGGCTAGGTTGTAAACCGTACTCCAGACCTCAGGGCAAAGCAATGAGGGTGTCAAAACCTCAGACATAAGAACTCGGCGGGCAATCGCTTCCGGTAATTTCTTAACAAAATGGACTCTTAGGTCCTGTCTAGCCCGAACTGCCTCAAACAAGGCGACTCGGACGTCCCCCAAAGATTGAACTGCATTCTGGATCATTATTCTACGTGATAGTTCCAGAGCCTTACACGCATTCTCGTCTTGGATCGCCGCAATGGTTCTAAGCAGGGATTGGGAGAGCTGACGAGATAACAGTGCCTGCGACAATAGCCGTAACGCTTTCTGCCTTAAACGAAAGTCTTTTTCGAGCTGAGTTTGAGGCGGAGTACAAAAGGGATCTATGTCTCTAATCTGGAGACGTGGGGCAGAAATGAAAGTGAGGATAGGTTCTGGGACTCTGCCGGCTTTGACCACCGGAAGGGAGAACCAAGCATGAGTTTCCTTGGGGATCTGGTGTGAGGCTTTGTTAGTAATTGTCGAGGCATACTGTCTCAACTCCGACTGCCACTCCACCCAAGGCCCCAGCCCTGCCTGCCCTATGTGTAAGACCGGGTGACCAAAAGGATCAAGCTGCGGGGTTGTATCCAACTCCTGGGTTAATGAGGACAGCGCTTTGACGTCATTCATGCCATCAGTGCATGACCAATCAGCATAGAGTTTAGCTGACGAGGCAGGTGGAAGGGCCGGGGCCGAGGAATAAATGAAGTAATCAGGGTTAAAGAGATTGGGTACTGCCTTAACTGTTATATCTAAGGTCCTACCAGACGAGTCCAGAGCTCTTAATTTCTTATGCTTATTAATTTGTATTTCCCACTCAGCAGGGACCGGTTGCTCTCCCGACAAAGTAGGTACTGCCAGCGCCGGATTGAGAGCACAAAATTTTGACCATGAGACATCCTGACCATACAAAAGGGGCATAGGTCCCGGATGGGTAGGGATTTGTGTAAAGTGGGAGGAATGACATCAGATATCAGTTGTACATTAGTTGTGGTGATAGGTGACTGTGTAACAAAGGTACTAGCTGTTGACAGACTATGAGGAGTCGACTGCATGGACGGTGGTAGGTAAACAAAAAGTCAAGGATTTGGAGGATATTATGAAAGAGCAAAAGGAAGAAATTAATATGACCAAAAAAAGTTTTGAGAGTGCAGTTGTAGGGGTCATGAAGAACAAGGAGAGTGTCGTGAGGGAGGCCATGGACAGGGATAGGGGTGTAATCTTGTATGGAGATATAGAGACTCATATGAATGATAATGGAGTGAGAAAAGTGAGGGATATGGAGACAGTGAAGGAGGTCTTGAAAGGTGTGGATGAGGACGAATATGGATGGGAAGGGCAGGTGGAGGAGGTCAGTAGGATAGGTAGATATAAAAGGGGAGAGATGAGACCTATAAGGGTACAGTTTAAAACTAGGGTAGTGGCGGAGACTGTGACAAATTTTAGTTGGAGGCTAAATACAAATGATAAACTGAAACACATAAGACTAAAGAAGGATTTGAGTATAGAACAAAGGAAAAAAATTAAGGAATTACAAGAAAAGGCTGATGAAAATAATGGAAAGTTGGATGAGGAGGATAAGAGAAATTTTTACTGGAGAGTGAGGGACGGAAAAGTGAGGAAGTGGTTTATAAGAGTAGAAGGGAGGGGGAGATCAGGGAGGGGAGAGAATGTGATGGGAGTTGTGACGGAGGAGGAGAACGGGGTGGAGGTGTCACAGGGAGAGACAGGAGACAAAGAGGCAGACCCAGTAGTGCTAACAGGGGAGTAGGGTACGGACTGGAGGAGCGGGATGGTGTAATTGCTGAAGGAATGGTAGATGGATTAAGGATTATGTTTAGTAATGTGGATGTGTTTACCCAGGACAAGAAAAGAGAACTGATATGTAGGTTGCAGGATGAAGAGGAAAAACCTGATGTCATAGCCCTACAGGAAGTAAGACCAAAAAATGTTAGAATTGAAAGGGAACTGGTGGAATATAGTTTGGAGGGTTTTGAGTTATATGAGAGAAATGCTATTAGAGCAGAGGTTGGAAGAGGACTGTTTATTTATGTAAGACAAGAGCTCAAGGTTAATGAGGTGGATATGAGACAGCAGTATTGTGAGTATTTGTGTATTGAAGTAAAATGTGTAAGAGGATCAATTCTAATTGCCTCTATATATAGAAGCCCAAATAATAGCAGGGGAGAGGATGATAACCTACTGAAAGCAATGGAGGAGATAGATAATAGAGAGAACAAATATAAATTTTGATTGGAGATTTCAATTTGCCAAGGATCAACTGGGCAAATTGTACTACTCCAGCGGGACAGGGTAGCCTGGAAAATAAGTTTATAGAGAAAGTGAAGAGATTGTTTTTTAACGCAACATATTGTAGAGATGACAAGATATAGAGATGGGACGCAGGGGAGTGTACTTGATTTGATTTTTAGCAATGAAGAGGATATAGTGGAACATGTTAATGTGGATAGCCCTATAGGTCGTAGTGACCATGCCTGTATAAGCTTTAGTTGTAACATTAAATCAGAGAGGGATAATAGAAGCAATAGAAAAATATACATGTATGATAGAGCAGATTATGAGCTACTGAGACGGTGTTTGGACATTGACTGGGGGGAATACTTGAACAGTGAAGACGCTGAAGGAATGTGGAGGAAAATTAGAGTCAAACTGGAGAATGCTGTATCCAAAAGTGTACCAGTAAGGGAATATAAGGATAAAACAAAATTGAGGAAAAGAACTAACCCAGAATTGCCAATGAAAAGAAAGCTTTGGATATTGATTAGAAGAAAGAAACGATTGTGGGAAAGATTAAAATTGTTAAAAAAGAACAGGGGGTCTAGTATAGAGGCTAAGGAAGTGGATCTGGAACGCAGACAAATAAACAATAAAATAAGGTGGGAAACAAGGAGGGGGTGAAGGAGAGGGAGAGAGAGATAGCTAGAAATGTGGAGGATAATCCAAAAATATTCTGGAAGTACATTCAGGAAAAGTTAACAAGAAGAGTAGGGATCCCAGAGCTGGTGGGGGGGGTTGAATGATGGGAGTAGAGCGGAGACTGATAAGGAGAAAGCAGAGGTGCTGGGGAAATACTTTGGGGGGGTACTAACAGTGGAGTCGGAGGATGCAGTGCCTACTATTCCCATCAAACAGGCACCGGCACTAGAACTAATAGAGTTTTCCCATGCTAGAATAAGAAGGGCTATAGAAAAAATGAACAGAAGTAAGTCACCGGGACCGGATGGGACACACCCAAGAATCATAAAGGAAGGAGGGGAGATGTTAGTAGAGCCATTGAAAATGTTATTTGAGGTATCGTTTAATACAGGACAAATCCCGATGGACTGGAGAGAGGCGAACATAACAGCTATATTTAAGAAGGGAAAGAGAAATGACCCAGGGAATTATAGACCAGTCAGTTTGACAAGTGTTGTGTGTAAACTAATGGAAACGGTAATTAGAGAAGGAATAATGGATCATATGAAGTCAAACCAACTTTTCAGTGGGAGACAGTTCGGATTCTTGCCGGGGAGGTCGACGGTACTACAGCTAATTAAGGTGGTAGATGATTGGATGCAAATTCTAGAAGATGGTGATGTAATAGACGTGGTATATTGCGATTTTATGAAGGCCTTTGATAAGGTCCCACATAAAAGGTTAATAGAAAAAGTTAGAAGCTATAATATAGGGGAGAAATGTGTGAAATGGATAGAAGCCTTCCTGAAAGATCGGAGACAGAGGGTACTGGTGAATGGAATAGGCTCGGGGTGGAGGGAAATTACAAGTGGGGTACCTCAGGGATCTGTGTTGGGACCACTGCTGTTCGTTATATTTATCAACGACTTGCCTGAAGTTATAACTAATGGAAGTGAGGTATACCTGTATGCGGATGACACTAAACTGTATAGAAGAGTGAGGAGTAAGGAAGATATGGGTTTGCTTCAAGGAGATGTGGAGGGTATGAAGGGATGGTCTGAGCATTGGTTAATGCCTTTTCATCCAAAAAAATGCAAGTACATGCGGATTGGGACCAGCAAGATAGACAAGGTAGGATACAGTATGTATGAAGCGATGGAGGAAGTGAGTGCAGAAAAGGATATAGGAGTAGTGATAGACAATAAGTTAAATTTCTCAGAACATTTAGCGGAAAAGATAAACAAAGCCAATAGAATTGTAGGGCTGATAAGGAGGACATTTGTGTCACTTGACGAAGAAATCTTCAGGAATCTCTATACAGCGCTGGTTAGGCCGCACCTGGAATATGCGAACCAGGTGTGGGCTCCATATATGGTAAAGGATATAGAAGCAGTGGAGAAAGTGCAGAGGAGAGCTAGCAAGCTGGTACCAACGTTGAAGAACGCGGGCTATGAGCAGAGGTTGAGGACACTGGGGCTTCCGACACTGGCATATAGGAGAAAGAGAGGGGATATGATAGAGACTTTTAAGATAGTGTCAGGAAAGTACGATGAGGATGTGTGTGAAGGTATCTTCTTGATGCGGGAGGGAACAAGAACGAGAGGACACTCTAAGAAAATTTACAAAGAAAGAAATAGGCTTGAGAAGGCAAAGAACTCATTTTGTGATAGAGTGGTAAATGAGTGGAACGCACTGCCCCAGTATGTAGTCGATTCCGAATCAATAAGGGAGTTTGAAAGTAATCTTGATAAAGCATGGGGAAGACAAGATTTGAAGTTTGATTATAAAACAAAAATACAGAATAGTAAAAATGTTGCATCTGCTACCGCCGCCGCCAACACCGTGAACGACCGCAGCAGTGCAAGTACTGGTACTGAGCTGGATACACAGGCCTAGTTTGCCTTTTTCCAGAGGATCTACTGTAAGAAATACTGTAAGAAACTGTAAGTTACGTTAACTTCCTGTTTCGCCGGCACGGGCTGGCTCAAGAGAACGAACTAGCTTTGGCGGGAGAGCATCCGGCACACCCGAACCGACAGACGTATGGGAAGTACTAAGAGCCGAATTACTAGCATCGTTATGAGCTATCAATCTAGCTAACATACCCTCAAAAGCTTGCTCTAGGTAATCTTTGGTAACAAAACGAGACTCGGAAGATATGGACCCCCTATCTGACCCGCTGTGTGTAAAAGACATATTGAGGCGACTCTGAGGTCGGTTACTAGTGTGTTCATTAGGTTGTGCGGATGGAATATATGCAACATCCGACTCACCTTCCGCTTCCACCTCGCTGGGGTGCACAGAGTCCAAAGGGTCCAGGTTCAAGTCCGGAGCTGTGGAAAAATCACATGGGGCCCCTAGTATCGTGGGGTGATTAGTGACATGGTTAAGCATATCTTGAGGATTAAGATCAAGCATCGGTATTTCCTGAGGAGTAGGTACACGTGTAGGTATTGGTGGAGGATGAACAATTGCTTGGGGGAACACTGACTGAGACAATACCCGTTGGTGCCCCACACAACCACTAGATAGGTCCTGATGTGGCGGCGTCTACGCCGTGGGGCCACCTCCCGAGACTGACAATCGCGGATGGCTGCCGACCCTCCACTGCCGAAGACAAAATCAACGACCAGTGGAGGAAAACCGGATGCCGGCCGCGGGGAGCAGTTTCGGGAGCCAAACCGTCACAACCATCCCCTGCCCCCTCCCTGGGGGCACGGGTCCTTGGAGCGGCTTCGGTCGCGCCGGGAATTTCCACACCTCTCACACCACACACACACATCACACAGTTTTTCCTACACCGAGAAATGACTCTCCGGCTGTCATTTCTCGAAGACTTCTTCTAGCCGGAGACATTGAGAGCAACCCAGGACCCACGTACACATACATATGTCCAACTTGCTCAAAACCCATCACTTCGAGTCGCCATACTAAGGGTTCAGTTCTCTGCAATTCATGCGGGAACTGGACCCACTTCACCTGCACAACACTTGCCTCCAAGAAACACTACACAAACACTTGGACCTGTTCCTCATGCCCCTCGCTCTCCCAGTCAAATCCCTCACCTAAAACCCGTCCACCTCTCCTCCGTAACCCACCTAACCTTCCCATACCATCCACATCCTCAACTCAACACACCACACCCCATCCTAATCCATTCCAACCCCCATCTCCTGCTCCCCAATCCCCATCCCCACCTCACCCATCCCAACCCCCAGCCCCTCCCTCACCCCCCCCCCCTCACCCCCCCCCTCAACCCCCCCCCTCCCCCCCCCCTCCCCCCACCCCATCCTCGTGCAGCAGCACCCAACATACATCGTGCACATAACATTAACATTCTTCAACTGAACATAGATGGCATCAACACAAAGAAACACGAACTCTCACACTTCATCAAACAACACAACATACACATTGCCATCTTACAAGAAACAAAACTCCGCACAACACAAAAAACACCCACATTTCATAATTTCACCACCATCAGACAAGACCGGGCTGTCGGCGGGGGCGGTGGACTCATCACCCTGGTACACAAAGAAATATCATACATAGTAACCAGTGTACAAACCAAATCCCTCCTCCCCCCAAATGATAACACAACAGAAATACAGTCAATTAAAATACGCACTGGCAACAACTCCAACATAACCATCATAAACACATACATCCCTCCCCAAACATCCCCTACAGTACCAAATGAATACAGACCACACTTACAACACATCACAAACACCCCACACACCCCACATCATCCTGGGTGGTGACTTCAACGCCAAGACGTCGGCCTGGTTTGTCGACAACCCCGACACAGACAGAGGGCTGGTACTACAAAACCAAACCGATAACCTCATCATCCTTAACGACATCCATCAACATACCCATATTCCTCACCAAGCCCTCTATAACCCATCATCTCCAGACATCACCTTTTGCTCCCCAGAACTCGCCCCCACAACATCCTGGAGGGTGGTCAGAACCTTAGGCTCTGACCACCTCCCGATCATTATCACCACCAAAACCAGACTCACCCCAGCTAGCCACAAACACACATACACCAATTATAAAAGAGCTAACTGGGAAGCATTCACAAATGAGACAGAACAACACTTCACAACTCTAAACAGTACACCCATCACTAACATCAACAATGCTGTACACATACTCAATAAAACTATCCAAAACGCTGACAAGAAACACATTCCAAGAGGTAACAGAAAAAGACACAACCCCAACTTCACACCAGAAATTCAAAACCTCATCAGACAACGCGACATACTGAAACACTCCCCAGTACCCCACACACAAGACATCACACAACAAATTCAAGCACTCAACACCCAAACTAACAACAAAATACAAGAACAACAAAACTATATTGGAATAACTTCCTACAAACACTTGATCACAAAACAAACCCCAAAAAACTCTACAAAACACTAAACAGCATCACACTTTCCAACAGCAACACAACACAATCACATGCTGCAATCACAACAACAGACTCTACTCCTTCATGTAAACAACAAGCAAACACTCTCATCAATCACTTCTCACATGTCAGCCACCTAAAACCTCACAAAGACGACCGACGTGTCATCCGACGTAAGAGACAATTCCCCACAGACCCTGACTATACACCCTTCACCAATCACCAGACAAAGCATATCATCAACAATCTCAAGCACTCACCCGCCTGTGGCCTAGACAACATAAGCAACATACACCTCAGACACCTGGGACCACAAGGCATACAAGCACTCACTAACATATCAAACTATAGCTATTCACACAACACAATACCAGACATTTGGAAGCATGGTATCATCATCACATTTCCCAAACCCAACAAAGACCCCACGCTACCCTCCTCGCACCGCCCCATCACACTCCTTTGCTCCCCCTCCAAAGTCATGGAACGCCTAGTATTACAACTAATTACACCTGACCTACCCCTAGCTCCAACACAACATGGCTTTAGGCCACTGCACTCCACAAACACTCTTCTCACAGACCTTACACAAAGAGCTTTCGACGGCATCAACTCAGCTAGACCACCACACAGATCACTATTAGCCACACTCGACATTAGTAAAGCCTTCGATGCCATCCCCCGCCACATCCTAACAAACACAAACATGCACAACAACACAAAAAGGTGGCTGGCCAACTTCCTAGCAGGCAGATGTGCACACGTATCTTTTGCCGGTCAGTCATCTAAAATCAGAAACTTTCCAAACGGAGTACCACAAGGATCCGTCCTATCGTCCGCACTCTTCAATCTGTACATGCACGATATAACTACACCCAATACGCCCCAAATAAACTTAGCCTCCTATGCAGATGACATAACACTCACATGCACACACCATGACCCAAAAAGAACAACAGATCTCCTTCAACCCTATCTCAACACACTACATGGCTGGTGCACTACAAACAGACTTAATCTAGCCCCAGCCAAATCCACCGCAACCCTGCTCACAAGTTGGACAGGAGAACACGAATACATCCCTCAACTCACCATAAACAACACACACCCCTAACACATACACACACACCCAAAATCCTAGGAGTAACATATGATACTCATATGACATTCAAACAGCACACCACAAACATTAAAAAGGAACTGACACCCAGACTTAATGCCCTCAGGTCACTTGCTCACACACAATTTGGACACAACAAAGAAACTACCACCACAGTATATAAACAATACATAAGATCAGTGATGGAATACGCAAGCCCAGCCTGGGCTTCTAACCTAGCTGAAACACATCATAAGACTTTACAGACTATTCAAAACAAAGCCCTGAAGATCATTACAGGCTGCACAGCTACTGCACCCACAGATCACCTACATCAAAAAACCAAAATCCTCAAAGTCAAAGACCATCTGGACATGAGAGGCACTCAATTCCTGGCAGCAGCCTCCACGAACCAAGACCACCCACTAAACTACATGGCAACACACCCACAGACACCAAGAAATATCAAAACAACACCCAGCACACGGTATCACACACAATTATTGTCCTCTCTCCCTCCCTGCCCACCCCGAACCAACTTCCAGAAGCACATCCATACTCATATCTCTCACCGATCCATCCACTCACTCACAGACAACACACAGCTGCATGCACGACCTCCCGAAATCCATCCTTCCGAATCCTCCCTTCCTCGCGAGGACAGAGTCCACCTGGCCAGGCTGAGATGCGGACACCATCCAGCTCTCCTGAGCTATCAGAAGAGACTGGATGACTCCATTGTCGACTCCTGCCCGGGATGTAACACAGCACCCCATACCATTAAACACATCATAGAAGACTGCATTTCACACAACCACTTACGCCAACAACACAATCTACACTCAATGAGAGCTCTGTGGGAAAGCCCGATCGTGACCATGGCCTTCCTCAGGGACTCGGGGCTGTTCGGCCAGGCAGCTTAGGGAACATCAACAACAACAACAACCACTAGATAGGGTGGTGATGGGCTGGTCTATCAGAGTGAGAGCTGAGCAATCTCTGCCATACCCATAGCTTACTCTGACTGTTCCTTTTGCTTACATATTTTCTAGATCTCAAGTTACGGCATCTCTTCCGTGGATTGACCTCCCAATCTACCAAGATTGGAAGCCAAAGCGTCACATTTTTCCCTTGCCCCTCAACTTTCTCTTCATAATTGCTGAGGGGCACAGGGCCCTGGGTGGGGCTTTGGTTTCCCGGGCGTTTCCGCACCCTCCTCAGATCCCCGCCATGGAGTGGCTTCGGTCACCCAGGCTTTATTGTGGTCGGCAGGGAGGGTTCTGTGGGGGCGCTCGGTTATGGCCTTGGAATTGCTCGGGGCCTTGGGGCTGTTCGGCCAGGCAGCTTGGGGAACAACAACAACAACAACAACAACCACTAGATAGGCGTTCACCTCTATTATCTAAAGAGACGCTAGTTTCCGACTTGTCCACCACCCTATAACCCTGGTACTCGTCTGCTAACACTTTTGGTGGCAAACCGTGAACCTTGACATGACCAGAAACCTGTGGGATTACAAAGTCCTGCCTGTTTAACTTAGAGGTAGGAAGCACATTGAGAACATCACCCCGAGTTGCTGCCTCATCCTCCGGTCCCACCACCGAGCTGCCGGATTGAAAGTCAGGCTTAGCGGAGGTGGAAGCTGAGGAAGACTTACTATGCTCGGTTCTACGCCGGGAACCAACATCAGCAGACCCGAACGAGATTTCTTGCTATGTCGTTCGGAGGACGACTTCCGAGAAGATGTTGACTCTTCCGCCTTTCTCTTCCGGCTAGAAGAGGATGTCTTGGTCCGGTGAGTTGGGGAGGACGTCTTGCTAGTCCCCGGCGACTTGGACTGTGGATGGCGGCTGTGGCTGGGGGGTTCATTCCCTTCACTGTCACTACTGTCACTTGAGCTAATATGTTCCTTTGACAGAAACTTAGGTTTAGTTTTACTAGCTTTGGGAGATTTACTGGTGAAAACCCTGTGAGATTTAGGCAAGAGAGGGGCAGGGGGTTCTTTGACAGTTAAGTAATCCCACACTTCTAGGTCGTCACAGGTAGGATGTTAAAATGGATGGAAAACTTTTTAATAGGAAGAGAAATGAGGACCACGATACGAGACGAATATTCACAGTGGAGGAGTGTGACGAGCGGAGTACCACAGGGATCAGTGTTGGGTCCGATAATGTTCCTACTTTATGTAAATGACATGCCAGAAAACTTGAATAGTCATATGAATATGTTTGCGGATGACGCTAAGATCATGAAGAATGTCACCTGTATAGAAAGTTGTCCAAAAGGACCTAGATGAGTTGCACAGATGGAGCCAAACCTGGAAAATGAGTTTCAATGCAGAAAAGTGTCATGTTTTGGAAGTGGGAAGAAGTGAATTAAGGCCAAGCTGGGAGTACAAATTAGGAATTGAAATAATCAGCAAAACACGGCATGAGAAGGACCTTGGAGTGATAATACAAGATGATCTATCCCCGGAGAAGCATATTAACATGATCATTGGAGGAGCATATGGAATAATAACCAATATGAGAGTGGCATTTAACTATTTGGATGAAGAAATGTTAAGAAAACTGATAATGACTATGATAAGACCAAGATTAGAATATGCAGCAGTGATATGGTCACCACATTTGAAAAAACATATAAACAAATTAGAGAAAGTCCAAAGGATAGCAACGAAGATGATCCCAAGATTGAAGGAGTTGACATATGAGGAAAGACTTAAGACACTACAACTGCCTACCTTGAAAGAGAGAAGGGAACGAGGCGACTTAATAACGATGTTCAAGGGAGTAAAAAGTTTGGAACGAGTAGATAGGAAAGATCTATTCGTGAGGGATAATGGAAGGACAAGAGGGCACGAGTTTAAGCTGAGGAAGGGCAGATGTCGTAAGGACACAAAGAAATTCAGCTTCCCATATAGGAGTATAGAGACTTGGAACAACTTGGAGGAGGAGGTGGTGAGAGCGAGGAACATTAACATGTTCAAATCTAGGTTGGATAAAAGTAAATATGGAAATAGGGCAACATAAGTTATGATATGTTAGTCCAAAAATACTGGGAACTGGGAATATCCATTACGATACTTGTCTAAGTAAAATGGATTGATTATAAAGTAACTAAGACAGGACAACACGAGCGCTGCTCAATTCCTGTAAACTACAAATAGGTAAATACAAATAGGTAAATACATCAAAGACTTATGTGCAACCTCAGTACAGTAATTCTTAAAAGCAATTCTGATTGCATTCAGAGAAATTAAGCAAGATTTATCTTTATCAACCAGTAAGCCATGCCGGAGCTCAGTGCAGATCTTGCACTTCTTGGACCACCAGGTCCCACGAGAACGATCCAGGCATGGCACACACCGGATACAATGTGAGTGATTAAAAATTGGGAACTCATAACAAGATTTAGTAACACAAAGAGGTACAAAGGGCATGGTAGTGACAAACCCCCCAGCCAGATTGGTTGTCCCCTTGTCTGTGCTCCGCGCCGGAAGTGGTGGTGACCTGGAAAATATTTCCAGGAATCAATGCTCATAAGGATAAACCGAAACATTCACATATGTTATTTGATATCCCCGGCCCTGCCGAGAAAACAGAGCGTCCTAACAGGATCAGTCTATTTTCCCGACTGGGCCACACTCTGTAATCATGCCTGAAGTTGCACAAAAAGAGGGGTGAGGACTAAATGTAATATAATTGACACTGATATCAATAAATCCATTGCCCATTGTCTTTTCGTCCTACCGACTCGCCGGGGCAAAGACTAGTAGTGATAAGGTCTGTATACTACCTAATCTTGATAGTAACCCAAAAGAAAAAACACACAGGGTTGCATATAATGACACTTATAATTTTTAGTAGTATCAATAAACCCATTGACTATTGTTTGTCCATCCTACCTACTCGCCGGGGCGAAGACACAGTAGTGAGAGGCCTGTATACTACCGAATCTTGATAGTAAACCAAAACAAAAATCAGTCACAACCTTGTGTGTCCCGCCGGGAACAAGACCCTAGCAAGACAGGCTAGTCCTTCCGGTAATGCCGGAATATCCCCAGGATGTTAACACCCCCCGCCGGGAAAAAATTGTATTAGACCACTATGGGAACTGGGACTTGTCCAATGTCCACCGAAGCAGACCCCTGGCGGTCACTAAAGCACTGAGAGCGCCGGGAAAGGACACCCAACCCGTTATGTTAAGTACCCAGACCAGCGGGCGACGAAAAACACAACCACAATAATAAAAACAGGGCGTCCCCTGTCATCCTCGTACTTGCCAAAACACAACAAGTACTGAGGAAGCAAGGCTATAATACACAATATATAATCCCCGTACTTGCCAAAACACAACAAGTACTGAGGAAGCAATAATATAATATATAATCATAAAGTAATAAACTTAGCCTAAACAAGCTAAACCCCTAACAGAGGCAGACCATGAGGCCTTGGGCAACCGCAGAGGAGCTCCCACGACGACGACGCCACCACACGTTGGCTCAGGGGCAGGGCAAGGCTCCACGAAGTCCCACAACTACGTGTGACAACTTTTAGAGCCTACAAACACCGCACAAAATGCACAGAACCTGGGAACATCTTTAGCAGGAAAAAACCCAGTAAAATAGCCTCCTAACTAGTTTAAGTTAACACGGAAACTGAAAAAGAAAAGTTAGACATGCGAGACGTCCACCCAATCGGGCTGCTTGGACGCTCAAAAAGTACCCTTATAATACACTCTCCCTGCGATAATACTGCTCGGTCCAGTAAGCTAGCTAATCTAAACCTGTCCCAGAACGTCTCGGTTAATACAAATGAGCAAGGACTCACGAGAAGACGAAGGGACGACGAATACAGCAGCTCACTAAAAAATGTCCGAGCGGTATCGTCGCAGGTAGAAGAAGGACGAAATGACGCGCGGGTCCCGACGCGTCGTTAGGCTGCGCACACCAAGAATATCCACGATTGTTGGATGCTGTTTTTGACAACTTTAGTGTATTATTATTATTTTTTATTTTTTCTAAAAGTTTTTTCTTTAGTGGTACCCGATCATTATGGCGATTCCATAAGAGATTAAGTGTGCACTTATGATGCGGGCCCCATCAAGCTACCTGCGCGGGCATTTCAAATGTGCGAAACGCATGGAGTTTGAAAGGGTGCCTTCCTTTAAGGCAGTTTGTCTATGACGAAGGGGCCACTATTAAATATTGTTTTATAAATATATAAACAGTAAGTTGAAGGTAAAGAAACAAATTACTAAATTAAGAGTAGATGCTAGGACGTATGAAAATGTATCGGACATGTGCGAGGTAATGAATAACAAATTGGGGTCGGTTTTTACTAGAGAGGAAAGTTTTGACGAACCACAGGCGGGAGTACTGGAGAGTGGTTTTAGCAAGATTGAAATAACTAGAGATGAGCTGTTATCTGAGATGAGAGGACTTGAAGTAAGGAAAGCTATGGGACCGGATGAAGTGTCTGCCTGGGTTTTAAAGGAGTGTGCAGAGCAATTAGTGGAGCCACTGAGGGACATAATTCAAGCTTCCTTAGATAAAGGACAGGTTCCTGTTGAATGGAAAAGAGCTAATATCATTCCGATATACAAGAATGGAAACCCTGAGGACCCTCTAAACTATAGACCAGTTTCACTTACTAGTATTTTATGCAAGGTTTGTGAAAGGTTAATTAGGAAGAGATGGATGAAAATGTTGGAGAGAAAGAAGATAATAACGCCAAAGCAATTTGGATTCAGAGAAGGGACATCTTGTGTTACCAGTCTGTTATGTTACTACAGTAGGGTGATAGATGTATTGCAAGAAAGAGGCGAATGGGTGGACTGCGTCTACTTAGACCTTTCCAAAGCATTCGATAAGGTAATAATAATAATAATAATAAGCATGTTACTTATTTCTCATAAGCGCCAATTTTTCCGAAGAATTCACTAGCGCTCGAAAAGAGAAAGAAAAAAGAACAAAAATCAATGCATCAAAAGAAGGCTTATATACAACACACACTTAACAATCACTAGCAGTGGCAAAATAGCCTAAACTCTATAGCCATCTGTCATGACACCTCTCTCAAGATCATAGCTTCTCTCAAAGAGAAAAGTCTTAAGTTGTCTCTTGAAGCATTCAACAGAACTCAGTTGTCTCATGGACAGCGGCAACCTGTTATACAACCTCGGAGCCATGTAGGAGAAAGACCTCTCAAAGAAAGAAGACTGCTGGAAAGCCCATGGTTCATCAAGACGAAAAGGGTCATTGTCATGACGCACAACTACACCATGGTGTGCCGGTGGGCGCCTGAGCAGCTCCGCAAGGTACCTAGGCTCACCAAATTTGAGAACCTTAAAAGTCACCAAACACAACTTAAATTCTATTCTTGCTCTTACTGGCAGCCAGTGCAGTTCTATGTGAAGAGATGTAGTAGGAGTTCTAGGTGGAACACCAAAAATTAGTCTTGCGGCCCTGTTAAGAACAGACTGAACTTTCTTCAAAATATAATTTGGAAGACCCACCAACAGGGCATTGCAATAATCAACACGAGAGAAGACCAATGAGTGAACCAACGTCAGGAGGCAACGTCTGGTTATAAACGGCTTCACCAAATAGAGATTTCTGATGTGCAAGTAACAACTTTTAACTATCTGGTTTACATGCTCTTTGAAATCTAATCGGGAGTTCACATATACACCCAGATTTCGAACAGTTGGCCGGTCGCAGCTGAGATCCACCCACATTGATGGAGAGGGCACCTACTATATCATCAGCTCTTCTATTTCCTCGGATGATGAGAATATCAGTTTTACCATCATTTAGTTTAAGTTTTCTCGCTCTCATCCACTTCTTGATATCAGACATCAACAATTCCATCTTACTCCGTATATCAACTATATTTGTGATTCTCACATAAATCTGTGTGTCATCTGCATAAAAGTGAAAGGTGACATTATGTGCACGAAGCAGAAGAGACAAACTGCTAATATAAATTATAAATAGGATAGGACCTAAAACTGATCCCTGCGGAACACCATACTGCAGGGGTGTCGAGTCCGAGACCACTTGATTTACCATCACACTCTGGGATCTACCTGACAAGTACGACCCAAGAAGCAAGAGAGCGGAGTCACGCACACCACAATCATAAAGATCACTCAATAACAACTTGTGATCCACTGTGTCAAAAGCCGCAGAGAGATCAAGCAAGACCAATAGTGAGGCCACACCATTGCAAATGTTCTCAACTAGATCATTATGTACTCTAATCAATGCTGTTTCAGTTGAATGATGCTGTCGGTAAGCAGACTGAAAAATTGGGATAGTTTCATTCTGCTGAAGTAGTGGTTGTAATTGGTCAAGTATTGCACGCTCTAATATCTTTGATATGAAGGACAGGTTAGAGACAGGACGATAGTTCAACATGTTCTCAACATCAAGTCCAGGTTTCTTTAGAGTAGGTCGGAGCAGTGCATGCTTTTCAGAATGTGGGAAGCTACCTTCAGAGAAGCACTTATTAATTATTTTGGAAATAAACTCAACTGTGTGATCATAGACTCTTGGTAGCTTGGAAACATTTATGGGATCCAACGGGCAAAATGTTTTATTGAGGTTTCTTATGTAGGACGAGATCATGTCCACCTCTACTGAGTGAAAGGATGAGAGGACATTATTAGGAATGTGTCGGGGTTGGAGTACAACTGAAAGTTCTTCACCAACAGAAGCATCATCCAGTTCCTGTCTTATGCGAGTTATTTTGCCAGCAAAAAATGCCACAAAGTTGGCAGCCAACTCAGCATCAGGTACAGAAGGTCTTAAGCTGACTCTTGTTTTTCCAAGTAAAACTGTTTACAATTGAAGCCAACCTCCTCTGGTCGTTACCACACGAGTCAACTTTTCCCTGATAATACACTTTCTTTTCATATTTGATTTTGTGGACCACAGCTCTTCTGGCTGACAGATATTGCAACCATGTAGAGTCTGTTTTATTTTTCCGCCATTCACGTTCAGCTCTTCTACGCGCTCTTCTAAGAAATTTAACTCGAGTGCTATACCAGGGCGAATCATCTCGTACTATGATTTTCTTCTCTACTTCTGGACAGTGATGATCGAACACTAATTTAAGTGCATTTCCATGCACCTCCACCAGCTCATCTGAAGTAAGGTTGGAAGTATCAATACTTCCCAAGTACTGTTTTACTTCACTGCTAGCCAAATTTAGGTCTGCATTTTTATAATTTCTAAATCTGATTACTTTTTCATGTGTGAGTGGCTTAGGGAAATCAAAGCTGAAAGTAATCAAAGCATGATCAGAGGTATTAGGGTCAGCATTCTCAACATCAACATCCAGGACACCACCACAACCCACAGGAGAGAAAACCAAGTCAAGGGTGTGTCCTAAGATATGAGTTGGGTGGGACACATGATTTACAAAATTGTTCTGATCAGTCAACTCAAGGAACTCAGGAGAGAATGGCTTCAGATGAGGGCTGTCAACCCAGTAATTAAAATCTCCACATATCAAAAGTCTTCCGGTTTTAGCAGAAAATTCCTCGAGAAACTGCCCAAACTCTTCCATAAAACCCCTATCTGTGCCACGATGGCCAGGCCTATAGACAACTGCCATTCTTAGAATTTGTTGATGGAGTTTTATTTCCACTTCCAACAGTTCATAATAAAGAGGGGCTGGGTTATGGCTTATTTGCAAGATATTCACCAGAGATGTGGAGTAGACAACTGCCACTCCACCACCCGGATGATCTCCCCTAGGCCTAGGAACATTTATTATGGAATGGGTTTTAGGCAATGCCGCCTGGATAATATTCAGATCTGACTCGAACAACCAGGTCTCAGTGAGACATAATACATCAAGGTTACGTTCATCCAAGATCTCACAAATATGATCCATTTTGTTACGCAAGGAACGAACATTCAACAGACCCAGTTTCAACCGGCTCCCATGTGCATTTTTCAGTTTTTTGAACCTACAAAATTGGTGTTCTCAATAACTTTATTTCTCTGAGCTGTCATTAAAGGACAATTTCTACTTGAGGCGAAATTATTTGGCGGCTCCGTAACTGATGTGGAGCTCATACAATTTATACATTTGGGGGAAGTCTTGTTGGTGCAGTCTTTTGAGTTATGAGTACCAGCACAGAAGTTGCATTTTGGATCCTCATTTTTCCGATAACACCTGTCACTGGTATGACCAAAGCCCTGGCAATGGTAACATTGTGTTACCCAGAAGCGATCATATGCACGACATCTCACAAGTCCAACATACACAGAATTGCCATCATCCACAATGGAAGAGCGTATTTCAGGTGACATTTTTACTACCGCAATCTTAGTGTGTGCATCACTCTTTTGCTTAGTGAATAGCAAATTCATAGCTAAGCCATCGTCGACCAGGGACTTTATTCTTGGGTTCTTGTTGAGGATGCTGGGAATGATCTCATTATCCTCAGCGTCATTAGCAATGCCTACCAGAGTCATTTTTGGCATCATCTTCTTCGGTTCGGAGACACTGAAGGCACTGTCCACCCCCAAATACTGATTGATGGCCCTTCCTGCATCTTCTTTGGCTTTCTTGGATGGAAGTCGTACCACCAGTACACCTGAATCAGTTCTAGTAAACTTGTTAACCGGAACCGAAGCCAAAGCAGTCTCGATTGCCTTTGTATCTGGTGGGCTTACTGGCTCGGAGGATCGGTCTTTTGGCTTCACTACCAGGACCTGATGGTCCCAGACAGTTTTTTTCTTTCCACCATCTATCACCTCAGTGGTGCGTTTGGTCAGCTCCTTTTTGGTCTCCACTGTTTCCCTCACTACCTTTTCCTTGCTCTTCAAAACCTGCACTACATTCTTCTCAAACTCTCTTTTCTCTTTTTCTCTCTCTTCCACCTGCTCCTTCATGATTTCTTCCAATGCATCCACCTTAGCATTCCCCACCCTTGTCCACTCATCTTTCTCCTCACTTATTACTCCCTTTACTTTCTCACTTAAATGGCCCTCATACTCCTTTAGCTGCTCCTTGAGTGCCATGTTCTCCGCCTCCAGCTCATCTACTTTCCTTATTACAGCATCTAGGTTAGCAATTAATGGCCCATCTGCAGTTGCTACTGAACTGGCTCCACATATTTCTATCAGTGACTCCACCTTCACACCTATATCTCTCCTCCAATTCTCCATAACTCCCTTCCATCTTAACAGACCCATCATCTGTCTCTTCACTACAATCAATTGATCCTCCACTTCATTACCCTCTGCCAGAAATCCCTCAAATTCATAGCTCTCTTCATCTCCCAATAAACTCTGCCTCCGTTTGCCTTGGCCGGCCATTGTTTATATTATGTAGCCTACAATTAAAAATATACAAAACACTTAATAAAATTAGAGTAAAATTAAACTACTACCTGGGATAAACCCAGGTAGCGCCGCCCCCGTTTGTGTCACCCTATCTTGAAAAAAGAATAAATGGAAAAAATAAATAGAAATGGGTGTTTGCGAGGTCACCACGAGCAGGTGGGGTACGACTTGATTACCTTCCAAAGAAGGTAACCCAACCGAGGTGTCGCAAGTACTAGGCAAAGATGAAATATGAAAACTTTAACCGTGTTTTGGGCCTTCAGCAGTAGCAGATACGTCACTCGGAAAACTAAACCCCATTGGTTACGATACTGCCACTGCGCAAAGGTGCAAAGGTACCACATAAGAGATTGCTATCTAAGCTTGAGACGATAGGATGTGTCAGGGGGAGTTTTCTGAAATGGATGGAGAGCTATTTAACAGATAGAGAAATGAGGACCAACATTAGAGGAACTTACTCATTGTGGCAGAAAGTTGAGAGTGGTGTGCCACAGGGATCTGTGTTGGCGAGGCGCCTCTTATGTACGTGAATGACCTGCCGATAGGCATAAACTCCTACATGTCAATGTTTGCAGATGACGTAAAAGTTTTGAGAGCATTTAGATAAAATATACGAATGGAGCACTGTCATGTGTTGGGAAGAAGTGTGAATAAAATGTACGATATAATATAATTAGCAGGCAAAAAGAAATTTAATATAAGTAATGTGTGTTAAATATGGAAGAAGTGTGAATAGACCAAATTCAATACAGGATGGAGATAATATAATTAAGAAAAAAAAAGGATTTAGGGTTGATTATACAAGATAGCTTGTCGCCAGAGGAACATATTAACAAGCTCTTTAGCGGAATGTATGCAATGGCCGGGAATATGAAAGTTGCTCTGAACTACTTGGATGAGAACATGTTGGCAAAAATTATAAAAAGTATGATTAGACCAAGATTGGAGTATGCAGCAGTGGTGTGTTCCCCGCATCTTAAGAAGCATATTCACAAGTTAGAAAGATTCCAGAGAGCAGTTACTAGATTGGTTCCAAGTCTCAGAGAACTGCCATATGAAGGGAGGCTAGAAAAATTAAATCTACCGAGTCTAAAAGAGAGGAGAGAGAGGGGAGACATGATAATGATAATGATGTACAAATGCACCCGAGGGCTGGAGAGGCTGGATAGGGAGGATATATTAATTATGGATACAGGAATAACTAGAGGCCACAGCTACAAAGTAAAAAGACCTACCTGCAAGAACGATATCAGGAAGTTTAGCTTCCCCTATAGATGTATTGACAAATGGAATAGGCTGGAGGAGGAGGTGGTAGGGGCAAGGAACATCCATATTTTCAAGAAAAAATTGGATGAAAGTAGACTGAGAGACGGGACAACACGAGCTTAGCTCAACTCCTGTAAACTACAATTAGGTAAATACAATTAGGTAAAATACTATGTGGATGAATCACATAATTTTTCCTTATGATTAACCCCTTCAGCACGATGACTTATTTGTTGTCTTATTCTGGTTACCATTAGATGATTTTCTTTAGCTCATAATCTATTTCTATTGTAGGACTCAAAGAGGTAAATGATATCTCAATAAGCCAATTAAATAACACTGGCTTAAATGTATAAGATTATCAAATGTTAACTAGAAGAAAAAGTAAAAAAATGCATCATCGTACTGAAGGGGTTAAATTCACTTCCTTTGCAGTGGTTCAAGCAACTCAAGTGGCAACAGGAGTGGCGAGTATGTCCAAGGAGGCCTGACCCCTTGTGGTAAACGCGTATGGACAAAAGAGGATAGACTAAAATTTAAAGAATGGAGAAAATTTTCAGCTGAAAGGAAGCACGAAATGAAACCTGATCTTACAGTAAAGCAAAAAGTACATCAGAGAAACTGGATGCGTATAGAAAGGTGGAAAGTCGCAGATCCCATGAGATACATTAATTACCACCAGACGAAACTTGACAAGGAGTTCATTCGAGTGGAGAAGAACAAGACTTGTTTGAGTCAAATGAAAGAACTTGACAAAAAATTCTGTGAGAATGCTGATACAAGCTCACAGTTTGACCAGGATTTAATAAAGCAATTAGGCTTCGATGGGGGAGCGGAAGAACGAAAAAGGTTATTAGAAAATCAACACAGCAAGGTGAGAAAAATGGTTCAGACACACAAGGGTCGATTAGCTGAATTGAACAAAATAAAGGTCGAAATGAAGCAACGAGCACAGGAAATGCAGAGTGAAATGGGAATGACAATTGAAGAGACACAACAACAGAAACTGCCGGAAGCTAAATTGTACTCACAACATCGACAACAACAACAACAAAGGAGAGAAAGCATTGATGAGGATAACTTTGCTAATTCAAGTGTCGGCTCAGTTCTTCGGAGACTGGTGAGTTTATTTATTTATTCTTTATATTTGTATGATGGAGACAAAAGGCAAAGCTGCCTGCCAAAGTTGAAAGAGTAATAGAGAGCCAAATTCAAGGTACAGTGGTCCCTCGCGTTTGGTGGGTTTCACCTTGGCGAAACAGTGTTGGCGATAGGTTGGATATGGTACCAGAATCCGAATTTGGCGCTTCAAATACACTTTTGGCGAGAATGCTGACGTCACGGAATGGCGTCGGCCCAGAATGCACCGCCTGCAAGCTCGTCTCACCAGGCCTAACTCTAAATAATTCATGGTAAATAAAATCTGTTATCTATTATCTTTTTTATTGCTGGTAATGTTTCATGTAGGCTACAGTAGAGCGCCGTATTGAGAGTTACTCTTAGGCCGAGGCTAGGCTATAGATAGGCTTAGGCCTACTCACAAAACCCTAACTGAGCTGCTTGGATAGCGAGAATATCCCAGGTATATTTCATAAACGTATATTAACAGAGTAATCTTGACCAAACCGATTTGTGAACCTCATATTTCTTGTGTTTTGCTTTGTTTATTGTGCCGAACAGTCTGCGACACACAAACACAAACACACACACGCACATCAGCTGACTCAGGGGCCCAATCGATAATTAATCAAAGAAGTGACCACGGATCCAAAACCAATTTCATTATTTTGCTCAATCGAAAAGCAGTTGGTATAGAAAATTCTAGTCTTCACCATTCACAAGGTAAAAGTGATTTATGCCTCCTGATATATATCTAAGCTAGGTTAGACCATTTCTTGGTCTGTCTAGCTAGTGACTTAGCAACTTGTTGCTAAGGTTATGTGGTTATTCCTTATCAATAAGACTATTCACAAGATAACAATGAGTTCTGCTGCCTGATATACTGTACATCTAACCTAGGTTAGGTAATTTCTTTGTGGAGATATATAGGCTAGGCCTATGTCTTCTAGCAAAAACAGAGTAAGCAGACGACACCGAGTGTGTCGGCGATCGACGATGCGCATGCCGGGCGGTTTGAAAAGGGTGAACTCGGGCCTCGTCAAAGACTAATGGATAATTTTCCCATTTAAAGTACTATCTACGTTTGGCGAAATACACTTTTGGCGATGGTTTGGCTAGACTAATTAAATCGCCAAATGCAAGGGACTACTGTACTTTTTTTTTTTTTAATAGATGTGTGGTGTACGCTTGTTTAGTGTAGTGAAATGAATGGGAGGTGTTTATGAGAGCTAGCTGGATTATTATGTTTTTTCCACCAACCAACTTCACCTCTAAACTCAATTAATGAAATCAACAAATACATGTGGCACTCCAAGGACTCGAACCTAGGATACTCCTTGTTTAGGCGAGACACTAACAGAAATAGTGAGGGAAGCCAGACAAATTAAATAGGAGTTCAAACAACTCCTTATCACATATGTATGTTGCCCCTCCCCTAGTTGTGTTTTATTTTCATTATAATTTTATTATGGCTAAGACTAAAAACTTTTACTCAACTTAAAAAAGGACCTCTATGAATCAAAGTGGCAAAACTATCTTGATTATGTTAGTTGGGGATGCAATTCAATTCATGTTCTTTCTTTCATAACAGTACATAATAACCGTGGCATAGTCAGTAGAGTGTCGGCTGTTGATCAAAAGGTCGGCGGATCGAAACCCGCACTGTCAAAATTTGATTGGTAGATGTCAAGCCCAGGCAACTTGACCTAGCGATTTGTGACAAACGCCTTATGTTCATGGCCACCCCTTCTCGGGAATGACGGCGTCTGGCAATCAAATAAAATAAAATAAAATTACAATAAATATAAATGCCTATCTTTCATATTACAGTATGTAGCATCTTTGCTGTAATGTTAATCAGGCTTGTTGACCAGTTACACTTTTGAAGGGGAGATGGGCTGTTTTTCTGGTCCCCTTTCTTCCTCATGTTTAGCCCCATTAGTTTTCAGATTTTAAGACGTTCGGCCCATTAGTTAGGCGATTTTAAGACCTTTTGCACATTTCTTTGTCAATACTGTATTAAGACCTTTTGTTCTGTTTAGGTGTCAATTTGTTTCCTATCGTTCGCCTGTTATTTTGGAAGAACCGATGGGCGGGACATTTTTCTACCAAAAAATTTACAAATTAATCTAGAAGGGGGATCTATTGGATGAGTTTTTAAGTTTGATGGAGGTCTAGGGAGGAGATTAAAAAAATAAATGAATATATAAATAAATAGACCAAAAATATAACCACTGGCCCCTTAATATCAGATCAAGGTGATTGACATAAGCTATAGACAGTGAGCCTTTCATTTAATGGACCCCTTATAACAGATTTTGTATTCAATTATCAGAGAAAGACACATTTTTAACCCATTTATAGCAAGAGAACTTTCCTAAATTGATTAAGACCCATCAACTATTAGCCAAAATATTATGTTAAAAAGATAGTATTAGTCTTACCATTAAAGCAAAGTTCAATTGTACCACTTTCAAGATAGATTGATTTTTTTTTTTTTTCATTGTTTCCATAAATGTAGCCTATGTATTGTTTTCCAGTAACAAACTTTTTGCATTAACGGTCTGGGCTCCCCCCCCCCCCCCCAACTAGTCTGTCATCCCATCTGTTATCCACTTTGGTTTGTTTAGTTTGCAAGTTTTACATTATAATAGGGTGCTTTGTATAGTATATATTTGTTCTGTTAGATTAGGTTGAGAAAAGTTAGGTTAATGGGAGAGTATTTTTTCTTTCTGGACCCCATTCTCTCTCAAGTTTAGCCCCATTAGTTATAAAATTTGAAGATAGTTGTCCCATTAGATTGGCAATTTTAAGACCATTCGCCCCCTTTCTTTGTCAATATTAGGACCTTCCGTGCCATTTGGGTGATGATTTTTTCCTGACGGGCAATAGCAAGCCTGCAATTTAGTAGGAACCTGTCTTTGGCCGACACATTTTTCTACCGAGAAATTTACAATTTAATCTCAAAGGAGGGTCTTGAAGATATTTTTTTAAGCTTGAAAGAAATCTAGGGAGCAAGCTAAAAATATACAAAATAGTGAAGAAAAAATCCCCACTCCACCCTTAAGCTAATTATTGTATCCTTGATGTTAGGCTGGCTGTGAGATGAAGACTAATACGGATGCCGTACTCGGGTTGGAGGTGATAATACAGCTGCTCAAGTTCCTCGTGGGGTTCAACCAAAGCCACCAGAATCATCAAGTCGTGGAGGTCAGTTTATTTCCTTACGATTAGGATTAGGCCAGTTTCTGTTTGTGTGGTTTTTTTTTGTGTTTTTTTTCTTTTTTAGTACTGTATAGCTAAATAAACAACACATCACCTGTACTGAAAGAGTTATGGAGGACAGTACATAAGGTGTATTCAAGCTAACCTGTCAGATATTGGTAACACTGCCTGTTGTACATTTCCATAGCCAATATTAAATACAGTAAAGGTGGTGTCACACAAGCAGTTTAGAAAGGCAGCGTTAACTCCTTCTGTACCGTTGACATCTTTTTTACTTGATTCTGGCTACTACTAATCTACTAATACTAAACTTCAGAGGGAAGTTGATTTGCTTAAAGACAGAAATCTAGCTTTCAAACTTAGCCAAGAGGAAATTAAGTCGAGTAAGGGGAAAAGAGAGGAAGTTGATGAAATTTTTTATTCATGGCAGGTTGTTAAAAATACGGGTGGGAAAGTCACACTCAAGAAGCAGGATAGTACAGTCTGACCTGCCAATACGCGAGCTTTTAATACGCGATTCACCTTATACGCGAGGAGGGGGTCGAATCATACCCAAAACTTTCAAAACGCGTGATGTACCTTTAAAACGCGAATCCGGGGCCGATATAAGGGCAATTCCGGGGAGTTCAGCTAATACGCGAGGTCCCCCACCATTCCGCGCCAGTTACGTAGGCACGCAGGGCATTGTGGGATACGCCAGTCTACCCTCAGTCCACGCTCGCGCACCAGCTGTCCGACTCGTGTTGGACATTTACTGTTAATTTTAAGGTGAGTTTATTATTATTGTTATATTTTCTTATGATTTGGATGTTTATGTATACATATATGTACCTTTTGTGGCAATTGACGGAGATAAATAGGCCTAAAGTAGACAACTTGGAGTCAGTGCCGCCCATATAGATTTATTCCCATATAATACTCTATTGCTAATACGCGAATTTTCATTCCGCGCCCTCGCGTGTCGCCCATATTCTCGCGTATTGGCAGGCCAGACTGTAGAATAGGTTTGAGTGTGACAAATACATTCTCTCCTTTGCGAGACAAATGTGAGGGAAATGATAGTCAGGATAATAGAGGGTTGTTGTTGTTGTTGTTCCCTAAGCTGCCTGGCCGAACAGCCCCGAGTCCCTGAGGAAGGCCATGGCCACGATCGGGCTTTCCCACAGAGCTCTCATTGAGTGTAGATTGTGTTGTTGGTGTAAGTGGTTGTGTGAAATGCAGTCTTCTATGATGTGTTTAATGGTATGGGGTGCTGTGTTACATCCCGGGCAGACGTCGACGACTGAGTCATCCAGTCTCTTCTGATAGCTCAGGAGAGCTGGATGGTGTCCGCATCTCAGCCTGGCCAGGTGGACTCTGTCCTCGCGTGGAAGGGAGGATTCGGAAGGATGGATTTCGGGAGGTCGTGCTTGCAGCTGCGTGTTGTCTGTGAGTGAGTGGATGGATCGGCGAGAGATGTGAGTATGGATGTGCTTCTGGAAGTTGGTTAGGGGTGGACAGGGAGGGAGAGGGGATAGTAATTGTGTGTGATACCATGTGCTGGGTGTTGTTTTGATATTTCTTGGGGTCTGTGGGTGTGTTGCCATGTAGTTTAGTGGGTGGTCCTGGTTTGTGGAGGCTGCTGCCAGGAATTGAGTGCCTCTCATGTCCAGATGGTCTTTGACTTTGAGGATTTGGGTTTCTTGATGTAGGTGATCTGTGGGTGCAGTAGCTGTACAGCCTGTAATGATCTTTAGGGCTTTGTTTTGAATAGTCTGTAAGGTCTTATGATGTGTTTCAGCTTGGTTAGAAGCCCAGGCTGGGCTTGCGTATTCCATCACTGATCTTATGTATTGTTTATATACTGTGGAGGTGGTTTCTTTGTTGTGTCCAAATTTTGTGTGAGCAAGTGACCTGAGGGCGTTAAGTCTGGGTGTCAGTTTCTTTTTAATATTTGTGGTGTGCTGTTTGAATGTCATATTTCTTACAGTAGTTTCTTACAGTAGCAGACGCAACATTTTTACTATTCTGTATTTTTGCTTTATAATCAAACTTCAAATCTTGTCTTCCCCATGCTTTATCAAGATTACTTTCAAACTCCCTTATTGATTCGGAATCGACTACATACTGGGGCAGTGCGTTCCACTAATTTACCACTCTATCACAAAATGAGTTCTTTGCCTTCTCAAGCCTATTTCTTTCTTTGTAAATTTTCTTTGAGTGTCCTCTCGTTCTTGTTCCCTCCCGCATCAAGAAGATACCTTCACACACATCCTCATCATACTTTCCTGACACTATCTTAAAAGTCTCCATCATATCCCATCTCTTTCTCCTATATGCCAGTGTCGGAAGCCCCAGTGTCCTCAACCTCTGCTCATAGCCCGCATTCTTCAACGTTGGTACTAGCTTGCTAGCTCTCCTCTGCACTTTCTCCACTGCTTCTATATCCTTTACCATACAGTGGTGCACCAAGTTTCGCGCCCAATAGGGACCGCCGAAAGTGCCGCGAAAGTTGGGGCATTGAGCTTATGGGAATTAATTTAATAGGGACCGGGCATGAACGAAAACTCACTCCCAAGTTGAACAAACCATCATGAAATACATATTATATAGAGTACATAGTAGATAAGCATATAAATGATAGATATATATAATGAAACACAAATAAAACTAACCATAGACAGCAGTGTTAAGGGCTTGATGGGCTCGATGGTAGGGGTTATCCGAGGTATTGGGTAGGGCTAGTTGGCCCCACCACTGCCTCCACCACCTCTCTCCTCATCACCAGCATCCTCACCACTCATCTGTGCACATCGCCGTAGCATATCCATTCGGTGTTGGTTTTCCCCTAAAGCCTGCTCCTCAACAAAGTCCGAGAAATCATCGTCGAGCATGAGGTTTGCCAAGGCTTGGGGATCTGGTCGGTTGCCTTGTTCAGAGGAACCTTCAGCCTGGACTGGAACCTCTACCTCCCTAGGCTGCTGGGGTCTCGGCGGCTGCAGGTAACGAGTTATCAAAGCCTGTTGGCCTTCATTAACTTGTTTGTTGAAAACTTCACTAAGAAGGGAGATGACTGACTGAAGATTCTCCATTATTTTTTCTTTGTTGGTGATTGAAAGCTGCTCGGTCTCCTCAGCAATTGACTCGCAGGACACGATGGTGCGGGAGAGAAAGGCTGTGGTGGCAACTTTCACTTTTTCCTCTTGTTGTTTGCCATCTTCAATTTCCATCTTGTCAGCTTCCATCATATCTTCTAGCGACTCCTCTTGCGTGTGGCCGATCAGGTCTTCAAGGTCTTCGTTCGTTACCTCAGCAAAGCCAGGAACAGGGACCTGCCTTATTGCGTCTAGGGTTTGTGCTAACAGCCGTTGACGTCCCTCTCGGCCTGGCTGGGTGGTGATGAGATGTGGCAACAGATTTTTCCAAGCGTGAGTCAAGGCGGCCACCGACAATGACTCCCATGCCTTCACAAATGCCTCGACGGCCTGACGGATGTTTAATTTTTTCCAGAAAATCTTGGCAGATATTGTCGATGATGAAGCAGCAGGGTCGTTTTGATCACTCTCGCTACCAGAAGTTGAAGCCTGGATTTCTAGGAGTTCTTGTTGTGTGTCCGTGGCTGCCCTCATTCGATCGTGGATGTCCTTGTAAAATACGAGTTTGGTGTTTGCGATGACTTCCTGGTCCATCGGTTGGATCTTTGAGGTGGTGTTGGGAGGTAGAAACACTACCTGTACTGCAGGGTGCCGCCCGACAAGGAAGCGGGCATGGCCAGGAGCATTGTCCATAAAAAATATGACACGGAAGGCTAGGTTGTTTTCTTCGCAAAAAGCTTGCGCATCAGGAACAAAATGGTTATCGAACCATTCAAGAGAAACGGTGCCAGTCATGTAACCCTTAGCATTTGCCTTCCATATGTATCCCCTCAGGTTATCCATATTTGCATGTTTGTATGCCCTTGGCCGCTTTGCATGGTAGAGGATAAGTGGGCGCATCCTGTGAGTGCCTGTAGCGTTGGCAGTCAGGAGCGCTGTAAAGCGATCCTTAGCCATCTTGATGCCCCTGGCCTGCTTCTCTGACTTAGAAATATAGGTTGAACGGGGTGAACGCTTCCAGTAAACACCAGTCTCATCACAGTTATACACTTGAGCTAGGTTGTAATTTCCTTCCTCGATCATTTTTTCTGCAACAGGGATGAAGGCAGTCGCAGCTTCGGTATCTGCCGACTGTGCCTCGCCATGGTAGGTCGCATGCTTGACTTTGGCCCTGCCTTTGAACCTTTGCAACCATCCTCGTGAAGCAGTAAACTCGGGGGGCGATGCAATATTGCGTTTCTTAGCAATAGCATCATAATACAGGCGGGCCTGATCTTGTATTTCCGGACCTGTAACACTGAGACCTTCCCTAGACCTCCTATTTAACCACTTTAGTAAATAATGTTCAGCCACTATCATAATCGAACTGTAATCACTCACAGTCTTCACTCTTCTACCTGTACTTCCACCCTCTACACCTGCTCCAAAATATTTCTTGGCTAGGGCTAGATTGGTTTTAAGTTCATTCTGCTGCTTTCTCATGCTCCTAACTGTAGACTCTGGCAGATTAACCCGGGAACTGCGGGGAGACTCTTAAGAGTTCCCCCGGCGGACTGCGGGGAGACTCTTAAGAGTGAGTGAAAACAAAAATCAACTTTTGACATCAAATTTTTTTTTTTTTTTTTTTTATATATTTTGTTTTTTTTATTTATTTTTTTTTTTTTTGGCCCCTGGGCCATGCAAAATCTCAGTCCTCTACCTCCCCTCCTTCCCCACTTTCCTCCTCTCCTTCAGTTATCACCTATTTTCCCTGTTATTCCCTTATTCTGAGGTATATTTTCGTGCTAACATTAGAAATCCGGTTGGAGGGTGTGGTCATCACTGATAGCAAGCGAATGCAAGAGAGAGAGAGAGAGTATCGATCGACTGTGTCTCAGTGGCCTTGGGGGAAATTGGCGGGAAAGCAGCTTGCCTCACCCATACATTATACAACTCGCGGGCTATATCTCCGATTTTGACCATCCAAACGCTGTTTTCACTCGTTTTATTGTTGTTTCAGGTTAATACCTTTATAATCAACCCATAATAGGCGCATATGGATAAGTATTAATGCTATTAATGGCACAATGAATATTTTAGTGACGGAAACACCTCAAATACGTCAGCACAGGGGGACGTTTCCAATTACCCCCATGCGCACTTGTTAGGTTAAACATTCGACCGATTTCTGAGGTACGAGCACCTTTCTCCATTTCTGCCAATATTTTGTTTT
Source organism: Paralithodes platypus (assembly GCA_032716605.1). NCBI lineage: Eukaryota > Metazoa > Arthropoda > Malacostraca > Decapoda > Lithodidae > Paralithodes > Paralithodes platypus. The sequence goes on along the minus strand of CM064570.1, from coordinate 17,347,272 downwards.
TCAGTTCATCATCATACTTGCGCTTCGTCACCCCCTTCCGATAGTCTCGCTTTGTCTTCACTTTTCCTCCTGCTTTAGGCCTTCGATCGTCATTATTACCGTCACCTGGACCATCCCCCATTCCACTTGCACTAGAAGATGCCATAATTAAAGCATGTATGGCGGGACAGCAACGAGAAGGCACGATGTGGTTGATCACAGCACGTAAACTAAACTGAATCAAGCACGGGAGCAGGTCAACTGTTTACTGGCGCTGTCTGGCGGTGGCCAGATTTCGTAGCTAGGGCGCGAAACTCTGAATTTTTACCGCGAAAGTCAAATCGGCGGAATATTTAGAGACTGCCGCGAAAGTGTGATTCGCGAATCGAGATGTCGCGAAACTTGGTGCACCACTGTATATGGAGCCCACACCTGGTTCGCATATTCCAGGTGCGGCCTAACCAGCGCTGTATAGAAATTCCTGAAGATTTCTTCAAGTGACACAAATGTCCTCCTTATCAGCCCTACAATTCTATTGGCTTTGTTTATCTTTTCCGCATATGAGTATCATATGTTACTCCTAGGATTTTGGGTGTGTGTTTATGTGTTAGGGGTGTGTTGTTTATGGCGAGTTGAGGGATGTATTCGTGTTCTGTCCAGCTTGTGAGCAGGGTTGCGGTGGATTTGGCTGGAGCTAGATTAAGTCTGTTTGTTATTGTTGTTCCCCAAGCTGCCTGGCCGAACAGCCCCAAGGCCCCGAGCAAGGCCAAGGCCATAACCGAGCGCCCCCACAGAACCCTCCCTGCCGACCACAATAAAGCCTGGATGACCGAAGCCACTCCATGGCGGGGAGCTGAGGAGGGCGACAGAAATGCCCGGGAAACCAAAGCCCCACCCAGGGCCCTGTGCCCCTCAGCAATTATGAAGAGAAAGCTGAGGGACAAAGGAAAAAATGTGACGCTTTGGCTTTCAATCTTGGTAGATTGGGAGGTCAATCCACGGAAGAGACGCCGTCACTTGAAATCTAGAAAATATATAAGTAAAAGGAACAGTCAGAGTAAGCTATGGGTATGGCAGAGATCGCTCAGTTCTCACTCTGATAGACCAGCCCATCACCACACTCTGTTTGTAGTGCACCAGCCTTGTAGTGTGTTGAGATAGGGTTGAAGGAGATCTGTTGCTCTGTTTGGGTCATGGTGTGTGCATGTGAGTGTTATGTCTCTGCATAGGAGGCTAAGTTTATTTGGGGGCGTATTGGGTGTAGTTATATCGTGCATGTACAGATTGAAGAGTATGTGTTGTAGATTTTGTTTGTTAGGTTGTGGCGGGGGATGGCATCGAAGGCTTTACTAATGTCGAGTGTGGCTAATAATGATCTGTGTGGTGGTCTAGCTGAGTTGATGCCGTCAAAAGCTCTTTGTGTAAGGTCTGTGAGAAGAGTGTTTGTGGAGTGCAGTGGCCTAAAGCCATGTTGTATTTACCTAATTGTAGTTTACAGGAGTTGAGCTAAGCTTGTGTTGTCCCGTCTCTCAGTCTACTTTTTATCCAATTTTTTCTTGAAAATATGGATATTCCTTGCCCCTACCACCTCCTCCTCCAGCCCATTCCATTTGTCAATACATCTATAGGGGAAGCTAAACTTCCTGATATCGTTCTTGCAGGTAGGTCTTTTTACTTTGTAGCTGTGGCCTCTAGTTATTCCTGTATCCATAATTAATATATCCTCCCTATCCAGCCTCTCCAGCCCCCGGGTGCATTTGTACATCATTATCATGTCTCCCCTCTCTCTCCTCTCTTTTAGACTCGGTAGATTTAATTTGTCTAGCCTCCCTTCATATGGCAGCTCTCTGAGACTTGGAACCAATCTAGTAACTGCTCTCTGGATTCTTTCTAACTTGTGAATATGCTTCTTTAGATGCGGGGACCACACCACTGCTGCATACTCCAATCTTGGTCTAATCATACTCTTCATAATTTTCGCTACCATGGTCACATCCTAGCGTCTCAAGCTTAGATAACAATCTCTTATGTGGTACCTTATCGAATGCTTTGGAAAGGTCTAAGTAGACGCAGTCCACCCATCCGCCTCTTTCTTGGAGTACATCTATCACCCTACTGTAATAACATAGCAAACTGGTAACACAAGATGTCCCTTCTCTGAATCCAAATTGCTTTGGCGTTATTATCTTCTTTCTCTCCAACATTTTCATCCATCTCTTCCTAATTAGCTTTTCACAAATCTTGCATACAATACTAGTAAGTGAAACTGGTCTATAGTTTAGAGGGTCCTCAGGGTTTCCATTCTTGTATATCGGAATGATATTAGCTCTTTTCCATTCAACAGGAACCTGTCCTTTATCTAAGGAAGCTTGAATTATGTCCCTCACTGGCTCCACTAATTGCTCTGCACACTCCTTTAAAACCCAGGCAGACACTTCATCCGGTCCCATAGCTTTCCTTACTTCAAGTCCTCTCATCGCAGATAACAGCTCATCTCTAGTTATTTCAATCTTACTAAGACCACTCTCCAGTACTCCCGCCTGTGGTTCGTCAAAACCTTCCTCTCTAGTAAAAACTGACCCCAATTGTTATTCATTACCTCGCACATGTCCGATACATTTTCATACGTCCTAGCATCAACTCTTAATTTAGTAATTTGTTTCTTTACCTTCATCGGAGTGCACCCGATGACTGGAAGACTGGCATAATAGTCCCCCTATATAAGGGCAAAGGGGAAAGAGGAGTGTGTGGTAACCACCAAGGAATATGTCTTCTAAGCGTAGTAGGGAAGGTATACAGTAGGGTAGTGATTGAGAGAGTGAGAGTGAGAACGGAGAAATGGATAGGCGACGAGCAGGGAGGTTTTAGGAAGGGAAGAGGATGTGTAGATCAGATTTTTACCCTGAATTGTGTTGTGGAGAAGTATCTGGAGAAGAAACAAAAGGTGTATGTTGCCTTTATGGACTTGGAGAAGGCCTATGACAGAGTGGATAGAGAAGGTTTGTGGAAAGTACTTAGAATATACGGAGTAGAGGGCAAGTTGCTGAAAGCAGTGAAGAGCATGTATGAGGGTGCAAAGGCGGCAGTACGTGGTTTGAAACAGGGGTGTGTGATGTCCCCGTGGTTGTTTACTGTATATATGGATGGAGTTATGAAAGAAATACTATCAAGAGCAGTGGATGTTGGTGTATCGCTGAAAAGGGAGGGAATTGAGTGGAAGCTACCTATACTGCTGTTTGCGGATGATACAGTTCTGATGAGTGATAATGAATGGGAGTTGCAGGGTCTGGTAAATGAGTTTGGAACAGTGTGCGAAAAACGGAATTTGAAGGTAAATACGGGGAAGAGCAAGGTTATGGTCTTCGAAAGGGGTGAAGTCACAGAGTGTGAGGTGAAGCTGAACGGTCAGGCTATGGAGATCGTCAACTCTTTAAGTATCTGGGCAGTGTGTTGAGTAAAGATGGGACTATGGATGAAGAGGTGCGGGAGAGGGTACAACAGGGGAAGAGGGTTGTAGGAACGCTAAAAGCAGTAACAAGAAATAGGTGGTCAGTATGGAAGTGAAGAAGTCCTTGCATGACAGTGTGGTAATCCCGACACTGACTTATGGAAGCGAAGCATGGACGTTGGTTGAGAGACTCAGACCAAGAGTGAGAGCAGTGGAAATGAATTACTTAAGGAGTGCGTGCGGAGTTACATGGAGGGATAGACAGACTAATGAGGAAGTAAGAAGGAGGTGTGGTGTGGAGGTAGATGTGCTGGAAAGTGTGAAAAGGAACAACTTGAGATGGTTCGGCCATATGGAACGTATGGAAAGCGAGAGAATGACTAAGAGGGTGTACGAGAGCGAGGTGGAGGGACAGAGGGGGAGAGGTAGACCGAATATGAGGTGGAAGGATGGGTGGAGGAACTACATGAACGAAGGCGGTGCTGGTTGGGGGGAGGGGCGTCGACTGACTGGGGACAGAGGTGCATGGGGGCGGTTCGTTCGTGGCCACCCCTTCGGGGATCACGGCGTCAGGCAATAGATAGATAGATAGACCTTCAACTTACTGTTTATATATTTATAAAATAATCTAGGATCACTTTCACATTTATTTACTATGTTCTTCTCATAGTTCATTTTAACTTGCCTAATTATGTTAACATATCTATTCCTCTCCTGTTTATATTTATTCCGATTACTCTCAGTGTTCCTTCTTCTTAATCTAGCCCAAGCTGCATCACGCCTACCCAAAGCTCTTTTGCATTTCAAATTAAACCAATCTTTCTGCTTAGTAAAATTTCCAGTTTTATATCTTGGGACAAACAAATTGGTTCCTACTCTATAAATTTCGAGGAATCTACTATATTTACCTTGTACGTCCTGTTCCTTCAAAATAAGATCCCAATCTACTCCCTCTAAATATCTTTTCAAGGATACATAATCAGCTTTACTATAATTTAATCTGTCATTATGTAGCTATTGTCTAATCTATTGGCATTACTCGAGGTCAACTTCCATTTTAGTAATAGGTGATCACTTTTACCTACAGGACATAGAAAGTTTATATCACTAATTTCGTGAGGATCCTTTGTAAAAATCAGATCGAGTTTAGAAGGTTCGTTATTACCCCTCATTCTTGTATTTTCCTTCACATGTTGTGCAAGTACATTTTCCGTAACCAACTCCACTAGCCGACTTCCCCAAGATCTCTGATTTGGCCCTGCATCTCCCGATTCCCAATCAACCTCACTACAGTTGAAATCTCCTACCAAGATCAATCGATTCTTCCTTAAAAGCAATCTTCTCAACGACTGAATCATATCCTCGACCATCTCCTCAAACTCCAACTCCCTCCATGCTCTGGTCTTTGGTGGCATGTAAGCTACTGCTATGTCTAGCTTTTTTCCTTCTATATCATTGAGTTCAACTGCCATTATTTCTGCCTTGTCATTATTTAACTCCACTTGCTTTGCTGTCATAGGGTTCTTAACCAATACTGCCACTCCACCTCCCCTTTTTCCCTTTCTATCATATCTCCATATATTATATCCTTCACTAAACACTATATTGCTGTCAAAGTCCTGGTTCAGCTTTGTCTCCGTCAAACAGACTATCTGTGGTTGATCCTTTCTTAATATATCATCCAATTCTACCTTTTTACTGTTTATTCCATCTATATTAGTGTAGTAGCACAGTATATTGGAATCCTCCTCCTTGTTTCTCTTCCCTCCCCGCCTCCCATCAGGTTCACCTCCTCTTCCATCCCCCCCTGACCTACCTCCACACTCCCTGCTAGTTCTATTCTCCTCCCCCCCCCCTCTCCACAATCTCCTGCCCCTCCCTCACCATCTCTCCGTCCTCGGGCTGATCCACTACCTGACTCACCGTCTCCATCCCCTGCTCCTCCCTCACCATCTCTCTGTCTTCGGTTTGATCCACTACCTGACTCACTGTCTCTATCTCCTGCTTCTCCCTCACTATCTCCTTGTCCCCGATTTGATCCACTACCTGACTCACTGTCTCCTTGTTCATTTCTCCTCGTATTTTCCGTTCTTTCTGACTCTGAGTGTACCACTTCTTTAGTTTCCCTTCCTTTACTCTCCAAAAAAAAATCCTTTTCTCCTCATCTGACAATTTTCGATTTTCATCGTCAGCCCTTGCTTGAACTTCTCTCAACTTTTCCCTTTCCTCTATGCTTAAGTCCTTTTTCACCCTAATATGTTTCATTCCAGTACAACTATTTAGCCTCCAGCTTACAATAGTTAATGCTTCAACCACTGACCTAGATTTAAACTCTGCTTTTATCGGTCTCATCTCACCCTTTTTATATCTTCCTAGCCGTCTTACTTCGTCCAGTTCTCTCCCCCAATCACAGCCTTCGTCTAGACACTCCAATATTTTCTTTACTTTGTCCTCATCCCTTCCCCTTCTCTCCCTCATATCTGCTAAATGTTCTTCAATGTCTCCAAAAATTATTATGCTTTTACCTCTATCTACTGTTTCCCTCACTACCTTTTCCTTGCTCTTCAAAACCTGCACTACATTCTTCTCAAACTCTCTTTTCTCTTTTTCTCTCTCTTCCACCTGCTCCTTCATGATTTCTTCCAATGCATCCACCTTAGCATTCCCCACCCTTGTCCACTCATTTTTCTCCTCACTTATTACTCCCTTTACTTTCTCACTTAAATGGCCCTCATACTCCTTTAGCTGCTCCTTGAGTGCCATGTTCTCTGCCTCCAGCTCATCTACTTTCCTTATCACAGCATCTAGGTTAGCAATTAATGGCCCATCTGCAGTTGCCACTGAACTGGCTCCACATATTTCTGTCAGTGACTCCACCTTCACACCTATATCTCTCCTCCAATTCTCCATAACTCCCTTCCATCTTAACAGACCCATCATCTGTCTCTTCACCACAGTCAATTGATCCTTCACTTCATTACCCTCTGCCAGAAATCCCTCAAATTCATAGCTCTCTTCATCTCCCAATAAACTCTGCCTCCGTTTGCCTTGGCCGGCCATTGTTTATATTTATGTAGCCTACAGTTAAAAATATACAAAACACTTTATAAAATTACAGTAAAATTAAACTACTACCTGGGATAAACCCAGGTAGCGCCGCCCCCGTTTGTGTCACCCTATCTTGAAAAAAGAACAAATGGAAAAAATAAATAGAAATGGGTGTTTGCGAGGTCACCACGAGCAGGTGGGGTACGACTTGATTACCTTCCTAAGAAGGTAACCCAACCGAGGTGTCGCAAGTACTAGGCAAAGATGAAATTGAAAACTTTAACCGTGTTTTGGGCCTTCAGCAGTAGCAGATACGTCACTCGGAAAACTAAACCTCATTGGTTACGATACTGCCACTGCGCAAAGCTAGGGGTAGGTCGGGTGTAATTAGTTGTAATACTAGGCGTTCCATGACTTTGGAGGGGGTGCAAAGGAGTGTGATAGGGCGGTGCGAGGAGGGTAGCGTGGGGTCTTTGTTGGGTTTGGGAAATGTGATGATGATACCATGCTTCCAAATGTCTGGTATTGTGTTGTGTGAATAACTGTAGTTTGATATGTTAGTGAGTGCTTGTATGCCTTGAGGTCCCAGGTGTCCGAGGTGTATGTTGCTTATGTTGTCTAGGCCACAGGCGGGTGAGTGCTTGAGATTGTTGATGATATGCTTTGTCTGGTGATTGGTGAAGGGTGTATAGTCAGGGTCTGTGGGGAATTGTCTCTTACGTCGGATGACACGTCGGTCGTCTTTGTGAGGTTTTAGGTGGCTGACATGTGAGAAGTGATTGATGAGAGTGTTTGCTTGTTGTTTACATGATGGAGTAGAGTCTGTTGTTATTGCAGCATGTGATTGTGTTGTGTTGCTGTTGGAAAGTGTGATGCTGTTTAGTGTTTTGTAGTGTTTTTTGGAGTTTGTTTTGTGATCAAGTGTTTGTAGGAAGTTATTCCAATTTAGTTTTTGTTGTTCTTGTATTTTGTTGTTAGTCTGGGTGTTTAGTGCTTGGATTTGTTGTGTGATGTCTTGTGTGTGGGGTGCTGGGGAGTGTTTCAGTATGTCACGTTGTCTGATGAGGTTTTGAATTTCTGGTGTGAAGTTGGGGTTGTGTCTTTTTCTGTTACCTCTTGGAATGTGTTTCTTGTCAGCGTTTTGGATAGTTTTATTGAGTATGTGTACAGCATTGTTGATGTTAGTGATGGGTGTACTGTTTAGAGTTGTGAAGTGTTGTTCTGTCTCATTTGTAAATGCTTCCCAGTTAGCTCTTTTATAATTGGTGTATGTGTGTTTGTGGCTAGCTGGGGTGAGTCTGGTTTTGGTGGTGATAATGATTGGGATGTGGTCAGAGCCTAAGGTTCTGACCACCCTCCAGGATGTTGTGGGGGGAGAGTTCTGGGGAGTAACAGGTGATGTCTGGAGATGATGGGTTATAGAGGGCTTGGTGGGGAATATGGGTATGTTGATGGATGTCGTTAAGGATGATGAGGTTATCAGTTTGGTTTTGTAGTACCAGCCTTCTGTCTGTGTCAGGGTAGTCGACAAACCAGGCCGACGTCTTGGCATTGAAGTCACCACCCAGGATGATGTGTGGGGTTTTTGTGATGTGTTGTAAGTGTGGTCTGTATTCATTTGGTACTGTAGGGGATGTTTGGGGAGGGATGTATGTGTTTATGATGGTTATGTTGGAGTTGTTGCCAGTGCTTACTTTAATTGATTGTATTTCTGTTGTGTTATCATTTGGGGGGATGAGGGATTTGGTATGTACACTGGTAACTGTGTATGATATTTCTTTGTACGATCAGGGTGATGAGTCCACCGCCGCCTCCGACGGCCCGGTCTTGTCTGATGGTGGTGAAATCATGAAATGTAGGTGTTTTTTGTGTTGTGCAGAGTTTCGTTTCTTGTAAGATGGCAATGTGTATGTTGTGTTGTTTGATGAAGTGTGAGAGTTTGTGTTTCTTTGTGTTGATGCCATCTATGTTCAATTGGAGAATGTTAATGTTATGTGCACGATGTATGTTGGGTGCTGCTGCACGAAGATGGGGTGAGGGTTGAGATGGGTGAGGTGGAGGTGGGGGTGGAGATTGGGGTGCAGGAGATGGGGGTTGGAATGGATTAGGATGGGGTGTGGTGTGTATCCCCACTAAGCCCACCACCACCGGCCGCGCGGCTGTGTTGGCCCGCTCACACCTACCGGCCCGGCTCCCACACACACTACGGTACCTCCCCCTCCTATTCTCCCGCCATTTCCTACCTTACGAGCCACGTAACTGATTTTAATATGCCGGACGTACGTGATGCGTCGCTGGGAGCTGGTGATCAAACACTGCCGACGCATCACGTGCGACGCTGGGATCCAGTGGGTTAAGACTGGAGGGGGACATTCGTGACAATATCAAACGACTAACAAAATACCATAGGTAGAGACAAAGAATCATATAATCATTTAAGTCTTTATTGCTTACATACAATAAAAGTAAAACATTTGAAAAGAAAGCAGTGCGTTACTTTGAAGAATATCTGCTTAAGCTTGACCGACTAGGTACAAAATTTAGATCTCACATTAAGATTCATAAACATTGTTTTCGAGGAACATACCTGTATTCCTGTTCAACCGATACGGACACATATATTCTTCGATTATATCTTCTGCCCTTAAAGCTATTTGTACATTTCATATAATTTGTAAATTTTCTTTATCCTATATAGTTGTAACTATGATAGATATTTTCAAAAATAGAAACAAATATTTTAGAGCTGTAGACCCAGCTCGACTTATTAAGTATCACAGTTCGTGATCTTATCTCCTTATCCGGCGGAGGGGCTCTAGGGGTCTTTGGGCTTTCCGTCCCCCCCCTCTCCTTTTTCTCCTTTAAGATTAAACTTAATTTGTTATAGCACATGGACTAACTAGACCCGCTGCCGTAACGTCACCCAGGTTAGTTTTGGCTTATCCAGAGCCACAGACAGGTATTGCGTTCAGAAAGTATGATCGGTAGCCCACAACTTAGTGTTAGCTTATGTCATCTACTGAATAATTTTGTAAAAATTTGAGAGACGGCCCGCTTTCTGATGTCACGGGCTCTGCCCTCTACACCGGGATTATTTTCCCTAATGACGTCTACAAGTAAAGAATTTAGTTCACTTCTTGTGACGCAAGTACCTGTACTGTTGACCCATAAGAAGCCTGGTTGTTGAGGTTGTGCTACCCTCATAAACCGAAAGCACCGAGCCCAAAAAATGATGCGTATGTCCGCGCTATAGTGCCGGGATTTTAAATTCTGAAACACATGATCACAATGTTCATTCTTTGCTGTGAAAGTGGGAGACGGAGCGATTTGTAAGTGTTCATTCAGTCTCCCAAATCTGAGGCAATTAGATTCGTTGCTCATCGCCGCCAGGTTAATCACTGTTTCCTGTCGCCAAAGCCATAATGAACACAGCCTTCTTTAATAAGGAGTCCAAATCCGGCGCATAATTATACTTGTGCGAATGAAGCAAGGATAAGCTTTGTCCCGCGACCAGGGAGGCATGAGCTGACGTGGTGGTGGGTGTAGTTTGAAACATGCCCTCATGAACCCTGTTTTCTCTGCCTGTGGTATGGATAGACCAGTAAGGTCGTAAAAGGGGTTTAATGGCAGACAGTGATTCTCCAGTGCCACTACCGAAGAGCGCTTATTGTTCAAACAAATATTCTAAGTACAGTACTTTAAAACCCAAAGTTACTGATGAGTCTGTGTGTGCTGTTTCTCCTATCCAGGTTGATAGCGTTGTCCAATATAATTGGCATTGTTACCTTGTAGACCTAGTCTACTGATTAAGACATTTATTTGGAACACTCTCCATACTGAGTTAGCCCTACGGCATTTTGAATGTTCAGAAGGCGAAAGTCAGCGAGGTCTCTAGGGTATCACTTGACTAAGTGGAAGTACGAGACCGGGAGTAACCCTGGTTGCTTGCCCCATGTTTTCGAATGGCGGTCCCACACCTGAGCTGGCCAAGGTGGTGTGGTCTGCGAGGCTAAGCCCCGGTAACCCCGTAGTGCGTGAACTACTTGACCCAAGAGTGAAGCGTCTGGAGGCGTAAATGGATAGATAGGATTCCATTTGTGCCTGTCCTTCAACAATGCGTTTGGACCTCCCTCCGGACATTTTCCGGCGGGTTAGGAAGAGAGGGGGGAGAGGTTTCCCCCTCCCCCGGACGCGAATAGATCCACTTGTGGATGGTATGGTTCTGCAACAATCTCGTTGGAGATGTTTGTGCTTGAGAGCCTATTTTCCTCCGGTGCCCTGTCTCCGGGACAGCGCGTTGACCCATACGTTCTCTACGTCCGGGATATAAGATGCATACCGATGAATGCTCAGCGTTTCGGCCAGAGCACAAATCGGTTTTGATAATTCTATTAACTTTCCGAGACCTCGTTGACCCTTGCTATTGAAATGCAGTGTACTGCGTCCAAATTATCCATTCTAAAGGCCATTGATTTCCTCTTTAGGAGGAGCCTTGAGTCTTGATGGAAATAACAAAGTGGCTAGAAGTTCTTGTTTGTTGACATGAAAGTTCGCGTCTCGGGATTAAAGACCTTGACCCCAGTTGTCTAAGTTCGATGATATTAACCAGCTTATTGTCCCTAAAGCATCTGTATCTATCCATACCGCAGGCGGGAGAGAAAACCCACGTTCTTAATGAGTGACATACTTCCTTCCTCGCCCAGACCACTAGTAAGTTACAAATTAATGGAGGAATGATTCATAATTTTCCCGCCTGCAAAAGTGGGAAAGTTTTTGTCACTTTCCAAGACTAATCTCTTACTTTCAACCGGCCCACTTTAAAACTAGTTGCGTGCAGGTGAGAGAACCGACCAGGGACTCCATATCCGTCTCGTGTTCAAAGTGTGTGGCAAACGCAACTATTTCCCACAAAATCTGTTATGGTTGTCCAGTGTCCACACTCTGACTGAGAGTAAGATTGGTTGTGTCCCAGACCCGTTGTATCCACTGGATTACCCGTTTAGTAACAAGGTGTGACTTTGCCAAGTCTACCCTGAATCCTAGGGATAGTACATGAATTATATGTAATGGATATGGGCATTGTAGGCACTGAGATTAACATGAATAATGTAAGAGACATGGCATTAATGGTACCGAATGACGTCGCCACTACCCGGCAGTCGTCTTAACCAGCCCACTCTTCTGATTCCTTGAAACTACCATAGCCGTAAAGTTTGCCATACTAATACGGTTTTGACAACCCGTAAGGGAAGGAAGGAAAAACTAATATTTATTGGTGGCTCCTGGAGTCAATGACATAAGTGCCTATGTTAACCCTCCAACCCCGGCTAGGGTAGATCGTGACTGTACTCTGTGACCGGGGGTTTTGAGGAATTTTGGTCCATGTTCATTCACCTGTTACTCCTGAAATACATGACACAAAGTTATAAAAAAAAAAATAATAATTTGCACAAACCTTCATGTGTAGAATGCCATTGAGTAGAGGTCTCTAGCCCAAGTGATTGCATAATGGCGAGCGCGGGAAGTGGAGTGATTTTTATGCGGGAAAATCTTCCCGCGTTCGGATGCGTCGCCTTGGCCCAGGCCTGGCTAACCTACTGCGCACTTAGCCACTCGTCGCGCCAGAGTTTTTACCTCCCGGAGTCTATTTTATTTATTGATAGTGATGTTATTATAGTTATTTGGAGTCCAATTATATAAAATATGTGTATTAGGCTATCATTGTCACTAATATTTCACATTTTCACTCGATACCGTAGTTTTTAGGAGTAATTGAGGCTGGTTATTGTTATATTACGCACTAATTATTCGTTATCACAGGTGTTTATTATACTTTGGCCATCTAATATTAGTTCGTGTGTCACTTTCACTTTGGTAAATATGCTTGAGAGAGTGTCACTGTCACTGATAATGCTCATTTTCACTTGATACGGTACATTTTATTAGTCATTGAGGTAGGTTATTGTTATATTAGGCAGTGATTATTCGTTATCACAGGTGTTTATTATACTTTGTCCATCTAATATTAGTTCGTGTGTCACTTTCACTTCGGTAAATATGCTTGAGAGAGTGTCACTGTCACTGATAATGCTCATTTTCACTTGATACGGTACATTTTATTAGTAATTGAGGTAGGTTATTGTTATATTAGGCAGTGATTATTCGTTATCACAAGTGTTTATTGTACTTTGGCCATCAAGTATTGGGTGTTGTGTCATTTTCACTTTGATAAATATGCTTTAGAGTGTCACTGTCACTGATAATGCTCATTTTCACTTGATACGGTACATTTTATTAGTAATTGAGGTAGGTTATTGTTATATTAGGCAGTGATTATTCGTTATCACAGGTGTTTATTATACTTTGGCCATCTAATATTATGTCATGTGTCACTTTCACTTAGTTATATGCTTTGTTAGTTTTATATACAATTTATTGTGTCTTTTTTCACTTATTTATATATGTTTTCATAATACATGACTTTTTTATCACAATACAGTAAACTTCCGTTAATCCGAAGGGCAGCGGACCGGCCCTCGTTCAGATTAGTGGATTTTTCGGATTATCGGACTTTAACCCTATGAACCTGTGTATAACGAAAACATTGAGACATTAGGCCACCCAAATGACACAATGGTGCACACACACATATCATATGTTCATGAAATCACTTCAAAAGTTTACCATTGTCATTGTAGCCTATTACCTACTTCAAAACATTCAGATTAATGGTCAAAGGAATCTGATGATATAAACGTCTTCTTCTTCCGTCTACTAGCGAGTTTGTCTTGCTCTTGAAGATCAGATGTGGTTCGGGAAGTAATGCCTTAACAACGGCACTTCCCTGAGAGGTTCTTGTAATTTTCCTTTGTGATTTTCCTTTTGTGACGTGCTCTGTTATATTGTATTGAAAGCACCCTTGTCTTGTTGTCTTGAAAGCACCCTTGGGATGCTCCGATCACTGAACTATAAATAGTAGCGTATCGGAACGTCCAAAGGTGCGTTTTCAAGCTCAAGACTAATACGTCAAAGGTGCGTTTTCAAGCTCAAGACTGAATGCGCTTCCAGAAAATGCGGTGCAAGCCAGTAGCGCATCGGAGCGTCCCAAGGATGCGTTCAAGAGCAAAACAAACTCTCTAGCAGACGATGTGGAAGAAGAAGAGGGTGTTTACGTTTATATCAGTAGCTTCCTTTGACCATTAATCTGAATGTTTTGAAGTAGGTAATAGGCTACAATGACAATGGTAAACTTTTAAAGTGAATTCATGAACATATGATATGTGTGTGCTCCATTATGTGTCATTTGAGTGGCCTAATGCCTCAAAAAGGGGACTTTGGGACTTCTTGAAATTCGGACCATCGGGTGAATTCGGATTTGGCCTCAAATTGAAAATTCGGACTATTGGGAGATTCGAATCATCGGTCGTCGGATTAACGGACTTTTACTGTACATTGTTTTGTTTCCACTTGTTGCCTATATACATACATATTGTCACTCTTTGGTACTTTCACTATGATTATTAGTTAGTACTCCTGCTTGGTGTGGTACTCAGCAAAGCACGGTATAGCACATAGTGACACCTGGCACTCCACACACTGCATGGTGGTCTTTTTCTGCTTCCTTGGCCTCACCTGGCTGTTCCAGCAGACATGGCACCGCCTTCTGCTAATGGTGACTCCATCTCGATCCAGAGGCAGGTAACCGAGCTTGTGCACATTTAGATACTGTGCACACTGCATGCGGCCCTGAACGGGGGGCATAGGTTGTGCCACTGCCCTCTGTGGCGTAGCATACCTGTCCAGGAGCTCCACCAACACCTGTTTTTGGAACTTCCGCAGGCTACTGAACTTCCTGGGTGTGCGCGGATTCTGAAGCCTGTAGATATTGTAGGCATTCAGCATTGACATGTCCACCATGTGCAGAAAGAACTTTTTGTACCATCTGCACGAGGTACGCAGACAGTCGATGAAGCCTATCTGCATGTCGGACTTGTCCACCAGCCTCATATTTATGTTGTAGTCCATTACAGCATCGGGCTTGGTCACCCTGACTTTGGTGCGGCGATCCACCTTGCCAGTTTCAACCATTTCCCCCTTGTGGACGGTGCTCAGGAGGTTGACCTTCCGCTGGTCGTGCCAGTGGATAGCCAGAATGGGTCCCGACTTCTTCTTGAAGACATCGCCTTTCTTGGTTTTAGGAGGGAAAGTTGGCATGCCCTTCCTTTTCGCTCTAACTGTGCCTACAGTCCCCGTCTTGCGCTGATGGAGGTACTTTGAGAGAGTGGGGGACGTGTAGTAGTTGTCCGTGTAGAGGACGTGATTCTTCTGGAAGTACCGGTTCATCATGGCTTGAACCACTGCTCTGCCAAAGCCAATGAGGGGGTCTATTTCCACGTCCCCTTCCTTCCCGCTGTAGACCAGGAAGTCCAGGAAGTCCAGGACATAGCCAGTTTGGCAATCGCACAGCACAAAGAACTTTATACCAAAGCGATGTCTCTTTGAGGGGATGTACTGCCTGAAGCTCAGCTTTCCCCGGAACAGCACAAGAGACTCGTCAATACAGACGTTGCAGAAGGGCGTGAAGTATGACGTGAAACGTTCTCGCATCATCTCGTACAACGTCCTAATCTTCCACAGCTTGTCAGAGAGATGCATGTCGGTGTTGGTGACAAGATGGCGCGCTCCGAGGATGTCGAGGTACCGGTCCCGAGAGATGTATTTCCCGAAGGCAGGGGTGGATATCAGATCTTTGGTGATCCAATAGTCAGCCAACCTGTGCTTCTTTACATGAGGCATTAGCATGGTGATTGCCAGGAACACCATGAACTCGGGATGAGTCACTGGGGTCCACCGCTTCATGTGGCCCTTGGTCACCTTGCCAAAAAAGTTCACCTGGATTTGGTGGTGCTTGTTTGTCTCCTCTATGACAAACTCAGTAACCTCCTTATCAAAAAATGCCTCAAAAAGCTCATGTGGTGGAGCATTGGGGCCTGCGGGAAACCTTGGGGTAACTCCTGAACCCTCCTGTACTTCATCAAAAGGGGTTACATCAGGGTCATTCACTTCATCAGCAGCCACATCCTGCCAGTTGAAAATATAAAATGGGTCCTGCTGGCGATGCTGACGAGGAGCTGCAGCTGGGGCAGCACGCCCACGAACTTTGGCGGCGCGCACCCTAGGGCGGCCAGGAGCGCGACGGCGCCCAGGCCCAGCCCGGCGGCCAGGGCGGCCAGGAGCACGACGGCCCTGGGTCAAGCGTCTGGGTTGAGGGTCGTCGATGTCCATAAAGTCATCGTCGTTGTCGTCAGAGCAGTCATCTTGCCCTGACGGTGGACCCATGTAATCATGGCCAGAGTCATCTGTGAGGTGCCCTTCATCTTCAGACCCCCCCTCATAATCTCGCGGGGAACGAATGATGCGTAGGTCGGCGAGGTGGGGAAGGAGTGGCAGGTGAGGCTCTGTCATCTTCATGCAGAGGGTCGGGGCTCCTTGGCCTACGACGAGTCGTAGACAGCACTGGTTCAGTGTCTGTAGGTGCAGGTATGGATGCGAGGTCAAATACATCGTCAGGAACCTCTGTTGTAGGCTGGAGAGGTGGGGTGGACCCTGGGGAAACTTGCGGGGGCGTATGGCTGGGACCGGCAGGGGTGGAAGCCGCGGGAGCCTCGAACAAAGAGCGCCTACTTGTAGCTCCTTTTTTCACATATTTTCTCCCTTTTCCCTTTTCTTTATTAATATGTTTCCTCTCGGGGGAAATAGGCCGAAAGTGGGGGGTCCTCAACCCTAGGCAGTGCTGGTGGTGGTGGGGAATAATGGCGGGCGCCTGGGGCAACTTGGGTGGCGTGGGTAGATAAGGAAGACAATGGCGGGTCAACCTCACCCTCACGCTCACCCTCACTGGCACCCTCACGCACTGCTCCCTCAACAAGTTTTAGGGCCTCTTTCCTGGCTGCCGCAGCCGCCTTTTCAAGAAATTGCTTCTTATAAAAACGTATCTTGAATGGGGATTTAGCTGGCGAAGGGCTAGGTGTCGTGTCACTCAACCTAAACTTGGTAGTCGACCTAGTGCTGTCCCATTCGCTCACTCTCACTACACTCTCATCACCTTGCACAACTATATCACGTTCAGTACTATCATCACTATCATCGTCATGCTCAAATCCAACAAATTGCGCGTCTCTTTGATGAATTTCGTCTAGATCGTCTAAATCTTCACTATAGTGCGACTGATAAGACTCGGAGCTATCACTGCCCAAGTCATCAACACTATTTTGTCCTTCACCACGTTCATAACTCCTCAAAGCTATTTCAATACCTCCGGGAGTCAACGCATCTTGTACGTGCCTTTGCGTTAGGGCGCGACGAACTTGGGCAGGCGTCGAAGGGAGCATGGAATCGGACACAGGGGAATCACTTTTTGGGCTAGTATCCATGTTGGCGGCAAGGTTGAGACTGTTTTGGTGGCGTACATGGTGTCTGGTGGCGTCGCCTAGCGACCACGGAACGAAATGTTTACGCGCGCCATTCAAAAGCACATACGCAAGCAATGGTACAATGTTGTACCACCCGGGTTCCTCGGGTCAAAACATAATGGTACACACGTGTACCACCCGGGGTTGAAGGGTTAATATGGCTTCGTTCAGGGCTCCTCTGAGCCCGGGCTAACCTAGATCACGGCGGTCGAGAACCAAGATCATCATAGGGGGTACCCCTTAATCATTCCTACGGTACGTCATTGGGACGGAGCCACTGAAAAGTAGGAAATAAAAAGAAAATAATTAGCACAGTTTGAACACCGCGCCTACGCGCGCTCTGATCTTCCTGTTTCCCATACAGTACTGGCTACCTGTCCCTCTCAGGGACCTCCTCTAATGTAATATCAAGTTGAGCATGTGTATGGGAAGGGGATGGTGAGAGGGCACTTTTCGTCATTGACTCCAGGAGTCACCAATAAATATTTGTTTTTCCTTCCTTCCCTTACGGGTTGTCAAAACCGTAATTTATTGGTGGCTCCTTACGTCAATGACGTAAGTGCCTAGAATATCACGACCGGTGGAGGGACCTACATATGCTCATCACGCTAAACCGCGAGAATCTATTAGGAAGACCAAAACGAAAACTGTGACATGTGTTTAAATATAAGAGTACTGTATAGTTGTAAGAAAAAGATGTATAAGGCGGGTACCATTAAAGAAGCCTTATCTCGGAAAGACAGAACTACTGAGGTGTGAATACTGATAATTTTATATCACAAAATTAAAATTAAAATAAAGTTATGCATTTATGGTTGCAATGACGTATAGATATTGTTATGTAACAGATCTAGTGCAGTAATAGCACTCTTGTTATCCATTCCGGATTGTGTGTCCTGCCAACTTGTCCTGGACTTAACGCACCCCCCCCCCCCCCTTTTTTTATTTAAGGTGACAGGTAGGACGCACTTTCTATTACCTTACACCCTGGTAATAAGGCATTGAATAAACATAACCATCTACTTATTGGCTTTGGGGGGCATCATCCTGCCCTAAAGCTATGTTTGGTAAATTTGGGACTTATCCAGATGTACCGACAAGTATATGGCTAGGGACGCATTGCTAGAGGACCAACAGGCCCGTCTGAGTTATATCTTCCCCTGAAAAAAACATTGAGGAAAACTAATGGTAGCGGACCATATGTGCCTATCATGGGATTTTGCGATCACCTGAGGTTCAGCTTCCTTAATTATCTTTGCAAAAGGGGTGCTAACACTTTCTTTCCCCACCTTATACGACCATCATGGGGGGAAGCACGATTGTGTCTTATTCCTAGGAATAATAGACTTAGAGTAGGTATATAGTGCATTAACAGGGAATAGAGCATGGAGTATCTTTGCTCTTGTCAAGGCAGGAATAGAGAAAGGTGTGGGGAGATGTTCCTGGTGTTCCTTTTTGTGATTACTCTGGTGTAGTAACACTATGTAAAGAGTCCTTGTTAGTAGCAAAGCTAGATAGACCTTGTCATGGATGTCAGACCCATTGGCCAATAGTCTGTGTCATTTGAAAATACGCACTTTTAAGTTTCTTGTCATATGTGGTGTACAGGAGAAGGCCTAGACTGTGACAAAGTTAGGGCCTTCGAGATTGACCATTGAGGAAGCGAATGGCGATTTGGGGCTCTGAGCTTAACACAAGCCTGAAAAACAAACCACGTTGGTCTTTCTGAGGCAGAGATAAACCAGTACGCATCAAGAAGGGTTTCTCTATGACGATACGTGGCTCATAAGTGTGTTAACTGTTAGCTCTTTTAAAGTCAATTAAGAAATTTAGGTGCTTCAGAGACCCAGCAACCGATGGAGACTGCTGGTCTTGAACCTGCACTCCAAGGTGTAAACTGTTTCAAGCGTGAACTATTCTGTCTTAGAGTTGAGGCTGTGTATTGACTAGTGAGTGTATCTGTGACTTCCTTGTCACAGGATGGTAGCCACTTGGATTAGGGGATGTCTATAGCGCAAGTGTTATATATGTCTACGGGTTGGGGAACCCTGATAGAGTTGTTGCATTGATTACTGGGGAATGTTTTGGACTAGAAAGCATATCTTTTCCCCGAGAAATTCTAGAGAAACCTGGTCCAGGTGGGGATCTGTTTCTCCAAGCAAATTACAGTAGTCATGGTGTCCATCTGGTATGACATTGACCTGGAGGTCAATGATATTGCATGAACTTTGGGAAAATAGAGGGGCTGTTAGTTCTTGGGTATTGGTGTGACACTGACACTGACCATTTTCTTTGACTGATGAACTTCAGAACGACTGATGTGCCAACCTATCAGACTCGAAGCGTCTGTGTCCAATCCCAAAAGTGGGAGGTGGATCTGGCCAATGTGTCACTGATTACCTTTACTTGAGATTTTTTCCCCCGCAATGCCAGGGGATGTAGAATTCTCTTTGGGATGAATAGAAGGGAATTGTGAGGTGTTAGCGGAACGGTTTTGATGCCTGGTCAGATTAGTTCCTTTAATAATAATAATAATAGTTCTTAAAGCTAGCGCATGCTAAGCTAGCTAAGGATAGCTCAATAAGGCCGATTAGGCGTATTTCCATTGGGGTCCTGTACTACTACCCCATCCCTTTGCTCATGAGGATGGTAACGACTCAGTGCTTGTGAAAAATCTTTAATGCGCCGAGCGTGGGCGCGAACCCGGGCCTTCTGGGTGGAAGTCCGAGACGCTAGTCACTACACCAAGCGAGCCGCTTCAACCTGAGGAAGCCTAGGAGCCTTGTAATTTTGAACCCAATTTTTTAAGGAGCCTATCGGAGATTATCAAAGTTCCTGTTTACAGTCTTGGTATGTAATACTGTGAATGGTTATATTGGAAGACTTTTGGCATTGGATGGACTTTGTTTTATAGTCTGGAGTTGTGTAACCAGATTAATCCTACTCATTCTGCTGATTGTGTAGGAGTGAGAATTTTGATTTCTCTAAATTTATTCTGAAACCTCCTTTTGTCACATGTTACGTGACTATCAGGGTTTGTTTTATGGCTATGGAGTGGAGAAGACCACAGTATTCTACAATCTTGAAGGTTAAACAGTATTTTTACGCTGACTTTCGAGTAGAGGGAGAAGAGTTTGTTTCACTCCCTTGGTGAAAAAACTGGGAGCTATGTCCACGCTGGAAGGAATTTTGGTGAACATTCTCGCTCTGATTCTGAATGGGATAGCTAGGACCTTTTTGGTACCTCTTGTATTGGGATGTGCCAGAGGACTCTTCTATATCTGGAGCAATTATCCAGACCTTTGATTGTAGAATTAGTTCTACTTGGGAACTAGTTAATATCCTGAACTTTCTATTGTGAATTGATTTGTTGAGGAGTAAACATATCTATCGTAGGGTTTTAGTCGTAGACTGTCTCTTTTGGGGAGAGAATATGTGTGATAGAAAACTGGAATGCCTTCTGGCTCCTAAGTCACAACATTGTCTGTCAACATTTGGTTCATTAATGTTTTTGATTCTAGAGGTAGTTGTCCATTGTTGGCCTGAGCTCTGAGGAGAGGTTAGCTTGTTTATTAGACTGCTCCAACCTATCTATCTGAGGGCTTAGTAACCGAGCATGAACTTCGTTCAGGTTGTTTGGGGAATCAAACTACATGTGAATAGAGGTGAAGAGAGTGCTAGAGTGGCCATATCTTTGGGTATATTCTTGGACAATTGGATGAGCGGATATTTTCTAGTTCTAGTTGCTTCAAAATGTGTAATAACGGCGGATCCCCAGATCGACCTTGGTGATATCACCTACATCACTACAAGCGCAAACAAAATCCAATCTTGACATTCCCGGTGGTCGTCCGAGAATTACCCCGTGAAGCTCTTCTGATAAAATGAAGTGTGGACTTGGAGTGTTGTTGGGGGATAGACTCTGCTACTTGCCTCATGGCTTGTGCGGGATGATGTTGTGTGATAAAATTTTGACAGTAACCTACGGGTTCTTTGACGCAGTCTAACGTCTTTGTCAATCCGTGCGGGGTAGGTGTATTTATCATGGGGTCAATTAGTTGGTTACAACTTATTATTTGGAGATCTGAGATATTTTCAGAACTTCTAGGGAATAGAGTAGGAGTTTTGTATGTATGCCTAGTGGTAAATTGGAGATCCTCCAATGGGATTTTTTTTTTGGGGGGGGGGGGGGGGCAACCCCCCCAAGACAGGGCCAATCACTCTGCCTCAGTCATCCACTTGGACCCTGGGTCATCTCTTAGAGTGTATACCCCCATCATAGGGTCTTTGTTTCCTGACATTTTTGTGGAGCAACCTACTGATTTATAGAGATTCGAGAGATTTAATGGTAATATGTCCATCCGTCTTATTCACGCTAGACTATGGTTTGCAGTGTTTCCTGAAGGAACTGTGGGTGTCTGTGTGTAAGAAAAGTACTTCGCCTCCAATCGATTTTTTTTTTTTTTTTTTTATATATACGTCCAGCAAATGGCCTTTTGCTTCTTTGCATGTATATTCTTCAGCTCATCCATTTTAATAATCCACTACTTTGGTATTGATACCAAATTTGGATGACATGTGTCAGCATTAGTAGGTGTTACTCTGGTGGTTGTTTCCAGTATCGGGAGTTGTTATTTTACGAGCAGGTTGTTTAGGATGGACAGGTACCTGAGCCAGTGGAAGTGTGTTTGGTATGGCATGTTGTAATCTGGAAGGAGCAAGAGAACTACTTTGAGACCTCGGATAGTCTTATCTAAAGGCGTAAAAATGTCCGTTGGATTTGCTTGCCACATTCCTGTATGGATTTAGGAAAGATTGCTTGAAATTAGCACAACTGGCCTCCTGGGTTTATGTATTTCAGCTTCAGTATTCATCTGAATCAGTTTTAGGGAGAATCAATGTGGGTGGAGAAACAACGGGGTTGAATCAACATGTTGTTCAATAGTATCACCTAGTCATACTAGGGAAGTAGGAGGAGGGGATGACATGCTCAGCACTTGGCTCAGCCAAGGCGATAGAGGAGGCAGGTAATTCTTTGTTTATTCGATGAAACAGGATAAGCAGGGTGACCGGCCATGTCAGATAAATGTCTCAGGCCTGGGGATATGTGTGTAGGGTGCAGGACTTGAAATCCTGATTGCGAGTCAGGGAAGTTTGGGACTTAGAAGGTGGGTCGCTTTTTAGTTTGTGGTTTGTTAACTTCCAAGGACCCCAATGGAAATATGTCTAAAGGCTTTAATGGACTATCCTTAGTTGGGATTATGCCCGGTTGGTACCAGTCATATTTGTGACATATTATGTGGTACCCATTCTGTAAAAGCTAATTGAGTAAATGTTATTGTTATTATTATTATTATTATTATTATTATTATTATTATTATTATTATTAGGGGTTCGTCCCCTACGGGGAACCCCTATTGTAATCATTAAACCTGGGATTTCATCCAAATTCTTCTTACGCGCCGGTTTCGACGCAATAACTCCAGAACCGCTTTTTGGATCGGGATCAAACTTTCACAAGAGGTGCGTTTTTGTATTGGGCAACTTTTGATATGCTAAACATCCGGCATGGCGGCCAAACTGGCCCGTGGCAGCCGATTTCCCGAAAAACTTGACACCTAAATACTGTCTCTCCCACTCACAGGAAACGACTGGGCTTTGGCATACA
Source organism: Paralithodes platypus (assembly GCA_032716605.1). NCBI lineage: Eukaryota > Metazoa > Arthropoda > Malacostraca > Decapoda > Lithodidae > Paralithodes > Paralithodes platypus. The sequence goes on along the minus strand of CM064570.1, from coordinate 17,324,657 downwards.
CACTCCCCTACTAATGCTCCGCAAATTTTATAGAGGAGGTTTTGCTTTTGCACGTGGGTTTTTTTCCGGCAATCTTGAAAAAACCTCGAATTCCACTTAAAATTCCACATCTTGAAAACTACGCCAATGATCAAAGCCATGCTTGCGTAGTTGGGTGAGGCTCGCGATTCCGAACGTTTTGATACCAAAAAAATATAAATGGGTGGAATAGTTTGGCCGCAGCATTGAAAACTGTCTATTCTTAAATTACTTTAAAACCGAATTCGCTACCCACACAAAGTTTACCGTCTACAGTCTATAGGCTTCCACGCATCCCCCAGTTTTGCTTAATAACATAATCTCTTTATTATTCAGATCTATCATTGTTTTTTTATTTAAATCTCTCAAAACCGTTCGAGTCCCTACGAATTCCAGCAATTATTTAGCCAACCTACCTATACATACTTACCCTACCAAATAATAATGATAAATTAAAATTTATTTTGGTGAATGACAGTATTGGCTAAGGTTTTTAACAATTCCTCCCTTTGCCAAATGCTTAGTTTAATAACAATGATATGGACCTTTAAAGTTTTGGCAATTGCCCGTGTGACTCGTATTTTAACCCTCCTAAAGTGTTACCACGAAATACCGCTAGATCCTTTCTCAAAAGTCGCTAGCATGTTGCTACATAGCCAAACAATGTTAGGATAATGCTGCAATTTCTAAAGAGTTTTGGTTTGTTTGTTTTGCAAATTTTACAATGTACAGGTAGTATGACTAGAATGTCTGAAATTTTCAAATTATCCCTAGTAAATGTCTAGATATGAAAGAAATGGCTGCTAGATTGAAGTAAATAGCTCTACATTTAGCGGTAATATGTAGCTTTACAACTGGCAACTCTGCAACCACCACCTCCCTCCCACCCTCCCAGCATGTCTCCACAAAATACCGCTAGATCCTTTCTCAAAAGTCGCTAGCATGTTGCTACATAGTCAAACAATGTTAGAATAATGCTGCAATTTCTAAAGAGTTTTGGTTTGTTTGTTTTGCAAATTTTACAATGTAATATGACTAGAATGTCTGAAATTTTTAAATTATCCCTAGTAAATCTCTCTAGATATGAAAAAATGGCTTCTAAATTGAAGTAAATAGCTCTACATCTAGCGGTAATATGTAGCGATACAACTGGCAATACTGCCTAAGAGTTACCCCAAAAACACCGCTAGATCCTTTCTCAAAAGTCGCTAGCACGTTGCTACATAGTCAAACAATGTTTTTTTTTTTTTTTTTTTTCTATGTGATTGAGGGAGGCAAAAGGCATAACTGCCTATAGCGAGTGCCTCCCCCATAGTTGAAAGAGTGACAGGGCCAAAATCAAGGGACGTTCGAGCCAAAATGACTGGACACACGGAGTTTGAAGCAATTTAAGTCATAGGAAGAGGGAAAGACTGATTCTGGGAGAGAGTTCCAGAGCTCAGCTGTTGAGTAGAAGAAAGTTTGAGAGTAACGTTTCACTCTTGGGTTGGAGAGTTGCACAGAGTAGGGGTGGGATTGAGTTGCAAGACGGGTACCACGTGCCCTACGGTAAAGGAGGTGGTATGCACTGGGATAGCTCTGAGGAACACTGATTATTATAGTAGCGATAGAATAGCGAGAGAGATGCAACATTGCGGCGGAGAGAGAGAGATTGCAGAGAGTTGGTGAGTGGACGGGAGTTAATGATACGAAAGGCCTTCCTTTCAACTTTGTATAGGAGAGCAGTGTGAGAGGAACCTCCCCACACATGTGAACAATACTCAATACAAGGGTGCACTATGCCCCTGTACAGAGCAAGAAGCTGTGCAGGGGAAAAGAACCCCCTAAGGCGGTTGAGCACACCCAGCTTCTGGGAGGCTGCCTTAGCAAGACTGGTAATATGGTCCTTCCAAATGAGAGCAGAAGAAAAAGAGACACCAAGAATATTGAGAGAAGATGAAGGGTTGATTTTTGTATTGTTGAAGAATAAGGGATAGTCCGCTGGGAGATCCTGACGGGTAGATAGATGGAGAAATTGGGTTTTGGAAGCATTAAAGTTAACAAGGTTTTCTCTGCCCCAATTGGAAATAGTATTTAGATCAGAATTTAAGAGTTCTATGGCTTCATTACGTTAGTCGTTGAGGGATTGCTGGCTGGGGCGTTCTGAAAAACTAATGGAGTAGTGCAAGGTTGAGTCGTCTGCGTATGAATGGATGGGAATTAAGGTACAGTTAAGGAGATAATTTATAAAAATTAGAAAGAGAATAGGAGATAGGACAGAGCCCTGAGGAACACCGGAGTTTATAGGGTGAGGAAGTGAACAATGGCCGTCCACAACCGCGGCTATGGAACGGCCGGAAAGGAAATTAGAGACAAAGGCACAGATGGAGGGATAGAAACCGAAGGAGGGTAGTTTAGAAATTAAAGATTTATGCCAGACTCTATCGAAGGCTTTCGATATGTCTAGTGCAATAGAAAAAGTCTCACCGAAGTCCCGAAAGGAGGATGACCAAGAGTTAGTAAGATATGAAAGAAGATCACCAGTAGAGCGACCCTTAAGGAAGCCATACTGGCGATCTGAGAGCAGATTATGAGAAGAGAAATGCTTAAGAAATTTGGAAGCAAGAATAGTTTCAAAAACTTTAGAAAGACAAGAGATAAGAGCAATTGGACGATAGTTGGAGGGTTGAGAGCGGGTCACCCTTCTTTGGGACAGGTTGAATGTGAGCAAACTTCCAGCATGAAGGGAAGACGTTAGAGGATAGACAGAGACGAAAGAGTTTGCCTAGGCAGGGAGTCAGCACGGAAGCACAGTTTTTGAGAACAACAGGAGGAACACCGTCCGGACCGTACGCCTTATTGGTGTTAAGCCCAGAGAGGGTAGAAAGTACATCTTTAGAAGAGATTAGGATATTAGGCATAAGTAAGAGAGAGGAGGGCGGAGAGGGAGGAATAGCACCGGAATCATCCAAGGTGGAGTTTCTAGCAAAAGTTTGAGCGAAGAGTTAGCTTTGTCAGAGGAAGAAGTGATGGTTGTGCCATCAGAGTGGGAAAGGGGAGGGAAAGACGAGGAAGAGAAATTGTTGGAGAGGTTTTTGGCTAGATGCCAGAAAGCTTGGGAAGAGCTAGAGTTGGATAGTTCAGTGCACTTATTATTGATGAAAGAGTGTTTGGCAAGTCGAAGAACAGATTTGGCTTGATTCCGGGCAGAAACATATGAAGAATGAGAGTCTTGAGTTTTAAGGCGTCGGTACCGTTTGAATGCTTCCTCCTTATTGCGGACAGCATTAGAACAGGCGTGAGTAAACCAAGATTTTTTAGCATTAGTCTGAGAGAAAGAGAATGGAATGTATGCTTCCATGCCCGATAGGATTACCTCGGTAATGCGTTCAGCACTCTCCGAGGGTCCTCGGCCATGGAAGCAGAAATCATTCCATGGGAAATCAAAGAAGTACTGCCGAAGAGCCTCCCAGTCGGCAGCGCCAAAGTGCCACAAGCGCCGCCGGCTAGGAGGATCGGGTGGCTGTACTGGAGAGATAGGACAGGTGACAGAGATAAGTTTATGGTCGGAGGAGCCCAAAGGAGAGAAAAGATCGACAGTATAAGAAGAAGGGTTAGAAGTTAGAAACAGGTCAAGAATGTTGGGCCGATCTCCGATGCGATCCGGGATACGGGTGGGTTGCTGAACTAACTGCTCTAGGTCATTTAGGATAGAAAAGACGTAGGCTTGTTCACCAGGTGGATCAGTAGTGTGAGAGGAGAGCCAATGGAGGTGGTGAACGTTGAAATCTCCTAAGATGGAGATTTCTGAGAAAGGAGAAATGGATAGAATGTGTTCCACTGTAGAGTTTAGATAGTCAAAGAATTTGGGAAAGTTGGTAGAGTTAGGGGAAAGATAGACAGCACAGAAATATTTAGTAAGAGAATGACAGGAAAGTTTGAGCCATAAAGTTGAGAATTCAGAGGAGTCTAAATCGGGAACACGAGAGCAAGTGAGTTTGTTGTGCACATATGCACAACATCCGCCTTTGGCTTTGAAACTAGGATAGATAAAGTAGGAGGATACAGAGAAGGGGTTGCTGGATGTTGCTACAGACACCTGAGTTTCGGTGAGGAAGAGAAGATCAGGTTTGTAGGAGGAGAGATGGTGCTCAACAGAGTGAAAGTTAGAGGAAAGTCCACGAATGTTGCAGAAATTAATAGAAAGAAATGAATGGTAGAACAATGCTGCAATTCCTAAAGAGTTTTGATTTGTTTGTTTTGCAAATTTTACAATGTAATATAACTAGAATGTCTGAAATTTTCAAATTATCCCGAGTAAATGTCTCTAGATATGAAAAAATGGCTACTAAACTGAAGTAAATATAGCTCTACATCTAGCGGTAATATGTAGCAATACAACTGGCAACACTGCCTACAACTACCCTCTCGTCACCAATGATTATGCTCTGCTGAGGTTTGTATTTGCTTATCTTATCCTGTGTATAAATGTAAGTTGTAACCCTTACACATGTTTCTATTAAATAATGACATTAAACAGGATTCATGATTTAAATACAAGGCTAGATATTTATCGGAAGTACGTATTTACCTTCGGAATGCTAAAATATAATGTTTACACATATGGAATAGGGAGGAGGGAGGGAGGTATAAGGGGTGGACCGATGGAAGGGAAGAGAACCCCGATATACGAGATACATAGCTTCATATGCGCGTATTGATCACTTTCATGCTATTATGTATGCATACAGAAGTAGCAGGACACATATGTCAAGACTCAAGAGTGAACACCAATAACTTAATCCATACACAGTAAAAAAGACGGAAATAATATCGTACATACGAAGTGATGGAATGGGGATGGGGGGGAGTGTGTATGATATGTAAACAGGACAGTTCGTCGCTAGATAGGCGTGTGTGTGCTTGTGTGATGGTCTTGTTACTCAGTTACTCAGTTACTCAGTTACTTGTTCGTTAAGGGGAATCCCACCTGCGAGCTAAGCTCATTATTATCGCGCCTCCTTAACTGGGAATGTATTGCGTGAAATGCATGTTAAGTGTTTTATGTACTGTTGGAATGGCTGTGGGTGTAGTCTGTATTTAGCCAATTGGCGACATTGGAAACGAAGGCTTAGGGTGGATCTGTATGGTACCATTCTCACTATAGACGGTACCGTCTCGCCCGAAGGCTTAGGTAGCCATCAGCTTAGGTGAACCATATGATACCCATCTCGCCTTGTACCATTTTTGCCAACCCCAGATGGGACGTCACAACGTCGTCCACTTATTCCAGGTACCTATTTACAGCTAGGTGAACTGAGGCTAACACATGAAAGGAGACAAGCCCAATTTGTCTCCGCCCGGTCTGGGATTGAACCCCCGACCCCTCGTGTGTGAGACGAGAGCTCTACCTACTAGGCTACGGGCTGCGTGTGTAGCTATGTTTGTGCTTGTTTGAGTGTTGAGTTATCTCTCTCTCTCTCTCTCTCATTTATCGCTGTCTTCCTTACGATTACGACATACTGTACTATTTATAGTGCATGAGAACAGGAAATAGGGAGCCTCGCTCTCTCTCACAAATGAGAACATAAGTAAACAGGAGTCTGCAGAGAGCCGATTGGCTATAAGACTCGGTAGCCTATTCCACATATCTACAACTCTGTTACTAAACGAATAGAGGCAGATCCCTTACACACCCAGTCTCTCTCTGTCGCTCGTTTGTTTGCACACCGGTACAAATGAGGCAGATCCTTACAACAAGATGAACATGGGAATCTGCAGAGAGACAAGTGGCCCACAAAAGGCAGATCCCTTTCACATACAACCCATTTCATCCATATGACTATCTGATTTTATCTTTAAATTCTCTATTGTTCTTGATCCCACTATAGCACTAGGTAGCCTATTTCACATATCTACGACTCTGTTACGAGAGAGGCAGATCCCTTACACAGCCAATCTCTCTCTTATTTGCACACTGGTACAAAGGAGGCAGATCCTTACACATGCTACCAAGATGAAAATGGGAGTCTGCAGAGAGCCGGTTGGCCCACACACGGCAGATCCCTTTCACACACCCAATCCATCTCGTCTTATCAAATTTTATGTTGAAGCTCTATTGTTATTGATCCCACTATAGCACTTGGTAGCCTATTCCACATATCTACAACTCTTTTACCAAGCGAATAGAGGCAGATCCCTTACACAGCCAATCTCTTTCTCTCTCGCTCTTGTTTGTTTGCACACCGGTACAAATGAGGCAGATCCCTTACACATGCAACCAAGATGAAAATGGGAGTCTGCAGAGAGTCAAGTGGCCCACATAAGGCAGGTCCCTTTCACACTCAACCCATCTTATAAACTTTACCTGTTATTTACACTACTTACTATACACCCTTGTTATCATATACCTGCAACCAAAACACAATTGTAAGAAATAGGAACATAAGAAAATGGGAGTCTGTAGAGAGCCAATTGGCCCACACAAGACAGATCCTTTTCACACCCAACCCATCTCATAAAAACTCTCTCTCATTTAACTCTGTCTTCCTTACATTTATGACATCCTAGTCTCTCTCTCTCTCTCACACAAATGAGAACATAAGAAAACCGGAGTCTGCAGAGAGTCGATTGGCCCACACATGTCAGATCCCTTTCACACCCAACCCATCCTGCGCTCTCTCTCTCTCTCATATTTATCGCTATCTTCCTTACGTTTACGACATCCTATTCTCTCGCCATACTTCCTCTCTCCTTCACAAATGAGACAATAAAAAAATAAGAAAACGGGAGTCTCCAGAGCCGATTGACCTACACATGGCAGATCCCTTTCACACCCAACCCATCTCGTTCTATCTAATTTCAAGTTGAAGCTCTATTGTTCTTGATCCCATTATAGCACTCGGTAGCCTATTCCACATATCTACAACTCTGTTACTAAACGGATAGAGGCAGATCCCTTTTACAGCCAATCTCTCCCTCTCTCGCTCTTGTTTGTTTTGCACAATCTGCTCCTTCTGTAGTTTCTCCATGCCCGATAAGTTAAATGATCTTTTGATATCTGTGACACAGCATTTGTATCAAACACAATACCCTGCTTGCAAAACCGTCGAACCCCGGACAACGTTGCTTGCAACTTTAATTATTATTATTATTATTATTATTATTATTATTATTATTATTATTATTATTATTCCGTTTTTTACTTGAAGGTTCTGAGCCGACCGACCTATGTCTTTTCCTGCTAGATCCGGACATTTTCTTGTCAGGAGATGGGGACTAGCTAGGAGTTCTAGAAGAGATAAATCTAAAAAGCTTGCATACTTTAGTATTGCTGGTACTTGGAGATTTTTTGAAAAAGGTACCTGAAATATTAGGTTTTACTGAACTCCATATACAGTACTGTAGGTAATATGCCCGAGGGTATACATGTTTTTTTGGGTTATTGTTGTAAGCAAAGCTATATGAATAGTGAAGGTACACTTTGCCGGTGAACCGGAAACGTCTAGTAATTTGTAAAATTAACTCACCTTAACATATAAGGTGTTAGGATCCTCCAGTGGTTGTCACTTGGAGCGGGAGGGGACGTTTTACTTGTTGAAAAGATTCTTCTCCGGTAGTGCTGTAGCTCGTTGAGCCTGAAAATCGTAACAAGGAGTCAATGTTGTATGGTGGAATTAATACCGGAATTATTAGGTCTACTTAGGTTTTGGTAAAATAGGGTCTAGTCATGTCCCGTTATTTTAATCAGACTCCCGTTGTCTTTTATGTAAGAAGTAGCCTAGTGAATTAATATTCGGTATAACTGGATATAATTACCCGGTAATTTGTTAGTCAAGTATAGCCTTTTAGGAAGGGAAAGGAAACTTGTACTTGTTTTCTGGAAATTAATTAAAATATGTAATTAGTGAGAATACACTTCGTAGGCGACTTGGAAATGTCTAGAGCTTTGCCCAGTGAACTCACCTTAGAGATATCGGTTATTTAGCCGAATGAAGGGAGCAACAGGTGAGATGGTCATGTCTACCATGGCCTTGTAAACTGGAATGCTGTTCCGCTCCTGCTATGGTTATCCTTTGGTTGGAGGGGACGTTCTAATTGTTGTCCAGATTCTTCTCTGGAAACGTAGTGCATTCCCTGAGCCTGTGGATCATACCAAGGAGTCAATGTTGCATAGTGAGATGACAATAGGGCTTATTTGGGCCTACTTCATTTGGGCAAAAATGGGCACTAGCCTTGTATTGTTTATTTTGGTAAGATCCTATGTAGCGGGAGTCACCGTATTTTGTTTGCCCATTAACTAAGGATCCTTATTTATATCCTCATATCTCTTAGTTATTTTCTTCACTTACCTCAACAATACTAACCCCGATAGCTGGGGAGGGTATGAAATATATCAGGGAAAGAGAGGGGTTGAAACACGGCGATTAACTAGAATATAGCCATCTTGATTAACCAAGCCAAGACGTTGTGTATCCTTGCTTGTGATTGGTTGTTGACTATCGTGACGTCATCAGCCAAGGCGGGCCTCAGCGATGACGTCATTCCAGCCCTCGGCCAACATGTCGTCATTACACCCGTTTATTTTAACACCCGGTTAATTTTACATCAGCGTTGTATATGTTTCACACAACGTGTATTATAATGTCATTAGTGCACTGTGTAATTTGAGTCTTGATATTCAGTATTTCTATTTATCAATACTAATTAGTATTCACCCCCTCCCCCTTCACCCCCCCCCCCGTATTTGGCTCGTGAACGGTAAGGTTAATCTGCGAGAGCGGTATCATCCCAAGATGAACTGATATATTGGTAATTATAGGGAATAGGCTCGCACCCTTATTTTTAATGTTTTTTCCTCCAGATTTTGAGAAATGAGTGTATTCATGGTCTTAGTTATAATGCCAATGTTGGATACACGATGAATTATTGAAATCGTCATCTATGTTGCCAGCAGGGGGTAAATATTGATTATACAGTACTGCATAAAGAAGACGGACCACAGCTATTTTCAAGGATTTTATTTTTGTGGATTTGTTATTTATATGATTTATAAGGTTTCTATAATATAATTTGTTCATGGAAATTAGGGAAAATATCGAGGAAACTGGCCAACTTTTATTTTGTGATTTTTTTTTTTTTGGTTTTAGCTAGTTTTCATCATTATACAGTGGTTGTCATTAATTAGAATCTCCGGAAAAAACGTTTTCCCCATTATCCAACAATCTTAAGATACGGCACCCGATAGTGGGGAGGGCTATGAAGTACAGGGAAATTGAGGGGTAAAAGACGAAAATAAGGGGTAATATTAGCCTAACCTAACAACCTTACCTAACCTAACCTAGTATATTAGGTGGGGGCTGCCACCCCCACACCCCCGCTGGTTTGGTATTTAATTAATAAAAGATTGATGGTCGCCAAAAGAGGTAATTATAAGAGTGAGAGAACTCTATTTCTTATTGCTAATCTGGCAACCTCTGCATCATATGAGTCTGAAGGGGTTAAGTGGGCTAAGAGTTTGTTGTTGTTGTTGTTGTTCCCCAAGCTGCCTGGCCGAACAGACCCAAGGCCCCGAGCAATTCCAAGGCCATAACCGAGCGCCCCCACAGAACCCTCCCTGCCGACCACAATAAAGCCTGGGTGACCGAAGCCACTCCATGGCGGAGAGCTGAGGAGGGTGCGGAAACGCCCGGGAAACCAAAGCCCCACCCAGGGCCCTGTGCCCCTCAGCAGTTATGAAGAGAAAGTTGAGGGGAAAGGGAAAAATGTGACGCTTTGGCTTCCAATCTTGGTAGATTGGGAGATCAATCCACGGAAGAGACGCCGTCACTTGAGATCTAGAAAATATATAAGTTAAAGGAACAGTCAGAGTAAGCTATGGGTATGGCAGAGATCGCTCAGCTCTCACTCTGATAGACCAGCCCATCACCACATGGGCTAAGAGTTAATCAACATGGCTAAATTGCAGATAATGTTTCAACATCACTTTTTCTTTGATATAATTCAGGCCCTCTGCACCTATATGGGTTATTATTGACGAGGTAAGTGAAGGAAATAAGTTTGTATTGAGGATATACATTAAAGATTCCGTGGTAAACGTAGCCTAGGCTTGGACCCAAATAACGACGGTATAAAACCCTTACCCTTGGTGTACTGGAGAATAATGGTCTGCAGCCAAATTAACACAATGCCGCTGGAAGCTCCGTTCGTAATCCCGTTAAATAGATAATGTTGTAGGTGTTTTCATAAAGCAAAAACACTTCACTATTCATTGAACAACAGTTCCACCATTTCAAATATGGCCGACTGGCCCGACTCCGAGAGCTTATAAACACCAAGGATAATAAATGAATCAATGTGACGTCATAGAGGGATTGAAAAACAAAAGAGGCTCATTATATGGACTGACGTGTATTTCTACACCCGTTAAATATCGAGAATTTGTGACGTCACCGTCTAGACAGTGACGTACTCCAACAACAACCATTCATATGCCATCATCGCTCGTGACGTCACACCCAGTTTATTGACCAATAGAATATCAGTATACAAATCGACTCGCCTCCACTCGTCGTCCACCAGCTGAGCTGGGAAATTGTAGAAAGTGAATCCACAGATGCCCTCTAATTATTCATTTACCAAGTATATTTTCCATTTATAGTATACTACGAAGCAACATACATAATACAGTCCATCCTCCTATAACACGAGCTCCTACAACGCGATCCTCCTTCAACATGAAGGGGGGTCTCAAATTACCTAAACCTCTTATAACCCGAGCCGAAAACATATAACGCGAAATGGCCTTGACGAGTGCTTCAAATCCGGCGCCTCCTCTTACTGCGTGACCCCCCCCCCCTCCCCCCCACCTACAGCGCGATGACGTCGATGCGCACTGGATTTTAAGATTATTTTGCTAATGGATAATGCCCCCTGGCATCCTGCCTACCTGTAAAATCTCCACCCTCAATGCAATGTTATCTTCTTGCCTTCAAAAACAATACCCTTATCTCCATTTAAAGTGTTATTCCTACAATGCGAAATACCTACAACACGAGGCCCAGTGCCGCCCCTAAACTCGCGTTGTAGGAGGATGGACTGTACATATATATGTACAAACAACAAATATACTATAACTGCCCAGTTCTTGAGATATAATGCATACCGTTATGCAGGATTATACCATAAAATAATAATAAGTATGACCAAGCCTAGAGTAACCGGCAAGAATTTCCATTTGATTCCTTTTTTGGAACCCTGGTTTGTTTTTCTTAAAGTATGCCAAAGTTTAGGGTACTAGGTAAAATAATATCCGTTTCTCTTACTGGGACCCGGCATTGTTCTTGTCCCAGTATGGCACAGCCTTGAATCACCCGGCACTCTTATGGTGGTGGCGTTATGATGTCACTCGGGAATATTGGCATCCGGGATTGACACGCCTTTTTTAACTGATTAGGAAACTTACTTATTTAAGCTCGCGCACTTATCTTAATTCTGACAGTTATGTTAACTACTAGTTAACAAGGTCTGACTTCTTTATTAAAGTCTGACCTAACCTAGAGTACCCGGTAATAATTTCTAATTAATTTTTATATTGGGACTTGGATTGTTTTTTTAATTAAAGTTTGGGTCACTTAGGGTACCCGGTGGAAATTTTTTGTTTAGGCTAGGCCTAGAGTAACCGAGTCTTTCAAAAGAATTTTGTTGTGATATATGCTGTCGTCTTGACAGTTGTCAGAGTATTCGGTAAACTGGCTTACTGGCGTCTGGCCGTTTTTATGGCATTATGTTACGTCAACTCTTTTAAGTATCTGGGCAGTGTGTTGAGTATAGATGGGACTATGGATGAAGAGGTGCGGGAGAGGGTACAACAGGGGAAGAGGGTTGTAGGAACGCTAAAAGCAGTAACAAGAAATAGGGTGGTCAGTATGGAAGTGAAGAAGTCCTTGCATGACAGTGTGGTAATCCCGACACTGACTTACGGAAGCGAAGCATGGACGTTGGTTGAGAGACTCAGACCAAGAGTGAGAGCAGTGAAAATGAATTACTTAAGGAGTGCGTGCAGAGTTACATGGAGGGATAGACAGACTAATGAGGAAGTAAGAAGGAGGTGTGGTGTGGAGGTAGATGTGCTGGTTCGGCCATATGGAACGTATGGAAAGCGAGAGAATGACTAAGAGGGTGTACGAGAGCGAGGTAGAGGGGGAGAGGTAGACCGAATATGAGGTGGAAGGATGGAGTGAGGAACTACATGAACGAAGGCGGTGCTGGTTGGGGGGAGGGGCGTCGACTGACTGGGGACAGAGGTGCATGGGGGCGGTTCGTTCGTGGCCACCCCTTCGGGGATCACGGCGTCAGGCAATAGATAGATAGATAGATGTTACATAAGAAAATGGGAGTCTGCAAAAAGCCGATCGGCCCATACAAGGCAGATCCCTGTTACGACCCGGTCGCCTTGGCACCCGGGTCTGTTATTATTTTGATGGCTGTTATAGTCATCCGCAATAGCCTAACTCGTGTCTCCCGGGTCTGTCTTCATCTTGACAGTTGTTAGAATACCCACCCCATAGTTTGTTGGTACCTGGCTGGGTTTATCTTTTAGGTTTGTTGATAATACCACTCGGTATTATAATGCGTGAGTGGTTGGTTGTAGCCTATATGAACTCGGGTTTGACTTTATATTTGTATGGTATTATTGTGTCACCCGCCCATTTGGTTACCCGGGACTGTCTCCATACACGGTAGTCCTGGTACCTGGGCCTTGGTACCCGGGCCTTATTATGAAAGTGTCTGGTATTATAAAATCATCCGCCCCTCTAGGTACCCGGGACTGTCACCATACGTGGCCGTCCTTGTATCCGGGCCTTATTGAAATAAGGCCTAGGGCACCCGGGAACTTGTACCAATAGGTTGTACGGGAGGTTGTACCAATAGTCGCATGCAAATATAGTCCGGTTGTGGCAATAGGTAACTGTGGACGCGGCAACATAGTGTGTTGGTTAGGCCGGAACAACACCGCAGGGAAACTGGCCGCTGACCCTTGACTACCCTTACGTTGTACGTTTAACGTAAACGAGGTCGCCGGAGTCCCCGTTAGGTGTTGCTTTGCCCACGTCCGCCGGGGCGTAACCCGGTGACTACCGTAGGGACCCCTGGCACTTGCCTGGGTGTAAGTTACGGAGTCTACCCTCGGATCCGCACGCCTTTACAAGGCCCCGGGAGAGAGAGAGAGAGCATTGGAATCGAAAGAGATGGTAGTCTGGGATCGACGATTGCTTGGTGATGGTCGAAGTCGTATCCTAACTTGGCAGACTCATAACCTATCTCTCCTTGCCCTGTTATGCATCGGTTAGTGACTGATTACGCATCTGTTGAACTGCCTGCCTAGTCTCAGTGTTCATTACTGACGCCGTCAACACCGGAGAAAGGATTACCCAGTGGTAAATATTACCGGGCAATCCTTTCACCATAAAGAGTCTTAGGTGTTGCCTAGCCCGGACAGCTTCCAACAAGGCTGTTCGTATGTCCCTGATTGATCTCGCCGGGTGGAGGAGAAGAAGCTGTTGAAATAACCTTTTTGTCTCACTCATACCTTGATCTGTCTGAGACTCTTCTGGTCGAGAGATGGACTGGGCAGTTTGTCTACTGAGTAAGAATATTGCAAACCTTCGATGAGCATTATCTCGCAACATATACTCTCTTTGGAGATCAATTAAATGGGGAGTATTGAAGGGGTCCTGAAAGTCCTATTGTGATTATTGTGGGGACGCAAGGAATTCAAAGATGGAGGAGGAGACACCTCCCGGTCATGGACTTAGCAAATCAAACTCAATTTGATTAGGAGGAGGGATAGCAAGGTAGGGCTGAGACGTTAAAGCAATAGCAAACTGTTGAGCCTCCGTATCCCAATCCACCCATGGACCATGTCCTAACTGCCCCTGGAGCAATTCCTGATTGCCTGACGGCAAGTGCGCCGGAGTAGTAACCAACTTTGGTTTGTCTATTTTAAATTAATCATAACCGTGTACGCCATAAGGTTGGGAGCAATCAGGACAAATTAGCTCTCCTGGGGAAGGAGGCAAGAGCTGAGCAGGTACATAGACAAAATAATCATAATTCCAGACATTGGGAATAGCCTTAATTGGTACCTTTAAATTCCTACCCTGTGTATCCTTAGCACGGAACTCCTTATCCTTACTGGTCTCAATCACCCACTGGGATCTCCCCCGCAATGGACCTGTGCTCAGAACCCGATTTGGTTGGCCCTACCGGAAACCAGAAACAATTTGATTCTTGCCAGTGTGGGATAGTGGCCTTTGTTTGTAGCTGTTTATCTATTGAAATAGTATGGAAAGCTGGGTTCGAACAATGATAAGGGGTTGTCCGGGGAGGGGGTACTGTATTGGTACCCGCCGGGGGACATGAAGTTACTTTAGCCGTGGAACAGCCGGGCTTTGGTAGTGTGCTAATTTTGGATGGTATTAGAGCCATAGAAGCAGCTGGTGTTGTGAGCACGTTAACTTTAACTGGCTTGAGCGGTAGTACAGAAACCTTTGGGGTAGCTTCCATGTTAACCATGGGGGTATTCTGAGGGGACAGTACGTTAATTTTGGCTGGGGTGAGTGGTAGCACAGAGGCCACAGGGGGAGTTCCCATCGTCATTGTGGGGGTATTTCGAGACCTTTTTGACATATCACATTGTTGCAAAACTTTCTGTAATAAATTATCTAAATGTTTGGCTGTGACACATTGACTACGGGGTCTCTTTAACCCGTACAGCCCCAGCGACGCGCCTGACGCGTCGGAGATGTATGTAACGCACATCCCCAGAGACGCGCCTGGCGCGTCACCCTAATTGCGCCGACCGTAACCTCAGGTGTAGCCACTCAAGAGGGCTCAGATTTGTATGGGAACTGTGTACGTATCCCACGTAACCGTGCCGATGGTTGAAAACTCTCAAAGTCCACGTGCGTGCGCGTGAGCGCGCAATAACCTGTTTTTTGGGGGTAATTGCCTTCAATTTTTTACTCTTGTAAAATACGTTTTCGGGGGCTCTGTAGGACCATTCTTTAAGCTTTTTGAGCGGTTTTTCGTGGTTTTTCCTTCATTCCTAACCCATTCGCTATTGTTTCTGGAATAAAACCATTTTTTGAAAACCGGCCGGGTTTTGGTGAACAAACATTACAAAACTAGCCGGGGCTGGACGGGTTAAAGGCCTAGTACGTACTTTCTCTACTTTCTCCCACTTTCTGTAATAAATTATCTAAATGTTTGGCTGTGACACATTGACTACGGGGTCTCTTTAACCCGTACAGCCCCAGCGACGCGCCTGACGCGTCGGCAATGTATGTAACGCACAGCCCCAGAGACGCGCCTGGCGCGTCACCCTAATTGCGCCGACCGTAACCTCAGGTGTAGCCACTCAAGAGGGCTCAGATTTGTATGGGAACTGTGTACGTATCCCACGCAACCGTGCCGATGGTTGAAAACTCTCAAAGTCCACGTGCGTGCGCGTGAGCGCGCAATAACCTGTTTTTTTTTGGGTAATTGCCTTCAATTTTTTATGCTTGTAAAATACGTTTTCGGGGGCTCTATAGGACCATTCTTTAAGCTTTTTGAGCGGTTTTTCGTGGTTTTTCCTTCATTCCTAACCCATTCGCTATTGTTTCTGGAATAAAACCATTTTTTGAAAACCGGCCGGGTTCTGGTGAACAAACATTACAAAACTAGCCGGGGCTGGACGGGTTAAAGGCCTAGTACGTACTTTCTCTACTTTCTCCCTATGCTCCACCTTCTCGCCTTGTTCCGGTAAACCCAAGGACCGTTCTACTTCCTCCTGTGGTGCCACGGAGTGTTCTACTACCTCTGGCAATTTCTTAAACCTCACTGTCTCTGACGTAGGGTTGGTTGCCTTCTCAGTTACTCTACTCCCTTCTCCCAGAATGGGACCTAGCTTACTAGGTGCTAGGATGCTACTTCCGGCGGAGTTAAGGCTACACCCGGCGGGGTTAAGTTTACTAGATAGGGAGGTACAACCAGAGAAGTCGAGATAACTAGATGTCCTGGACGTAGGTGGATCTTGACCTACCTGAGGACCTGAGTGTGGTGTGCTTTCACCTGCCGCTGAACTGCGGTTCTGCTCTGTGGCCGTGGATGGGGAGGTTAATCGTTCTTCCTTGGGGCAAGGCAAATCAACATTTGAGAGCAGTATTTGAGATTCTTGTTGAGCTACCCTTACCTTAAACCTATCCTTGGGACCCGACTCCATCCCCCCGGCTCCTGCCCCAAGGAGTCCGGGAAAAAACTTTGGCACCTCAGGGGCAGAAACTGAGAGGAGCAGTCGTGAATCCGGCTTACACCTCTGTTGCGACGTTGGCTTTGCACTAGTGTCACTGGCGTGAACTTCCGCCGTGATCTGAACAGTGGAGGAAATACAGTCATATCTCTTGTCACTTGGGAGACCGAGGGTCCTGGGCCGGTATTTATAAAAGAATTTAAAAATTTCCCTAAAAGTAATTTTAACTAAAAGAAAATCCTTAAAAGTGTTTCATAAAACATTTAAAAGCAGCTTTTAGTGGAAGCGTTAAGAAAGCTGCCACAACCGCAATTTCGCTACATCTAGCAAGATTACAATTGATGAATAACGTTTAATAGGTAAGTATAGGCTTCTAATTGCATATACTAATTACTATAAAACATTAGGGTAATTATGCAATATTTTGTTATTGTGAAATCTATTATATATTGCTAAATTGAAAGGGTAATATATTTACCATACCAAAACAATTGCATACTCCGGTGTGGCAGCATCTGAGATAGTTGCCAAATTCGTGAGTTTTCACAATTCGTAAAGTGGGGTAATTTCGGACATTTTTCGAGTTAGTTTTTTACAATTTCTCCTGACTGTAAACACATTGTAGAGATTTAACTAGGTCAAGTGATGTGTAGTGATAATGCGCCGTGCGCCGTAATCCAGGAAGCCTAAAATTATCCCCCATAATATCCTTATCCTTATCCTAAATGATGTCCGAAGTATTCTTGAAAAGTGGAAAACTTCGGACTTGTATGGTAAAAGCGTTTCCATTATATAATGACAATGACTAATTACTTCTTATCGCCAAAGTCCGAAGTTATGACCGCAGTCCGAAATCACCCCAGTTTACGGTAATTTGCGAAAAAATAGGGTGCAAATAAGCTACTTGTTCTCGGATGTTATGAAACCTATCTTGTTGACAATCGAATATTATATCTTAGTCCTTCTACACTCTTTTAATTTGGTCTATTTGTTAGTGTTCTTCCAACAAGTACAGTATAGGTGGTTGTCAATGAGGACGCTGGAACTGTCGAGGTTGTGGGCGGAGGAGGAGGATTTACCCATCTAAAAATAGAGAGACCGCGACCGCGGCAAAAAATGTAGTCGGACATATATACAGTATGAATCGAAATATTTAAAGTAGGTTGATATATGGTGGTAGGTTACTTTCTAATATAGCTTATTCGTTGGAGAACACACAGTGGATCACCTTTGAGTAGTTGTTGTTCCTCAAGCTGCCTGGCCGAACAGCCCCAAGGCCCCGAATAAGGCCAAGGCCATAATCAAGCGCCCCCAAAGAACCCTCCCTGCCGACCACAATAAAGCTTGGGTGACCGAAGCCACTCCATGGCGGGGAGCTAAGGAGGGTGCGGAAACGCCCGGGAAACCAAAGCCCCACCCAGGGCCCTGTGCCCCACAGCAATTATGAAGAGAAAGTTGAGGGGCAAAGGAAAAATGCGACGCTTTGGCTTCCAATCATGGTAGATTGGGAGGTCCAATCCACGGAAGAGACGCCGTCACTTGAGATCTAGAAAATATATAAGTAAAAGGAACAGTCAGAGTAAGCTATGGGTATGGCAGAGATCGCTCAGTTCTCACTCTGATAGACCAGCCCATCACCACCCTTTGAGTAGTATGATGCCGTAGCCTTGAGGTATGGTGGCCAGTTTCGAACCTGCCGCTGAATGTGCATGTGGTGAAATAAACAACTCAGACCACTGTATGACTTGTAAGAAAGGAGGATTCATCTGTATCCGGCATGATGAAGTACGAGACATCACTGCACAAATGCTGGACGAGGTGTGCCATGATGTCAGAATCGAAACCGGAACTTCTGCCTATGGACGGACAGCGCTTGGCCCACAATACTGCAAATACTTCAAATGAAGCAAGAGTGGACGTAAGTGCTCGAGGTTTTTGGACGAGGGGACAACGGGCTTTTTTCGACATCAGAATCTTCAACCCAAGAGCACAAACATATCGTGAGCGAGGACACAAGGCGGCATACTTGAGAAACGAAAGTGAGAAAAAACGCGCTTATGAAGAAAGAATTTTGAACAGGGATCAAGGAAGCTTTACTCCTCTGGTCTTCTCATCGTCGGGAGGTATGGGACCTTCTGCAAGTGTCTTCTATGCCAGATTAGCTGAACAAATATCGGAGAAAAAGCGCCAGCATAGAAGCCATGTCATAACTTGGATGAGATGCCGGCTCTCTTTCTCTCTTCTCAGGTCTGCACTCCTATGTCTCAGGGGTACAAGGTCCTCCCCGCTACAGAGGACAAGAGTGAGAGACTTGGACTTTGAAATGGTCGTGGCGGAGGGACGAATTGGGGAACAACTAGGTTGATTGTAGGGAGGTACTGGTACAATAAGATAAAACTACAATGTAACTAGAATAAGATAGATTGTACACCACTTTGTAACCGTCACCTTAATAAAAAAAAGGTATATGGATAGAATCAAGAGTTACCTAACATACTGCATTTGATAATATAGTTAACCTACAATCATGAGTTACTCATACAGTTACATTTTTAACCGTTGCTAAATAATGTAGGGTAATACACACTTTCATCTCGGGGTTAGGAGCTTTGTTCCTCTAAGGTTCATTCTTGGTTTATATGGCATCTTTTGATTAACTCAGAGTCGCTTATAGGCCTATTAATCCAATTAGTCTTTCTAACATGAACATTCCTTGGCAGGGGGTGGCAGATTTGTTATTCAACTATCTTCATCGTCCTCTAAAAGTAACTTTTAAGTGCTAAAAGTCCCCAGGAGGGCTTTTAGTTTTCGCCGGGTTTAAAAGCTACTTTTAAACCGCTAAAGTTTTTTTACCCAACTTTTATCTTTTAAAAGTGGCCGCCATCTTTAAAAGCTACTTTTAAGCCTAAAAGTGCTTTATAAATACCGCCCCTGGTCTGAAGACTGTCTGCACTGTCGTCGAGGTGACCTGGATGTCGATCTTGGTCGGGTGTCTGGCGATGCCGAACGTGCTCTCTTGTGTTGGGAGGGGGGTTTACCTCAAAAGATTCCGAGTCACTGTCAATGGCTAATTGCTCTACCTGTTGAATTTTAGCTGTATTGATAGGGGTGGACTGTGCTACTGGGGAATCATCATTAAATGAGTAGAGCAGAATGAGCTGTAACAGGTCTGCGTCATCGCATATTAACTCTACATTCGCCACTCTCTTGGCATATGAGGTAAATTTGGTTTTTATATCGATCAAGGCCACTAGGCACGAAAGATCTTCCTTACTAATCCATTCTGCATAAAGGTCCGAGCACACCGGGCATTTCTGGGAAGTCCAGAGAAACTGAGACCTATCAATGCACGTAACACATCGTATACAGAGTTTGTGTGCAATTACCGGGACTAGTGACCAGGTAGGTGTGGCACAAATGTTAAACAGAGGCATATTGGTACTGAACCCCCTCCCTGCCGGGAATGGTTCCTTCCTCTGCTCGCTGTGCTGCTCAAGGTGTGATGAGATCTGGAAATACAACATTTCCAGGAATCAATGCTCATAAGGATAACCCAAGAGGTTTTACACATCCTAACACCTGAAATATGCCGGAAAATCAGCCGTAGCCCAACCGCTACTCTAACTTTCCGCCGCATTCCTATGTGAAGATACAGTACCCCCCTTGAAGGTTTCTTCTCAATCGAACTGCTTACCTATGACATGAGTCACTGACCCTTAATACCAAGTTGCTTAACTATCTGAAGGTCTATTTGGATTAGCGGAATAGTTAAGGACCACACAAGACTGTGCCGCCGGGCGTAAATAGTCTTGTCGTGCGAGGCCGGCGTAGCCGGGATCCCTCCCATCAGACTTAGCATGTCCGCCGGAAGGTGCGTCGTACCGTACACCACGCCGGGTCAATTGGTACCATTCCCGTCCGCCTGCGAGGTGCAAACTGGCAACAATACACAGAAAGATAGCCGGCGGGAAAAAAAACCAACCTACCGGAGATGTCGACTTATAAGGGAAAGACAGACAACTCCAGAGACCCGACAGACAGGACGTCTCCTGACCCTCTTAACATGTAGCCTAATGCACATGAACAACGAGGGAAAACTTAGAGCTACAATATTATCATAATTTTAATAATAAAATACATATTACCCCTAGCCCACTAAGGAGACTCCTACTGAGGCTGGCCACGAGGCTCGTAGTAATCGACGTCTTGGCTGGTTACCTTACCTCTTGAAGACACAGCAGCAGCTCCTGGCGGGGGGCCCACGAGAGAGGGCAAGTGCAGACACAGACCCTAGAAGGTTCCACACCACGTGTGACAACCCTTGAACTAGGATGCCTGCTAAACAACTATAATGCAACTGCCTCATAGAGACAGCCTGAAGCATATTTCTGCAGATATAGTAGCCTCCTAACTAGTAGGTAAGAGCAAAATCTAAGGCGCAGAAACACTAAAAACAAAAAACACATGAGGCGCTGATCCTGGGGACTCGTAGGCGCCTGTACAATAGTACCCTATTTTAACACTCACTGCGGGCATACCAATGGGGCAGCCTGTGCTAGCTAATCTAAAACCTGTTCAATACAACTCAGATATATACAAATGAGCAAGGACTCCCTAGAAGCGAGCGAACGAAGAATGTGGCGGAGCTCAGGCGGCACACGTCCAGTCAGGTTGACCGCGGGGAGAGGAAGGGGGAATGGCGTCGCTGAGAGCAACGTCAGGGATAGAATCCACGCAAGAAATCCACCTTGATGGAAAGCATTACTATAACAAGTACAGTAAACCCTCGCTATCTCTGACTAATTGGGGGGGGAGACCCAGTCCGAGATGACCGAAAATCCGAGATATCCGGAGTCCGGCTTGTGTCCGACCTAACAGAGGATAAAATCCGACCTAACCAATGTCCGTCCGAGACAACAATGAAATCAGAGACTACGGAAAAAATACGACCTCAAGAGAGACGTCCGCGTCAACCTAGAAAACGAAGACAACCCTATTCGAACCCTATAATCTGTAATACAAAACACAGTACAGTAAACCCCTGCACAACGAACACTCTTGCAACAAATTTTCACTTTAACGAAGGTTGCATAGTTGTTGTTGTTGTTGTTCCCCAAGCTGCCTGGCCGAACAGCCCCAAGGCCCCGAGCAATTCCAAGGCCATAACCGAGCGCCCCCACAGAACCCTTCCTGCCGACCACAATAAAGCCTGGGTGACCGAAGCCACTCCATGGCGGGGAGCTGAGGAGGGTGCGGAAACGCCCGGGAAACCGAAGCCCCACCCAGGGCCCTGTGCCCCTCAGCAATTATGAAGAGAAAGTTGAGGGGCAAGGGAAAAATGTGACGCTTTGGCTTCCAATCTTGGTAGATTGGGAGGTCAATCCACGGAAAAGATGCCGTCACTTGAGATCTAGAAAATATATAAGTTAAAGGAACAGTCAGAGTAAGCTATGGGTATGGCAGAGATCGCTCAGTTCTCACTCTGATAGACCAGCCCATCACCACATGACTAGAACCCAATCCTCTCAGCATCAGCTAGGAAAGGCCCTAGAAAGCCGCCATTGGCGGGGGGATAGCTCCCCTATTTCAACCCCTTTCGGGGTCGGGCACCCGCCTACTACCCCTTGCCCGCACAACAAACACTTTGGCTCGACTTTACAATTTTTTTTACCGAGATTTACCGATGGTTCGGAAGTTTTTTGCCAGGGTATTTTTAGCTTTTTTCCACATAAAATTGCTCACTCCCCCTCTGCAACTCTTTCTATCTATCTATCTCTCTAATGCATATCTACCTAACTCCCTTATACATTAACATAACTATGTCTTATTTGGACTTTTTGTAATCTTTGAATAATTTCTAATTCGATGGAATTGAAAAATATAATATCCTTCCAGCACATGATAAATAATAAATAAGATAGTCAACAAAATATTTCAACCCTCCCCTCCACGCGAGCAGAGACGGAAGATTTACGTTTGATAGATTTTTTGATTTTTTTTGTTCCCTCGATATACACTCTCTTTCTATCTATCTATCTCTCTAATTCATCTACCTATCTCTCTAATTCATATACCTAACTCCCTTATACATTAACATAACTATGTCTTATTTGGACTTTTTGTAATCTTTGAATCATTTCTAATGTGATGGAATTGAAAAATATAATATCCTTCCAGCACATAGATAAATAATAAATAAGATAGGCTTATCAACATCATCACAGTAACAGGGTCGGAGTTGAGGCTTGGGACAGGGAGGGGAGGGATTAGGCCTACAGCGCGGGGATATATATATATATATATACAGTAAAAGTCCTTTAATCTGACGACCGATGATTCGAATCTCCCAATAGTCCGAATTTTTCAATTTGAGGCCAAATCCGAATTCACCCGATGGTCCGAATTTCAAGAAGTCCCTAAGTCCCCTTTTTGAGGCATTAGTCCACTCAAATAACACATAATGGAGCACACACATATCATATGTTCATGAATTCACTTTAAAAGTTTACCATTGTCATTGTAGCCTATTACCTACTTCAAAACATTCAGAATAATGGACAAAGGAAGCTACTGATATAAACGTAAACACCACATCGTCTGCTAGAGAGTTTGTTTTGCTCTTGAACGCATCCTTGGGACGCTCCGATGCGCTACTGGCTTGCACCGCATTTTCTGCAAGCGCATTCAGTCTTGAGCTTGAAAACGCACCTTTGGACGTTCCGATACGCTACTATTTATAGTTCAGTGATCGGAGCGTCCCAAGGGTGCTTTCAAGACAACAAGACAAGGGTGCTTTCAATACAATATAATATAACAGAGCACATCACAAAAGGAAAATCACAAAAGGAAAATTACAAGAACCTCTCAGGGAAGTGCCGTTGTTAAGGCATTACTTCCCGAACCACATCTGATCTGATCTTCAAGAGCAAGACAAACTCGCTAGTAGACGGAAGAAGAAGAAGAAGACGATGCGGACATATGGTGTTTACGTTTATATCAGCAGATTTCTTTGACCATTAATCTGAATGTTTTGAAGTAGGTAATAGGCTACAATGACAATGGTAAACTTTTGAAGTGATTTCATGAACATATGATATGTGTGTGTGCACCATTCTGTCATTTGGGTGGCCTAATGCCTCAATGTTTTCGTCAGGCCATTAATACACAGGTTCATAGGGGTAAAGTCCGATAATCCGAAAAATCCACTAATCTGAACGAGGGCCGGTCCGCTGCTCTTCGGATTAACAGAAGTTTACTGTACAGTATATATATATACAGTAAACTTCCGTTAATCCGAAGGGCAGCGGACCGGCTCTCGTTCGGATTAGTGGATTTTTCGGATTATCGGACTTTACCCCTATGAACCTGTGTATGACGAAAACATTGAGACATTAGGCCACCCAAATGACACAATGGTGCACACACATATCATATGTTCATGAAATCACTTCAAAAGTTTACCATTGTCATTGTAGCCTATTAACTACTTCAAAACATTCAGATTAATGGTCAAAGGAATCTGCTGATATAAACGTCTTCTTCTTCTTCCGTCTACTAGCGAGGTTGTCTTGCTCTTGAAGATCAGATGTGGTTCGGGAAGTAATGCCTTAACAACGGCACTTCCCTGAGAGGTTCTTGTAATTTTCCTTTTGTGATTTTCCTTTTGTGACGTGCTCTGTTATATTATATTGTATTGAAAGCACCCTTGTCTTGTTGTCTTGAAAGCACCCTTGGGATGCTCCGATCACTGAACTATAAATAGTAGCGTATCGGAACATCCAAAGGTGCGTTTTCAAGCTCAAGACTAATACTGTACGTCCAAAGGTGCGTTTTCAAGCTCAAGACTGAATGCGCTTGCAGAAAATGCGGTGCAAGCCAGTAGCGCATCGGAGCGTCCCAAGGATGCGTTCAAGAGCAAAACAAACTCTCTAGCAGACGATGTGGAAGAAGAAGAAGACGAAGGTGTTTACGATTATATCAGTAGCTTCCTTTGACCATTAATCTGAATGTTTTGAAGTAGATAATAGGCTACAATGACAATGGTAAACTTTTAAAGTGAATTCATGAACATATGATATGTGTGTGCTCCATTATGTGTCATTTGAGTGGCCTAATGCCTCAAAAAGGGGACTTTGGGACTTCTTGAAAGGTGCGTTTTCAAGCTCAAGACTGAATGCGCTTGCAGAAAATGCGGTGCAAGCCAGTAGCGCATCGGAGCGTCCCAAGGATGCGTTCAAGAGCAAAACAAACTCTCTAGCAGACGATGTGGAAGAAGAAGAAAACGAAGGTGTTTACGATTATATCAGTAGCTTCCTTTGACCATTAATCTGAATGTTTTGAAGTAGATAATAGGCTACAATGACAATGGTAAACTTTTAAAGTGAATTCATGAACATATGATATGTGTGTGCTCCATTATGTGTCATTTGAGTGGCCTAATGCCTCAAAAAGGGGACTTTGGGACTTCTTGAAATTCGGACCATCGGGTGAATTCGGATTTGGCCTCAAATTGAAAAATTCGGACTATTGGGAGATTCGAATCATCGGTCGTCGGATTAACGGACTTTTACTGTATATATATATATATATATATATATATATATATATATATATATATATATATATATATTTTTTTTTTCCCATGTGAAATTTATCATATTAATGACAAATACGACCCTTATAGTTAGTGGGGGTTTACTGTATATCATTTATTAATTATAACAATTTATTATGACTTTTATTTGGTGTTTACGAACATTATAGGGGTATATGCCTGATGCTTCGGGCCTAACCTAATTAATCCCATATACTGTAACTAATAGTTCACGCAACAAAAATTTGCCCCGGATGTAGATGGCGTCGGACGTCCCTTCTGTTTGTCGGATATTCACCCTTATTGCCCGGTGACGTGAGGGCGTCATCCGACTACGTCGGACACTGTCGGAACGATGACGGAAATGTCCGAAATACGGAAGTACATGTCCGAGAGGCCGTAGCCAGTCCGGCTAGTACGGGTTTCCGACCTCTAGAGGTCCGAGATGGCGAGGGTTTACTGTATTAAGTTAATTTTAATTTTTAATTTTTTACAAAGTTTTTTCGTAGTGAGTACCCCAATCATAAGACGATTCCATAAGAGAATTATCGTTGCACTTATGACGTAGGACTCTTTCTCCCCGCGGTGGTAGTTTCAAACTGGCGGACCGCGGGCGCTTGAAAGTGGACTATTATACTAATAGGCATATCGTCAATGATGGAGGGGCCACTAATAAATAATCATTATGGGAGGAAATTAAAATGGCATCAAGGTTTAGCAATATGTGCATTATAGGGGATTTTAATTTTCTGAATATAGATTGGCAGCATCAAATAGGCAACTCTGATTCTAAAGAGTTTATTGAGGTAGTACAAGATAGTTTCTTATTTCAATTCATTGATACGCCGACTAGAGGTAATAATATTCTCGATTTAGTTTTCAGTAACAATGAACATATGATAAATAATTTTGAGATTGGGGACCACCTAGGAAATAACGACCACAATTCTTTGCATTTTAATATACAATGGAAAGGTAATACCAGAGAGAACACAACATTAATACCTGACTTCAGAAAAGCTGATTATGGTGGGCTAAGAAGGGCCCTATGGTCAAACAATTAAGTTGATCCAGGTGTTCAAATGAGTGTACCCCTTCTCGGGTACCTGTCAGTTTAAGTCAGGAAGAGATGTCAAACTTGGTAGATACATATGATAACTTTATTAAGTCAGTATTCAATGCTCAAACTAAATATATCCCCAAAAGAAAATTTCGATCTACACAGAATCAACCCAAATGGATGAATAATAGACTATTAGATTTTCTAGGAAAAACGAGAGGAATACAGTATATAGAAAAATTAAGAAAGGCGACATTCATCCACTTGCTTACTATCAGAATCTATCAAGACAGGTAAAAAAGGATATAAGCAAAACAAAAAGAAATTTAAAAAATCAAGGTTGCCAATGACTCAAAAAATAATCCCAAAGCTTTTTACCAACTACAGTATATAAATCCAAGGTTAGAGATGTAATTGGTCCCCTTAAAACTTCGATAGGAGAAATGACAGAAAATTATTTAGAAATGTGAAGTACAGTAGGGTCTCACATAAAACGAGTTTATGGTCGATAAACGAGGGCGTTTTATGCGAATTCGTTTTATGTGAACACAGCATTTTGGTGGCGCAATATCGTCAATGTTCACTGTAAGCGAAAATTTTCGTACAAAGCGAACGATATTTCGTACGTTTTGTACGATATTTCGGCGTTTTATATGAAAGCGTACGATATTTTGTACGATATTTCGGCGCTCTATATGAAAACTCCTTGTATTTGCCCCACTTTGGCGGCGGACTCGTTTTATGTGATCACATTCGTTCTGATCGAAAATTAAATATTAATATTTTAGGTCGGTCGTTTTAATCGAGACTCGTTTTATGCGAACACGTTTTATGCGGGACCCTACTGTACTGTACATTAAATAGTCAATTTCTTTCCGTTTTCACTACTGAAACTTTGGCACAGTTTCCAGAAGTCCGTAAGGTATATAGCGATAGTTTAGAAAATAGGTTAAGTACGGTTACTATAAGTAGAAATTAAGTGCTTAAGGAAATAGACAGACTGAAACCTCATAAGAGGAAAAACCTGATGTCATAGCCCTACAGGAAGTAAGACCAAAAAATGCTAGAATTGAAAGGGAACTGGTGGAATATAGTTTGGAGGGTTTTGAGTTATATGAGAGAAATGCTATTAGAGCAGAGGTTGGAAGAGGACTGTTTATTTATGTAAGAAAAGAGCTCAAGGTTAATGAGGTGGATATGAGACAGCAGTATTGTGAGTATTTGTGTATTGAAGTAAAATGTGTAAGAGGATCAATTCTAATTGCCTCTATATATAGAAGCCCAAATAATAGCAGGAGAGAGGATGATAACCTACTGAAAGCAATGGAGGAGATAATAGAGAGAACAAATATAAAATTTTGATTGGAGATTTCAATTTGCCAAGGATCAACTGGGCAAATTGTACTACTCCAGCGGGACAGGGTAGCCTGGAAAATAAGTTTATAGAGAAAGTGAGAGATTGTTTTTTAACGCAACATATTGTAGAGATGACAAGATATAGAGATGGGACACAGGGGAGTGTACTTGATTTGATTTTTAGCAATGAAGAGGATATAGTGGAACATGTTAATGTGGATAGCCCTATAGGTCGTAGTGACCATGCCTGTATAAGCTTTAGTTGTAACATTAAATCAGAGAGGGATAATAGAAGCAATAGAAAAATATACATGTATGATAGAGCAGATTATGAGCTGCTGAGACGGTGTTTGGACATTGACTGGGGGGAATACTTGAACGGTGAAGACGCTGAAGGAATGTGGAGGAAAATTAGAGTCAAACTGGAGAATGCTGTATCCAAAAGTGTACCAGTAAGGGAATATAAGGATAAAACAAAATTGAGGAAAAGAACTAACCCAGAATTGCCAATGAAAAGAAAGCTTTGGATATTGATTAGAAGAAAGAAACGATTGTGGGAAAGATTAAAATTGTTAAAAAAGAACAGGGGGTCTAGTATAGAGGCTAAGGAAGTGGATCTGGAACGCAGACAAATAAACAATAAAATAAGGTGGGAAACATGGAGGGGGGTGAAGGAGAGGGAGAGAGAGATAGCTAGAAATGTGAAGGATAATCCAAAAATATTCTGGAAGTACATTCAGGAAAAGTTAACAAGAAGAGTAGGGATCCCAGAGCTGGTAGGGGGGTTGAATGATGGGAGTAGAGCGGAGACTGATAAGGAGAAAGCAGAGGTGCTGGGGAAATACTTTGGGGGGGTACTAACAGTGGAGTCGAAGGATGCAGTGCCTACTATTCCCATCAAAACAGGCACCGGCACTAGAACTAATAGAGTTTTCCCATGCTAGAATAAGAAGGGCTATAGAAAAAATTAAACAGAAGTAAGTCACCGGGACCGGATGGGATACACCCAAGAATCATAAAGGAAGGAGGGGAGATGTTAGTAGAGCCATTGAAAATGTTATTTGAGGTATCGTTTAATACAGGACAAATCCCGATGGACTGGAGAGAGGCGAACATAACAGCTATATTTAAGAAGGGAAAGAGAAATGACCCAGGGAATTATAGACCAGTCAGTTTGACAAGTGTTGTGTGTAAACTAATGGAAACGGTAATTAGAGAAGGAATAATGGATCATATGAAGTCAAACCAACTTTTCAGTGGGAGACAGTTCGGATTCTTGCCGGGGAGGTCGACGGTACTACAGCTAATTAAGGTGGTAGATGATTGGATGCAAATTCTAGAAGATGGTGATGTAATAGACGTGGTATATTGCGATTTTATGAAGGCCTTTGATAAGGTCCCACATAAAAGGTTAATAGAGAAAGTTAGAAGCTATAATATAGGGGAGAAATGTGTGAAATGGATAGAAGCCTTCCTGAAAGATCGGAGACAGAGGGTACTGGTGAATGGAATAGGCTCGGGGTGGAGGGAAATTACAAGTGGGGTACCTCAGGGATCTGTGTTGGGACCACTGCTGTTCGTTATATTTATCAACGACTTACCTGAAGTTATAACTAATGGAAGTGAGGTATACCTGTATGCGGATGACACTAAGCTGTATAGAAGAGTGAGGAGTAAGGAAGATATGGGTTTGCTTCAAGGAGATGTGGAGGGCATGATGGTCTGAGCATTGGTTAATGCCTTTTCATCCAAAAAAATGCAAGTACATGCGGATTGGGACCAGCAAGATAGACAAGGTAGGATACAGTATGTATGAAGCGATGGAGGAAGTGAATGCAGAAAAGGATATAGGAGTAGTGATAGACAATAAGTTAAATTTCTCAGAACATTTAGCGGAAAAGATAAACAAAGCCAATAGAATTGTAGGGCTGATAAGGAGGACATTTGTGTCACTTGACGAAGAAATCTTCAGGAATCTCTATACAGCGCTGGTTAGGCCGCACCTGGAATATGCGAACCAGGTGTGGGCTCCATATATGGTAAAGGATATAGAAGCAGTGGAGAAAGTGCAGAGGAGAGCTAGCAAGCTGGTACCAACGTTGAAGAGCGCGGGCTATGAGCAGAGGTTGAGGACACTGGGGCTTCCGACACTGGCATATAGGAGAAAGAGAGGGGATATGATAGAGACTTTTAAGATAGTGTCAGGAAAGTACAATGAGGATGTGTGTGAAGGTATCTTCTTGATGCGGGAGGGAACAAGAACGAGAGGACACTCTAAGAAAATTTACAAAGAAAGAAATAGGCTTGAGAAGGCAAAGAACTCATTTTGTGATAGAGTTTTAAATGAGTGGAACGCACTGCCCCAGTATGTAGTCGATTCCGAATCAATAAGGGAGTTTGAAAGTAATCTTGATAAAGCATGGGGAAGACAAGATTTGAAGTTTGATTATAAAACAAAAATACAGAATAGTAAAAATGTTGCGTCTGCTACCGCCGCCGCCAACACCGTGAACGACCGCAGCAGTGCAAGTACTGGTACTGAGCTGGATACACAGGCATAGTTTGCCTTTTTCCAGAGGATCTACTGTAAGAAACTGTAAGAAACTGTAAGAAATAAGTCGCCTGGTCCTGATGAGATGAATGCAGAGATGAGTTAATCCGGCAAGTGCGGATCTACTAATAAGAGTTTTACCGTTGCGCTGCGGAACTCCTCATATAATCCAAAGCCTTAACCCTTGGGATCCGGGAGGCCTCATATGAGGCAAAACGTATTTTGGTTAGGAGTCCGGGAGGCCTCATATGAGGTAAAAATCGCCGCTAAAATCAACATAACTCGGCAACCACGCGTCGTAGCGATGTCATCTCAACGGCAGTCTACAGACAACAAGATGTTCTACAATTTGCAAAAAACCTGACTGCTCTAGGTGGTCTCAATCAGTAGCTACTGAATTATGAAGCTTGACTGTACGAAAATGG
The DNA here is from genome assembly GCA_032716605.1 of Paralithodes platypus. Taxonomy (NCBI): domain Eukaryota; kingdom Metazoa; phylum Arthropoda; class Malacostraca; order Decapoda; family Lithodidae; genus Paralithodes; species Paralithodes platypus. Next base: position 17,294,381 of record CM064570.1, on the reverse strand, counting down.
CCCCGGACATAGCGAACTGCCTCATACGAGGGCCCCCGGATCCGGAGGGTTAAAAAAAAACATTTAAATCAGCCCCGTATTTTTTTTATTTTATTTTTTATTGCCCCTTGGCCATGCAAAATATCACTCCTCCACATCCCCTCCTTCCACCCCCCCCCCCCCCTTCAATTATCACCTTTTCTCCCTGTTATTCCCTTATTCTTAGGTACAGGTATATTTTCGTGCTAACATTAGCGAGTTGCTAGCAGGGTGTGGTCATCTGTGTTACCAAGCGTGGCAAAGAGCGAGAGAGAGACTACCACGCAACAGTGTCTCTCCAGCCGTCTTCACGGCTGGCTGCCTCAGCCATATGTTATGTAACTCCCGGCCTCTATCGCAGATTTTGACCATCCAAACGCTGATTCCACTTGTTTAATTGTTGTAACAGGTTAATACCTTTATAATCAACGTAAAATAGGCGCATATGGATAAGTATTAATGATATTTATGGTACGATGACGATTTGAGTTTAGGAAACAGTCTAAATACCTCCGCACAGGGAGGGGTGGCCAATACCCTACCTACGCAGCGGAGAGGTTAAGTTACCCATTAACCTTTCTATTTAACAAACAATTGAAACAGACTTAGTTCCAGAAGCTTGGAAGCTTGCAAATGTAGTTCCAATCTTCAAAAAAGGTGATAAATCAATAGCATCCAATTACTACCATTAGTCTCGCATCAATCATAGGAAAGTTACTAGAGTCAATTATTGCTAGGAAAATTAGAACCCACTTAGAAACATTTAATTTAATAAATTCTTCTCAGCATGGATTCACTTGGAGGGACGTTCTTGCCTTACTAATTTGCTTAGCTTTTTCTCAGAGGTAGGATTCACTCAGGGATGTTCTTGCCTTACTAATTTGCTTAGCTTTTTCTCAGAGGTATATGAAGCAGTAGATAATGACAAGTCATATGATATAATATATTTAGATTTCAGTAAAGCTTTCAACAGAGTCCCTCATGATAGATTGATGAGAAAAGTTGAGGTGCATGGAATAGGTGGGATGGATTAGGTCATGGCTAATTGGTAGGAAGCAGAGAGTCAGCATAAATGGTACTAATTATAATGTAAAACTTGCAAAATAAACAAACTAAAACTGGGACGACGCAAGATAAATGCAAAAGAACTGATCAAAATCAGAATGGGGAGCAGTCAAAAGTGGTGTCCCCCAGGGATCTGTATTGGGTCCTCTGTTGTTTGTTATACACATAAATGACCTTAATTTAGGTATAACTAGTAGGATAAGTAAATTTGAAGATGATACCAAAATGGGGAGAACAATAGATTCAGATAGCGACATAGAGTGCCTCCAAAGTGATCTAGATACCTTACACGAATGGTCAGTAAATTGGCAGATGAAATATAAAATTGACAAATGCAAGGTATTGAAGATAGGGAAGACGAATACTAATGCAAAATATAAACTAGCTCATACGGAATTAGAAAACTCAGACTGCGAGAAGATTTGGGTGTGTTTGTTAGCAACGATTTGAAGCCTAGAAAACAGTGTATAAGTGTTCGTAACAAGGCAAACAGGATTCTCGGGTTCATCTCAAGGAGTGTGAGTAACAGACCTGCTGATGTTGGTGAAGAACTTTCAGTTGTACTCCAACCCCGACACATTCCTAATAATGTCCTCTCATCCTTTCACTCAGTAGAGGTGGACATGATCTCGTCCTACATAAGAAACCTCAATAAAACATTTTGCCCGTTGGATCCCATAAATGTTTCCAAGCTACCAAGAGTCTATGATCACACAGTTGAGTTTATTTCCAAAATAATTAATAAGTGCTTCTCTGAAGGTAGCTTCCCACATTCTGAAAAGCATGCACTGCTCCGACCTACTCTAAAGAAACCTGGACTTGATGTTGAGAACATGTTGAACTATCGTCCTGTCTCCAACCTGTCCTTCATATCAAAGATATTAGAGCGTGCAATACTTGACCAATTACAACCACTACTTCAGCAGAATGAAACTATCCCAATTTTTCAGTCTGCTTACCGACAGCATCATTCAACTGAAACAGCATTGATTAGAGTACATAATGATCTAGTTGAGAACATTTGCAATGGTGTGGCCTCACTATTGGTCTTGCTTGATCTCTCTGCGGCTTTTGACACAGTGGATCACGAGTTGTTATTGAGTGATCTTTATGATTGTGGTGTGCGTGACTCCGCTCTCTTGCTTCTTGGGTCGTACTTGTCAGGTAGATCCCAGAGTGTGATGGTAAATCAAGTGGTCTCGGACTCGACACCCCTGCAGTATGGTGTTCCGCAGGGATCAGTTTTAGGTCCTATCCTATTTATAATTTATATTAGCAGTTTGTCTCTTCTGCTTCGTGCACATAATGTCACCTTTCACTTTTATGCAGATGACACACAGATTTATGTGAGAATCACAAATATAGTGATATACGGAGTAAGATGGAATTGTTGATGTCTGATATCAAGAAGTGGATGAGAGCGAGAAAACTTAAACTAAATGATGGTAAAACTGATATTCTCATCATCCGAGGAAATAGAAGAGCTGATGATATAGTAGGTGCCCTCTCCATCAATGTGGGTGGATCTCAGCTGCGACCGGCCAACTCTGTTCGAAATCTGGGTGTATATGTGAACTCCCGATTAGATTTCAAAGAGCATGTAAACCAGATAGTTAAAAGTTGTTACTTGCACATCAGAAATCTCTATTTGGTGAAGCCGTTTATAACCAGACGTTGCCTCCTGACGTTGGTTCACTCATTGGTCTTCTCTCGTGTTGATTATTGCAATGCCCTGTTGGTGGGTCTTCCAAATTATATTTTGAAGAAAGTTCAGTCTGTTCTTAACAGGGCCGCAAGACTAATTTTTGGTGTTCCACCTAGAACTCCTACTACATCTCTTCACATAGAACTGCACTGGCTGCCAGTAAGAGTAAGAATAGAATTTAAGTTGTGTTTGGTGACTTTTAAGGTTCTCAAATTTGGTGAGCCTAGGTACCTTGCGGAGCTGCTCAGGCGCCCACCGGCACACCATGGTGTAGTTGTGCGTCATGACAATGACCCTTTTCGTCTTGATGAACCATGGGCTTTCCAGCAGTCTTCTTTCTTTGAGAGGTCTTTCTCCTACATGGCTCGAGGTTGTATAACAGGTTGCCGCTGTCCATGAGACAACTGAGTTCTGTTGAATGCTTCAAGAGAACAACTTAAGACTTTTCTCTTTGAGAGAAGCTATGATCTTGAGAGAGGTGTCATGACAGATGGCTATAGAGTTTAGGCTATTTTGCCACTGCTAGTGATGTGTTGTGTGTTGTATATAAGCCTTCTTTTGATGCATTGATTTTTGTTCTTTTGTTTCTCTTTTCGAGCGCTAGTGAATTCTTCGGAAAAATTGGCGCTTATGAGAAATAAGTAACATGCTTATTATTATTATTATTAAAACTTACTTATCATTAGTGAGACCTCATTTGGATGATACTGTCCAATTTTGGTGTCCTTATTACAGAATGGACATATATTTATTGGAGAGAATACAGCGAAGAATGACAAAAATTATTCATATTTGAAATCTACCATATGAAGATAGATTGAAAAAATTAGGCATACATTCGTTAGAAAGATGCAGAGTTAGAGGGGATATGATAGAAGAAGTGTTCAAGTGGGTTAGTGGGATTAATAAAGGGGATATGTAAAATATACTGAAGCTCAGTGATAGGGAAAGAACTCAAACAAATGGTTTCAAATTAGATAAATTTTGTTTCAGAAAAGATATAGGCAAATATTGGTTTGGTAGCAGAGTTGTAGACATGTGGAATAGGCTACCGAGTGATATTCTTACAGTTTCTTACAGTTTCTTACAGTTTCTTACAGTTTCTTACAGTAGATCCTCTGGAAAAAGGCAAACTATGCCTGTGTATCCAGCTCAGTACCAGTACTTGCACTGCTGCGGTCGTTCACGGTGTTGGCGGCGGCGGTAGCAGATGCAACATTTTTACTATTCTGTATTTTTGTTTTATAATCAAACTTCAAATCTTGTCTTCCCCATGCTTTATCAAGATTACTTTCAAACTCCCTTATTGATTCAGAATCGACTACATACTGGGGCAGTGCGTTCCACTCATTTACCACTCTATCACAAAATTAGTTCTTTGCCTTCTCAAGCCTATTTCTTTCTTTGTAAATTTTCTTAAGAGTGTCCTCTCGTTCTTGTTCCCTCCCGCATCAAGAAGATACCTTCACACACATCCTCATCGTACTTTCCTGACACTATCTTAAAAGTCTCTATCATATCCCCTCTTTTTCTCCTATATGCCAGTGTCGGAAGCCCCAGTGTCCTCAACCTCTGCTCATAGCCCGCGTTCTTCAACGTTGGTACCAGCTTGCTAGCTCTCCTCTGCACTTTCTCCACTGCTTCTATATCCTTTACCATATATGGAGCCCACACCTGGTTCGCATTGTTACGACTGGGGTTCAAATATATCAGGGCTCTTATTCATTGGACTAGTAATGGCATAAATGTTACAACAGAAAGCGCTAGCTCCAACCTCTGATGTATATTCCCAGTGAACAAAGAACACAAATAGTCTACAGAGTTCTATATGCAATAATAGGCTATCAAACTCTCAATAAATGTGCGTGTACTCTAGGCTTAATGTTATGTGAAAACAGCCTATTACAGTACTACCTATAACCGAAGGTGCTTGGTTATGGTATGCAAAGTAAGGTGGTAAGAGAAGTTACAGCTTACGTTACTTTAATCAATAAATGTCAGGCACTCCTGCATGAAAGAAAGTGCACTAAAGTCCTTCAACACTAACAAGGAATCTTCTTTAAATGTTAGATGCTATAAAGATGCTCGTATCGGAAATGGAACCCAAAAAGGCAGGCAGCGGAACAATGCTCGTGCAGGCTATGCACACAAAAAGGCAGAATATATATAATGCCGTCGGAGCCAAGAATATCCTAAACACAACAACAATAATAATAATCGCCACGACAATGCAGTATTCCTATCAACAAAAAGAGCCTAAGTCGTTTGTGTCTCAATACATCAAACTAGGCTGCGAAATGCTTGTGTAATCATAAATGGGTATGCATAAAAAGAGTAATTGGTTTAATATACTTAATGTCTACAATGATTGATAAAGTCTAGCTAGAGTCAATGATACGAGATACTGGTGCGCATGGCATGCCGCATAGCCTAGTGCAAATCTCAAGTCTGTGCGTCAAATATTACGTTATGGGGAAGGGTAGCTCTCTTGAGAAACCTTAATACCGAAGTATTAAGCGTTCTCCTGGCGTACCTCAAAGACAAACAATCGAGACTAGAACAGTGCAGAATGGTATAGGCAAAAAGCCCTCATTCGTGCATGCTCTACTCTCAATGGCACACAGACTAGAATTTACTCAATCAACTCCAGTTCTCAGGTATGTCGTGCAGCTTTTAACTAAAGCCAGCACTCATAGGAAACAATACCTTATAATATCCGACCCCTAGTCTAGCATTATCTAATCCAGCAGAACACTAATAATTAAAGGATGCAGTACTTAAACAATATAAATGCCAACCAATGCTTCGTGATCCACTTATCTTAACAACTAACATACATGGGTTATATCAGACCTTAACGCACAATACAACTGGCCAGCATGAAGCTGATTTTGCAGAGTTAACCAGAGGGGATATAATATTAATAAAAGGTGGTGAAAGATATGAAAAATGAGAGAGATAGGCAGAGGAAAAGATTCTCAGGTACAGAGCAGGTGACAGGTAGCAAGGGAAAAAGATGGGTGCGTTCTAGAAACCAGATCTGAGGGAGAGAGTGGCGAGGAACTGTATATATACTCGCACTAGCTCGAGCCGCGTGGGAAAACAGCGGTTACAAGTCATCTAACCACTAGCAAAGCTTACAGCATGGTAAGGGCCTCTCTCCACCAACCCCCGCGAGGCAGCCAGCCGTGACGTCATCGAGCGGGACAAAAAACACTGCGCGCCCCCTCTCACTCTGTTCTACTCCCTCTCTCTCTCTCCCAGATCCTATCATTACTAGTTAATGATAAAATATATACTTTACAATTAAATATATAAAGCCTTGACATGGGCGAAAACAAAGAGCCTTTCTGGACTGCCCATGACACGAGCTTTCATATGAAATAAAGCACACTCTAATACATAAACTGTAGCTCCATCCACTGCCCTGGCGATCCTAGCGAGTCAATGTAGGACAAGCCATGCGGTTCTAACGGAGTGGTTAACGTCACACACCCCCCCCAAGATTTTTCTCAGAGGCCCCAAGGCTCACAAAAATCTGATGGTTAGAACCCATGCTATATCTCCACTTCCCATCACCCAGCGGCAGTAAAATATCTGGCACAGTTCTTCAACAAAACATTTTTCAAAATTATAACCCTCCCCAACACCATAGGTTAAATTATATGTAGTTATGCTCCTCAAGAGCGAGCTTCTCTAGCCCAGCATTCTGAGAGGAGTGCAACTCAGAATTACTGCTATAACATACTAAAAAAATTCAACTATCAAAGAAAGAGTTTTTATTTGATTTTTATGTTTATAATTTGTTTATTTCGGCTGCACTATAGGGGCAAGCCTAGTTTTTTTCTTCTATACCAAACGCTCAACTCCTGCTTTACGACCCAATACGCTGGGCTACAACCGCGAGCCAACAAGCACCAAGCGCAAAATACTATTCAAACTAAAGCAGGAGGCTACCCGTGTGTCAATCTACCCAGGATCATATACCCTTGAACGACCATCTGCAACCACGTTGTCACAACCGGCAATATGGCGTATGTCCAGGTTATATACCAATAACCTTAGTGACCACCTGGTCAGCCTCATATTCCGATTGTGAAACTGGTCCAAGAACTTGAGAGGGTGATGATCTGGGTAAACTACAACGACCGGACCATAGGCTGGAACACAGACCTCGAAATGCCTCAGAGCAAGTACAACCGCCAGCAGCTCCTCCTCGACAACAGAGCAGCTCCCCTGGGCCGAATTGTACTTCTCCGAGCAGAAACTAACAGGATGCTCCAGCCCATCAACGTCCTTTTCCACAAGGACGGCACCAGCCCCCACACCACTAGCCTCCGTTGCTAGTTGGAAAGGTAGGCTAAAGTCAGGGGCCCTGAGGATCGGGTGAGTGCACAACAGGTGTTTTACTTCCCTAAACACCTTCTCACACTCAGGCGCCCATTTGAACTTCTTATCCTTCCAGTTATCCTCCACCTGAGCTTGACTGTCCCGTTCTCCTTCTCCACCTTGACTGCTAAACGTCATCACAGGCACAGTGAGAGGCTCAGGGGGGTGCCTCCCATACTCCTTCACAGGATTATCATGACATAACTGGTTGCGCTTCCGTCTGTCTGGAGTGGCTACCAAGTAAACCAGGTCCGATAGCTCCTCCACCACCCTATAAGGACCAGCGTACTTCGCGGATAAGGGGTGACCTACAAGGGGCAGTAGAATCAACACCTCCTGACCCACGTGAAACTCCCTGAGCCTTGAGGTCGTACCTGTCCTTCCTGAGGGCCTGAGAGCTAGTCCAATTACGGCCAGCCAACTCCAGACAGCGCAACATCCGTTCTCGACTGTTGAGGACACACTTGAGCATAGAACAAGGTTTTTCTGTGCCCTCCCATACTTCTTCAACCATATGGAGAGGCCCTCTGACACGGTGTCCAAAGACGAGCTCATTAGGGCTGAATCCCAAACTCTCCCCAGGTACCTCCCACACAGCAAACAAAACACATGGCAGGCCAAGATCCCAATCCCTCCCACTCTCAACGCAACAACAACGAAGCACAGATTTCAAGGCTGAGTGCCATCGCTCTAACACACCCTGGCTCTCCGGATGATATGCAGATGACACAACCCCAACAATCCCATGCTGCGGCATTGCTTGTACAAAGAGGCTAGAAGTGAAGTTGGGTCCCCGGACTGACTGAATCCCCTGCGGGTAACCATACCGGGAAAAATACACTAGCAAGCTTCGGACCACCGTCTTCGCCGACCCATTTCTCATAGGGTACGCGTCAGGGTACCTTGTTGCTACATCTCCCGACTGTGCATCACTGTCCTCCTTCAATTCTTTCGTCTTTTTAAGCCCATCCTCTGCCTTTTCCACAACAGTTACTGGGTCTTCTTCAGACTCGATATGTGGTCCTAATAATGAGTCCCCGAGAAGGTCCGTTGACACTAAACTCTCAACCGCATCAACTTTCAACCCCTTCTCGGTACCCTTCCTCCGCTGATCTAAAGATTGTTGACCAGAATGTGACTCCCTGGATGCAGAATCTCCGGTGACAACACACTCCATAGGCTGCCCCGGACACTTCCCAACCCACTCCTGCTCCTCCCTACTCCTGCTCCTCCCTACTCACGTCGGCCGGCTTCTCGACAACGACTAAGGGTGGAGCCTCAGAAGGAGGCCCCGCAAAGTCGTTGCCAAGAAGGAGGTCGACGCCCCCAACAGGTAACTTCTCCACAATTCCTACATCCAGGTCACGAGTCACACCATCAACTTCCACCTTCATTCTTACAAGCGGGTATGACCTTGTCGCATTAACTCCCTGAACCACAACCACCCGCGCCGTATTGACAGGTTTACCAGTGAAATTTCTCAACAGTGTTTGCGATGCCCCAGTGTCACGCAAAATTCTCACCTCATGTCTTCTACCCCCCCACTCCACACAACCGAGTCCCCTGTGGTCACTAAAGGCATCACGGACAGGGAATAAGCCTTCCGGATCCTTCTGCACTGGCAGTGTATTTACCTCGGAAGAAATGCCTCTAACAAACTCCGATGTCCTCTTGAACACTCCAATGCCGTGAGCAAAAGACACGGCTGCCGGAGGAGGTTGACTAGGCACTCATTTGCCTTATGACCCTCCTGGTGGCACCTAAAACACATAAATTTCGGTTTCGGCTTACAGTATACTGTGATGTAAAAGGCCCCTGACTTTTTACATACGGTGTGGTGGTAGGTTTGGCTTCAGTTTTAGTTTCATTGCTCTTTGGTTTAAATGTGTCATTGCTACGGGGAGGGGGAGGATAACGGTCCCTAGCACTTGCATCGTACTTCTGTGAGGACCCGCAACCCCGAATCAACGACAGCCGTAGATCAGCCATTTCTGCTGCTTCTACTAGAGTTCTTGGGTTTTTCTCCTTTAAGTTCAAAGTTAGATCACCGCCCGTGCTCTTAAAGAACTGCTCCAACATCATTAACTGCTTAACTCCATCAAACGTTGTTACCTTCTCAGATCGGAGCCAGTTCCCCATAGCATCGGACAAGTCCCGGGCGTGTTCCAAAAAGGTGCTATCTCTTCCCTTAGTTACACCCCGGAACTTCAAACGGTACGTTTCTGGTTGCAGTTCGTAAGCCCTCAGGACAGCCTCCTTGAGATCCTCGTACACAATACATAACTCCAAAGGTAACGCATCGTAGGCTTTAAGACCCTTGCCTATTAATCTAGAGGATACAAGTGCTGCCCATTTATTCTCTGGCCACTGGTGTTCCTGGCACTTCTTCTCAAAGCGTGTGAAAAATTCTGTTACACCACTCTCATCAAACACCGGAACCAGTTTCAATAAGTGCGAGAGAGACTGCTCATGAACACGGTTACCAGCCCCAAGTCGCTGTCCCGTTGTCTCTACTCGCGACTTCTCTACGTCCATGTCGGCACAGTACCTAGTCGACTCAACTTGGATTTTTGCTAGCTCTATTTGCTGCTGACTGATAGTTTTTCTCTCTTCTATCTTGGCTCTCTCTTCTATCTTGGCTAATTCTATTTGCTGCTCACCTGCCCTGATAGCCTTTCTCTCTTCGATCCTAGCTGAAGCAATAATTCTGGAGATAACCCTTGAGGAGGTGAAGGTGCTACAATGTTTGAAATTACCGGTGGTCCCCTCAGGGGCAACCCACCCTGCCAGTCACCACCCACCTGTGGAAGCGTACCCGGGGTCAGCAAACCACTGGGATGGCTGGGAGTCGAGTGTAGGGGAAGCATGGCCGAAGGGCTCTGAGCACTCAACCCATCTCGCTCACCAGTCACCCTGCCCAGTACACACGTTATCAAGTTATCCTTGGTCATGCTGCTAGTAACCGCATGACCGATAGCTGTGGCCAGGCATTGAAGACCGTACCGATCCATACCCTCCAACCGCTCGGCAGTAACAGGCCATTGCAAAAATATCCTAGCATCCTCCTCACAGTTCACCCGATTAACCCTTTCATCATGCTGCTGTTCCTCAGTTTCGACATTACGTACTGTGTCTCCATTCTCCTCTGATCCGGTATAAGACATGATGCTCACAAAAATTTCTCCCCATAATATTCAGAAAAGAAGCACCCCAAACTCTTATACCTCGATATACACACAAAAATTCTCGGAAATACTCAAGGGCTATACTATGTTCCAAAAAAAAAAAAATCTTGCTGATCCCCGCAAAATATTCTCCAAAACAACAAATGTTCCCTGCTAATAAATGTAGGTTCACCAAATCCTAGGTAAGGTCGCCATTTGTTACGACTGGGGTTCAAATATATCAGGGCTCTTATTCATTGGACTAGTAATGGCATAAATGTTACAACGGAAAGCGCTAGCTCCAACCTCTGATGTATATTCCCAGTGAACAAAGAACACAAATACTCTACAGAGTTCTATATGCAATAATAGGCTATCAAACTCTCAATAAATGTGCGTGTACTCTAGGCTTAATGTTATGTGAAAACAGCCTATTACTACCTATAACCGAAGGTGCTTGGTTATGGTATGCAAAGTAAGGTGGTAAGAGAAGTTACAGCTTACGTTACTTTAATCAATAAATGTCAGGCACTCCTGCATGAAAGAAAGTGCACTAAAGTCCTTCAACACTAACAAGGAATCTTCTTTAAATGTTAGATGCTATAAAGATGCTCGTATCGGAAATGGAACCCAAAAAGGCAGGCAGCGGAACAATGCTCGTGCAGGCTATGCACACAAAAAGGCAGAATATATAATGCCGTCGGAGCCAAGAATATCCTAAACACAACAACAATAATAATAATCGCCACGACAATGCAGTATTCCTATCAACAAAAAGAGCCTAAGTCGTTTGTGTCTCAATACATCAAACTAGGCTGCGAAATGCTTGTGTAATCATAAATGGGTATGCATAAAAAGAGTAATTGGTTTAATATACTTAATGTCTACAATGATTGATAAAGTCTAGCTAGAGTCAATGATACGAGATACTGGTGCGCATGGCATGCCGCATAGCCTAGTGCAAATCTCAAGTCTGTGCGTCAAATATTACGTTATGGGGAAGGGTAGCTCTCTTGAGAAACCTTAATACCGAAGTATTAAGCGTTCTCCTGGCGTACCTCAAAGACAAACAATCGAGACTAGAACAGTGCAGAATGGTATAGGCAAAAAGCCCTCATTCGTGCATGCTCTACTCTCAATGGCACACAGACTAGAATTTACTCAATCAACTCCAGTTCTCAGGTATGTCGTGCAGCTTTATCCTAAAGCCAGCACTCATAGGAAACAATACCTTATAATATCCGACCCCTAGTCTAGCATTATCTAATCCAGCAGAACACTAATAATTAAAGGATGCAGTACTTAAACAATATAAATGCCAACCAATGCTTCGTGATCCACTTATCTTAACAACTAACATACATGGGTTATATCAGACCTTAACGCACAATACAACTGGCCAGCATGAAGCTGATTTTGCAGAGTTAACCAGAGGGGATATAATATTAATAAAAGGTGGTGAAAGATATGAAAAATGAGAGAGATAGGCAGAGGAAAAGATTCTCAGGTACAGAGCAGGTGACAGGTAGCAAGGGAAAAAGATGGGTGCGTTCTAGAAACCAGATCTGAGGGAGAGAGTGGCGAGGAACTGTATATATACTCGCACTAGCTCGAGCCGCGTGGGAAAACAGCGGTTACAAGTCATCTAACCACTAGCAAAGCTTACAGCATGGTAAGGGCCTCTCTCCACCAACCCCCGCGAGGCAGCCAGCCGTGACGTCATCGAGCGGGACAAAAAACACTGCGCGCCCCCTCTCACTCTGTTCTACTCCCTCTCTCTCTCCCAGATCCTATCATTACTAGTTAATGATAAAATATATACTTTACAATTAAATATATAAAGCCTTGACATGGGCGAAAACAAAGAGCCTTTCTGGACTGCCCATGACACGAGCTTTCATATGAAATAAAGCACACTCTAATACATAAACTGTAGCCCCATCCACTTCCCTGGCGATCCTAGCGAGTCAATGTAGGACAAGCCATGCGGTTCTAACGGAGTGGTTAACGTCACAGCATATTCCAGGTGCGGCCTAACCAGCGCTGTATAGAGATTCCTGAAGATTTCTTCGTCAAGTGACACAAATGTCCTCCTTATCAGCCCTACAATTCTATTGGCTTTGTTTATCTTTTCTGCTAAATGTTCTGAGAAATTTAACTTATTGTCTATCACTACTCCTATATCCTTTTCTGCATTCACTTCCTCCATCGCTTCATACATACTGTATCCTACCTTGTCTATCTTGCTGGTCCCAATCCGCATGTACTTGCATTTTTTTGGATGAAAAGGCATTAACCAATGCTCAGACCATCCCTTCATGCCCTCCACATCTCCTTGAAGCAAACCCATATCTTCCTTACTCCTCACTCTTCTATACAGCTTAGTGTCATCCGCATACAGGTATACCTCACTTCCATTAGTTATAACTTCAGGTAAGTCGTTGATAAATATAACGAACAGCAGTGGTCCCAACACAGATCCCTGAGGTACCCCACTTGTAATTTCCCTCCACCCCGAGCCTATTCCATTTACCAGTACCCTCTGTCTCCGATCTTTCAGGAAGGCTTCTATCCATTTCACACATTTCTCCCCTATATTATAGCTTCCAACTTTCTCTATTAACCTTTTATGTGGGACCTTATCGAAGGCCTTCATAAAATTGCAATATACCACGTCTATTACATCACCATCTTCTAGAATTTGCATCCAATCATCTACCACCTTAATTAGCTGTAGTACCGTCGACCTCCCCGGCAAGAATCCGAACTGTCTCCCACTGAAAAGTTGGTTTGACTTCATATGATCCATTATTCCTTCTCTAATTACCGTTTCCATTAGTTTACACACAACACTTGTCAAACTGACTGGTCTATAATTCCCTGGGTCATTTCTCTTTCCCTTCTTAAATATAGCTGTTATGTTCGCCTCTCTCCAGTCCATCGGGATTTGTCCTGTATTAAACGATACCTCAAATAACATTTTCAATGGCTCTACTAACATCTCCCCTCCTTCCTTTATGATTCTTGGGTGTATCCCATCCAGTCCCGGTGACTTACTTCTGTTAATTTTTTCTATAGCCCTTCTTATTCTAGTATGGGAAAACTCTATTAGTTCTAGTGCCAGTGCCTGTTTGATGGGAATAGTAGGCACTGCATCCTCCGACTCCACTGTTAGTACCCCCCCAAAGTATTTCCCCAGCACCTCTGCTTTCTCCTTATCAGTCTCCGCTCTACTCCCATCATTCAACCCCCCTACCAGCTCTGGGATCCCTACTCTTCTTGTTAACTTTTCCTGAATGTACTTCCAGAATATTTTTGGATTATCCTTCACATTTCTAGCTATCTCTCTCTCCCTCTCCTTCACCCCCCTCCTTGTTTCCCACCTTATTTTATTGTTTATTTGTCTGCGTTCCAGATCCACTTCTTTAGCTTCTATACTAGACCCCCTGTTCTTTTTTAACCATTTTAATCTTTCCCAAAATCGTTTCTTTCTTGTAATCAATATCCAAAGCTTTCTTTTCATTGGCAATTCTGGGTTAGTTCTTTTCCTCAATTTTGTTTTATCTTCTAGATATGGTAGGATCGAAACGATAGAGAGCTTTAAGATAAAATTAGATAGGCATATGGACGAGATAGGTTGGGTATGAGGGGGGATCTGCCGGGTGTGGGCCAATCGGCGCTCTGCAGACCCCCGTAATCTTGTGTTGATCTCTGACCATTTTGGTGAGGTTAGTCCTCAAGGTATTAGTGAGTTGGGTCTATAATTAGGCCTTGTAATTGGGGTTGGGTGTGACAGGGATCTGCCTTGTGTGGGCCGATCGGCTTTCTGCAGACTCCCATTTTCTTACAGTATGTTCTTTTCTTATATTCAGCTTAGGAAGGATCTCTAGCAAATATTAGGCTTTGAACTATCTCAATTAACACTTCTAACTAGGGTGAGGGCTGGTCCTATCCATAGTCAGGTTTGGCATCCTATACCCAACCTTAGCCATTTCTGTCTGTTTCTTTTCTTGTACTACTTTTCCTTCTAGCTGCTGGCAAGATCGCCCGATTGGGTGGCACTGCAATGTGGGCTGGGGACAGTGGGGGCATTGGCCCGGGGGTGCAAGCCCATGGGCTGATGATCCCTCTCTCCCGCTGCCCTCTCAGAGACAGATCTCGTCTCACCCTGGCCCCTTCGGGGGCCCGAGCATCTGGATGACTTAGGTATACCGGACTTCTGACTGCTTGGCCAGACATTCCGGGGAACAACAACAAAAACAACAAAAACAACAACAATCCTTCTAGGCGGGTGCCCAACCCCGAAAGGAGTTGAAATAGGGGAGCTATCCCCCCGCCAAAGGTGGCTTTCTAGGGCCTTTCCTAGCTGATGCTGAGAGGATTGGGTTCTAGTCATGTGGTGATGGGCTGGTCTATCCGAGTGAGAACTGAGCGATCTCTGCCATACCCATAGCTTACTCTGACTGTTCCTTTTACTTATATATCTTCTAGATCTCAAGTGGCGGCGTCTTTTCCGTGGATTGCCTCCCTACTGCCAACCTAGAAGTTGGCAGATTGGGAGCCAAAATGTCACATTTTTCCCTTACCCCTCAACTTTCCCTTCATAATTGCTGAGGGGCACAGGGCCTTGGGTGGGGCTTTGGTTTCCCGGGCGTTTCCGCACCCTCCTCAGCTCCCTGCCTTGGAGTGGCTTCGGTCACCCGGGCTTTGTTAGTGGCAAGCAGGGAGGATTTTGTGGGGGTGCTCGTTTATGGCCTTGGCCTTGCTCGAGACCTTGGGGCTGTTCGGCCAGACAGCCTGGGGAACAACAACAACAACAATAACAACCACCCTTCTAACTACCACAGATCCTTCCTAAGCTACATAAAGTTGTCTAAATACTGTACAGCTAGAATACAATATAACCGACGTCGCTGGTACAGGAAGGGTTAACAATTTCTGCCAGGTTAGCTTGAATACACTTTACCTTAATTATCTATTCCAGGTGTTGCAGAAATGTGCAACCAGCATAGACATAGTGAAGCTACTGATGCAACAAGAGGGAATGTACTAGTGACACACGCAGCCAAAGTCACACACCACTCTTAACAGCGGGTGTGGGGTTAAACTGAAAAATAAGGTAACTGAAGTGAAAAACACAAAACATTATTATTATTTTGCTCCCAGTAAAGAAAACTATAACAATTATTACAACGTGAATCTTAGCCAGACTGAGATAACTAGATAAAATAAAGTCTGTAAAGTTGGTGTTTTATATTTTAACATTACAATTATCCCTATTATTACAATCATGATCACTAACATTATCAAGATCATTATTATTATGCAAATACAGTATAACATAATTGTAAAATATAATATTTTAGTTAATTTTCAAGTTTAATATTTAATTAATTTAAGTGAACAGATGTACTGTATTGTTAAACATTGGGAGGTTTGAAGTACCTCCCAACCTACCAAATAGGAAAACCTACTATTTGGTAGTAGTCTTGGAAAATCCAACGTCAAGGCTATTAACCTAATTGCAATGACGACTTGTCTATTTTGACTGCTATGTCGTCATTCCAACCGCGGTTAAAAAGAAAACGTCTAGAGTCTACTCCTTATCTTGCTCTACGAGACGTTGTACATTAACCAAAACTACCACCGAAGGTGAAAAAAGTATAGAAGAGAAGAAAAAGGGGTTTACCTTAGTTACCGCTCAAGGCCCATCCCGTGTTCCGTCATGCGCCGATCCCTGTCGAACGTGCGCATGAGCGACCCTCTCTTGTTATCACATCTCACGTCAGCAGAAGAACGCGGATGGGCAGGGGTCCGGCGTGAGGGAGGGTATTATGTACGTTGGATTTTCCAAGACTACTACCAAATAGTAGGTTTTCCTATTTGGTAGGTTGGGAGGTACGTCAAACCTCCCAATTTGTTAGTAGTCTTGGCAAATCCAACGTCAAGGCTGCATAACAAATAGGAGGAGGACATCCAAGCCCAACCTACCAAAAAAACCAATGCATAAGACAAAATTATGAATGACAAAGAAACACAATTTAAACAAGAGAGTTTAATAAAAGAGTGAAAAACTGAGGAGTAGCTAAAAAGAGCAGTTTTAACACGTGCCCGTCATTCATAGTAATGCAAAACCATAGACTTGTCTTAAACCAAAAAGTACTGTACACAAAATCCCTTTTCTTCCAAAATAAACAAAAACACTGATCACAAAAACAAAACACAATTATCAATGAGGCAAAAACACTTATGTACTGTATACATATAACATAACCCCAAACTTGTAATCCAGTGTTGCAAACCCGTACTTCCCTCCCCCCCCTTTTCGAAAGAAAACAAAGGAAAAGAAAAAGTGACGAGGGGGGAAGACCAGGCAACTTCGCGAGAGCCCTAGGAAACACGACTCCCGAGAGCTATCACAGGCCGAGGGGGTCTAACAATGGACATGGAGAGGTAGGAGGAGACGAAGGTATGGACAGAAGACCACAAACCCGCCGAGGCGACGTCAGGCAACGAACGAGTCTGCAGGAACCGTAAGGAGGCAGCAAAGGATCGCACATCGTGTGCAGAACCCCGACAAGCAGGGTTACTGGCACGAATGACCCGACAAATGTGGCGTCCTATCTGTACCTTCGAGAGCCTCCTACCAGTCCGAGGAGACACCCACACAGCAGTACCCGAAGTCGGAGCCACAGACTCAACATAGGAGTGCAAGGCCTGCACCGGGCACAACACATGGTGAGTATGCCCACGCTTTAAAGCCTGGATGGTGAAAGGCTTGAAAACGTGGGTCTCTCTCTCATTCTTGGCAACAAAATGAGGGGAGGGGGCTAACGTGACGACATTCAAGGACGGGGAGAATCGCATGCATTCCTGGGACCGCGACATGGCAGCTAGTTCAGACACCCTATCCCCAGTGGCCAGAGCGACAAGGAAGAATGTACGCTCGAGCAACTGAACCGGTGTAGTGTCCCGTGTATATGTGTGTGAAGCCAGAAGGTCCAGAGCACGCCCCAGATCCCACTGAGGAGGGATCTGGCGCGGAGGCGGTCGCTCCCTGAAGGCAGCCTTCATGAAGGAATCCAGCTCCTTCGGTGGAACGACCAGCCCAGTGACGGACTCAAAGACCTCCCGGATGGCAGACAAGTGGTTACGTATAGTGTTGACTTGAGAGCGACGTGTACGGAAGAGGTGAAACAAGTAGTGTAGGACGAGGGAAGGAGAGCTAACAGTCTGGTGAGTGTCCTGTATCCACCTAGTAAAAGACCTCCAGTGGGACTCGTAAGTCCCCCAAGTCGAAGACGTCCATGAACGCTTCAGGAAGTCAGTCAGGTCCCGTCCGTGGACTGGGAGCCACCGTGCCTCACGAACATCCACGATGCGAAGGCCAACGAGGTCCGCAGGTCGCCAACCTGGCTCAAGTGGAAGTTTGAGAGAGGGAGAGGGACCGGACTCGGGCACCACCGCTTCAACTGGGAGTACCAAGCCTGGGCTGGCCACAGAGGCGCTATTAGCCAGACTCTGCCGCGGTACAGCCGCAGCCGCGCGAGGACTTTGCACATCAACAGTGCGTCTGGTGGCGGAAATATGTATATCGACTGCCACCTGTTCCAGTCTTCCATGAAAGCGTCCGGACCCCCCTCCGGAGTGCGAGTCCGGAGGGACAGGTACTGAGGCAACTTGCGCGTCTCCTTCGATGCGAACAAGTCGACCTCCGGAACACCCCAGGAAGCTGCGAGGTCGTCGAATACAGTCTGTTTCATTGCCCATTCTACAAGAACGCCCCGTCCTCGCGACAGGGCGTCCGCCCACAGGTTGGCAGTCCCGGGCAGGTAGGAGGCGTGCAGGGAGATGTTGTGTCGGTTCGCGAGGAAGAACAACAACTCTGAGATCCCCAACAGAGTCAAAGACCTGGAGGACCCCTGCTTTTGGATACAGTGGACAGCTGTCTGATTGTCCATCCTGAAGGCCACCGACTTTCCCCGAAGGGCCAGCGCGTGGTCCCTCAGGAAGAACAAGGGAACCAACAGTTCGAGGGCATTGATGTGTAGGTGTGTGTGTCCCACCCATCTGCCGTGATGTTGATGTCCCAGGTTGGATTGGTAACCCCACCCTACCTCGCTCGACGCATCTGTATCTACCCAGATCGTCGGCGGGGGGGCGGTCCAGGGCACAGCCGCAGAGAGCGTGCCCCGAGCAACCCAGTGTCCTAAGTGTCTGTGAATGGTACGCGGGATCGGCATGAGCCGATCCATAGGGGCCAACGGAAACACCTTGTTGCCCATGAGTATTAGGCGGCGCAGCCTGAGCCTCCCTAAGGGAATGGTCAGAGCGGCCCAATTCAGCGAACCCACTAACGAGTCCCAGATCCTCCTCGTGAGGGAGACCGAGTGCAACACGGCGAAGACCTTCCTGCGAAGTTTCACCGCGTTTGGCTGACTCTGGGTCACTGTAGCGTTGGTCAGATCCCATTCGAGACCTACCCACGTCACGACACGCGACGGGGTCAGGCGCGACTTGGGAATATTGATTTTGAACCCTAACTGTGTGATGTGTTGAACTACTGTGAGGGTGTCGTGGACGCACTGTTCTAGGGTGTCTGAAACTATCAACCAGTCGTCCAAGTAAAACAGGATCTGGAGGCCGCCCCTGAGGAGAGGATCCAGAGCCTGCTTTACCAGTTTCGAGAAGATCCGCGGCGCGATGTTGAGACCGAAGGGAAGTCTGTCGAACATGAACACACGATCGGAAGTCTGAACGGCCAAGAATCGCTGGAAACGAGGATGGATCGGAACGTGCCAATACGCATCCTTGAGGTCCAGCGACACTACCCACGACAGAGGTCGCAGGGCCAGTCGTACCTGGGGCACCGTCAGCATCCGAAACCATGTGTTCACGATGTGCCCGTTGAGGGCCGACAGATCCACCACCGGGCGCATCGCGTCGCAGTCCTTCTTTGGTACCAGAAAAACACGGGAGAGGAAAACCGGTAGACCGGCTTTCACCTCCTTGACGATTCCCTGCTCGTGCATGGATGTAATCACGTCGGCCACCTCCAAAGAGACAGGCCGGCTTCGTTGACAAGAGCTGAGTGGGGGTCTGGACTTCCATCTCCAGGTTAGACCCCTCCGTGCAATCTTCCGCCCCCACGTCCCTCGTGGCCACCGAAGGGCGCAAGGGCGAAAATAACCTGTGGGAGCCCCCGAGATGAGGTGAGCGACCCGTTCTGCGAGGCGAGAAGGAGAACAAGGAGGAGACCGACCCGGAGAACCTACACATTTTTTGACGTGGAGGGTCCCCCGGTACGGTCCCTGCGGTCATAAGAGCCACGTTGACCACCCCTACCCCCCCCACCTCGCCGAAAAGGGCGGGTCACCCCATCCCCTGTCCGTCGTGTGTCAGACCCCGTCGAAGTGCGGCCGGAAGTGGAAGGCTGGCCAGCCCCTTCTCGGCGGGGATGAAAGGGAGCAGGAGCAGAAGTGCGAGGCGGAAACCGACGCTCTGGCCGGCAACTTCCCTTTCCTGCGCCCTTTCTTGGCGGCAGCAGTGGCGGCAGCACCCCGAAGGGGACCGGCAGAAGGACGGGACTGCGAAGACCCTGGTCGCGACACAGCGCGTCTTTGCGTGTCGTAAGCAGGGTCCGCTGACAGAGAAGCGTAGCGTTCCCAAGCATCCTGCGCAAAAAGCCCCGATGTATATAGCTCAGAGTATAATAGACCCTGACGAATATCCAAAGGGGCCTTCCGGCAGAACGAGGACCTTACCGTCTGGCGTTGTCGAGTTGCCTCGCACAAAACCGCCTTCAGCTCGGGAACCAAAGACACCGCGAGCTGAAGGTGGATCCGCCGAACGTGGTCCAAGCCCTCGCGAAGATCGCCAGGTGCAGTCGCCTCGATAAGTCGCAGGTGGTGAACAGACGTCTGGAGGGAACCTAGAAGACAAGACAATAAGTTCGCCACCCTCTGCCGCAAGGTAAAATCCCTGTCGACAGAGGACTTATCTGGGTGGGAGAAATACGGGTTAGCAATAGCACAAATTTCAAGTTTGGGAGCGCTAATCCAGGACCAGAACTTGCCATCCAATCCGCCGACAGATACCAGAGGAGGCAAAAGCAGTGACGACTCTGGGGGAGGGACTGAAATAGATCTGTCGACGGAACGGTTGGCAAAGTCTAAGGCCTCAGCAAACCAGGCCTCCAATGGGAGAGGGTTATCGAGCACGACGGCCAAGCCAGGCTTACCGTCGTCGCACAAACCCGTCCCATAGGAGGACAGTCCCGTTAACACAGCCAGGGACTGAACATCCTGAAGGATGTCCTGGCGGCTGAAGTCTGACCAGAGCTTAGTCCGAGGAGCAGACGGGGGCTTGGGCTTCACCGAGAAGTACTGAAGGTCAGTCCTTGTCGGGTACGCCCGCACCTCCACGTCGGCCACCTGACCATCCACCCTGATCGCCCTGAACTGCATTTTATCATTTATTTGGACCGACCAGTCCAAAGGTAGGGCCCTCTCACCTGACGGGAAGTCGGTAGCACACTCCGGGTGGGAGGCCTGCACCCCCTTCCAAACAGCCAAGGAGCCATAGAGGAGCGGCATAGTCCGCGACGGGACCTTGGCCTTTTGGATGGGGGGCAAGCGCGGACCCTGCCCTAGCAGACGGAGGACCCCCGCATGTGAGACAGTAGGGGCAACCACCTGAGCCAGGGCAGGAGCAGTACTAGCCGACGACCGGGCAGGCGGAGAAGCAGGGCGAGAAGGAATGTGGTCCACCGCAGAGGGGAGGGGGACCAAAGCAGGGGCAGGTTGGGTGAGGCGCTGAGGTTGTGTCACCGCCAAGAAGCGCGATAAGAGGGATTCTTGCATCGCCTCCAAGCGCGCGTCGAAGTGTGACACAACCCACCCCTGCATAGCCGAAAATCGATCCGAGAGAGGCGACCCCCCCGAAGATAGTTCGGCCCGCAGGGGCGAGCGTGAGCGAGAGCGAGACCCATGACACGAAACAGCAGCGTCGCGGCCCAAAGAAGGCGAGCGACGACGGCCGTGACGGTCCTGAGGGTCTCGTTCCCGATCACTAACGCCCGAGGGGGAAACATCACCATCCCCCTCTTCCAGCGACACGTCAGCCCCCGAGAAAGGGGACCCCGAAACCTCGCTATACTCCACCGAGTCAAGCGGCGGGGTACCCTCACGGGGAGCCGGTAAGCGAAGATCAGGAATAGAAGAAGGAAGAGGAGCAGGATGACGGGAGGGGGAAGGCTGGCCGGGTGAAAGGAGGTCAGAAGGAGCCGCGGGGGGAAACAGAGCAAGGATCCCCGGGGCTGAGAGAACAGGGCGGCCCGACACCGAGGCGGAGGAGGGAGGAACCTCCACCTTGGGACGAGACCTAGAAGGAAGAAGAGGCACCGAAGCAGGAGAAGTAGGAGGAGAAGCAACTACATCCTGGCGGACCCTCCTGGACAGAGTAGAAGGAGGGAGCAGAGGGCCAGCTACAGCATGAACATCCGCGCGCGTAGAGGACAAATGAAGAGGACGTCTTTTGTGCAGGGGAAGCGGGCGGAAGGTAGTAGAGCCCCTATCCGGAGAGGCCAGGGGAGGGCGTACAGGGGCAGAGACGCTAACCCCGGCCTCAGGGCGAGAACCATGACGAGGGCGAACGGCGGAGTCAAGGTGAGCAGGAGGACGAGGAGGGGCAGTAGAGGACGAGCGACGAGGAGAGCGAGAGCGTGGACGGAGCTGGGGATCCACCCGACGATGCGACGACCGACCACGGGACCCAGGGAGGAGGGCCCGAGCAGGGAGAGGGCCAGGTAAACGGCCCCCAGACGGGTCAGGGATGCCCAGGGCGACGCAGATCCGGTCGTCAACAAAGGCCGGGGAACGGTGGCCCACAGTCCTGATGTGGTGGGAGACCACCGCCCACACAGACTGAAGGGATGCAGAGGCCACCGCCGCGTCAGAGGAACCAGGGTGATGGTCCACCACATCCACCAGGTCCATACACGGGCCACACAAAGCCGGGAGGTAGGCCGTAGAGGACACACATTGTGAATGCCGCAAGCAGGACCTGTGGCAGTCCAAGCACGGGGAGCCACAGCCCTGGCGAAAGCAAGGCATCCCACCTGCAATGGAAGAACACACACCATAAGCAGCACGTTGACGGAGTAAGTGAAGATAATGTCCAATAAAAACCAGGGAATGAGCATGGGTAAACAGGAACACACATGCAAACTGGAAGTCGTACTCACTCTAAACCGGGAGCACCGATGGAGGTGAGGAGGGCGGGTGAGGCGGAAGAGCACAAGCAGAAACCTGCAAAGATGGAGAAAGTGTTAACCACCACTCAACACCTCACATGCAGGGTCCATAACACCAGGCAAGTGCATACACCAATATAGTACCAGGCAACAAGATGACACAAAAAAGGGTCACCGGGAAAGCCAACTATAACCGCAAATTTGCGGGCCAATGGAGGCATAACCGTACCGACACAACCCTCCCGCCTCACCGCGAGACCCCCCAGCGATCTCCGCAAATTTGCGGGGAGCCGAATCGTCCGTGGACCGAATCGAGCACTCCGCAAATTTGCGGGACCGGCCGAGACGGTCCGGCGCCGAAAAAGCGAGAGGAGCGTCTAGGTAATACCAACACAGGCCCAGAAAAAAGCGTCAACTCCTTATGACTCCAAGCGACGATGGCCATCAAGCTGAGCAGTGTCTTCCTTGAATATCCTGACTCAACCGGTCAAGGGAGAGGCAAGGAAGACACACCAGGGGAGAGGAGGCACATCCCCCAGGAACCACCCCACCCACAGAGATAGAGCAAAGCCCATGAGGAGAAGTGGCAGGAAGGGTGGTTCGGCACAAACAGGGGCCCCCGTAGGGTACCCCAGGATTGGGCAAAAGGGAATGAAAGGATGGAGGTGAAAACAGTAAGGGAACACAAAAACCAGTAA
The DNA here is from genome assembly GCA_032716605.1 of Paralithodes platypus. Classification (NCBI taxonomy): domain Eukaryota; kingdom Metazoa; phylum Arthropoda; class Malacostraca; order Decapoda; family Lithodidae; genus Paralithodes; species Paralithodes platypus. The sequence goes on along the minus strand of CM064570.1, from coordinate 17,271,089 downwards.
ATGAAACTGGCGAGAAAAAGGGTGGCCTAGCCGTGAGGAGAGAATGTGTCAGGGGCGAAAAACCCTGTGGTGTGAGGGAGAGGCCCCCGTAGGGTACCCCTGGATATCACGAACCACCAAGCGCCCAGGCCCTTGAGACACAGTGAAGGCTCGTAAGGGGGGACTCGGGAATAACGCTAATAATGCGGCCGACACAAACCCTACAAACAGCACCGCCACCACGAAATCTCAGATTGTGAACCAACTGTACACCTAGGCTATGAAAAATATGAAAACTCATAGGGCATAGCAATTCCTGAATGAGAAACAAGCTAGGCTAAAATAAGCTAAACTATGCCCAGACTAACAGGAAAAAAGAATATGAAAAGAGAAAGGAATGAAAAACACATACGAGAACGCCAGGCGCCCCCGTACCTTCGGTAGCTATTTCCACACGCGTCTCCATTAAACACACTGAGGAGCCCATTTACGTGTGTCCTAGATCACGTAACATCTGTCTAACAAAAAGAAGGCCAGAAAAGCCGAAACGAACCTAAAACAGGGTGAATTGAAGGAGCACAACAAAAGCGGACTCAACAATGGCGACGCGTGAAAAAATTATAACAAGAGAGGGTCGCTCATGCGCACGTTCGACAGGGATCGGCGCATGACGGAACACGGGATGGGCCTTGAGCGGTAACTAAGGTAAACCCCTTTTTCTTCTCTTCTATACTTTTTCACCTTCGGTGGTAGTTTTGGTTAATGTACAACGTCTCCTAGAGCAAGATAAGGAGTAGACTCTAGACGTTTTCTTTTTAACCGCGGTTGGAATGACGACATAGCAGTCAAAATAGACAAGTCGTCATTGCAATTAGGTTAATAGCCTTGACGTTGGATTTGCCAAGACTACTAACAAATATACAGATAGTACTTCTATCAAACTCATTTCTATTGATGTAGTGTAAAAGTATCTACAGGTACACTTTATTCACATCTTCTCATTTCAAGTTATGTCATTAATATTGTGTTAATTAGGGAACAACATGTTTCACTTAAAGTTGTTTCACATAGTTTATATGCTTCATTGGTGCAGTTTTTAATGCCGAGCACTCTCGATTTACAGGGCTATGGTGTACCCTTGTTACCAGGACGTACGTGGACATTACCCAAACTCTTGCCGTCTACCAATTGTACGGCATGGGGTCAAACTGCAGACCCTTCGATCAGCAGTCAGACGCGCTACCGACCATGCCACGGCCCGTGTACTTGAGTATTACGGGGTCGTCAAAATATACACCACTTATCCTCCTGACTGTTGGGGTGGGATGGGGTGGACCCCTGAGCTATAAACTGACCATTTGGAAAGTTAAATTAGATAAGGGGTATGGTAAAGTGCTTGACACCTTACTTTTGAAATGTAATATGCCATTGGTGGGTAGGATTTTATTTGATTTATGTTATGTTTCCAATAGACGTAGGCTTTACAGTAGCCTATAACTTGAGACTAGGTCCAGAACCATTATTTATGCACCAACAGATAGTGTTTAGTGAAGCACCTTATGGCAAAATAAAGGTATAAACAAAGGGAGGCATGCGTATCTCTGTGTAATTCATAAGGAAATTTGCAGGTGCATTATAGTATTATTAACACATCCAATCCCAGCGACGGCTATAGCCGTCAGTAGATAAGTAACTCCCCAGTTCCAGCGACGGTTATAGCCGTCAGTAATGCACTTGTCTTGTAACTGCCTGTACAAGGCTATTTTTTTTTTTTTTTTTTTTTTTTTTTTAAGTCTTGTAAAAAAAATATATATATATATAGATCCATTCTTGCCTCATCTCTTGAGGTGAAAAGGTGGTCTCTCCTGTCATTTTGGCCACATTGCTTGGGACTGCTGGGGACTTTTATTACTGTATCCTACGGTACAGTACGGGTTAATTTTTATAGCAAGAAATACAGGATGTATTGGGAGGGAGATTAATCTGGACACAGTCTGACACAGCCCATCTGTCATCACAGTGGCCGATGTTGTATAGCGCTAACAGTGTATCAGCAAGACTCAAAGTTCCCATGAAGCACTTACACCTGGCGAATCCGCACCACACCAGCCTTTACCGTGCTACAATAAGGCAGTAACAAGAAATCACCTTAACTGCTACAAAGGCTGACTGCACTACCTAAGTGGCAGATGGTGGGGTTGCTGTATCCCTACCCCAGAGAAAGGCCGACTTGTACCAGTGGACTGTGAGAGTAAGACACTAGAGAACCATGGGGCACACCATTATGGTCCCACTTCCTTCACCACTCCCAACAAAATAGATAGAAATAAGAATGATGAAAAAGCTATGGGAAGTAGAGGACACCACCCTCACTCTGACAGATCCATCCCACACATATGCACTCTTACTAAATAAAGTCAACCAATACACCAATCAAAGCAATCCCAAGCACAACCTCTTATAATTAAAAAGGGACTTGAGCTATTAGTTTGATATATTTACCATTTCGGAATAGTTAAATAGTAAATCTATCTATCTATTTGCTCAGGCCCATTCCCCATTTTTTTTTTTTTTTTTTTATATACACATTGTTTTTTACTTGGAGTGGCCGACTTGAGACAGAACCCGAATAGGGAAAACAAAAACAAAAAAATAAAAAAATAAAATAAAAATAAAATGAACACACAAAAACAAAAACACAAATTCACACACATCTAGGTCAGCCAGGAGATGACCGAGACCAGGGATCACCAAGGTCACTCCAGCACTCACCCGGCCCCCAACCTCCCGGAGAATAGTAAATAGGTGTAGAAATAATATACTCCAGCCTTTCCTTAGTTACAGTTTAAGACATAATTCATGGCCTTAATTTTTGGAAGCTATACTGTACAGTAATACCACCCGGCGGGTGCCCAACCCCGAAACGGCTGGTGCCCAACCCCGAAAGGGGTTGAAATAGGGGAGCTATCCCCCCGCCAAAGGTGGCTTTCTAGGGCCTTTCCTAGCTGATGCTAAGAGGATTGGGTTCTAGTCATGTGGTGATGGGCTGGTCTATCAGAGTGAGAACTGAGCGATCTCTGCCATACCCATAGCTTACTCTGACTGTTCCTTTTACTTATATATTTTCTAGATCTCGAGTGACGGCGTCTCTTCCGTGGATTGACCTCCCAATCTACCAAGATTGGAAGCCAAAGCGTCACATTTTTCCTTTGCCCCTCAACTTTCTCTTCATAATTGCTGAGGGGTCACAGGGCCCTGGGTTGGGCTTTGGTTTCCCGGGCGTTTCTGCACCCTCCTCAGCTCCCCGCCATGGAGTGGCTTCGGTAACCCAGGCTTTATTGTGGTCGGCTGGGAGGGTTCTGTGGAGGCGCTTGGTTATGGCCTTGGCCTTGCTCGGGGCCTTGGGGCTGTTCGGCCAGGCAGCTTGGGAAACAGCAACAACAACAACCACCTGGCCAGGCTGAGATGTGGGCACCATCCAGCTTTTTTGAGCTATGAGAAGAGACTGGATGTCTCCGTTGACGACACCTACCCGGGATGTAACACAGCACCCCATACCATTGGACACATCCTAGAAGACTGCATTTCACACAATCACTTACGCCAACAACATAATCTACACTCTTTGAGAGCTCTGTGGGAAAGCCTGACTGTGGCCATGGGCTTCATTAGGGACTCAGGGGGGCTGTTTGGCCTGGCAGCTTAGGGAACAACAACAACTACAACCATCGACAATGATCGGGTTTGTCTAGGAATGTGGGCTGAAGTCTTAAATAAAGTACCTGGGTGTTGTAAAAAAAGTATGGAGTTTCAATGTTTGTATCATATGTATATTATTAACAAAGCTTGGTCTGGTTGTTTCTGAAATATTTGTTTTTATTTTTTTAAATAATGTCTTTTATATTTGACTCCTTCACTACAATAATGCCTTTCTTCCTTTTTTTTTAGGGGGAGGTAGTCGCTTTTTCCGGACCCCCTTCACACTCCTGTTTAGCATATTAGTTTTGATTTTTTCAGACGTTCGTTCCGTAAGTTTGGCGATTTTGAGACCTTTCGCCCCCCTTTTTTTTTTTTTTTTTTCCCAATATTCAGACCTTTCGTGCCATTTAGGTGTTGATTTTTTCCTGGCGAGCTGTAGCAAGCCTTTACATTTAGAAGGAACCCACCTTCAGCCGGGACATTTTTGTACCGAAAAATGTACATATTTATTTATTTATGGTGGTCTAGCGAGGAAACTCAAAACTATATATATATATATATATAGAGAGAGAGAGACCAAAAAACAAGCACTACCGCCTTAATATGATTTATTAATTCACTTAACACTCCACGAGCGGCTAGGTCGGTAACTTCTACCTGCCAAGCGGGCCTATTTTTCATGCATAAACAAGAGCCAGAGCGTAATACAAGTATGTATCCGTGAAAGGGCGATAATTGAGCTTTCCAATGACACCAGAACCATCCTTCTACGATCACGGGTTGTCTTGCAACGATCGTGCAACACGAAGGAAAAATCCCTAAAATACGGTAATTTCCTGACATATTTCCCTGTCTAGGGAGGCAGTGAGTGTGGATGTGTGTGGAGCTGGGCCCAGTGCTGGCGCGGGAGCCGTGCCGAACGGTCTGAGTGAACCTACGTTCCTCCCACCGCTCGGACTCTCTTCGGAGCCAATTATGTGCTCAAAATTGCTACCGACTTAAGGCGGGCATATAGTCCTTTCTTCTCTAGACCGACTTAAGTCCGGCCCCGCTAAACAAGGGTTAAGGAAGGTTTTGTCCAAGTTAGAAGGTTAATGTAGTACTTTTACCCCTTTCTTTCAATCTGTTCATGCATGTGGTGAGGACTTGGAGATATTGGATATATTTACTTATCTTAGTAGTGTGATCCATGATAGTGGTGAGTCGGGCTACGATGTCAATTGTCGCCTCAGCTTAGCATGTGGAGTAATGGATTTACTCAACAAAAGTATATGGCATTGTCGATACCTGTGCAGAAGGACGAAGCTGCGAGTCTTTAAGTTGCTGGTGCTCCTGTCTTATTTTATGGATCATGTGAGAGATGAACACTTAACAGCGAGTTAGAGAGATGCATAAACTCCTTTGGTACTAAATGTCTTCACAGGATCATGGGCTATCGCTGAAATTATTAAGTCTTAAACCAGCGACTACTTCATGAAACCGTTTCAAGATACTGTACAGTATATTAGTTACATGGTCTGTGAACACCAACTTCAGCTATATGGGCATGTGGTTCGCCTCCCTGAAGGAGACCCTGCTCACCAGGTGGTCTCTACAAAAGACAACCCTGAGTGGAGGAGGCCTAGGAGAAGACCACGGAACTCATGGCTGAAGCAAGTCTGCTAATCATGCGATAGAATACCTAATATGGGCTAGGTACATGCCTGGAGTCTCACCCGGAAGGATCCCCTGGATTGGAGTCGGAGGGTGAATGCAGCTATGCACTGTCACGGTGTATGCCCCCTTTGATTGATTTATAGAGCTCTGTCCTAAGCTGAGTGAAATCCTCTTGTGTTTACCAGAATATAAGGAAAATATTGTCCTCATAGGTGGTTATAATTCAGCTTGACGGTAAGTGGAATATCTTCGCAGCTGATTTCTCGATTATGGGTAAAATTATGTAAAACTATTGTCTCTGCATCATAATTATAAATAACAGGTTTTCATAATTAGCAACATATTTTGCTACAAAATCATCATAATAACTACAGATTCAAGATGGGGACATGACAATTTACTGTCAGCTAAGAAAAAAGTATACAGTATTGTAGTATTATAGTTGTCACTACCAATGGAAAGTACTGTGCTGATGTGTGAATGATTTTTTTTTTTATTAAATTGTAACTGTTGCTGTTATTATAGAAGCATAGATTGGGTTCATTGATCAACTCGACAGGGTAATTATATAAGAAGTCAGGGACAAGGAAGTACAATAATATTATCTTTGTTTATCAAGTGTCTTCTCCATGATGACGTGATTAATCAGTAGACAACACCATAAGTAAAAAGTACACAAATAGAAATACCTGCAATGAATGTGATATTGCTCACAACCTTATCTCACCAGAGCTTTCAAAAATGAGTCGTTATTAAAGCTGAGGTGGTACATTTTGTGACTAATGTTCTTGTATGATACAATGTATCATGCATAGTCTAGGAATCTGGCAACTGTCCACAGAAATCCCTGAAACATCAGGGCATCCACCCTAGACCCTCTCTTGAGCAGGGAAGTGTGCGGTGGTAAAAACTGCATCATCACACAGTCATCACTTCACAAATGTCTCACTACACGAGTTGGAGACGATTGTTTTGAAATCCTAGTGGTTAATGTCTTGGGGTCTCACTGGGAGAACCATGCTACAGGCAACCATCTTGCGCTATTTGATGTACATTCATCATCATTATCATCTCCGACGCCTAGTTTCCCCCTGGGAAACCTCGGCTAAAGGATGGCCATGACAGAAACACCTCCAGCTACTTTGTCAAGACATACTTCCTTTGCCCGTGCCACAATGCCCATTCCACTATGTGGATGTTTTTCTTCAATATATTTGTTCACTTTCTTTTCCCATACCATAGGTGGTCTTCCACTACTAACTGCTCAACTCACCTGACTCCCATAGATCTTTCTTGGCATTCTGTCTTCATCCATTCTCTGAACATTAGTGAACATGATGTACATTCCACTACAACATTCCACTACACCAGAGTTGTCACCACCAACACCTGTTGCCTAGGTTCTGTCATCACCCCTCACAACACAGTGTGACTGTATGTGTCCTGTCTCTATCCCCCCTTTCTACAATTTATATTTTTTATATTAACCCGGCAGCTGCAGGGAGACTCTTAAGATCCTAGGCCTAAAAAAAAACTTTTAACCCACAGAACCCCAGCGACGCATGGTTTGCGTCCGCAATATATGTAACGCTAAACCCCAGCGCCGCAAACCTTGCGTCCGCCACTTCAACCTCTATTATTCGGCTCGTATGGTAGGAAATGGCTTGAGAATGGTATGGGATATACCTTACGATGTTGCCGAACAGTGGCGGTACCCGACAACCGTCCAGACAGGCCGCGCGGGTGGTGGCGGGCGGATTAGTGGCGCAAGTTTACCCGCTTACTTCACTGCAACTTTCGACCTTATTTACTCCTGTCGTATGGGAGCTAGAGGCTTGAAATTTGTGTGAGATACACTTTAGGGTGTAGGCATTACTTGACCATACTCAGCTACCCCCCCCCCAAGTCCTGCCGGGCGGGTGGTGATGCGGGGGAGGAGGGGAAAAACACTGTACCCGCTTATCTCCCCACGACTTTCGACCTTATTTACTCATGTCCTATGGTAGCTATAGGCTTGATATTTGTATGGGATATTCCTTAGGATGTAGGCAATGTATGGCAACACCAAAATCTAGGTTTGTTGGGACAAGGGACGCGCGTGACAAAGGAGAGTCAGTTTACCCATACATCTCGCGAGTGCAACACCATGTCGGATTTACCACGTCGCTACCCACGTAGGGGAATATCCCTTCATGAGAGTGATGTGCCTGATAGTGACACTGGATCATCAGATAACGATTCAGAGGAAGAATATAATCCCACTTTGGCCGAGATAGAGGATATGCATGAGGAGGAACCCCTTGTCCCCATCTCTCATCGCTTCGCAATGTTACAAGAAAGGGAGGAGAGTAGGTATTGCTCCCCGTGACATAGTGGACTCCCCAGCAAGCGGGGAAGAGGATAATGAGGATGAGGCAGATGACCCAGATCCCATGGCCTTCCTCAACATTCCACTTTCTTATTGTAGGGCTGAGAAGAGAAGAGCTGAGGATGAGAGGGGTCAAGGTCCGACATCACACATGCCTCGCCGTGGTCCTCCCCCGCGTTTGCCTTCACCACCACCCCGCATTGCCTCTCCACTAAAAGCGCCAACCCCTAACACTTTCTATGGGTTGCGCAGGGGTGCAGCCATCTTAGCAGCGCATCCATTGACTTATTCTTCAGAATAAACAGATGAGGATAAGCCTGCCCTAGAATCATCTCCACCACGCCACCCACGCCACCTCGCACGACGCCTGTTTCCCTTATCAGCCCGGGATGACTCAGCGCATTCTTCGCCCCCACCATCACCTCCCGGACCACTACCATACTCACCTGTACCTTCTCAGCCTGGGACCTCCCACAGACACGACACTCAGACACCATCACCGCCTGCGTCGCCACAACACCCTGATCGTGCGCAACGCCCTACCAGCATACGTGGGCGTGCCCGTGGGCATGGGCGTGGGCATGACCCTAATACGACACCCCACCCCTGGCGGTGCGAGAGCAAGGGCTGGGTCGGCTTGGCCGAGGTTGAGGGCAGGGGCAAGAGGCAGGGCAAGGCCCTCCCGCCGCCCTGATGGTGACTCCCCTCCTGACGACTCTGGCGACGAAGGTGCCGCTCAACCCGACGTGTGGGATCGAGTTGATGGAGAAAACTTTGTGCCCACCGACTACAACTTTATGGGCGCTGGGATTGCCAGCCCTACGCTCCCAAACCAAGGGCGCCAGACCACGAGACTTGATATCTTCCTGCAGTTTTTTACTGCAAATCTCTAATTGTTGACCAGACCAACTAGTACAATTATTATTTCATGGCTGGGAAGGAGCAGCTAAAATATTCTGCAAGGCTGTCATGGTCCACCCTAAATGTCCCAGAGTTTTACACATTCTTGGGCATTGTCATCCTTATTGGGGGTCACAAAGAAATCCTCCATAAAAAAAGTACTGGTCCTGGGATCCCCTCGTCCGAACCCCTATTTTTGGCCAAATAATGAGCAGAAATAGGTTCACGGCCATAATGGGGAACCTACATTTCAATGACAGCCTGGCAGCCCACACCAGAAATCAGAGTCAACCAAGAGCAATGAAGGACCCCATGGAGAGGATAAGACCCATCTTCGAGTACCTGAAGGTGAAGTTTGCTGCCGCCTTCAACCCCCATCAGAAGCTCATTATTGATGAGAGTTTGCTGCTGTGGAGGGGGAATATTAGCATCCGGCAGTACATGCCCAGCAAACGACATCGATATGGCCTGAAGACCTTCGTGATGTGTGACTGTCAAACCGGTTACATCCAGGACATAATTCTGTATATATATGGGCAAGAAAACAGAATTGGTGGATAGGAGGACATACAGCATTTCTGGGGCCGTCGTCATTACCATGATGGAGGGCTACTTGGACAGGGGCCACATACTGTACCTGGACAACTGGTACACCAGCCCCTCCCTTGCCAAGTTCCTGCATAGCCGCATTACAGGAGTCTGTGGCACCGTCAGGAGGAATCGGATCTTCATGCCCCAACTACCACCCAGACAGGAAAAGGGCCCTATCATGTATAAGCAGGCTAACAATGTGCTCCTGTTGTCCTGGATGGATAACCGGGATGTGAACGTCCTCACTACAGTCCACCGTCCCATCTTCCAAGACAGCAGACGTCGTGACAGAGCAACTGGCGAAATGATCAAGAAACCTTTGGCCATCTGTGATTATAACATCAACATGCGGCTGGTGGACAAATCAGATGCTGTCATCTCGTCAGTTGAGTGTGCGAGGAAGACGATGAGGTGGTATAAGAAGTTATTCTTCCACCTCCTCGATATCACCCTCTACAACAGCCACATCCTCCACGCAACAGTCACCGGCAAGCAGGAAACGATGGAGAACTTCTGCATCGAGTTGTCCAGGGAGATGTTGAGGGAAAACATGACTGCCCCCCACGCCCAGCAATCACCCGCCCATCGACAGCCAGCAGCAGAAGGGGTTGCCAGGCTGACAGAACGCCACTTCCCTGAATATGTGCCGCCCACAGAACACAATGAAAAACCCCGAAGACGGTGTCATGTGTGCCGGAACACGACACAGAGGTCCCCTCAGAGAACAGACACAAGGTGGATGTGCCTAGAATGTGGTGTAGCTTTGCGCAGTGGCAGTATCGTAACCAATGAGGTTTAGTTTTCCGAGTGACGTATCTGCTACTGCTGAAGGCCCAAAACACGGTTAAAGTTTTCACATTTCATCTTTGCCTAGTACTTGCGACACCTCGGTTGGGTTACCTTCTTTGGAAGGTAATCAAGTCGTACCCCACCTGCTCGTGGTGACCTCGCAAACACCCATTTCTATTTATTTTTTCCATTTATTCTTTTTTCAAGATAGGGTGACACAAACGGGGGCGGTGCTACCTGGGTTTATCCCAGGTAGTAGTTTAATTTTACTCTAAATTTTATTAAGTGTTTTGTATATTTTTAATTGTAGGCTACATAAATATAAACAATGGCCGGCCAAGGCAAACGGAGGCAGAGTTTATTGGGAGATGAAGAGAGCTATGAGTTTGAGGGATTTCTGGCAGAGGGTGGTGAAGTGGAGGATCAATTGACTGTAGTGAAGAGACAGATGATGGGTCTGTTAAGATGGAAGGGAGTTATGGAGAATTGGAGGAGAGATATAGGTGTGAAGGTGGAGTCACTGACAGAAATATGTGGAGCCAGTTCAGTAGCAACTGCAGATGGGCCATTAATTGCTAACCTAGATGCAGTGATAAGGAAAGTAGATGAGCTGGAGGCAGAGAACATGGCACTTAAGGAGCAGCTAAAGGAGTATGAGGGCCATTTAAGTGAGAAAGTAAAGGGAGTAATAAGTGAGGAGAAAGATGAGTGGACAAGGGTGGGGAATGCTAAGGTGGATGCATTGGAAGAAATCATGAAGGAGCAGGTGGAAGAGAGAGAAAAAGAGAAAAGAGAGTTTGAGAAGAATGTAGTGCAGGTTTTGAAGAGCAAGGAAAAGGTAGTGAGGGAAACAGTGGAGACCAAAAAGGAGCTGACCAAACGCACCACTGAGGTGATAGATGGTGGAAAGAAAAAAACTGTCTGGGACCATCAGGTCCTGGTAGTGAAGCCAAAAGACCGATCCTCCGAGCCAGTAAGCCCACCAGATACAAAGGCAATCGAGACTGCTTTGGCTTCGGTTCCGGTTAACAAGTTAACTAGAACTTAGTCAGGTGTACTGGTGGTACGACTTCCATCCAAGAAAGCCAAAGAAGATGCAGGAAGGGCCATCAATCAGTATTTGGGGGTGGACAGTGCCTTCAGTGTCTCCGAACCAAAGAAGATGATGCCAAAAATGACTCTGGTAGGCATTGCTAATGACGCTGAGGATAATGAGATCATTCCCAGCATCCTCAACAAGAACCCAAGAATAAAGTCCCTGGTCGACGATGGCTTAGCTATGAATTTGCTATTCACTAAGCAAGAGTGATGCACACACTAAGATTGCGGTAGTAAAAATGTCACCTGAAATACGCTCTTCCATTGTGGATGATGGCAATTCTGTGTATGTTGGACTTGTGAGATGTCGTGCATACGATCGCTTCTGGGTAACACAATGTTACCATTGCCAGGGCTTTGGTCATACCAGTGACAGGTGTTATCGGAAAAATGAGGATCCAAAATGCAACTTCTGTGCTGGTACTCATAACTCAAAAGACTGCACCAACAAGACTTCCCCCAAATGTATAAATTGTATGAGCTCCACATCAGTTACGGAGCCGCCAAATCATTTCGCCTCAAGTAGAAATTGTCCTTTAATGACAGCTCAGAGAAATAAAGTTATTGAGAACACCGATTTTGTAGGTTCAAAAAAATGAAAAATGCACATGGGAGCCGGTTGAAACTGGGTCTGTTGAATGTTCGTTCCTTGCGTAACAAAATGGATCATATTTGCGAGATCTTGGATGAACGTAACCTTGATGTATTATGTCTCACTGAGACCTGGTTGTTCGAGTCAGATCTGAATATTATCCAGGCGGCATTGCCTAAAACCCATTCCATAATAAATGTTCCTAGGCCTAGGGGAGATCATCCGGGTGGTGGAGTGGCAGTTGTCTACTCCACATCTCTGGTGAATATCTTGCAAATAAGCCATAACCCAGCCCCTCTTTATTATGAACTGTTGGAAGTGGAAATAAAACTCCATCAACAAATTCTAAGAATGGCAGTTGTCTATAGGCCTGACCATCGTGGCACAGATAGGGGTTTTATGGAAGAGTTTGGGCAGTTTCTCGAGGAATTTTCTGCTAAAACTGGAAGACTTTTGATGTGTGGAGATTTTAATTACTGGGTTGACAGCCCTCATCTGAAGCCATTCTCTCCTGAGTTCCTTGAGTTGACTGATCAGAACAATTTTGTAAACCATGTGTCCCACCCAACTCATATCTTAGGACACACCCTTGACTTGGTTTTCTCTCCTGTGGGTTGTGGTGGTGTTCTGGATGTTGATGTTGAGAATGCTGACCCTAATACCTCTGATCATGCTTTGATTACTTTCAGCTTTGATTTCCCTAAGCCACTCACACATGAAAAAGTAATCAGATTTAGAAATTATAAAAATGCAGACCTAAATTTGGCTAGCAGTGAAGTAAAACAGTACTTGGGAAGTATTGATACTTCCAACCTTACTTCAGATGAGCTGGTGGAGGTACATGGAAATGCACTTAAATTAGTGTTCGATCATCACTGTCCAGAAGTAGAGAAGAAAATCATAGTACGAGATGATTCGCCCTGGTATAGCACTCGAGTTAAATTTCTTAGAAGAGCGCGTAGAAGAGCTGAACGTGAATGGCGGAAAAATAAAACAGACTCTACATGGTTGCAATACCTGTCAGCCAGAAGAGCTGTGGTCTACAAAATCAAAGATGAAAAGAAAGTGTATTATCAGGGAAAAGTTGACTCGTGTGGTAACGACCAGAGGAGGTTGGCTTCAATTGTAAACAGTTTACTTGGAAAAACAAGAGTCAGCTTAAGACCTTCTGTACCTGATGCCGAGTTGGCTGCCAACTTTGTGGCATTTTTTGCTGGCAAGATAACTCGCATAAGACAGGAATTGGATGATGCTTCTGTTGGTGAAGAACTTTCAGTTGTACTCCAACCCCGACACATTCCTAACAATGTCCTCTCATCCTTTCACTCAGTAGAGGTGGACATGATCTCGTCCTACATAAGAAACCTCAATAAAACATTTTGCCCGTTGGATCCCATAAATGTTTCCAAGCTACCAAGAGTCTATGATCACACAGTTGAGTTTATTTCCAAAATAATTAATAAGTGCTTCTCTGAAGGTAGCTTCCCACATTCTGAAAAGCATGCACTACTCCGACCTACTCTAAAGAAACCTGGACTTGATGTTGAGAACATGTTGAACTATCGTCCTGTCTCCAACCTGTCCTTCATATCAAAGATATTAGAGCGTGCAATACTTGACCAATTACAACCACTACTTCAGCAGAATGAAACTATCCCAATTTTTCAGTCTGCTTACCGACAGCATCATTCAACTGAAACAGCATTGATTAGAGTACATAATGATCTAGTTGAGAACATTTGCAATGGTGTGGCCTCACTATTGGTCTTGCTTGATCTCTCTGCGGCTTTTGACACAGTGGATCACGAGTTGTTATTGAGTGATCTTTATGATTGTGGTGTGCGTGACTCCGCTCTCTTGCTTCTTGGGTCGTACTTGTCAGGTAGATCCCAGAGTGTGATGGTAAATCAAGTGGTCTCGGACTCGACACCCCTGCAGTATGGTGTTCCGCAGGGATCAGTTTTGGGTCCTATCCTATTTATAATTTATATTAGCAGTTTGTCTCTTCTGCTTCGTGCACATAATGTCACCTTTCACTTTTATGCAGATGACACCCAGATTTATGTGAGAATCACAAATATAGTTGATATACGGAGTAAGATGGAATTGTTGATGTCTGATATCAAGAAGTGGATGAGAGCGAGAAAACTTAAACTAAATGATGGTAAAACTGATATTCTCATCATCCGAGGAAATAGAAGAGCTGATGATATGGTAGGTGCCCTCTCCATCAATGTGGGTGGATCTCAGCTGCGACCGGCCAACTCTGTTCGAAATCTGGGTGTATATGTGAACTCCCGATTAGATTTCAAAGAGCATGTAAACCAGATAGTTAAAAGTTGTTACTTGCACATCAGAAATCTCTATTTGGTGAAGCCGTTTATAACCAGACGTTGCCTCCTGACGTTGGTTCACTCATTGGTCTTCTCTCGTGTTGATTATTGCAATGCCCTGTTGGTGGGTCTTCCAAATTATATTTTGAAGAAAGTTCAGTCTGTTCTTAACAGGGCCGCAAGACTAATTTTTGGTGTTCCACCTAGAACTCCTACTACATCTCTTCACATAGAACTGCACTGGCTGCCAGTAAGAGCAAGAATAGAATTTAAGTTGTGTTTGGTGACTTTTAAGGTTCTCAAATTTGGTGAGCCTAGGTACCTTGCGGAGCTGCTCAGGCGCCCACCGGCACACCATGGTGTAGTTGTGCATCATGACAATGACCCTTTTCGTCTTGATGAACCAAGGGCTTTCCAGCAGTCTTCTTTCTTTGAGAGGTCATTCTCCTACATGGCTCCGAGGTTGTATAACAGGTTGCCGCTGTCCATGAGACAACTGAGTTCTGTTGAATGCTTCAAGAGACAACTTAAGACTTTTCTCTTTGAGAGAAGCTATGATCTTGAGAGAGGTGTCATGACAGATGGCTATAGAGTTTAGGCTATTTTGCCACTGCTAGTGATTGTTAAATGTGTGTTGTATATGAGCCTTCTTTTGATGCATTGATTTTTGTTCTTTTTTCTTTCTCTTTTCGAGCGCTAGTGAATTCTTCGGAAAAATTGGCGCTTATGATAAATAAGTAACATGCTTATTATTATTATTATTACCACTGTGTTTGCCAGACTGCTTCAGGGAGTATCACACCCTTGATCAGTTCTAAAAGAGTGTACTCAAAGACTGCGATAAAAGACGCTATGAAATGTGAAGTGTGTGTATAAAAACCAAGTGTAAATAATAAATATATACAAAGTGCCGAACACAATACGTAAGTGATAGTGACACTTAAATATACGTAAAACAGTGACGGACACCAATAAGTGTAAATATAGCATATTTCTAAGTCAAAAGTGCGTAAAACAATGTGTGAAACCCATATTATAACTATAAAACATACGATAAAGTATAAACAGGGCGAGTGAGAGACAGACAATGAAAGGGAAAGGGGTGGTGGCGCGTGTCGTCAGCTGGGTGTGTGTACGTACGTGCTTTCTGTTATTGTCTGAGACCATGATGGCCGCCAGTCTCCATGGCAACGGGACGCGCGCTGGTCTTGCCACTCGTGAGCACTTATAAAACTTATATCTAAGCACTTATCACACTATTACTTCACTTACAATGACATTATGTGATACATGTTGGTAGTATATGAACTATGAAGGCACACCTGATGCTCGGGTGGTGTAAATAACCGTCACTCGAAAACTGGACGCATCGTACATCTGCCATGCTGCCGCGCTCAGCTGTGGCTAGCCGGGCGGGAACTTTGAAGGCCGTCCGGCATCAGCTGATGTCTGAGGGTGCCCCCCCCATACGACCCCCAAATGACCGAGGTGAGTGGTTTCTTGTGTTATTCTTCATTTCTCACCTATTTAACCCTTTCTCTGCGGGGTGTTTTGGGATATTTAGGGCATATTCAGGCACTCCTGAATGATAAATCAAGCATCTGCATTAAATGAACTGTATTCTGCCGAAAACTAGGCGAAAATAGCTTCAAAATGAGACCAGAACGGGCCCCATACGTGGTCTGGTTCACCCGCAGCGGTGCCATAGAAATGCGGGAAACCCGCTATTTGTTAGCACTCGCTCGCTTGGCAACACTGTTGTGAGAGGCAGTGAGAGACCCGCGTGAGACACAGTCTACCTCAGTGAGCCGCTCGCTGCTCTAAGGATCGGAGGTGGGCCCCTCACGCTCCCGCCTACTGACACTCAATTTTTACGGTTTTTACAGGCTTTTAAAGGCTGGAAATTGCTGTAACTTGCCAAAACATTCCAGAACGTCATCCGCAGCGAAAGGGTTAAGCCATTTAACCCTTAAAGAGCGGCGCTCGACTTAAGTCGTGCACCAATTTGCAGCAAGTTAGGAGCATTATTAAGGCTTTTAAAGGGCTAAAATAGAGTGCAAATGGCCGGGAGCGCAGCGGGTAAGACAGCCGACTCCCAGGGCTTACCGCCGCCCATTAACTCATGTTCGCTGTGTTCTCAAGAGGCCGGCAGTGTAGCCAGTAGTGAGCATAGCTGGGAAAAATATGCCGAAATACGCTAAACTCCCATGTTACTGGTATCACTGTATGAGAACCACGAGTGCTACGTAGCTCGTTCTGGTCTCATTTTGAAGCTTTTAGCGCCTAGTTTTTTGCTAAATATTTTTTTTTTCATGCAGATACTTGATTGATCATTCAGGAGGGCCTGAATATGCCCAAAATAGCCCAAAACACCCCGCTAGACAAGGGTTAAGAAAGAAAGAAAGAAAAAAAAAAAAAAAAAAAAAAAAAAAAAAAATGGCCGGTCTCTCGATGTACATTTATTTATAAATAGCTGGGGTTCAGTGGGTTAAAAGGCCCCAGTAGCACTTAAATCTTTTGTTTTTTTCCGTCCAAACCTCATATCACTTCTCTACATCTGTCAAAGTCCCCTCCTTCCCCCCACCCCCCTTCAATTATCACCTATTTTCCCTGTTATTCCCTTATTCATTGGTATAATTTTGCTGCTATATCATCTGCAAGCCGGTTGCAGGGTGTGGTTATGTGAGTAGCGAGTGTGTTAGGTAAGGTACAGGGTGGGGGAGACTCTCAGTCATGCTCTAGAGCTCGCGAGAGGTGGGGTTGCCTCGCACTGCTACACATTTCATGAATGGGCCGCTCCGTATACTGTATATTCGCGATTATGACCATACAAACACTATTCCCACTTGTTTTATTGTTGTTACAGGTTACTAGCTTCATATTAAACGTAAAATAGGCGCATATATGGATAAGCATTAATTATATTTATGGTAAATTAACTATTTTAGTGAGGAATGCATCGAAATACCTGCGCACAGCGGTATGGTGTATATTACAGGGGCTGCGCAGCTGAGAGGTTAACAGGTGGAGCATGATTTATCCAGGTAAATATATGACCTTTATTGTAACTCCCGAATGCAACTTTTATTTATTTTGGGAAGCACATGATTTGACAAATAAAAAAAAAAAAAAAAAAAAAAAAAATATAAATATATATATATATATATATATATATATATATATATATATACTGCATAAATGTATTCTATATACAAAAAATCCTGCAAGACACATATTGGTATTACGTAATGATTGGAAGGGATATGAACAAGGGTGTAATAATAGAAGATTATGTAAAACTTTGACGATTAAATAACTAAAAATATTTGTATAACTGACAAATAATCTAATTTATTAATTTCACTCCACAAATAACAAAATCGTATTATATTTTCCTTTAAAATACATGCTTCGCTGCATGTTTGCCTGCTGAGACCGGAACCTCTCCGTGAGGTTTGGGACATGGGAATCTTGCTGGAGACCCCAAATGGGTCTGGGTCTCTGGGTGACCTAGATCTATCTATCTATTGCCTGACGCCGTGATCCCCAAAGGGGTGGCCACGAACGAACCGCCCCCATGCACCTCTGTCCCCAGTCAGTCGACGCCCCTCCCCCCAACCAGCACCACCTTCGTTCATGTACTTCCTCACTCCATCCTTCCACCTCATATTCGGTCTACCTCTCCCCCTCTGTCCCTCCACCTCGCTCTCATACACCCTCTTAGTCATTCTCTCGCTTTCCATACGTTCCATATGGCCGAACCATCTCAAGTTGTTCCTTTTCACACTTTCCAGCACATCTACCTCCACACCACACCTCCTTCTTACTTCCTCATTAGTCTGTCTATCCCTCCATGTAACTCCGCACGCACTCCTTAAGTAATACATTTCCACTGCTCTCACTCTTGGTCTGAGTCTCTCAACCAACGTCCATGCTTCGCTTCCGTAAGTCAGTGTCGGGATTACCACACTGTCATGCAAGGACTTCTTCACTTCCATACTGACCACCCTATTTCTTGTTACTGCTTTTAGCGTTCCTACAACCCTCTTCCCCTGTTGTACCCTCTCCCGCACCTCTTCATCCATAGTCCCATCTTTACTCAACACACTGCCCAGATACTTAAAAGAGTTGACGATCTCCATAGCCTGACCGTTCAGCTTCACCTCACACTCTGTGACTTCACCCCTTTCGAAGACCATAACCTTGCTCTTCCCCGTATTTACCTTCAAATTCCGTTTTTCGCACACTGTTCCAAACTCATTTACCAGACCCTGCAACTCCCATTCATTATCACTCATCAGAACTGTATCATCCGCAAACAGCAGTATAGGTAGCTTCCACTCAATTCCCTCCCTTTTCAGCGATACACCAACATCCACTGCTCTTGATAGTATTTCTTTCATAACTCCATCCATATATACAGTAAACAACCACGGGGACATCACACACCCCTGTTTCAAACCAACATTCAGGTCAAAGAACTCGCTCTGCTCACTCTCTCCACACGTACTGCCGCCTTTGCACCCTCATACATGCTCTTCACTGCTTTCAGCAACTTGCCCTCTACTCCGTATATTCTAAGTACTTTCCACAAACCTTCTCTATCCACTCTGTCATAGGCCTTCTCCAAGTCCATAAAGGCAACATACACCTTTTGTTTCTTCTCCAGATACTTCTCCACAACACAATTCAGGGTAAAAATCTGATCTACACATCCTCTTCCCTTCCTAAAACCTCCCTGCTCGTCGCCTATCCATTTTTCTCCGTTCTCACACTCACTCTCTCAATCACTACCCTACTGTATACCTTCCCTACTACGCTTAGAAGACATATTCCTCGGTGGTTACCACACACTCCTCTTTCCCCTTTGCCCTTATATAGGGGGACTATTATGCCAGTCTTCCAGTCATCGGGTGCACTCCCCTTCTCCCATGCTAGTTTGCACATTTTCCATACCCATTCTATCACTATCTCACCACCATACCTCAACATTTCCCCACACACTCCATCTGTTCCTGGTGCTTTCCCCAACTTCACTCTTTTCATGGCTTCCCACACTTCTGACCTCCTGATCCCCACCTCCTCCTCCACTACTTCTCTTCTTCTCCCTCCCATACCATATCCAGCTATGTTTGCTGGCTCTTCATTCCTTTCATTTAGCAACTCACTGAAGTACTCCCTCCATCTTTCGACTCTCTCTCTTGCTTCTCGGCTAGCATTCTCCCATTCTTATCTTTCACACCCTTACTGTTTCCCTTGCTACCTTCCCTAACTTTCTTGACTTCTTTCCAGAACAGTTTCTTACTCTCCCTCCATTTTACACTCAGATTCCTTCCAAATTCCTCATCTACTCTTCTCTTACTTTCCTTCACTACTCTCTTCACCACCCTCTTACTCTCCACGTACCTCGCTCGTTTCTGTCTCTCGGAATCTTCATTCCCTCTGCTACCCAACCACTCTCTATATGCTTTCTTCTTTTCTTCCACAGCTATTCGTACCTCTTCTGTCCACCATGCTGTACCTTTCACTCCCCTCCCTCTTCTCCTCACTCCACACACCTCCTCACATGCTGCACAGATCTCATCCTTAAACACCTTGCTCATCTCCTCCACTTCCTCCATAACTTCCAGGTCGAACCCACCTAGTCGTCTTTCCACTGCTCTCCTGTACTCCTCCCTGATTTCCTCCTCCTGCAACCTCTCCACCCCCCTCGCCTCCCTCCCGCTCTCCTCACCCACTTCTTTTGTATCCTAACCTTAGCTACCACTACATAATGATCAGACAGACCCCCTCCAATACCCCTATACACCCTAGCATCCATCACAGATTTCTTCATTCGTTCATCCACACATACATAATCAATCAATGACTTTCGTTCCACTGTCTTATCCTTCATCGTCAACATCCGTTTCCACGTGTACCTGTGGATCATTCTGTGTCGGAAGAAGGTGTTGGCTATCCACAGCCTCCTCCCCACACATACGTCCACAAGTGCACTACCATTCCCATTCACCTCTGATGGTACCCCCCACCCTCCCACCACTCCCTCAACTTTCCTATCACCCACCTTACCATTCATATCCCCAATCAGAAATATTCTTTCGTTCTTGTCAAACTTCTCAAGGCACGCCTCCACATTCATCCAGAACTCCTCTTTCTTTCTTTCAAGTATATCCTCTGTCGGGGCATACACGCATACAATCACCCACGTTTGTATTCCTACTTTCATTCTCACCCACACAATCCTTGAACCCACAGACCCATACTCTCTTACACATTCCTTCCATTTGCTACTTACAAACAAACATGCACCTAGATGTGTGTGAATATTGTTGTTGTGTTGTATTGTCCCTATTCGGGCTCTGTCTCGAGTCGGTCACCCCCAGCTATGGGGTATTTACCTGAGTATATAGATGAATAGACAATATAATATATAGGAATGAATGAAGAATGCTAGTGAATAGAGAAGTGATAACGCAGTCGTTGTTGTTGTTCCCTAAGCTACCTGGCCGAACAGCCCCGAGTCCTTAACCTGTTAAACGCGAAAAGACCCTAGGGGCAAGGGTAGTTATTTGTGAGAGAGCCACAGGCAACCCTCCCCTCTCGCTGTCTGTGAGTCAACTGAGGCGAGCGGGCGGTGTCTGGGTGTTATATAACGATCTTTTATGCAACCCACTTGTGCTACATTATCACGGGAGAGAAAAATAACCGATAAATTATGAAAATAAGAGGAAAAATAGGTGATAATTGAGGAGGGGGGAATAAGGTGGGGAGGGGGGGGGGGTGAGAAACACATGGATGAGTACTAGAGGGGAATTATCTCACCTAGAGACAAATTCCTTTGTTTTGATAGCCCCTGGGATGTTTTGGAAGGCTTTTTTTTTTATGGTCTTGCTTCCGTGAGGCCTATCACGTTCCCTATGGTAAGCCTTCCGCGAGGCCTATCGCACTTGACGGGTTAAGGAAGGCCATGGCCACGGTCGGGCTCTCCCACAGAGCTCTCAAATAGTGTAAATTGTGTTGTTGGTGTAAGTGGTTGTGTGAAATGCAGTCTTCTATGATGTGTTTTATGGTATAGGGTGCTGTGTTACAACCCGGGCAGGCATCGACGACGAAGTCATCCAGTCTCTTCTGATAGCTCAGAAGAGCTGGATGGTGTCCGCATCTCAGCCTGGCCAGGTGGACTCTGTCCTCGCAAGGAAGGGAGGATTCAGAAGGATGGATTTCGGGAGGTCGTGCTTGCAGCTGCGTGATGTCTATGAGTGAGTGGATGGAACGGCGAGTGATACGAGTATGGATGTGCTTCCGGAAGTTGGTTTGGGGTGGGCAGGGAGGGAGAGAAGACAGTATTTGTGTGTGATAGCGTGTGCTGGGTGTTGTTTTGATATTTCTTGGTGTCTGTGTGTTGCCATGTAGTGTAGTGGGTGGTGTTGATTCGTGGAGGCTGCTGCCAGGAATTGAGTGCCTCTCATGTCTAGATGATCTTTGACTTTTAGGACTTTGGTTTCTTGATGTAGGTGATCTGTGGGTGTAGTAGCTGTGCATCCTGTGATGATTTTAAGGGCTTTATTTTGAATAGTCTGTAAGGTCTTATGATGTGTTTCAGCTAGGTTAGAAGCCCAGGCCGGGCTTGCGTATTCCATAACTAATCTTATGTATTGTTTGTAGACTGTGGTGGTGGTTTCTTTGTTGTGTCCAAATTTCGTGTGGGCAAGTGATCTGAGGGCGTTAAGTCTGGGTGTCAGTTTCTTCGTGTTTGTGGTGTGCTGTTTGAATGTCATTTGGGTGTCGTATGTTACTCCTAGGATTTTGTGTGTGTGTGTGTGTGTGTTAGGGGTGTGTTGTTTATGTTGAGTCCCGGAACGTAATCGTGCTCTCCTGTCCAGCTTGTGAGGAGGATTGCAGTGGATTTAGCTGGGGCTAAATTGAGTCTGTTTGTAGTGCACCATTCATGTAATGTGTCGAGATAGTCTTGAAGGAGTCTTGTTGCTGTGTCTGGGTTTTGGTGTGTGCTTGTGAGTGTTATGTCGTCTGCGTAGGAGGCTATGGTTATTTGGGGTGAATTTGGTGTATTTATATCATGCATGTACAGATTGAAGAGTGCGGGCGACAGGACGGATCCTTGCGGGACTCCGTTTGGGAAATTTCTAATGCTAGATGACTGACCAGCAAAAGATACGTGTGCACATCTGCCTGCTAAGAAGTTGGCCAGCCATCTTTTTGTGTTGTGCATGTTTGTGTTGTAGATTTTGTTTGTTAGGTTGTGGTGGGGGATGGCATCGAAGGCTTTACTAATGTCAAGTGTGGCAAGTACTGATCTGTGGTGGTCTAGCTGAGTTGATGCCGTCAAAAGCTCTTTGTGTAAGGTCTGTAAGAAGAGTGTTTGTGGAGTGCAATGGCCTGAAGCTGTGTTGTGTTGGAGAAAGGGGTAAGTCAGGTGTCATCAGTTATAGTACAAGGCGCTCTATGACTTTGGAGGGGGTGCAAAGGAGTGTGATAGGGCGGTGTGAGGAGGGTAGCGTGGGGTCTTAGTTAGGTTTGGGGAATGTGATGATGATACCATGCTTCCAGATGTCTGGTATTGTGTTGTGTGAGTAGCTGTAGTTTGATATGTTAGTGAGTGCTTGTATGCCTTGTGGTCCCAGGTGTCTGAGGTGAATGTTGCTTATGTTGTCTAGGCCACAGGCGGGTGAAAGCTTGAGATTGTTGATGATATGCTTTGTCTGGTTGTTGGTGAAGGGTGTATAGTCAGGGTCTGTGGGGAATTGTCTTTTGCGTCGGATAACACGTCGGTCATCTTTGTGGGGTTTTAGGTGACTGACATGAGAGAAGTGATTGATGAGAGTGTTTGCTTGTTGTTTACGTGAAGGAGTAGAGTATGTTGTTGTGATTGCAGCATGTGATTGTGTTGTGTTGCTGTTGGAAAGTGTGATGCTGTTTAGTGTTTTGTAGAGTTTTTTGGGGTTTGTTTTGTGATCGAATGTTTGTAGGAAGTTATTCCAATTTAGTGTTTGTTGTTCTTGTATTTTGTTGTTAATCTGGATGTTGAGTGCTTGAATTTGTTGATTGATGTCTTGTGTGTGGGGTGCTGGGGAGTGTTTCAGTGTGTCGCGTTGTATGATGAGGTGTTGAATTTCTGGTGAGAAGTTGGGGTTGTGTTTTTTTATGTTACCTCTTGGAATGTGTTTCTTGTCGGCGTTTTGGATAGTCGTGTTGAATGTGTTACAGCATTGTTGATGTTAGTGATGGGTGTACTGTTTAAGGTTTCAAAGTGTTGTTCTGTCTCATTTGTGAAAGCTTCCCAGTTAGCTCTTTTATAGTTAGTGTAAGTGTGTCTGTGGCTAGCTGGGGTGAGTCTTGTTTTGGTGGTGATAATGATCGGGAAGTGGTCTGAGCCTAAGGTTCTGACCACCCTCCAGGATGTTGTGGGGGCGAGTTCGGGGGAGCAAAAGGTGATATCAGGAGATGATTGGGTGTAGAGGGCTTGGTGGGGAGTATGGGTATGCTGATGAATGTTATTGAGGATATATAGGTTGTCTGTTTGGTGTTGTAGGACCAGCCCTCTGTCTGTGTCGGGATTGTCGACAAACCAGGCCAACGTCTTTGCATTGAAATCACCACCCAGGATGATGTGTGGGGTGTTTGTGATGTGTTGTATTTGTGGTCTGTAATAATTTGGTACTGTAGGGGATGTATGTGTTTATGATGGTAATGTTGGAGCTGTTGCCAATGCGTATTTTAATTGATTATATTTCTGTTGTGTTATCGGTTGGGGGGAGGAGGGATTTGGTATGTGCACTGGTGTCTATATATGTTATATCTTTGTGTACCAGGGTGATGAGTCCACCGCCAATGCCGATGGCCCGGTCTTGTCGTATGGTGGTGAAATTGTGAAATGTAGGTGTTTTTTGTGTTGTACAGAGTTTTGTTTCTGGTAAGATGGCAATGTGTATGTTGTGTTACAAAGGAGTACAAAGGAAATCAAGCAACAACAGATCTAGTGACCCTTCTAGGTTGCTTGTCCTCCAAAACACTGAGGATCAAGTGTCCAAACAGTGGTTTAGAGTGGGTAAGGGAACATTGGAAAGGGAACTACTGCCCTGCCACTAACGTGGCAGGACTAGGAAGTTAGTAGGGGACATATGGGTTAGTAACTGAGGGGAGGATAAAGTTATTCATTTACAAACGCAGTCAGTCGCGGGTTTGATGCGAGATATTTGTCTAGGCGGAATTTAAATGAATCAACGGTGCTGCAGTCTATAACGTCTCGGGGAAGCCCATTCCACAAGTTGACAACTCGATTGAAGAAGAAATTCTTAGATTCGTGCGAGTTAAAAGATTTACCAATAATTTTGCAACCGTTTCCCGCGTGTATTAGATTGGTCGATAGTGAAATACTTTCTCCAGTTCATATTGTCCATGCCTTTGATGATTTGAACACTTGAAATTAAGTCGCCTCTTAATCTGCGGGTTAAAGGAAATAGATTTAATTCTCTAAGACGCTCTTCGTATGGTTTGTTCTTTAGGCTAGGTATCATTTTGGTACGGTAACTCTACGTTGAACTCGTTCTAGCTTATTTATATCTTTTTGGTAATAAGGGCACCAGGATTGAACGCAGTATTCCAGAAGAGGGCGGACTAAGGAATTGTAAAGGGTTAGGATAACTTCTTTGGATTTATGCTCAAATGACCTGCCTATAAAGCCAATTATTTTGTTTGCCTTCTTAACAACTTCTGAAACATTGTTGACTCGGTTTTAGGTTACTCGATATTGTTACTCCCATTCAGTTTCTCTGTTTACATTCTTAAGCTGAGTGCCATTCATCGAAAGTTTTGCTTTCTCATTTAGGTATCCGACATGTAGTACTTACATTTCCGCATTGAAACTCATTTGCCAAATTTGGGCCCAACATGACAATTTATCTAGATTGTGTTGCTTATCGTCACTTGTTCTTTTGAGAGTACGCTATTTGCAATTTTTGTATCGTCAGCAATTTTGAGATTGTGCAGGTGAGATCCTCATCTATGTCGTTGATGTAAATTAGAAGAGAATTGGTCCTAGTACCGATCCCTGGGGTACCCCGCTACTTACATTGGTCCTTTAGATGCCTTACCGTTTATGACTACCCTTTGCTTTCTGTTGCTGAGCCAATTTTCTATCCATTTCAACACAACCGTCTTGTATTCCATGCGCTTTTAGTTTTAGCAGTAAACGTTTGTGGGGAACTTTGTCAAAGGCCTTTTGAAAATCAAGGTATATAATATCTACAGCTTTACTCTCATCGTAGAGGTTGAGGATATCGTGGAAGAAGTCTAAGAGGTTTGTTAAACAGGAACGTTTTTTACGAAAGCCGTGTTGAGTATCTTTAAGTATGTTATTTTCCTCCAAGTGATTTACGAGTCTGTCTCGTATGACCGTTTCTAGCATTTTACATACAACTGAGGTTAATCTAATGTTTGATGAAGTGTGTGAGTTCGTGTTTCTTTGTGTTGATGCCATCTATGTTTAGTTGAAGGATGTTAATGTTGTGTGCGTGTATGTGGGTGCTGCTGCACGATGGGTGGGGTGGGGGTGGGGATTGGGGTGCAGGAGATGAGGGTAGGAATGGATTAAGTTGGGGTGTGGGTGGGTTGGGGAGGAGAGGTGGACAGGTTTTAGGAGTGGGAGTGGATGTTATGGGCAGGTTATGTGGGTTGGGGAGGAGAGGTGGACGGGTTTTAGGAGAGGGAGAGGGAGTGGATGGTATGGTAAGGTTATGTGGGTTGGGGAGGAGAGGTGGATGGGCTTTAGGGGAGGGATTTGACTGGGAGAGGGAGGGGCATGAGGAACATGTCCAGGTGTTTGTGTAGTATTTCATGGAGGCAAGTGTTGTGCAGGTGAAATGGGTCCAGCTCCCGCATGAGTTGCAGAGAACTGAACCCTTAGTTTGGCGGCTCGAAGTAATGGGTTTTGAGCAAGTTGGACATGTGTATTTGTAGGTGGGTCCTGGTTGCTCTCAATGTCTCCGCTAGAAGAAGTCTTCGAGAAATGACAGCCGAGAGTAATTTCTCGGTGTAGGAAAAACTGTGTATTGTGTGTGTATGTGTGGTGTGAGAGGTGTGAGAATTGCCCGGCGTGACCGCAGCCGCTCCAAGGACGCGTGCCCCCAGGGAGGGGGCAGGGGATAGTTGTAGCGGTTTGGCTCCCGGAAGCTGCTCCCCACGGTCGGCAGCCTGCTGTCCTCCACTGTCGGTGATCTTGTCCCCGGACGGGAGGGTCGGCAGTTCCGGGAGGTGATCCCACGGCATAGACGCCGCCACTCCAGGACCCAGGACCTTAATTAACGCAGTCGTTGGGAGAGGGAGTCGGGTGCCAGTTGGACTAGATAATAGTCCGTCAGGCACCTGGCCCGGGGAGCTGGTATATGGCGGTCATGCCTGGATGTGAGGTTTGGCGGGCATTGTGCTGTGCTCCGCTGCTGTCTGTCTTCTGAGACCGGAACCTCTCCGAGAGGTCTGGGGCCGGGGAAGTGCTGGAGGCCCTTACTTACATAAAATCTTAACACTGAGTGCTCCACACATAAGTGCAGTTTCAGTCTCTTGTCCTAATAGCGGCGATCCAGGCAACCCTGTTAAGGGCTGCTTCACCTGTCAAGTTTTGGATTTTGAGATCGGCACGTAAAATCTGATCCCAGGTCTTCCTCGGTCCACCCCTTGGTGCAGCTCCCTCCACAATCACACCTACCTAAGGTCACCTAAGGTTGCGTGCGCCACTCTCCTAGCAGCACCGAGGAGCGCGTCGCCCCTCGTTGTGGGTTGTGTTTTGGTGCAGCAGGCTGTTTGAAGAGACAGCCCGCTCCTTTGCGAAGATGGGCTCGTCTGGCACTTTTTGCAGTTACACACACAGACCTGCATCTTTTCACACCCATTTTGTTCATCCATTCTCTCCACATGCCCATACCATCCCAGTACTTGTACGCATATCCTCACTAATACTCTTTATACCTAAACGTCTCCTCAGCTCATCATTTGTTATTCTATCCTGCAGCCTGGCCCCACACATCCATCTCACCATTCATCTCATTACGTTCCATCTGTTGACATCCTCTACTGTAACGGCCTGTTTTCTGAGGCATATTCATTGCACTTCTAACACATGAGGCATACACCTTTCCCTTCAGGGATAGAGGCATTCTTTTCATGGTCAGAATTGGCAGCAGAGATGGTATCTCCTAGGTAACAAAACTTGTCCACCAGCTCCAATGTCTCATTTCCAAAATTCACCGCCACAGGATCATCATTTAACACAAGCTCGCCTTTGCACACTACGCCCTCAAATTTCTTGATTTCTGACTTATCCTTCGGCAGAGGTCCTTTTATTTTACTGCAGCGCTTACTTCCATGGTGCACCCAGCGTCGACAGATGCTGCATTGAAGCGCGTTTACGCCCACCGCTGCACATGGGTATGCACCGCTCTTTTCCACATTGCCTTGTCTCGATCTACAATGCATAACTTTGGTATTGTTAATATTGGTTCTTAAACCCTTGCTCGCCATGCCCTCTCTCCTTCTTCTGAATTTGGCCTCAGCATCTTGCACATTGTCAGCTATTAGGACTAAATCGTCTGCATAAAACAGTTTCCACGGGAGTCCGGATCTAAAATCTCTAGACAGTGCCTCCAGGACCATAATAAAGAGGAGGGGCTTATAACTGAACCCTGATGAGATCCAACACGGACTGTGAACTCCTCACTCAGTACACCTTTCACCTTCACCGCAGTTCGCGAATCCTCATACATCTTCATTATCACACGCACCAGCCACTCTTCCACACCAAGTTTCCACATAGCCCACTGCACAAGATCTCTAGGCACCCTGTAAAAGGCCTTCTTCAGGTCTACAAACACAAAGTAAAGATCCCTGCCTTTTAGTAAGGGATCTTTACTTTGTGTTTGTAGACCTGGAGAAGGCCTTTGACAGGGTGCCTAGAGATGTTGTGCAGTGGGCTATGAGGAAACTTGGTGTGGAAGAGTGGCTGGTGCGTGTGATAAGTAAAACCTCGCCCATCCAGACTAATTGGGGGAGAACCCTGTCTGGATCTGCCAAAAGTCCGGATCTGCCGAAAGTCTGGACATATATTCAGCCATCCAGACATCCGGGCTGAAACATAAGTCCGGATATCTAACTTAAACAACCAGATTTAGGTTTCAGCCATCCAGACAATGGATGGCTGACATACAAGTCTGGATGGCTAACACTGGATGTAATAATATGTGTGGAAACTTGTAATCGTTTCGTTCATTTCCGGATTAACTTATATTTTTCCCAAGCCATCCAGACAAGTCTGGTTGGCTGAAACACGAGTCTGGATCGAAATGCCTGTCTGGATCTCTTGGGTTTCCGGATCTGAGAGCACCGGATGGGAGGGGTTCCACTGTATCTGCCTGACTATGAACATAGCATCGGTTGTACCACGTCCTGGCATAAAACCAAACTGCATATCATCAATGGAGATGCTTTGCCTGATCAAACCCTCAAAGACTCTCACAGACCTTCATGGATTCGGTCAAGCATTTTCAGGCCCCTATAATTATCTCATCTAGCGCATCCCCTTTTCCTTTGTATATATTTACAATTACACTTTTGTGCCAATCCTCGTGGATTTTCTCATCTTTAACCCCTTCTGTACCGAAACGTCTTTTTACATTTATTCTGGCTACTATTAGACAATTTTAGTCAGTTAAAAAGGGCCCTTCAACAACCAAAAGGCTTCGAACTATCTCACTTAACCCCTTTTACTACCACAGATCCTTCTTAAACTGCATACAATCGTCTAAATATAGCTAGAATATAATTAAAAAGACGTCGTCAGAACAGAAGGGGTTAATAATGGTGCTTATCACCTCAGTGACTAAGTTGACACCAGTCTCCCTTGAGCTTTTATCATCTCAGCGACAATGTCGGAGCACCCTGGAGCTTTACCGTCCTTCAGTTTATTGATTGCGTCGCTCACTGCAGCTGGTGCTATCAAAGGAGGGGGTCCAGATATTGGTTTTTCGATACTAAGCTGTTCCTTATCCCATTCAAACTCTTCATTTAGCAATCGTTCATAGTGTGCCTTCCATGCTTCTCTGATTTCATCTGCATACACAATCTTCCCATTATCGTTTCTAACACACTGTTCACCTATAATATCCTACTGTCCATATTTAAACTCGCCTAGCTAGGTTGAAAATCCCATTGGGATTGTCAGTGTTACACACTTGTTGGAGGACCAGGCCCTTACCCTCCCCCGCTTTGCCTGCTTCGTTGGTTTCACTTTTGAACACGTGCGGGGGCTGACGGAGGCGGCAGGAGGGGAGTGCATGCCCGCATGCCCACCCTTCCTGCCGCCCCCAACTAATTGTAGTGGGCCCTATCATTTCTCATCCTTTCTGTTTTCCGTTTTTCCCTTCTTCCCGCTGCCCCCTCCTTTGGGATCACCGTGACTGTCATGAGGTAAACGACCGTACTCACTCTTTGGTTTCGTTGGAGGGTGTTGTGGGTCGGCAATCCCTACACCCGTCGAACTGTGGTATCCGACGTGTTAGAGGGATGGGAAACTTTTATGCCAAACCCTAACCCTTGTGCTGGGTCGGCGATCGACGGATCGACGGCCCTTAAGGTGCATTAGTCGGGGTGTATATCTGCAAGAATTCCTAGGGCGTCGTCCCGTCCTCTAATTGTGGCTCCATGGTGGGTTTGGAATCTGACTCAGATGAATTTAGATATATTCGTCCTATGGAATCTAAAATTGCCCCCTCCGACGCCGACCCCTGCGAGAAATTGGACTGCCTCAAGGACCCTTCCCCTGCTGCCAACAGTGCCGGAGTTCCCCACTCAGGCATGGCACCCACAGACCTTGGCAAACCTCCTAAGGATACTGTGACGAATTCTCCATCGTCGGGTAGTGAGATCCATCAGGTGATCTCCCCGGCATCAATTCCTATGCACAGTACTGCCTCTGTGATCAATAATAGTGATGACAACCCTACAGTCTCGACTTTAACTTCTAAATTACCAGATTATGATTCTAGCCTTAGCCTACCTCTTCATTCCGTTGACAACCTTACTGAAGAACCTCGCATGCCCTCAGCTGACACCCCTACGGATGCTTCTTGCATCCCTGACCCGTCTGTGACTCCATCTGTTACCATCTTCCCTCCGGATGCAGGATCTACTACCTCAATTAAACCTGCTTCTGTACCTCCACGATCTCAACGAGCCATTGATGCAGGTACAGGAAAAGACCTTGCCGGTATTTCCTCTGCCATTCACACGCTTCAACCGTTCGTACCTTCGCATAACCGACAAAGGCATAAACGTAACACGTATACCCCTGCTTCGAAGGACACTTATAACGCTATGTTCAGTCCCCCTGATTGGTCACGGTTTTTCACGGTCTCTGGTGAACCTATGGATGATTTCAGTCTATACGATACTCTCGCACAAGATATTGGTGACTTCACCATGCATGCTGTTGGATCGGCCAAGCGCATGATTGAGGTGAAAACACAGGAGCAATCAGAAGCCTTACAAGCTTACCTCGACACCCCCAACGACAGATACACAGGTAAACCAGATGAATACCTGAATCAGTGTACTGGCACGGTTGTGCTCCCTTCCGACTTCGAATTTGCAGATCAGAGCTTTACAGACCCAACCAATCGTATCTTAAAATTATTGCAAAGAACTGACCCCACTGTTGTTAAAGTTGACACTTATACTGCTCCTCAGCGTGGAAATCGGCCCCCACTACGCATTGTCAAAATCTATTTTAAGCGCCATGACCTCCCTATGCATGTCCGTCTTGCAGGTCGCCAACTGCAGGTACGAAGGTATGTTAACAAGCCGAGACAATGCACAAATTGCTGGAAGCTTGGGCATTCAACCCCACGGTGTCGGGCTCTCAATGCTCGTTGCTTAAATTGCGGCTCAGAACAACATGCTCTCAACAATTGTCAAGCCAGCGCGCCCCGTTGTGCAAATTGTGACGGGTCCCACAAAGCCAATGACAGAACATGCCCGCACTTTGCGTTCCATCGTGACGTATTACATTTACAGGCCACAAAAGGACTCCCCTTCCGGTCTGCTGCAGCACAATTAAGGCAGGAAGGTAAATCTCCTCCATATCGACGGTATGAATCAACTACACCCGCTGACTCCTCTGACCACCAGCGTCCAGAGCAGCCTCCGGCACCACCTATTAGCCCACAACATTACCCCACCAATGATACCTTCCGTTTAGTTCACCTTAACTCCCCAGACCTATCCACCTCTAACAGGTTCGAGGGATTTACTAACTTGACCGATGATACTGAGTTTTGGAACATGACTGCCGAAGAGAACCTCATGGAATGTAACACAGTACCAGATATAGAGACTTCTCCCCAATCTCACTCCACCCAGTCGCAGCCTCGGAAAAAGCGTAAGGTTGCAAGTCCTATCCGGTCATTATCCCGGACCTCGAAACTCGGTTCCACCACACAGAAGTTGGTTATGCCTACCCACGATCCGGACTGTGGCTGCCATAACTGCGGCCGATTCTTTCTACTTCAGCACAAGACTTCTACCCGTACAGTACTCACCGAACATCTTCACAAATTTCTTTCCAAGCGAGCTCCAGCGGAAGATGCTCAAATTCACCCGACTCCTTGTTATTGTGTCACCCATATTTGTGAATCTGATCCTACGCCCAAGGACTTGATGCAGAGATTCCTGAAGGACAATAACCTGTTGGATTCTGACTTGACTAATATAGCGCTATCACAATCCCGATTTGATGTTCACCAACCTCCTGTCAATGTGCGTACCACCCTCACCACGCCTGATCCTCCCTGTAACCTTAAGCGACATGTTCCGTTAGCCGCTCCCCACTGCCCCAGATCCCGATGCTCCCAAACCTAGGGACATTCCCCCACAAACTCCTGCTAACCCTACGATACCATCATCTGACGAACCTTCCGATAAAGACTCATCATACCCCGAGCCCTCACAATCTCCTGTATTGATATGTCACACCAATATCCCACCTGACAAATGTGGATGTCCAATTTGTTTCCGTAATTACATCACACCCCATATCTGTGCCACGGATCCCTGCCTCCTTGCTCGGACGCAGGAATTTGTCACCACACGTACACTTCCCCCTAAACCCTGATGAAGATGTTACCTCCGCTTATCTATTTATGACACTCTGCGCCAAAAACTCCTCCACTGCCCCACCCTTGTTCCTAAACTAGTCACACAATTCACAGCTATTTCTGAAAAATGTACAGACCTTACATCTACCCCTTCACCTCCATCCACACAACCCTCTCCACACTCACAACCTTTACCAGACTCTCTTCAAGAGACCACTATTGTCGTTGACTCTGACAATCCTATTCTTGATGGCATATAACATTTTGCAATGGAATATAAACGGATACCAAACTCGCCTCCGTATGGGAGAATTACAACGATTACTTAAATTATATTCACCATTATGCATTTGCCTCCAACATGTAGGCAATTTTGTTGTCCCCCCCCAGGCATTCTACTGTTGCTGCTAGCTCCCCTATAACCCTTTCACATCTCCGAACGGCCATCCTTGTGCACTATAAGTGCGTATTTGTTCCTGTCACCCTTGACCCCAACCCTTTTCAAACAACTGCCGTCTCCATTTCATTACCAAACCTTCCTTCCTTGACTGTTTGCTCCTCCTACAATCAACCCTCCTGTCATTACAATACTTCAGACCTTCATCAAATAGTACAACAACTGACCCCACCGTACCTTATTCTGAGTGACTTTAACGCACACTCTCCCCTTTGGGGCAACCCAAACACAGACATCCCAGGCGATAAATTTGAAAAATATCTCCTTCATTCTACTCTTTGTTGTCTCAACTTTGACACCCCCACCTACAGATCTGCTACCCACTGTACATTTTCCGCTGTTGATCTTTCCATTTCCTCGGATGACTCAGCTCCTCTATTTGACTGGTCAGTTTTACAGGATCGCTTCTCCAGCGACCACTACCCTATACTCCTTAAGTATTTGTGCCCTGCATCCTCCCCTCAAATATCGAGTTATAATCTCTCTAAAGCCGATTGGACGTCTTATACGCACTCCTCTGCAGACGTTTCGGACTTCTCCCCTACCTCCTCCCCTGCACACAATTTTGATTATTTTTCGTCCTTCCTGAACTCCATTGCTCGCACTCATATCCCGCTTACCTCCTCGCTGACGCACCCTCGCCAGGCCCCTTGGTGGACGCCCACTCTAGCCCAAATGATAAAATTCAAGCATCGTGTGGAACGCCTTCTTAAGCGTCTGAGTGTTAGGCAGCGGCGTTTAAAGACTGTTTCCCCCCGACTTTTTTCCACTAATCGTTACTTTGACCTTATAACCATCACTATTGAAAAAATTGCCCTTAAAACGTTCTATAACAAGATCTGTGCAGTTGTCAAACGCAGTATCCTTGACAAGATACTTTCATGGCGATCATATATCTCGTCCTTCAATTCCCGCACCCCTCTCTCTACTTTATGGAAAAAGTTTCGCAGTATCAACGGACGCACTGTACGGCCTCCACTCTCTCCACTCAAAGACCCTGCCTCGGACTCGCTTACACATGACCCCCTTGACATCGCTGCCATACATGCCAAACATTTCTGTCACGTCAGCTCAGACCAGTCAGGCCACGTCAATTTCTTCGTTATAAATGTATGGAGGAATCTCGCCCGCTATCTTTTCATAGCGGGAAAACACATGAATATAACACCCCTTTTTCAATTCCGGAATTGCGACACGCTCTCGACCTGTGTACAGACACTACTCCTGGCCCGGATGGATTCTCGTACACTCTCATCCGTCACCTCCATCCACGTGCGCTACAACATCTTTTACAACTGTACAATCAGTTTTGGATAAGTAACTAGTTCCCACCGACTTGCTGGCATGCCTGCACTATACCCGTGCCGAAGCCTGGCAAAGATCATAGTCTTCCCACAAATTACAGACCGATTGTGCTTACCTCATGCCTCTGCAAATTAATGGAAAAAATGATCAATCCTCGACTTTTACATTACGCGGAGTCACATGCCTCCTATCCCCATCTCAGAATGGTTCACTCCCTGTCCGATCTACACTGCACTCACTTATTCGCCTGAACACCAAATTAACATGGAGACACAGGATTTTAAAAATTTACACGAGTCTGGCATGCGGGGTCCTCTTCCCTGCTTATTACAAAATTGTCTGTCTAAGCGTACATCTGAGGCGAAAAATAATGGACACCTATCGGACATTATGTCACAAATTAATGGAATACCACAAGGATGTGCCCTTAGCAGCTTACTCTTTATTATGGCGATCAATAGTGTCATACGCAGCCTCCCACCTGAAATATCGTATAGCTTGTATGTGGACGACTTCGCAATATATTATACTTCTCCCAGTCTGACTCACATACAACGGCGTCTCAACATTGCTCTAAAATCCATCCACTCTTTGGCATCCACTGCTGGTTTTCAATTTTCTGCTGAAAAGACTAACACCGTTGTATTCTATAGAAATATTCGACATTTTCGTTAACAGTCCATTACTCTCACCATGGGACATTCTAATATTCAGATCCTTCCACATACCAGGTTCCTTGGTTTAATCTTTGATACTCACCTCAATTGGAAGAGTCACATTGCCTGCTTAAAGGCCACGTTGCCTCCAGAGAATGAATGTTCTGAAAACAGTCCGCACGAGTCCATTGGGGCGCAGATCGCGCTACGCTTTTACTGTTCTACAGAGCTACCATCCTCTCAGCCCTAGATTATGGTAGCCCTGTCTATGGCACGGCCTGTGCTTCCACATTAGGAACCCTCGACAGCGTACACCATTTGGGCATCCGCATTAGCTCGGGGCATTCCGTTCCTCTCGTGTCTCCAATATCCTAAGTGAGGCTGGGACCTTACCTCTAGCCTACCACCGTCGATTAGTCCTCATGCGTATGGCTGTTCGCCTCCGTCATGACCCAACTCTACTAGAACTATTCCGTTCCACAGATAACTATCGTTCAAACATTCCAGTGCCATTCCCAATGTTGTCTCGCCCATTGCTCTCCACTTACAGTATCACCGTTCCTCCCATAACTCCCCCTCCTAGTCACATCACTCCGTGGACCCTAAAACACCCTACAGTTTGCTTTCACTTAGCGGATCAACTTGATGCCCAAGCCCCATCTCAATGTCGACATCTCGCTTTACAACATCTTGATGATCACATCCCGGCTGTTTTCATTTACACCGATGGCTTGAAAACTGCGGATGCCGTGGGTTGCGCTGCAGTCTCATACCATGGCTTGTATCAAAGTACCTTCCACCATCACTCCACGGCTTTCACAGCTGAATTATGGGCTATTCACGGTGCTTAAAGCACCATCTCTTCATTGTCCCGGAAATCTCCACGGGTCGTTATCTGTAGGACTCAAAGAGAGCACTGCAAGCCTTATGTGTATTTGCCCCCAACGACCCATTGGTCAAGACTATCATCCACACAATACACAAATTACAGTGCGCTACTCGTTCCATCACACTGTGCTGGATCCCCGCGCATGTAGGAATTCCCGGGAATGAGCGTGCAGACTTCCTCGCTAAGCAAGCGTGTCATTCTTACAGTTTCTTACAGTAGATCCTCTGGAAAAAGGCAAACTATGCCTGTGTATCCAGCTCAGTACCAGTACTTGCACTGCTGCGGTCGTTCACGGTGTTGGCGGCGGCGGTAGCAGACGCAACATTTTTACTATTCTGTATTTTTGTTTTATAATCAAACTTCAAATCTTGTCTTCCCCATGCTTTATCAAGATTACTTTCCAAACTCTCTTATTGATTCGGAATCGACTACATACTGGGGCAGTGCGTTCCACTCATTTACCACTCTATCACAAATGAGTTCTTCGCCTTCTCAAGCCTATTTCTTTCTTTGTAAATTTTCTTATTGTCCTCTCGTTCTTGTTCCCTCCCGCATCAAGAAGATACCTTCGACACATCCTCATCGTACTTTCCTGACACTATCTTAAAAGTCTCTATCATATCCCCTCTCTTTCTCCTATATGCCAGTGTCGGAAGTCCCGGTGTCCTCAACCTCTGCTCATAGCCCGCGTTCTTCAACGTTGGTACCAGCTTGCTAGCTCTTCTCTGCACTTTCTCCACTGCTTCTATATCCTTTACCATATATGGAGCCCACACCCCGTTTTCATATTCCAGGTGTGGCCTAACCAGCGCTGTATATAGATTCCTGAAGATTTCTTCGTCAAGTGACACAAATGTCCTCCTTATCAGCCCTACAATTCTATTGGCTTTGTTTATCTTTTCCGCTAAATGTTCTGAGAAATTTAACTTATTATCTATCACTACTCCTATATCCTTTTCTGCACTCACTGCCTCCATCGCTTCATACATACTGTATCCTACCTTGTCTATCTTGCTGGTTCCAATCCTCATGTACTTGCATTTTTTTGGATGAAAAGGCATTAACCAATGCTCAGACCATCCCTTCATGCCCTCCACATCTCCTTGAAGCAAACCTATATCTTCCTTACTCCTCACTCTTCTATACAGTTTAGTGTCATCCGCATACAGGTATACCTCACTTCCATTAGTTATAAGTCAGGCAAGTCGTTGATAAATATAACGAACAGCAGTGGTCCCAACACAGATCCCTGAGGTACCCCACTTGTAATTTCCCTCCACCCCGAGCCTATTCCATTCACCAATACCCTCTGTCTCCGATCTTTCAGGAAGGCTTCTATCCATTTCACACATTTCTCCCCTATATTATAGCTTCTAACTTGTCTATTAACCTTTTATGTGGGACCTTATCGAAGGCCTTCATAAAATCGCAATATACCACGTCTATTACATCACCATCTTCTAGAATTTGCATCCAATCATATACCACCTTAATTAGCTGTAGTACCGTCGACCTCCCCGGCAAGAATCCGAACTGTCTCCCACTGAAAAGTTGGTTTGACTTCATATGATCCATTATTCCTTCTCTAATAAACCGTTTCCATTAGTTTACACACAACACTTGTCAAACTGACTGGTCTATAATTTCCTGGGTCATTTCTCTTTCCCTTCTTAAATATAGCTTTATGTTCGCCTCTCTCCAGTCCATCGGGATTTGTCCTGTATTAAACGATACCTCAAATAACATTTTCAATGGCTCTACTAACATCTCCCTCCTTCCTTTATGATTCTTTGGGTGTATCCCATCCGGGTCCCGGTGACTTACTTCTGTTCATTTTTTCTATAGCCCCTCTTATTCTAGCATGGGAACACTCTACTAGTTTCTAGTGCCGGTGCCTGTTTGAATGGGAATAGTAGGCACGGCACCCTCCGACTCCACGGTTAGTACCACCCCCCGCCCCCGCCCAAAGTATTTCCCCAGCACCTCTGCTCGTTCTCCTTAGCAGTCTCCGCTCTACTCCCATCATTCAACCCCCACCCACCAGCTCTGGGATCCCTACTCGTTCTTGTTAAGTTTTTTCCTGAATGTACTTCCAGAATATTTTTGGTATTATCCTTCACATTTTATAGCTATCTCTCTCTCCCTCTCCTTCACCCCACCCCCCCTCCTTGTTTCCCACCTTATTTTATTGTTTATTTGTCTAACGTTCCAGATCCACTTCCTTAGTCCTCTAGACTAGACCCCCCGTTCTTTTTTAACAATTTTAATTCTTTCCCACAATCGTTTCTTTCTTCTAATCAATATCCAAAGCTTTCTTTTCATT
The DNA here is from genome assembly GCA_032716605.1 of Paralithodes platypus. Classification (NCBI taxonomy): domain Eukaryota; kingdom Metazoa; phylum Arthropoda; class Malacostraca; order Decapoda; family Lithodidae; genus Paralithodes; species Paralithodes platypus. Next base: position 17,233,293 of record CM064570.1, on the reverse strand, counting down.
GGCAATTCTGGGTTAGTTCTATTTCCTCAATTTTGTTTTATCCTTATATTCCCTTACTGGTACCTTTTTGGATACAGCATTCTCCAGTTGACTCTAATTTTCCTCCACATTCCTTCAGCGTCCTTCACCGTTCAAATATTCCCCCCATTCAATTGTCCCACACACCGTTCTCAGCAGCTCATAACTCTGCTCTATCATACATGTATATTTTTCTATTGCTTTTATTATTCCCTCTCCGATTTAATGTTACAAACTAAAGCTTATACAGGCATGGTCACTACGACCTATAGGGCTAAATCCACATTAACATGTTCCACTATATCCTCTTCATTGCTAAAAAATCAAATCAAGTACACTCCCCTGCGTCCCCCATCTCTATATCTGTCATCTCTACACTATGTTGCGTTTTACAAATAATCTCTCACTTTCTCTATAAACTTATTTTCCATGCTACCCCTGTCCCGCTGAGAGTAGTACAATTTGCCCAGTGAATCCTTGGCAATTGATGAAATCGTCCAATCAAAATTTTATATTGTTCTCTCTATTATCTATCTCCTCCATTTCTTTCAGGAGGTTATCATCCTCTCCCCTGCTATTATTTGGGCTTCTATATATAGAGGCAATTAGAATTGATACTCTTACACATTTTTACTTCAATACAAAACATACTCACAATACTGCGGTCCTCATATCCCACCTCATTAACCTTGAGCTCTTTTCTTACATAATAAACAGTCCTCTTCAAACCTCTGCTCTAATAGCATTTCTCTCATATAAACCTCAAACAACCCTCCAAAATATATTCCACCAGTTCACTCTTCCAATTATAACACTTTTTGGTCTTAATTCCTGTAGGGCTATGATATAAGGTTTTTCCTCTTCATCCTGCAAACTACATATCAGTTCTCTTTTCTTGTCCTGAGTACACAAATCCACATACCTAAACATACACCTTAATCCATCCTACCATTCCTCCAGCAATTACACCATGCCGCTCCTCCAGTTCCGTACCCTACTCCCCTGTTAGCAGCTACTGGGTCGGCCTCTTTGTCTCCTGTCTCTCCCTGTGACACCTCCAACCCGTTCTCCTCCTCCGTCACAACTCTCATCACATTGCTCCCCTCCCTGATCTCCCCCTCCTTTCGACTCTTATAAAACCAACTTTCCTCACTTTTCCGTCCCTCACTCTCCAGTAAAAATTTCTCTTTGCTCCTAATCAAACTTGCCATTATTTTTGATAAGCATTTTATTGTAATTCCTTAATTTTTTTCCTTTGTTCTCTAGACTCAAATCCTTCTTTAGCCTTTATGTGTTTCGTTTTATCATTGTTATTATTGAGCCTCCAACTAAAATTTGTCACAGTCTCCGCCACTACCCTAGTTTTAAACTGTACCCTTATAGGTCGCATCTCTGACCCTTTATATAACCTATCCTACTGATCTCATACACCTGCCCTTCCCATCCATATTCAGTCCTCATCCACACCTTTTCAAGACCTCCTTCACGGTCTCCATATCCCTCACTTTTCTCACTCCATTATCATTCATATGGTCTCTAGATCGCCATACAAGATTACACCCCTATCCCTGTCCATGGCCTCCCTCACGACAGTCTCTTGTGTTCTTCATGACCATCTACAACTGCACTCTCAAAACTCTGTTTGGTCATTGCCATTTCTTCCTTTTGCTCTTGCATAATATCCTCCAAAAGCTTGACTTTTTTGTTTTACTATCCACCGTAAAGCAGTCGACTCCTTTAACTTCCGTTTAAAACGTCCTTCGTATTCCTTCCGCTGCTCCTTCAATGCCATATTCTCTGCTCAAAGTTCATATAACCCTGTCAATAACATCTCTAGGCTCTCATTAACTGCCAAAAAAAAGGCCTGCATTCACTTCCTTCGATAGGGCCTATTCCCTTCCCCACCTATCACACCCACACATTACACCACAGTGCCTTAAACGTTCTCACCAATATCCCCCTTAATTTCTCCGTATCACTCATCCACTTTTCCAAATTCTTCACAACAATACTAACCTCTTCTAACTTCTTATCTGTGCTCGTGATCCCGAAAACGTTGTAACCTTCCTTACGACTCCGTCATACCCGAAATTCCCTCTGCCATGTATGTTTACAAACTCAACAACTCACAACCATACCGCTTTGTCCCGTCACTACACACTCTTATTACACTATATATCAACCCTCCACCACCCCAATATATCCTCCAAACCTTCACTAAATCCTTCCTCTTCTTTATTGTTAGCCCCGTTATGTACTCGATATCCTTGAATTAATTGACTATTCCCAGAACATATGCCGGGAGCCTCAAACTTGCGTCCGCCTTCCGCCATTAGGTGGGTCATGGTGCACCCTCTACTACTTTGCTGCGTTCGGAGGATATGCTCCCTGTCCTCCGTCGCCATGTTTATGCAAGCTTGGCGAGTTGAGTGGATGAGCGCAACCATTAACTGGACACCTTCGCTCCCAGTTTAGGATGACATACACTTGTGGCCCTCGTACAACTTAATGGTTCTGTGCAGACCAAACCCTATTAACTAGAGTACGTTTAGGCCCACACACGCCTCAAAACACATGGTTACCTGATGTCCACCCCTCGTGGTCCACCACCTGAATGCCAAACATTGCCATACATCATTGACTGTTTTTCACTTTCTTTTTGTATTGGTCCCGGTTTGCATCTGAAAGACGGAGATTCTTGCTGAACACCTCAATTACATGGCACCCTCTCTGACTAAGACTCTTTCAATTTCACCCCTATTCGTCCACTTCCTGAGAGCGCTAAATTTATACAATGACATATAACTACTGACATGATATGTGACTTTAAACTCTGTACCACCTCCTCCACCAATAGCCTTGAGGAGGGCCTAGGACAGTGGGCTAGTATAAAATAAAAGGCTCATAACAACAACACAACAAGTCCTTAACCTAGTGAAGTGCGCCATTGGGGGTTATGCAGACACCTCTGCCTGTGCGCATGTATTTTTTGAGCTGTTTCCATCACTAAAATATTTATTTTACCAGATAAATAGCAATTACTACTTCTCCATATGCGCCTATTATAGGTTGATTATAAAGGTATAAACCTGTTACACCAATAAAAAAACAAGTGGAAACAGCTTTTGGATGGTCAAAATCGGCGATTTACAAGCCGGGAGTTACAGAATGTCTGGCTGAGGCAACCTCCTTTCCCGCCACTTTTCCCCAAGTCTGGAGAGACACGGTCGATCGATACTCTCTCTCTCTCTCTTGCACTCGCTCTTGCTACCAGTGATGACAATGCACTGCTTGCAACTCAGTAATGTTAGCACGAAAATATAGACAGGAAAAGGATATAACAGGGAAAATAGGTGCTTAACCTGAAGGAGGGGAGGAAACTGGGGAAGGAGGGGAGGTGGAAGGAAAGGGATATTTGGATGGCCCAGGGGCAAAAAAAAACAAAAAAAAAAAAAAAAAATTGTTTTCTGTTGTCGGTGTTTTAAATTGGTTTTCCACCCGGACTCTGAAGCGTCTTCCCGCAGTCCGCCGGGGAAATCTTAAGAGTCTTCCCGCCCAGTTCCCGGGTTAAACCTCATGTTCTACCTCATTGTTCCACCA
>CM064570.1:17185990-17229575 GCA_032716605.1 Paralithodes platypus | reverse complement strand
AGCATGTAGCATACAAGATGTTCATGATCCAGTAGATACCTAATAATACACATGGGAGGAACATAAACAGTAGTCACTTATTATAATAATGAATCTATACTTGGAATAACTAAAAGGTTGCAGGCAACAGTACTGCGCCGGTAGCCTACTACCGCATAGGCTACTTCGCTTCTCTCACTCTGTCTCCCCTCCGAGTCCGTATGCGCCCTACGCAACAGAACTCCGGACACAGCAGCAAAACGACAGTGCAGTTAATTGATACATGAAAGTATTAATAGTGTTGTCTTGTGTGTGAGTAATGTGTATTGTAAAGTGTTATAGATATATACTTAAAGAGAGCTGCAATGCCTAGTAAAAGAAAGATATATCCCACTCATCATCCCCATGTGTTCTAGCTAGCAGGCCAAGTCACAGGAACAACGAGTCCCAGCACCGAAAGCGAGAACCCAGGAGAAGACTGTAGAGAACACAAGGACAGATAAATTACGTTACTCTACTATACCGGCACTACGAGCGAGCTGTAGTCTCGGGTGCTAAACTCCCTCCTGGCTCGGTATGCAAATCAAGGCTAAGTCCTCGTCCCTCTACAGAAAACTCCTGGGCATGGTCGGGCTCTTACACATGGCACCAGTCTAGTCACAAATGGGATGATGAGCGGGGCATATAACTCGTGAACATGTAGAACGTTCACCAACTATCCTCATCAAGAAGATCGCTGTTCACATTAACCCCTTAAATCTAATACATGTAAATATATGCTTGTCCTAAGAGTAATACGAGAGGTGAGTGCTGAAACTCCTTTAGGACCTCAAGGGAAGGTTATGCATTTAAATAGAGAGAAGAATGAAATGAGAGTAATGTCGTCAGAGAGAAAGAGTGCAACCGTGAGAAGTGGGGAGAGAGAGCAAGGGATGTTAGAATCTCAAAGGTTCTAGGCAACCGGTCAAGGAACACACAGCCAACCTCCAGGCAGTGTGCTGTACGACAACATGGGCCCAGCCCAGGCAGGCAACAATGGACTACCAACCCTATCGCGCCTAGCTATAAGGGCAAGGCTGCCAACCAGTCCATACGTCTGGCAACCACCCGGCCGGCAGCGCGGCGTGTTGCTACCCTCTTGCTCTGAAGCCCAACTCACTCTCTCTCTCTGAATTCCCATTATCCTATCTATCAACTTCTCTATTGATACTACATATTAAATGGAAGGTCTCGACATGGCTTAAAACAAAACCCACCACTGGTTAGCACATGACGAGACCTTTGCAGAGATACAAAGAACATAGTTATAAGTTGTCACACTCAATATACATTGCGGCTGACGGTAGCCAGATCACGGGCGGTACAGTGGAGTACCAAGGAGTACAATCAGGTTGCGTTGCCCAGCACTGGGGTGCGTCACAGCCCCCCCAAGATTTTAGATAATCGACCTTAGAAGCATTATCAAAATCTGACAGGCAACCAACCGACCTGCTACCCTTAGCTGCCACTAATTGCAAAAGGTGCACAACAACTGAAGTGTGAATTATACATAAAACACAATATTGCATGCATCATGCTACAACAATAAAGAGTTACAAAACTAAAAAAAAAGAAAAGAGTTTTCTCGTTTATTTTATTGTTTTATAATCTTTTTGGACGGCGTTTATGTATAGCCTAATTTTACTCCTGCTCAACCCACACACCGTGCACGACTATCTTGGATCATCAACCCTTGATAGACAATCTGCTATCACGTTCTCACTCCCGGCAATATGCTGAATGTTGAGATTATACTCTTGGAGCATTAGGGACCACCTGGTCAACCGCATATTCCGATTGTGAAACTGATTTAGGAATTTCAAGGGATGATGGTCCGTATAAATCGTCACTACCGGGCCGTAGGCTGGAACATAAACTTCGAAATGTTTGAGCGACAAAACGATAGCCAGAAGCTCCTTCTCTATAGTCGAGTAATTCCTTTGTGCCGAATTAAACTTGCGAGAAAAGAAGCTCACTGGGTGTTCCAAGCCCTCGGAATCAGTCTGCAGTAACACTGCCCCGGCACCCACACCGCTGGCATCAGTCGCCAGCTGAAAACTCCTGGAGAAGTCTGGGGCCCTCAAAATCGGATGTGTACACAGCAGGTGCTTGACTAGGTCGAAAGCCCTCTGACACTCCGCAGCCCAACAGAACTTCACTGACTTCGACAGTAGATCAGTTAACGGTGCTAAGACAGTAGAGTATCCCCGGATGAAGCGCCTATAATAGCCTATCATACCTAGGAACCGCATGACCTGGCGCTTAGTGGTGGGCCTGGGAAACATATTGATAGCCTGTATCTTGCTCAGGGGGGGGCACACCCGGCCTAACCCGACCACAAAGCCAAGATACTGCACAGTAGCCTTTACAAACTCGCACTTCCTCAGGTTCACCACCAGCCCAGCATCGTGCAACTTCCTAAACAGGGTCTCTAAGTGCCTTAGGTGATTTTCAAAATCGTCATCATATACTATCACGTCATCAAGGTAGACCGTGCAGTTAGGGATTTCGTCACAAATATCGTTCATCAGGTTCTGAAACGTGGCAGGTGCGTTCTTAAGCCCATAAGGCATTACGTTACATTGGTAGGTCTTGCCATCTACCACAAAACCACAAACTTGCTTAGCTCGGTCCGACAGGGGTACTTGCCAGTAGCCTTTTACAAGATCAATTTTAGTAAGGTACTTTGCATTCCCTATCTTGTCCACGCTGTCGTCAACTCGAGGCAAAGGGTAAGGGTTGGTAGTGGTCAAGCCATTTAGCCTACGAAAATCTATGCAGAACCGCACCTTGCCGTCAGGTTTTGGCTGCAACGTGACGGGTGATGTCCACTTCACATAACCTTCAGTGATCATCCCTCTCTCAACCATGTACTTAAACTCCTCCCGTAAAGCTGGCAACTTTACCGGGGGCACACGGTAGGGCACTGACTTGAAGGGCACATTATCACAGACGTCCACGTCGTGCGTTACCTGAGTAGTGAGACCTGGGTGTTCGGCGAAAACAGAGGGGTATGACCTGAACAGGCCTAGGACAGCAGCACCCTGGTGCTCAGGCAGGTGACTTACAGCTTGCCTAGCCTCTTGTTCAGTATTCCCCGCCCACTGTTCCGCGGAAATGACACAGTCCCAGCTATCCTCCTCAGCAGCATGACTGTCCCCACCTCCTTCTCCACCCTGGCCGCTGCAGGCCAGCACAGGGACAGTGAGAGGCTCTGAGGGGCGTCTCACATACTCTTTCATGAGGTTAACATGACATAACTGATGTTTTTTCCTACGGTCAGGTGTTGCAACGAGATAATCAAGGTCGGACAGTTTCTTAGCCACCACATACGGCCCAATGAACTTGGCAGAAAGGGGGTGTCCAGGCAAAGGTAAAAGCAACATTACCTCCTGACCCACCGAAAACTCCCGAAGCTTCACCTTGGCGTCATACTGGTGGCTTCATGACCGCCTGTGCATTAACCAAGTTATTACCTGCCGCTGCCATGCAACCTATAAGTCTCTCCCGGCTCTCAAGGACATATTTAAGTACAGACCCGGCTTCTCTTCGCCCTCCCAGATCTCTTTCACCATACTTAAAGGTCCTCTCACATTATGGCTAAAGACTAGCTGATTTGGACTGAACCCCAGGCTCTCTCCTGGGACTTCACGTGCAGCGAACAGAACATACGGCAGACCCAAATCCCAATCAGTGTCATGTTCTGCACAGTAACAGCGTAGCATACTCTTCAGGGTCGAGTGCCACCGCTCCAAGACTCCCTGACTCTCGGGATGGTAGGCTGACGACACTACAGAACATATACCGTGCAACTGAAGGGTTTGCTTGAACAATTTGGATGTAAAATTGCTCCCCTGGTCTGACTGCACCTCACGTGGAAATCCATAACGGGAACAGAACAATAATAAGTTTTTAACAACTGCCTTTGCCGAGCCGTTTCTCATGGGGTATGCGTCCGGGTATCTCGTAGCCACATCCATGATTGTCAACAGGAATTTATTGCCACTACTAGTAGGCGGGAAAGGGCCAACCAAATCTACTACAACTTTGCTGAACGGAGGCCCGGTAACAGGTATGGGAAACAAAGGTGCCTTCGGGATTGTCTGGTTAGGCTTCCCCGTTGTCTGGCAGGTCGCACACCCAGCCACCCATGCACAGACATCAGCCTTGACCCCAGGCCACCAGAAAAACCTGCCCAATGCCGCCAATGTTTTTGTTACCCCCAAATGACCCGCCACCGGCACATCGTGCGCCAGACACAATAAGGACTCTCTATACTTATTTGGAACAACCACCTGGTCTACTACCCTCGCACCACCCTCCCACTTCGATTTGGGGTCTAAAAATCTGCGGTACAATATCCTGTTGAGCCTAAAGAAATCTTCCGGCTTCGCATCCCCATCTTCCTCCAACTCTATGGCACCATTGCTATAACGAGCTAGGCTAGCGTCTTGCAGCTGCTGCTCACTAATGTCCCCGGGCGTCAATGCATCAAGATGGTTTTGTAATAAGACATTACCCCGGCTAGTAGGCTCTACTGCCTTAGTGGCTCTCGCTACAGCTCTTGCCTCACGCGAAGTCTTACCCAACTCTGCCTTGTTACACACCATCTCTGGGCCAGAGTCAACTCCCGTGTTTATTATAGGTCCAAGTACCGAATCACCGAGAAGTGCAGCAGAATCAATGTCCCTTTTCCTGCCCTTAGCAACCTTCTCCTGATCCTTCCTCCACTGTCCCCGAGGTTGAGTGCTAGGCTGTGCAGGAGCCGCAGAGCGAGATCGGGTTACCACACAGGCCATCTCATCCTGTTGGCACCTCCCAACCCATTCCCGATTCTCACCATCCACGTCGGCCGCCCTCTCGGCAACGACTAAGGGTGGAGTCCCGGAAGTGGGCACCGCAAAGTCGTTGCCGAGAAGAAGGTCGACGCCCTCAACTGGCAAACACTCAACGATCCCTACATCCAGCTCCCTGCACACCTCTCCCACTCTCAACTCCAACCTCACAAGTGGGTATGACCTCGTAGCATTTATACCCTGCACCACAACAACTCTGGCCGCATTTATCGGTTTCCCTGTGAAGTTCCTCAACAAAGTTTGCGAAGCCCCCGTATCCCTCAGCAAGTCAACCCTCCGTAGTTCACTCCCCCAGCTCACAAACCCGTGTCCCCGATGGCTACAGAAAGTGTCCCGGACAGGTGTCGAGCCTTCCGTACGCTTCTTTACCGCGTGTGCCTCAGCTGCTGACAACCTACCCCGGGCAGTTGCTGCAGCCTTCAGAGACACACCGATACTGTGAACCAATGACACCGGCTTAGCGGGAGTGTTACTAGGGCACTCACGTGAATAATGGCCTAGCTTCTGACATTTGTAACATTTCACATCCCCAATGGGCTTCTTCCCTTGTGCGGGCGAAGAAGGGGCCTGACCTTTAGTAAACGGGAGAGGCTTGTGTTTGTAGGTGTTATTAGGTGCAATGCTTTTAGTGTGGTTATGTGTGTCATAGGATTTGTTATTATCGAACTCTGGTGGGTGGGGTATAGCGCCCCTTCTGCCCTGACTCAGCCCTCTGAGCGGCACCGCAACCACGAATCAATGATAATCTGAGGTCTGCCATCTTGGCAGCCTCCTCTACTGTCTTGGGACATTTTTCCTTAATGTTCAGCGTTAGATCGGTTCCAGTACATTTGTAAAACTGTTCCAGATAGAAAAGTTGCTTAATTTCCTCAGCCGACTCTGCGTGCTCGGACCGAAACCAGTTATTACATGCATCTGTTAAGTCCCGTGCGTGCTCCATAAAACTGACGTCGCTCTTCTTATTCACGCCACGGAACTTCAATCTATAAGTTTCGGGTTGCAGTTCGTAGGCCCGGAGCACAGCCTCCTTCACCAGTCCATACACGACACTCTCGTCCAGTGACAGTGCATCGTAGGCTTTCAACCCCTTACCCACTAGACGTGATGAAACTAATGCTGCCCATTTAACCTTCGGCCAGTCATACTCACGACACTTCTTTTCGAAACGAGCAAAAAACTCAGTCACTGCTGTCTCATCAAATGCGGGTACTAACTTAATTAAATGCGAAAGTGAGTCTGTAACCCGGTGCCCACCACCGAGATGACGCCCCATGGTCTCTACTCTAGACTTCTCGACATCCATTTCAGCCTGGTACCTGGTTGCATCCTGATTGGCTTGGATTCTAGCAACCTCTATGCGTTCTATACTAGCCTGTTGTATCTGAGTCTCCTGCAGCTTAATCCGTTCTATACTAGCCTGTTGACTCTCTCGCAACTTAAGCTTAGCTAGTTCTAGCTGAAATAACATCTCAGGAGACAGGCCTGGGGGGGGAGAGCACAAAATGGGGGATCCACACCGAGACGTGTTTACGGGTAAGCCAGCTTGCCATTGAGAACCCTCCTGCTGCATCGTGCTAAGACTCGCTGGCTGAGGGCCCAGCTCAGGGGTAGAGTGGAATGGAGGCTTGGAGGGAACCCCCCAAGACCCCACTCCACCCACCGCCCCATCGCCATCACCCAACAAACATGCCACCAAATTCTTCTTGGGCCAACTGTCAGGACAGTCCCGCCCCAAAACCGTGGCTAAACAGCGAAGACCGTAACAATCAATAGCCTGCAGGCGCTGTTCGGTCAAAGGTGTCTGCAAAAATGCCCGGGCATCCCTCTCTCCACTTATAACACTCCCCTCCCTAAATATCTGCTGTACTTGCTGATCACTAGGCTGTACCGTGTTATCCTCCCCCGTAAATGATGAGTCATTAGACATAGTGCTGGTTATACAATTGCTGTTCATAAAAAAAAAAAGTGCTTATTACTAATTGCAGTCTCGACTCACAAAATGTTAAAGATGCTTGAATGACTCTACTCTAGACACCTAACGAAACAATCTGCAAGTCCACCAATACAATAATGACACAATCAAAATTCCTCCAATATGCAAGAAAATTCTAGCCAGCTCTACTAGGTAGCATAGAATAGTTCTCCAAAAAACATGTGATAGGATACTACTGAATCTTGTGCAAGGTCGCCATTTTGTTACGGCTGGATCGGCAATACATATTCGGGATTCTTGATCGTAGGACAGAAATGGCTTAAGTGACAACGACACGCTCGATTCCAGTCCCAAATACTATATGCTCCAGACAACAAAAGCACCAACGCCCTACAGAGTTATCGTCTACGGTAACGAGGTACCTTAACTCGGCGAAAGTGTACAACAAGGGTAGGCTATGAGGCTAAACTCCCTCAGACATTTATAGGTTACGTTATTACTAAAGAAATGCAATACTCAAGAAACTACGTTAATATTAAGCCTCTAATAATGTAGAATAGAAGCAGGCTAAAGGTATGACAGTGAAATGCTAAATGACAAATGTACACGCCTACTTGAAAGCGCGTGCACTACACTAACTGTCCCCTACTAACATGCACTAGCATGTAGCATACAAGATGTTCATGATCCAGTAGATACCTAATAATACACATGGGAGGAACATAACCAGTAGTCACTTATTATAATAATGAATCTATACTTGGAATAACTAAAAGGTTGCAGGCAACAGTACTGCGCCGGTAGCCTACTACCACATAGGCTACTTCGCTTCTCTCACTCTGTCTCCCCTCCGAGTCCGTATGCGCCCTACGCAACAGAACTCCGGACACAGCAGCAAAACGACAGTGCAGTTAATTGATACATGAAAGTATTAATAGTGTTGTCTTGTGTGTGAGTAATGTGTATTGTAAAGTGTTATAGATATATACTTAAAGAGAGCTGCAATGCATAGTAAAATAAAGATATATCCCACTCATCATCCCCATGTGTTCTAGCTAGCAGGCCAAGTCACAGGAACAACGAGTCCCAGCACCGAAAGCGAGAACCCAGGAGAAGACTGTAGAGAACACAAGGACAGATAAATTACGTTACTCTACTATACCGGCACTACGAGCGAGCTGTAGTCTCGGGTGCTACACTCGCTCCTGGCTCGGTATGCAAATCAAGGCTAAGTCCTCGTCCCTCTACAGACAACTCCTGGGCATGGTCGGGCTCTTACACATGGCACCAGTCTAGTCACAAATGGGATGATGAGCGGGGCATATAACTCATGAACATGTAGAACGTTCACCAACTATCCTCATCAAGAAGATCGCTGTTCACATTAACCCCTTAAATCTAATACATGTAAATATATGCTTGTCCTAAGAGTAATACGAGAGGTGAGTGCTGAAACTCCTTTAGGACCTCAAGGGAAGGTTATGCATTTAAATAGAGAGAAGAATGAAATGAGAGTAATGTCGTCAGAGAGAAAGAGTGCAACCGTGAGAAGTGGGGAGAGAGAGCAAGGGATGTTAGAATCTCAAAGGTTCTAGGCAACCTGGTCAAGGAACACACAGCCAACCTCCAGGCAGTGTGCTGTACGACAACATGGGCCCAGCCCAGGCAGGCAACAATGGACTACCAACCCTATCGCGCCTAGCTATAAGGGCAAGGCTGCCAACCAGTCCATACGTCTGGCAACCACCCGGCCGGCAGCGCGGCGTGTTGCTACCCTCTTGCTCTGAAGCCCAACTCACTCTCTCTCTCTGAATTCCCATTATCCTATCTATCAACTTCTCTATTGATACTACATATTAAATGGAAGGTCTCGACATGGCTTAAAACAAAACCCACCACTGGTTAGCACATGACGAGACCTTTGCAGAGATACAAAGAACATAGTTATAAGTTGTCACACTCAATATACATTGCGGCTGACGGTAGCCAGATCACGGGCGGTACAGTGGAGTACCAAGGAGTACAATCAGGTTGCGTTGCCCAGCACTGGGGTGCGTCACAATGTCTACCCAAAAGTATCTCTCTCTTCTCTCTCTCTCTCTCAAAGTACAGTATAATGGCATCCTTCGTTTATATCTATCTATTTATCTATCTATCTATCTATCTATCTACCTATCTAAGTATCTATGGTATTTACGTACCCTCTATTTAATAATCTATCTATCTACATACCCACTTATACCTACTTATCTAAACAGATATTACAATTTATACCTCTCCCTTCACCTGTCAATGTATCTATTTTATTATAAACGAATATAGATAATATAGATAAGTATATAGAGAAGTACGAGTAAAGCTATGAAATGCGACGTTATTTTAAACATTGGCTACCAGCTATAGTTGTTCAGCATCTTTAGCATTTATATATTTGTAATGCCCTGTACCGAAAATCCCGCAACCCCAGTACCGTACTACCCGAGTTGACGTCTGGGATAACGTAAAATAGTCGTTGATGGCGAAGTCTAATAAACCCATCACGTGAATCACCACGAGACTATCACCTGGTTCTTTCAAGGAGAACTAAGGTTGTTATCCTATTGAACGTCCGTGGTAGTACAGTGGGTTAGCGGGCGGGTCTGGTTGACCTACTGAGGTAAGCTTGGTTCACACATACACGGATTAACATCCCGTCCGGCCCCGACCTCTTAATTCGCCTGCAAACGGGCAAGGACGCCAGCAAAATCGCCTATGGTCGGTACAGGGACGTGTGGTGTCGCCAGAACACGGGACGCGGGGCGGGAGGTGGCGAACATTTGGTGCATGCATAAAATGGTTGGCGTGGGCCGGGGCAACTGCCACAAAACGTGTCAGGCCGGGACATCGACGGCACAAACACGGGAGCAGTCGGCGTCTAGACGCCGACGAACGGGTTAAGAACGGCGGAAAAAAAACGTTGGAAGGAGAGTCGGTGATGTGGCAACGTCGTGTCACGTGACCACGCCGCACGCCAGGACGCGGTCGGCGTCCATAAAAGGCCGAGCGGGGCACAGTTGTTGGTTGCACTCCTGGTATAGCTGTACTTGAGCATGTAGATTGCTTTGGTCGTCCATGTTGAGGAGATGTTGCTTCGTCTGGGGCACCTGGTTGACTGTACAGGTGTGTCTGTGGCACGCCCCTTTTATATCATGAACGGTGGCCATCGGAGGGCCATCGGCGACGACACTGCGACCAATGTATTGTGGCCGCAGTGCCGTCACAGTCCGGCCGTGACACAGACTTCTCAGGTCGCCGTCCAGAGGGACTGGTCATGGCACCAAGTCGCCGTCGCCGTCAGGACCATGAGACGATGGACCCCGTCGATTCGCCATCCAATTGCCGTCCTGCACCGTCTGCCAGCGGCGTATCGTGTTGAAACAGCCATCGTGGCCACTCGTGCTCCAGATTGATGCCGTCCTGCCTATTTATTTTGGTCGTGGCCGGACGGGACGTTAATTCGTGTATGTGTGAACCGAGCTGTAGCTAACCAGGGTTCGAACCCTGCGCCACGCATCTCAAAACCTGGGGAGTTTTCGGGAGGGTTAAATTCCCTTCGTACACCCAGCATTTCAATATTCTGCATCGTGTTATTGTTATAGCCTTTCTTTTCAGTTGAGGGTAAATTGTCATGGCCTATCTTTATTTACTCGGGCATTACGCAAAGATTGAGGTGAAATATAGTGTACGTTATGAAAACTTGGCATTTTTTAGGATACGGAGACATTGTAGTTTCCTATTTGTCCAGTAACTATAAAGAAATCCGCAACACAGGGATTCAGTTTACCCTCAGCTGAACAATATAAACAGACTATAGTTAGCTGAAAGTTAAGGGGAAATATTGGTTTATTCTCAACCCCCTTCTCCTTCATGTTTAGCCCCATTAGTTCTCAAATGTTAAGACTTCTGCCAATTTCTTTGTCAATATTAAGACCTTTTGTGCCACTTAGGTGTCGATTTTTTTCTTGCGAGCGTTAGCGAGCCTTTAATTTAGGAGGATATTTGTCTACCAAAAATGAAAAAAATTATCTCGAAGGGGGGTCTTGGGGGTATTTTCTAAAGCTTGATGGAGGTCTCGGTAGGAAACTATAAATAATTATAATACATAAATACATGAACAAATAAATACAACTAAATACAAAGTGGTGATGGGCTGGTCTATCAGAGTGAGAGCTGAGCAATCTCTGCCATACCCATAGCTTACTCTGACTGTTCCTTTAACTTATATATTTTCTAGATCTCGAGTGACGGCGTCTCTTACGTGGATTGACCTCCCAATCTACCAAGATTGGAAGCCAAAGCGTCACATTTTCCCCTTGCCCCTCAATTTTCTCTTCATAATTGCTGAGGGGCACAGGGCCCTGGGTGGGACTTTGGTTTCCCGGGCGTTTCCGCACCCTCCTCAGCTCCCCGCCATGGAGTGGCTTCGGTCACCCAGGCTTTATTGTGGTCGGCGGGGAGGGTTCTGTGGGGGCACTCGGTTATGGCCTTGGAATTGCTCGGGGCCTTGGGGCTGTTCGGCCAGGCAGCTTGGGGAACAACAACAACAACTAAATACAAATGTGGCCTTAAGGGGGTAGTGCTTGGTTTTTGGTCTATATATTTATTTAATTAATATATTTTTGAGTTTTCTCGCTAGACCTCCATCAAGCTTAGAAAACACCCCCTAGACCTCTTTTCAAGATAAATTTGTACATTTTTCGGTAGGTCGGTTCCTTCTAAAATTAGAGGCTCGCTATCGCCCGCCAGGAAATAATCGACACCTATAGGGCCACAAAAAGTCTTAAAATTGACAACAAATTAGGCGAAAGGTCTCAAAATCGCCAAAATAACGGATCGAATGTCTTAAAACCTCAAAACTAATATGCTAAACATGAGGGAGAAGGGGGTCCATAAAAAGCGAGTACTACCCCCTTAAGGGGAGATTTCCACCTGGAGGATTTTTTTCTGGACCCCTTTCTCCCTCATGTTTAGCCCCATTGCTTTTGAGATTTTAAGACGTTCGCCCCATTAGTTTGGCGATTTTAAGAAACCTCGCCCTATTTCTGTCAATTTTAAGACCATTCGTGCCATTTAGGTGTCGTTTTTTTCCTGGCGAGCGATAGCGAGCCTGTAATTTAAGGGGAACCGGCCTTCGGCAGTGAAAATTTTCTACCGAAAAATTTACAAATTTATCTTGAAAGGGGGTCTAGGGGGAGTAATTTTAAGCTTGATGGAAGTCTAGGGAATCAACTAAAAACCTCCCCTTAAGGTAAGCCCAGGTTGTTTGGTTGACTATAGAGGTGGTGAGTCTCTCTAATATATGACAACAAATGGTGACTCTAATATATTCGCTGTAAGTAGGGGAGAAACCATTACCTCTATCCTCTGTAACTCAAAAAGGGCTAGAGCAAATTGGCTGTAAATTACCATAATTATCTATTCCTTGACTGACTCTTCCCAAATGGTAGACATATTAGCTCGATACCTCTAGTCGTTTTTGAGTCACAGAGGTTAAAGTTCATAATTTCTCGCCTACTTACAGCGAACAGACTATAGTGCATTATTTAAGGCTCTCATAGTGTGTATTATGAGGGGAGATGGGCCCTTTCCTTACTCATCTTTAGCCCCATTAGTTTTCAGATCTTATGACGTTTGGCCCATTAGTTCGGCGATTTTAAGACCTTTAGCCCCATTTCTTTGTCAATATTAAGAACTTTCGTGCTATTTAGGTGTCGATTTTTTTTCCTGGCGAACGATAGTGAGCCTGTAATTTTGGAAGAACCGGCCTTTGGCCGGGACATTTTTCTACCGAAAAATTTACAAATTAATCTAGAAGGGGGATCTAATGGAAGTTTTTGTTATGTTTGATGGAGGTCTAGGGACGAAAGTAAAACAATAAATTAATATATAAATAAATAGAACCCAAAATATATAACCAGTGTCCCTTTAATAGTAGTGTCTGTCTGTCTCGTATGTTAACCTAATATATAACCAGTGTCCCTTTAATAGTAGTGTCTGTCTGTCTCGTATGTTAACCTAATATATAACCAGTGTCCCTTTAATAGTAGTGTCTGTCTGTCTCGTATGTTAACCTAATATATAACCAGTGTCCCTTTAATAGTAGTGTCTGTCTGTCTCGTATGTTAACCTAATATATAACCAGTGTCCCTTTAATAGTAGTGTCTGTCTGTCTCGTATGTTAACCTGTACAAATTTTAACGTTTATTTTATATTTGGTATATATGTTTTATCGGAATACGCATAATTATTCATATATCTTTTAAATTGGTATAACAACATTTAGTGGTATACATTTTTTTAGTGGTAGGCTATACATATAATAATTCATATATTGTTTTATTTGGTATACATTTTTTGTAGTGGTATACATTTTTATTGGTATACATATAATTATTCATATATTGTTATAATTGGTATAACAACATTTAGTGGTATACATTTTTCAGTGGTATACAGTACATATAATTATTCATATATTGTTATAATTGGTATAACAACATTTAGTGGTATACATTTTTCAGTGGTATACAGTACATATAATTATTCATATATTGTTTAATTGGTATACATATTTTTAGTGGTACACATTTGTATCGGTATACATATAATTATTTAATTATATTTTCGTAACTTATATACATCTTTGGGTATACATACTGTAAATACATATGTTCACTATAGTTCGTTCATTCTAGGTTGGCCAGATATCGTAACATTTTAACCTCTATAACTCAAAGAGGGCTAGAGCAAATGAGCTGTCAATTTATACACAGATTCCCTAGCCAAGTCTTCCTATTTGGTAGAAATATTAGCTCGATTGCTTTAGTCCTTCTTGAGTTATGAGAGGTTAGGGTTAGGATTTCTGGCCAACCTAGAATGAATGGACTATAGTATTGAGGTTAAGCTATTATGTATTAATAGTACTGTCTGCAGGATAGTCAGTCTCGTATGTTAAAGGTGGGGGCTCATGGGTTGAGATAAACATGGAATGATAATCGCCAAGCTGTACATAATTATCTTGCAAAATGCAATGGCACTGAAATAATTATTAACAATAGTATAAAGGATTTTGTGGATCGTCTATACCGGGCCTGTGACGTCACAGGCCCGGTATAGACGATCCACAAAATCCTTTATACCATTGTTAATAATTATTTCAGTGCCATTGTATTTTGCAAGATAATTATGTACAGCTTGGCGATTATCATTCCATGTTTATCTCAACCCATGAGCCCCCACCTTTAAGGGAGCCCACCTCGTTTTTGTCTCTCTTTCTCTCCCTCTCTTTTTGGCTTGTATCCATTCGGCCCCATTCAGCCTACTGTTTTAAGACATTTACCCCCATCCAGGTGTCTATATTTTCCTGGCGAGCGGTAGTGAGCCAGTAATACCAGTATATATATTTTTTTGTTTTGACAGCAAGCTAAATTTGTACATTTTTCGATATCAAAATGTCTCCGGCGAAGCCGGATTTCTCCATACAATGCTGGCTCGCTATCGCTCGCCAGGAAGAAATCGACATCTGGATGGGGATAAACGTCTTAAAACAGTTGGCTGAATGGGGCCGAATGGATACAAGCCACAGAAAGAGAGAAAAGGAGAGAAAGATAAAAAAAGCAGGTGACCCGCTTAATGTAAGCACAGGTGGTCTAGACAGGTAGGTCATGATGCAGTACCTACGCTACAACACTTAGGGGGCAGGTAGTCCATTTTTAGGGACCCCCTTCTCCCTCATGTTTATCATATTAGTTTGGAAATTATCAGATGTTCGATCCGTTAGTTTGGCGATTTTGAGACCTTTAGCCCCATTTCTTTGTCAATATTAAGACCTTTCATGCCATGTAGGTGTAATTTAAGAGGAACCTGTCTTTGGCCGGGACATTTTTCTATCAACAAATGTACAAATACTGTATATCTTGAAGGGGGGCTTGGGGTGTGTGTGTGTGTGTGTGTGTGTGTCTTGAAGGGGGGCTTGGGGTGTGTGTGTGTGTCTTGAAGGGGGGCTTGGGGTGTGTTTGTGTGGGTGTGTGTGTTTGTTGAAGGGGGGCTTGGGGTGTGTGTGTGTGTCTGGAGGGGGGGTTTGGGGTGTGTGTGTGTGTCTTGAAGGGGGGCTTGGGGTGTGTGTGTGTGTCTTGAAGGGGGGCTTGGGGTGTGTGTGTGTGTCTTGAAGGGGGGCTTGGGGTGTGTGTGTGTGTCTTGAAGGGGGCTTGGGGTGTGTGTGTGTGTCTTGAAGGGGGGCTTGGGGTGTGTGTGTGTGTCTTGAAGGGGGGCTTGGGGTGTGTGTGTGTGTGTCTTGAAGGGGGGCTTGGGGTGTGTGTGTGTGTGTGTTTTAAGCTTGATAGAGGTCTAGGGATCAAACTAAACAAATTATAATATAAATATACATAAACAATCAAATAAATCCGTCCATCCCACTTATTGTTGTTAGTTTGGTCCCTAGATATCCATCAAGCTTAAGATTACACCCCCTTGAGCCCCTTTCAAGATAAATTTGTACATTTTTCGGTAGAAAAATGTCCCGGCTGAAAGCCGGTTCCTCTTAAATTACAGGCTCGCTATCGCTCGCCAGGATAAAATTGACACCTAAATGGCACAAAAGGTCTTAAATTTGACAGAAATGGGTCGAAAGTTCTTAAAATCGTCAAAATAATGGGGCAAACTTCTTAAAATCTCAAAAGCAATGGGGCTAAACATGAGGGAGAAAGGAGTCAAGAAAAAAATCCCTCAAGTGGAAATCTCCCCTTAAGGCTCTGCTAGTGTGTGTTAATAATATGTATGTCTGCAGGATAGTGTGTGTTAATATGTATGTCTGCAGGATAGTGTGTGTTAATATGTATGTCTGCAGGATAGTGTGTGTTAATATGTATGTCTGCAGGATAGTGTGTGTTAATATGTATGTCTGCAGGATAGTGTGTGTTAATATGTATGTCTGCAGGATAGTGTGTGTTAATATGTATGTCTGCAGGATAGTGTGTGTTAATATGTGTGTCTGCAAGATAGTGTGTGTTAATATGTATGTCTGCAGGATAGTGTGTGTTAATATGTATGTCGGCAGGATAGTGTGTGTTAATATGTATGTCTGCAGGATAGTGTGTGTTAATATGTATGTCTGCAGGATAGTGTGTGTTAATATGTATGTCTGCAGGATAGTGTGTGTTAATATGTGTGTCTGCAGGATAGTGTGTGTTAATATGTATGTCTGCAGGATAGTGTGTGTTAATATGTATGTCTGCAGGATAGTGTGTGTTAATATGTATGTCTGCAGGATAGTGTGTGTTAATATGTATGTCTGCAGGATAGTGTGTGTTAATATGTATGTCTGCAGGATAGTGTGTGTTAATATGTATGTCTGCAGGATAGTGTGTGTTAATATGTATGTCTGCAGGATAGTGTGTGTTAATATGTATGTCTGCAGGATAGTGTGTGTTAATATGTATGTCTGCAGGATAGTGTGTGTTAATATGTATGTCTGCAGGATAGTGTGTGTTAATATGTATGTCTGCAGGATAGTGTGTGTTAATATGTATGTCTGCAGGATAGTGTGTGTTAATATGTATGTCTGCAGGATAGTGTGTGTTAATATGTATATCTGCAGGATAGTGTGTGTTAATATGCATGTCTGCAGGATAGTGTGTGTTAATATGTATGTCTGCAGGATAGTGTGTGTTAATATGTATGTCTGCAGGATAGTGTGTGTTAATATGTATGTCTGCAGGATAGTGTGTGTTAATATGTATGTCTGCAGGATAGTGTGTGTTAATATGTATGTCTGCAGGATAGTGTGTGTTAATATGTATGTCTGCAGGATAGTGTGTGTTAATATGTATGTCGGCAGGATAGTGTGTGTTAATATGTATGTCGGCAGGATAGTGTGTGTTAATATGTATGCCTGCAGGATAGTGTGTGTTAATATGTATGTCTGCAGGATAGTGTGTGTTAATATGTATGTCTGCAGGATAGTGTGTGTTAATATGTATGTCTGCAGGATAGTGTGTGTTAATATGTATGTCTGCAGGATAGTGTGTGTTAATATATATGTCTCCAGGATAGTGTGTGTTAATATGTATGTCTGCAGGATAGTGTGTGTTAATATGTATGTCGGCAGGATAGTGTGTGGTAATATGTATGTCTGCAGGATAGTGTGTGTTAATATGTATGTCTGCAGGATAGTGTGTGTTAATATGTATGTCTGCAGGATAGTGTGTGTTAATATGTATGTCTGCAGGATAGTGTGTGTTAATATGTATGTCTGCAGGATAGTGTGTGTTAATATGTATGTCTGCAGGATAGTGTGTGTTAATATGTATGTCTGCAGGATAGTGTGGGTTATCATGTATGTCGGCAGGATAGTGTGTGTTAATATGTATGTCTGCAGGATAGTGTGTGTTAATATGTATGTCTGCAGGATAGTGTGTGTTAATATGTATGTCTGCAGGATAGTGTGTGTTAATATGTATGTCTGCAGGATAGTGTGTGTTAATATGTATGTCTGCAGGATAGTGTGTGTTAATATGTATGTCTACAGGATAGTGTGTGTTAATATGTATGTCTGCAGGATAGTGTGTGTTAATATGTATGTCTGCAGGATAGTGTGTGTTAATATGTATGTCCTGCAGGATAGTGTGTGTTAATATGTATGTCTGCAGGATAGTGTGTGTTAATATGTATGTCTGCAGGATAGTGTGTGTTAATATGTATGTCGGCAGGATAGTGTGTGTTAATATGTATGTCTGCAGGATAGTGTGGGTTAATATGTATGTCGGCAGGATAGTGTGTGTTAATATGTATGTCTGCAGGATAGTGTGTGTTAATATGTATGTCTTCAGGATGGTGTGGATTAATATGTATGTGTGAAGGATATTGTGTGTTAATATGTATGTCTGCAGGATAGTGTGTGTTAATATGTATGTCTGCAGGATAGAGTGTGTTAATATGTATGTCTGCAGGATAGTGTGTGTTAATATGTATGTCTGCAGGATAGTGTGTGTTAATATGTATGTCTGCAGGATAGTGTGTGTTAATATGTATGTCGGCAGGATAGTGTGTGTTAATATGTATGTCTGCAGGATAGTGTGTGTTAATATGTATGTCTGCAGGATAGTGTGTGTTAATATGTATGTCTGCAGGATAGTGTGTGTTAATATGTATGTCTGCAGGATAGTGTTGGTTAACATGTATGTCTGCAGGATAGTGTGTGTTAATATGTATGTCTGCAGGATAGTGTGGGTTAATATGTATGTCTGCAGGATAGTGTGGGTTAATATGTATGTGTGCAGGATAGTGTGGGTTAATATGTATGTCTGCAGGATAGTGTGTGTTAATATGTATGTCTGCAGGATAGTGTGTGTTAATATGTATGTCTGCAGGATAGTGTGTGTTAATATGTATGTCTGCAGGATAGTGTGTGTTTAATATGTATGTCTGCAGGATAGTGTGTGTTAATATGTATGTCTGCAGGATAGTGTGTGTTAATATGTATGTCTGCAGGATAGTGTGGGTTAATATGTATGTGTGCAGGATAGTGTGTTAATATGTATGTCTGCAGGATAGTGTGTGTTAATATGTATGGCTGCAGGATAGTGTGTGTTAATATGTATGTCTGCAGGATAGTGTGTGTTAATATGTATGTCTGCAGGATAGTGTGTGTTAATATGTATGTCTGCAGGATAGTGTGTGTTAATATGTATGTCTGCAGGATAGTGTGTGTTAATATATATGTCTGCAGGATAGTGTGGGTTAATATGTATGTCTGCAGGATAGTGTGTCCTAATATGTATGTCTGCAGTATAGTGTGTGTTAATATGTATGTCGGCAGGATAGTGTGTGTTAATATGTATGTCGGCAGGATAGTGTGTGTTAATATGTATGTCTGCAGGATAGTGTGTGTTAATATGTATGTCTTCAGGATAGTGTGTGTTAATATGTATGTCTGCAGGATAGTGTGTGTTAATATGTATGTCTGCAGGATAGTGTGTGTTAATATGTATGTCTGCAGGATAGTGTGTTAATATGTATGTCGGCAGGATAGTGTGTGTTAATATGTATGTCGGCAGGATAGTGTGTATTAATATGTATGTCGGCAGGATAGTGTGTGTTAATATGTATGTTTGCAGGATAGTGTGTGTTAATATGTATGTCTGCAGGATATTGTTTGTTAATATGTATGTCTGCAGGATAGTGTGTGTTAATATGTATGTCTGCGGGATAGTGTGTGTTAATATGTATGTCTGCAGGATAGTGTGTGTTAATATGTATGTCTGCAGGATAGTGTGTGTTAATATGTATGTCTGCAGGATAGTGTGTGTTAATATTTATGTCTGAAGGATAGTGTGTGTTAATATGTATGTCTGCAGGATAGTGCGTGTTAATATGTATGTCCGCAGGATAGTGTGTGTTAATATGTATGTCTGCAGGATAGTGTGTGTTAATATGTATGGTGGCAGGATAGTATGTGTTAATATGTATGTCTGTAGGATAGTGTGTGTTAATATGTATGTCGGCAGGATAGTGTATGTCAATATGTATGTCGGCAGGATAGTGTGTGTTAATATGTATGTCTGCAGGATAGTGTGTGTTAATATGTATGTCTGCAGGATAGTGTGTGTTAATATGTATGTCTGCAGGATAGTGTGTGTTAATATGTATGTCTGCAGGATAGTGTGTGTTAATATGTATGTCTGCAGGATAGTGTGTGTTAATATGTATGTGTGCCGGATAGTGTGTGTTAATATGTATGTCTGCAGGATAGTGTTGGTTAATATGTATGTGTGCAGGATAGTGTGTGTTAATATGTATGTCTGCAGGATAGTGTGTTTTAATATGTATGTCTGCAGGATAGTGTGGGTTAATATGTATGTGTGCAGGATAGTGTGTGTTAATATGTATGTCTGCAGGATAGTGTGTGTTAATATGTATGTCTGCAGGATAGTGTGTGTTAATATGTATGGCTGCAGGATAGTGTGTGTTAATATGTATGTCTGCAGGATAGTGTGTGTCAATATGTATGTCTGCAGGATAGTGTGTGTTAATATGTATGTCTGCAGGATAGTGTGTGTTAATATGTATGTCTGCAAGATAGTGTGGGTTAATATGTATGTCTGCAGGATAGTGTGTGTTAATATGTATGTCGGCAGGATAGTGTGTGTTAATATGTATGTCTGCAGGATAGTGTGTGTTAATATGTATGTCTGCAGGATAGTGTGTGTTAATATGTATGTCGGCAGGATAGTGTGTGTTAATATGTATGTCGGCAGGATAGTGTGTGTTAATATGTATGTCTGCAGGATAGTGTGTGTTAATTATGTATGTCTGCAGGATAGTGTGTGTTAATATGTATGTCGGCAGGATAGTGTGTGTTAATATGTATGTCTGCAGGATAGTGTGTGTTAATATGTATGTCGGCAGGATAGTGTGTGTTAATATGTATGTCTGCAGGATAGTGTGTGTTAATATGTATGTCTGCAGGATAGTGTGTGTTAATATGTATGTCGGCAGGATAGTGTGTGTTAATATGTATGTCTGCAGGATAGTGTGTGTTAATATGTATGTCTGCAGGATAGTGTGTGTTAATATGTATGTCTGCAGGATAGTGTGTGTTAATATGTATGTCGGCAGGATAGTGTGTGTTAATATGTATGTCGGCAGGATAGTGTGTGTTAATATGTATGTCGGCAGGATAGTGTGTCGGCAGGATAGTGTGTGTTAATATGTATGTCGGCAGGATAGTGTGTGTTAATATGTATGTCTGCAGGATAGTGTGTGTTAATATGTATGTCTGCAGGATAGTGTGTGTTAATATGTATGTCTGCAGGATAGTGTGTGTTAATATGTATGTCTGCAGGATAGTGTGTGTTAATATGTATGTCTGCAGGATAGTGTGTGTTAATATGTATGTCTGCAGGATAGTCAATCTCGTATGTTAAGGGGGTTTTGGTTCGCTATAGTCTATTCACTGCAAGTAGGCGAGAAATCATGACCTCTAACTTCTGTAACTCAAAAACAACTGGAGTAATCGAGCTAACATTTCTACCATTAGGGAAGAGTCAGTCAAGGAATAGATGTGGAAATGTACAGCCAATTTGCTCTAGCCCTTTAGTAGGCTAGATAACGCTTAAGGGGAGACTGACCGTTTGTTTGGTCTATTAATTTATTTATTCATTTATTTTTTGAGTTTCCTCCCTAGACCTCCATCAAGCCACCCCCTAGACCCCCCATTCAAGATAAATTTGTAAATTTTTCGGTAGAAAAATTGCAGGCTCGCTGTCGCTCGCCAGGAAATAATCGACCCTAAATGGCACGAAAGGGCTTAACATTGACAACGAAATGGGGCGAAAGGTGTTAAAATCGACAAACTAATAGGCCGAACGTCTTATAATCTCAAAACTATAGGTAGCGCCAACGAATTTGACAATTATCTCGATCCCTGACCTCTTCGTAACTCAAAAGGACCTTGAGCAAACTGGCTGTAAATTGCCACACCTATTTCCTGGTGGACTCTTCCCAAAAGATGAAAATGTCAGCCCGGTTGCTTTCATACATTTTGAGTTGTAAGAAGTTAAGGGGTCCAGATTACTGTCAAGTTCGTTGGCGTTACCTAGAGTGGGGTTAAACATTAGGGAGAAGGGGGTCCAGAAAAATGGTCTGCCTCCCCTTAACTCTATAACACGCTATATATATATATATATATATATATATATATATATATATATATATATATATATATATATATATATATATATATATATCGCGCTATTAAGTGATGTCTCGGCACCAAGTATGTTTTGATCAATAATTGGTATCAGCAATATCTAAGCTTCATTTCTTCATATAGAGTGAAATATACAAACATGTTCCTACACTTACCCACCCTATTCAACATCTGACAGACATTAATACAGCACAGAGCAAGCCAAACGTAATGACAGCTGGGACATGACTTATTAGCGCGACCGTACACATTTTAAGTTTAGTTTTATTATTTATTGGTAGGTTTTTTTTTACTGGCATACATTTTTTTTTTTTTTTTTTTTTTTTTTTTCTATGTGATTGAGGGAGGCAAAAGGCATAACTGCCTATAGCGAGTGCCTCCCCCATAGTTGAAAGAGTGACAGGGCCAAAATCAAGGGACGTTCGAGCCAAAATGCCTGGACACACGGAGTTTGAAGCAATTTAAGTCATAGGAAGAGGGAAAGACTGATTCTGGGAGAGAGTTCCAGAGCTCAGATGTTGAGTAGAAGAAAGTTTGAGAGTAACGTTTCACTCTTGGGTTGGAGAGTTGCACAGAGTAGGGGTGGGATTGAGTTGCAAGACGGGTACCACGTGCCCTACGTAAAGGAGGTGGTATGCACTGGGATAGCTCTGAGGAACACTGATTATTATAGTAGCGATAGAATAGCGAGAGAGATGCAACATTGCGGCGGAGAGAGAGAGAGAGAGATTGCAGAGAGTTGGTGAGTGGACGGGAGTTAATGATACGAAAGGCCTTCCTTTCAACTTTGTCTAGGAGAGCGGGTGTGAGAGGAACCTCCCCACACATGTGAACAATACTCAATACAAGGGCGCACTATGCCCCTGTACAGAGCAAGAAGCTGTGCAGGGGAAAAGGACCCCCTAAGGCGGTTGAGCACACCCAGCTTCTGGGAGGCTGCCTTAGCAAGACTGGTAATATGGTCCTTCCAAATGAGAGCAGAAGAAAAAGAGACACCAAGAATATTGAGAGAAGATGAAGGGTTGATTTTTGTATTGTTGAAGAATAAGGGATAGTCCGCTGGGAGATCCTGACGGGTAGATAGATGGAGAAATTGGGTTTTGGAAGCATTAAAGTTAACAAGGTTTTCTCTGCCCCAATTGGAAATAGTATTTAGATCAGAATTTAAGAGTTCTATGGCTTCATTACGTTTGTCGTTGAGGGATTGGTGGCTGGGGCGTTCTGAAAAACTAATGGAGTAGTGTAAGGTTGAGTCGTCTGCGTATGAATGGATGGGAATTAGGGTACAGTTAAGGAGATCATTTATAAAAATTAGAAAGAGAATAGGAGATAGGACAGAGTATATATATTATTGGTATACATTTAATTTTCTATATATTTTCTTAATTGGTATAAATTTTGTTGGTTTACATATATGCAGATGTTGACTAGTATTAAGGGGGTACTACTCGCTTTTTCTGGACCCCCTTTTCCCTCATGTTTAGCATATTAGTTTTGAGCTTGTAAGATGTTCGTTCCGTTAGTTTGGCGATTTTGAGACCTTTCGCCTCATTTTGTTGTCAATATTAAAACCTTTCGTGCCATTTAGGTGTCGATTTTTTCCTGGCGAGCGAAAGCGAGCCTCTAATTTTAGAAGGAACCGGCTTTCAGCCGGGCCTTCAGCCGGGACATTTTTATCTTGAAAGCGGGTCTATAGGGGGTGTTTTTCTAAGCTTGATGGAGGTCTAGCGAGGAAACTAAAAAATAAATAAATAAATAAATAATATTATATAGACCAAAAACCAAGCACTACCCCCTTAGTGCTCTGACAGTGTGGATTAAGGGGAGGTTTTTAGTGTGTTTCCTAGACCTCCATCAAGCTTGAAATTACACCCCCTTGACCCCCTTTCAAGATAAATGTGTACATTTTTCGGTAGAAAAATTTCCCGGCCGGAGGCCGGTTCCTCTTAAATTACAGGCTCGCTATCGCTCGCCAGGAAAAAATGACACCTAAATGGCACGAAAGGTCTTAAAACTGACATAAATGGGGCGAAAGTTCTTAAAATCGACAAACTAATGGGGCGAACGTCTTAAAATCTCAAAAGCAATGGGGCTAAACATGAGGGAGAAAGGGGTAAATCAAAAAATCCCTCAAGTGGAAATCTGCCCCTTAATAGTAATGTCTGCAGGATAGTCAAGTCTCGTGTGGTAAGATAAGCACAGGCGGGGTCTAGTTCGATAGTCAGGTCATACACTACCTAGGCACAACTCAAATGTGTACAATTTGTCGGTAGAAATGAACCCCTTCGGCCTAAATTACTGGCTCGCTATCGCTCGACACCGAACACAATCGACACCTACATGGCACAAAAGGTCTTATAATTTACAAAGAAATGGGTCGAAGAGTCTTAAATTAGACAAATTAATAGGGCGACCATCTTATAATCTCAAAACAAATGGGGCTAATCATGAGGGAGGATAGGGTTCAGAAAAACCCCCACTCCCTAAAACGTCCCATTTGATAAAGTCCCGGGAAGATCCACATACTGTCTGTGGTATGTGTTAAGGGGGTCACCTGTTGTTGTCTCTCCTTTGATAAAGTCCCGGGAAGATCCACATACTGTCTGTGGTATGTGTTAAGGGGGTCACCTGTTGTTGTCTCTCCTTTGATAAAGTCCCGGGAAGATCCACATACTGTCTGTGGTATGTGTTAAGGGGGGTCACCTGTTGTTGTCTCTCCTTTGATAAAGTCCCGGGAAGATCCACATACTGTCTGTGGTATGTGTTAAGGGGGGTCACCTGTTGTTGTCTCTCCTTTGATAAAGTCCCGGGAAGATCCACATACTGTCTGTGGTATGTGTTAAGGGGGTCACCTGTTGTTGTCTCTCCTTTGATAAAGTCCCGGGAAGATACACATACTGTCTGTGGTATGTGTAAGGGGAGTCACCTGTTGTTGTCTCTCCTTTGATAAAGTCCCGGGAAGATCCACATACTGTCTGTGGTATGTGTTAAGGGGGGTCACCTGTTGTTGTCTCTCCTTTTCTCTCTTTCTCTGGCTTGTATCCATTTGGCCCCATTCAGCCTACTGGTTTTAAGACGTTTATCCCCATCCAGGTTTCAATTTTTTACTGGTGAACGGTAGCGAGCCAGCATATTTTTAAAATGTTTTTGACAGCAGGCTAAATTTGTACATTTTTCGATAGAAACATTTCTCCGGCGAAGCCGGATTTCTTCATATAATGCTGGCACGCTATCGCTCGCCAGGAAGAAATTGACACCTAGATGGGAATAAACGTCTTAAAATAGTTGGCTGAATGGGGCTGAATGGATACAAGCCAGAGAAAGAGAGAAAAGGAGAGACATTTTAAATAAGCAGGTGACCCCCCTTAAGGGGAGGTGCATAGTTTGTTGCATAGACATCCATAAAGTTTAAAATTACATCCCCCTAGACCCCCATATTTTGTACATTTTTTGTTAGAAATGTCCCGGCCGAAGGCCGATTACTCTTAGAATACAGGCTGGCCATCGCTCACCAGGAAAGAATTGACACCTAAATGGCACGAAAGGTCTTAAGATTGACAGAAATGGGGAGAAAGTTCTTATAGTTGCCAAACTAATGGGGCGAACGTCAAAGAAATGGGGCTATACACGAGGGAGAAAAGGGTTCCATAAAACTATCCCTCAAGTGGAAATCTGCCCTTTACCTCTCCTTTTATTATCAGTAGCGTCGTTGTCTGTTGATGGTGCATTCCTCTATAACAGCCATACTATCACACCAGACAGCTTACTGGTATTATCAGTAGGGTCGTTGTCTGTTGATGGTATATTCCTCTATAACAGCCATACTATCACACCAGACAGCTTACTGGTATACGGAAATAACGGGGTGTCACACGAGCGAGCGCATTTTCCGGCAAATTTCGATAGGCAAGTTTTTTCTCGCACTATTTTGAAGCACTTTCGCATTGGCATCGCAAACTAAGTCCAAGGTAGATTATGTTAGCTCGGGGACAGTGGTTATTTTGTGAGGTCTATTTATATATATGCTACAGGGGGGCGATGCCTATATAGTGAGTTCATTGCTCAATAGGTGGCGTTCTGAGAGTGAGGATCTGAGTCTAGGGGGTGAGACAGTGAAGAACTGGGGCGAGGAAGCTCCAGAGATGGGGCTGCTTCGAGCCCTGGGTGGGCATCCAGGCCCCGTGCATCATGCGAAGGCAAGATAGCAGGGGCTGGTTGTATCTCATAGTGCTTCATATGTCTCACTCCCTAGACTGGAACGAGACCTCACAAGCTTCACCGAGTGATGACAAGGAAAGTTAACGCACGGACGGACGGACGGATTTTTTTTTCTTTTTCTATATTCCAACTACTCCCTCTCGGGCATAGGCTGATAGCCTTTACACTCTACCGCTGAACACGGTGAGGCCCGTGAGGTCTTGCTACAGTCTAGGGAGTGAGACATGCGAAGCTTCACGGCTCGAAGCAACTACATCTCTGAAGCCGCCTCGCCTCTGCACTTCACAGTCTCATCCCTCACACTCGGACCCTCACTCTCAGAACTCCACCTATTGAGCAATTAACTCACTAGGCATTGCCCCCCTGTAGCATATTTTTGAATATGGGAATATTCATACAATGCTATTTAATCAGAGAACAATGAGGGCATTTTTCTTGGCATTTCGGTGTGCTGTGGTAATGCACTGATACTAGGTACAGCACAAATTCCATCCCAATAATATCTTCCCAGTGACATATTGGGATTCGAACCCGGGTCCATTGGATTAACAGTCCAGTGGCAAGACCACTCCGCCACACTTCCCCTTATGGTGATAGGACCCTAAAAATTGAACTCGTCCAAGGTCATATTGTAGAGAACCTATGTTGTAAATCATATTATATTCGGTAAAGAAATAATGAAAGTTAACCCATACGCTGCTGTCAGTGAAATTTGGTGGTAGCGCCCCAAGATATTTTGGTATAAAGCTGAAATTCGAACTTGTCCAAAGTCTCTCAGTAGTGAAGCTATGTCATAAGTTTTATCAAAATCAGTGAATAAATAAAGCCGCTAGAGCGATGACAAGGAAAGTTAACGCACAGACGGACGGAGGTTATACCATAATATGTCTCGTCGACGGCGGCCATATAAAAAAACACCCGCCTAAGACCCTCCTTCAAGATAAATTTTTACGTTTTTTTTTATAGAAAAATGTCCCAGCCGAAGGCCGGTTCCTCTTATATTACAGGCTCGCTATCGCTTGCAGGAAAATATGACACCTGAATGACACAAAAAGTCTTAATATTGACAAAGAAATTGGGCGATAGGTATTAAAATGGCCAAACTAATGGGCCGAACGTCTTATAATCTGAAAACTAATAGGGCTAAACATGAGTAAGAAGGTGGACGAGAAAAACGACCCATCTCCCATTAATGTTATGTATGTTAATGATGGTATAATGATTAGGCTATACTAAGGTGTTATGACAGGGGTGGTGGTGTAATGTACGGTACCTCATAAACACACATACACACACACATACACACACACATACACATACTGTACATACACTCATGCGCATGCATACCAATTATCTCTCTCTCTACCGACACACACACACATACACACACCATTAAACATTTGGTGAGAGATAGTGTGTGTGTGCGTGCGTTTGTGTGTGTGGTAGGTGTGTGTATGTGTGTGTGTACGAGCAGAGTTGGTGCGAGATATTATTGATGTATGTATTTATGTATGTATTTATGTATGTATGTATATCGAGTCCTCCCTACACAGCAGCACACCGATACAATAATGGAACACTGATTTATTTACTGGGCCTATACGTTGCAAATCATAGGTAATAAACTAAATAGAAATATGGGATATCAAAGGAGATAATATAGAACAATAGATAGATAGACAGACAGATAGATAGATAGAGAAAACAAATAGATGAATAGATATATAGATAGACATAGATAGATATATACAGACAGATAGAGAGAGAGAGAGAGAGAGAGAGAGAGAGAGAGAGAGAGTGTGTGTGTGTGTGTGTGTGAGACTGGAACTGCATCAAATCTACTCGTAAAATACATAAAGCACAAATTTTTTTCAACCCTACCTAAGTGCTTGCCAAATGTAATCTAAAAAAAAAAAAAAAAAAAAAAAATATATATATATACCGGTATATAAATATAAAATAAAAATAATAATAATCATAATTATGTACTAGAAATTCCAAGTAAATAATATCTGCCCTCAAAACACATTGCACATTTTATATAGAGATGCAGAACGAGATGCGTGAATTGCCAGATATTCCTGTTGTTTTGATGCGAGACACGACCAGTAAACAGGATAAAAGCTATCTGGGAGTACATCTGTGTGTGTGAGAGAGAGAGAGAGAGAGAGAGAGAGAGAGAGAGAGAGAGAGAGAGAGAGAGAGAGAGAGAGAGAGAGAGACAGTATGTGTGTGTGAGAGAGAGAGTGTGAGTGAGTGAGTGAGAGAGAGAGAGAGAGAGAGAGAGAGAGTGAGTGAGTGAGTGAGTGAGTGAGTGAGTGAGTGAGTGAGTGAGAGAGAGTGTGTGTGTGTCAGTGAGAAATACCACATGAACCATACTGAAATAAGTTGACCATTTTATTCTCAAAGAGCTGACACACATTGCCTTAAGGGGGAGGGGGGGGGGGGGGGGGCTTTCTCTACACCCCCTTCTCCCTCGTGTTTGGCCCCAAGACTATCATACTGTACAAGCCACAAGCCTGGTCAGAAATTTACATTAAGAGCCGTGTCTAGTAATGTAATATGAAGGTTATGAAACTTAGGCTAGTTGTTGTTGTTGTTGTTGTTCCCCAAGCTGCCTGGCCGAACAGCCCCAATGCCCCGAGCAAGGCCAAGGCCATAACCGTGCGCCCCCACAGAACCCTCACTGCCGACCACAATAAAGCCTGGGTGACCGAAGCCACTCCATGGCTGGGAGCTCAGGAGGGTGCGAAAACGCCCGGGAAACCAAAGCCCCACCCAGGGCCCTGTGCCCCTCAGCAATTATGAAGAGAAAGTTGAGGGGCAAAGGAAACAAAATGTGACGCTTTGGCTTCCAATCTAGGTAGACTGGGAAGTCAATCCACGGAAGAGACGCCGTCACTTGAGATCTAGACAATATAAAAGTAAAAGGAACAGTCAGAGTAAGCTATGGGTATGGCAGAGATCGCTCAGTTCTCACTCTGATAGACCAGCCCATCACCAGGCTAGTATATTATTATCATTAAGGGCAGGATTTTACTTCAGGGAGGGTTTTTTTCGAACCTCCTTCTCTCTCATGTTTTGCTCCATTAGTTTTGAGATTTTAAGACGTTCACCCCGTTAGTTTGGCGATGTTAAGAACTTTCGACCCATCTCTGTCAATTTTCAGACCTTTCGTGCCATTTAGGTGTCAAAGTCTTCCTGGCGAGCGATAGCGAGTCTGTAATTTAAGAGGAACCGGCCTTTGGCCGGCACATTTTTCTACCGAAAAATGTACAAAATTATCATGAAAGGGGGTCTAGGGGGTGTAATTTTAAGCTTGATGGAGGTCTAGGGAACACATTAAAAACCTCCCCTTAATGTAAAGTAACTCAACTGGGGTTTTTTTTTCATGATGATCTTTTTTTCAGAGCATGCCCAAAAAAATAATATTGTCTCAAGTTAGCCACATCAAACTATAATATGTTGATTCCCCCTTGTTCCACTCCATACTTCGGCGATAATAAGACGCTTCACCCCATTAACTCCTTGAGGATCATGACGAGTTATAGCAGTTTATTTTGGTGATCTGTAGACGACTTTATACAGCTTAGGAGGGACATATGGGCATCAAAAGGCTAACGACCATTACAGTTAACTACCTGACTACCACATACCTTTGCTAATCTGAATAAAATCGTCTAATAATAGCCAGAACAAATTGCTAAAACGCGTCATGATCCTGAAAGGGTTAAGGTGTCGATTTTTGTCTGGGCGAGCGATAGCGAGCCTGCAATTTAAGAGGAATCTGCCTGCGGCCGGTATTCTTTCTACCGAAAAACGTACAAATTTGACCCGACAGAAGTCGGTGGGGCGTTGATTTAGTTAGATGGAGGTATGAGGAGGCGTTTATTTTTATTTTTTTTTAAATCTAGGGGCCAAAATGAAAATACATGGCTCCAAAATGGCTAGATCAAATCATAACCTTAATTAATATATAAACCAGGTCTCCTACTAGCCCCCAACACGTCGGGTGAGCTAGTATACAGTCGCCCCTCGTACTCTATAAGCCACACACCTACTCCAGGATTGATATTAACCCTTTCAGACTCATATGACGCAGAGGTTGCCAGATTAGCAATAAGAAATAGGGTTCTCTCACTCTTATAATAACCTTTCCAAAATTAGTTTTCTGTCCACAGCTAACTCAAAGACAACTGCAGAGGTTGAAGTAACTAAAACTAAAGGTTTATAAATACCCCTGATGGTAACAAGGCTTTAAAGTATCCCTAATAGGCTCAAAATCGCCTCATATGTCGGAGAGGGTTAAGGGGGTAGTGCTTGATTTTTGGTCTATATATATATTTATTAACATATTTTTTAGTTTCCTCGCTAGACCTCCATCAAGCTTAGAAAAACACCCCCTAGACCCCCTTTCAAGATAAATTTGTACATTTTTCGGTAGAAAAATGTCCCGGCCAAAGGCTGATTCCTTCTAAAACTAGAGGCTCGCTATCGCTCGCCAGGAAAAAAATCGTCACCAAAAGGGCACGAAAAATCTTAATATTGACAACAAAATGAGGCGAAAGGTCTCAAAATCGACAAACTAACGGAATGAACGTCTTAAAACCTCAAAACTAATATGGTAAACATGAGGGAGAAGGGGGTCCATAAAAAGCGAGTACTATCTCCTTAAGGGTTGTGTTTGGTAATATTAACAAGGTCATGAAGCTTAGCATCATGCTCCCTCATGCTTAGCCCCAATACCTTGGAGATTTACGACGTTCGCCCGGATATTTTGGGGATTTTAAGACCTTTCGCCCCATTTACTTGTCCATTTTATGACGTTTTGTGCCATGTAGGTGTCGAATTTATCCTGGCGAGTGAAAACAAGCCTGTTGTATAGGAGGAACCGGCCGTCGAACCGAATAATAATAATAATAATAATAATAATAATAATAATATTAATAATAATACAAAACAAAAGTAATAATAATAAGTCTTTATGACGCGATGTTGAGCCTATTGGGGATACTTTAAAGCCTTTGTTACCATCAGGGGTATTTAGAAACCTTTAGTTTAGTTACTTCAACCTCTGCAGTTGTCTTTGAGTTAGCTGTGGACAGAAAACTAATTTTGGAGAGGTAATTATAAGAGTGAGAGAACTCTATTTCTTATTGCTAATCTGGCAACCTCTGCGTCATAAATGCGTGAAAGGGTTAAGAAGGACCTATGTGATTCAGAGGGTTTATCGAGATCGTATTTACCCCTTTGAATCCAACAGGTAGAGTATAAGCTAAAGAAAATCGTCTAATGGTAACCAGAATAAGATGGCAATGACGTCATGGTGCTGAAGGGGTTAAGAAAGTGCATACAGACAGACACACACAGAACACAATTTCCAAATTAATATAATAAAGATAAAAGTACCACCACAATAATGTTATAAGGGGACAGTGGCTGTGTGTTATAAGGGGACAGTGGCTGTGTGTTATAAGGGGACAGTGGCTGTGTGTTATAAGGGGACAGTGGCTGTGTGTTATAAGGGGACAGTGGCTGTGTGTTATAAGGGGACAGTGGCTGTGTGTTATAAGGGGACAGTGGCTGTGTGTTTGGTCTATTAATTAATATAATAAAGATAAAAGTACCACCACAATAATGTTATAAGGGGACAGTGGCTGTGTGTTATAAGGGGACAGTGGCTGTGTGTTATAAGGGGACAGTGGCTGTGTGTTATAAGGGGACAGTGGCTGTGTGTTATAAGGGGACAGTGGCTGTGTGTTATAAGGGGACAGTGGCTGTGTGTTATAAGGGGACAGTGGCTGTGTGTTATAAGGGGACAGTGGCTGTGTGTTATAAGGGGACAGTGGCTGTGTGTTATAAGGGGACAGTGGCTGTGTGTTATAAGGGGACAGTGGCTGTGTGTTATAAGGGGACAGTGGCTGTGTGTTATAATGGGACAGTGGCTGTGTGTTATAAGGGGACAGTGGCTGTGTGTTATAAGGGGACAGTGGCTGTGTGTTATAAGGGGACAGTGGCTGTGTGTTATAATGGGACAGTGGCTGTGTGTTATAAGGGGACAGTGGCTGTGTGTTATAAGGGGACAGTGGCTGTGTGTTATAAGGGGACAGTGGCTGTGTGTTTGGTCTATTAATTAATATAATAAAGATAAAAGTACCACCACAATAATGTTATAAGGGGACAGTGGCTGTGTGTTATAAGGGGACAGTGGCTGTGTGTTATAAGGGGACAGTGGCTGTGTGTTATAAGGGGACAGTGGCTGTGTGTTATAAGGGGACAGTGGCTGTGTGTTATAAGGGGACAGTGGCTGTGTGTTATAAGGGGACAGTGGCTGTGTGTTATAAGGGGACAGTGGCTGTGTGTTATAAGGGGACAGTGGCTGTGTGTTATAAGGGGACAGTGGCTGTGTGTTATAATGGGACAGTGGCTGTGTGTTATAAGGGGACAGTGGCTGTGTGTTATAAGGGGACAGTGGCTGTGTGTTATAAGGGGACAGTGGCTGTGT
Source organism: Paralithodes platypus (assembly GCA_032716605.1). NCBI lineage: Eukaryota > Metazoa > Arthropoda > Malacostraca > Decapoda > Lithodidae > Paralithodes > Paralithodes platypus. The sequence continues at coordinate 17,197,299 of CM064570.1, read as the reverse complement.
GTTTGGTCTATTAATTAATATAATAAAGATAAAAGTACCACCACAATAATGTTATAAGGGGACAGTGGCTGTGTGTTATAAGGGGACAGTGGCTGTGTGTTATAAGGGGACAGTGGCTGTGTGTTTGGTCTATTAATTAATATAATAAAGATAAAAGTACCACCACAATAATGTTATAAGGGGACAGTGGCTGTGTGTTATAAGGGGACAGTGGCTGTGTGTTATAAGGGGACAGTGGCTGTGTGTTATAAGGGGACAGTGGCTGTGTGTTATAAGGGGACAGTGGCTGTGTGTTATAAGGGGACAGTGGCTGTGTGTTATAAGGGGACAGTGGCTGTGTGTTTGGTCTATTAATTTTTTTTTTTTTTTTTTTTTTTAGTTTCCTCCCTAGACCTCCATCAAGCTTAGAAAAACACCCCCTAGACCCCCTTTCAAGATATATTTGTACATTTGTCGGTAGAAAAATGTCCCGGCCAAAGGCCGATTCCTCCTAAAATTACAGGCTCGCTATCGCTCACCAGGAAAAAAATCGACACCTAAATGGCACTAAGGGTCTTGATATTGACAAAGAAATGGGGTGAAAGGTCATAAAATCCTCAAACTAATAGATCCAACGTCTTAAAATCTCAAAACTAGTGGGGCTAAACATTAGGGAGAAGGGGGTCCAGAAAAACGGTATGTCTCCCCTTAACACGACTAGGGAGAAACTTGGGTAAAAGCCAGTGAAGTTTGATGTTCTGAAATATATTTTGTTAACTTTGACTAGTATTATAATTATGTATCGTCACGTTTAATCTCTCTCTCTCTCTCTCTCTCCTCGATCATTCTCACTCTCACACTCTCTCTTCTCTCTCTCTTTACATTTGTACCGGTTAGTGACGACCGACGCTCTAAAGTAAACAAACTACTTGCTTGTTTCATATTATAAAGTTCTAGCACTTATTGTAGATATTTTAGCCCTCACTGTAGTTAAGTGCTTAGCAAACCACCCAGTAGTTATCTTGCATGACATTGTAATGTAGTTTTGACTGATAAACGTTTGTTTTTCAAAATTCTATTTGTCAAGTTAGTAGAGACGCCGCCGATACCAGCGCTACCTGTGTACGCATAAACAAACCCTCTTCTTGTATTTTATATATCAAAGTCTAGCCAATACTGTACTTGGTTGAACTTTTTATCTTGGTTATCTATATAAATCGCACACACTAACATTTGTCAAGATAGTTTTAATATTGGGTTAGAATAATTTAGTTACTGTAATACTTTTTGATAGCCTATTTATAAATCGCATTTCAGATACTTGTCACCATATTAATAGGCCTCTCACACTCTTGCCAGGGATATTACTAACTCAATTATTATTATTATTGTGTCGACCACGGTATAAACTAATATACAGGCTTTAGCCTAACTGTATTTTTATTTTTATTTTATTTTTATTTTCAGGCATAAAATTGTGTTCTATTGCTAACATATTCTTTTTGTGATTAACATATTCTTTTTGTGATTTACAGGCATTAATTGTACCATACTGCTAACCAATATTTTTTGTTACTGTACTGTATACTGCTTTCCAGTTTTCTCACTAGGCTAAATTAACCCTCTCCCATTTTTTTCCAGTAAATTTTGTAACAAATTACTAGTCCATTTGCAATTTTCAGGCTTTAACTGTTTCATACTGCTAACATCAATTTTTTTTTTATTTTCAGGCATAAATTGTGTTCTATTGTTAACATATTTTTTGTGATTAACAGGCATTAATTGTACCATATTACTAACAAATACTTGTTGTTACTGTACTGTATACTGTTTTCCAGTTTTCTCACTAGGCTACATTAACCCTCTGCCACTTTTTTTTTTTTCCCGTAAATTTTGTAACAAATTTCTAGTCCATTTGTGATTTTCAGGCTTTAACTGTGTCATACTGCTAACATCAATTTTTATTTTATTTTCAGGCATAAATTGTGTTCTATTGCTAACATATTTTTTGTGATTTACAGGCATATTAATTTTATCATATTGCTAACAAAATTTTGTGTGATTTTCAGGAATTAATTGTATCACATTGCTAACATTTTTTTTTTTGTGATTTTCAGGCTTTAATTGTACCATTTTGCTAACATAAATTTGTGTGATTTTCAGGCATATTGTGATTATATCGTCATGGCGCCGCAACGAACCTGCACGAGTTGTTCCGGTAAATTTGGCCCTACCATGTTTGTTGATACTGATGTCCAAATTTGTAGATTTTGCCAGCTCCGAGAGAAGATTGCGGATGAATTGAATGCAGCTCACCGCAAGATCGATGCCCTGACTACGAAGCTTGAATCCCTTCAAGAATTTGCCACACTCAACGTAGGAGTGCCCTCGGCCCAAGAAACCACTACGATGTCAACCGCCATTCCAGTGCATACAGTACCGGTACCCACACCAGCAGCTACCTTAGATGTTGCAGAAAATAATAATGACTCTACTCTCACTCCCCCCCAGGACAACTTTCAGTTAGTGAGAAACAATGTGCATCCCAGTACCAGTACCAGGAAGGTCATCCCGACAACATGCCAAAACCGCTTCAAAATTCTTGCTATTGACGAGGAAGAGGAAACGGAAGAAGTTCGGCTTGTGGGTGACTCCATGGTCCGTGGCCAATTAACCGAGTTCTGTGCCAGGGCACCCAGGACCAGAAAGCGATTCTGTATCCCAGGTGGCGGCGTGGACGACATTGTTGCGGCTGTGGAAGAGGTTTCCAGGCTCGCCCCCGAAAGCACTACGTACGTCATCCACGTTGGATCTAACGATGTCCAACGGACGCGGTCAGAGGAACTACTTTGCAAGTACCGGCGGCTGATCAGGTCCTTCAAGGAAAAATCTAATAGAATCTTAATTTCAGGAATTGTTCCCCGGATTGATGTAGAAAACCGATTCTACAACATAGCTACCAGTACAAATCGCCGACTAGCCAAACTCTGCAGGGAGGAGAACATCGGCTTTGTCGACACGTGGGATCATTTTTACTATGATAAATCTTTGTTTTCAGGAGATGGTGTACATCTCAATGAAGTAGGAGCTGCACGTCTTGGTCGTCTGCTGAACGATGCAGTCAAGGATTTCCGTTCAAAAAACGGGGTCAACCCGGGGTATCCGGGGGTAGTGTAAGTCAAATACGAACTGAAAATTCAGACAATGCACATTCAGGAACATCCAACTCTAATACTCTTAAGGTGTTTTATGTAAATGCTCGTAGCATACGCAATAAATTTTCAGATCTAGAGGAAATCGTGTTTACAGAACATTATGATATAATCGGCATTACAGAATCTTGGTTAAATACGGAAGACAGAGACTTTTTAGCCGAATATACGCTTCTTGGTTATACAATGTTTGAGAAAAGTCGGATCAATAGAAATGGAGGAGGAGTTCTGTTTTTTATAAAGGAAAGTCTTAATCCCGTCTTAATGTCAAAACCTCAAATTGCGAATATAGACATATCTTACGTACTATTAAATAATAAACGAGGAACTAAAATAACACTAGCTTTATTATACAGACCCCCAGCTCAATCAGTGCAAACTGACAGTGAAATTTATGAACAAATTGCAGAAATAACTAACATACAAGATACCGTAATTCTTGGCGATTTCAACTTACCTGTGACTAAATGGGACGATATCCTTACTTCACACTCTGGTCACGACCTCTATGCTAACTTGCAAGAGAGTTCACTTTTTCAATTTGTACAATCTCCGACCCGTGGTAATAATGTGCTTGACCTAGTACTCGCAACAAAAGAAGAATTAATAGAGAATTTGAATGTTGGTGATGAATTCAGTAACAGCGACCATCGTACGATAACTTTCACTTTAAAGTTTACTAGTAACAAATCAAATAGCAGCATTGAGAAAGTCCCTAATTTCAAGAAAGCAAATTTTCATAAATTTAAATCAAAGCTTAAACAAACTGACTGGAGCTTTCTGACTAACAATAACGACATAAATACATCTTGGGAGTGTTTCACAACCACTTACCTTAAGGCAGTGCAAGACAGCATACCATCGAAAATACGGCGTCCAGGCCATAATGATAAGCCCAAATGGTGGAATAAAGATATTTCAGACTGTCTGCTTGCTAAAAAATTTGCTAATGATAGATTAAAATCCTCACAAAATGACGAAGAACGGGTGAAATTTGTAGAGCTACGACACAAAGCCAAAAAGTTAATTTAGCAAAGTAAAAAGATCCTGGAGTTACATGTTGCGAATCAAAGTAAAACAAACCCGAAAGAATTCTATAGTTATATCAGAAAGAAAAAAGTAGTTACTTCAACTGTTGGACCGTTAGTCGATGAAAATGGAGAATACACAAAAGATGAAGTACAAATGAGTAATGCCCTTAATACCTTCTTTGCATCAGTTTTTACAACCGAAGACCTCAGTGATATCCCTACACCATCGCCGATTCAGATTGATAATTCAGATGTTCTAAGCAATATCACCGTTACAGAGAGAGAAGTATTGAATTGTTTAGATAAACTCAAGGTAAATAAAACGCCTGGACCTGATACAATCTCGCCTAGAGTTCTAAAGGAAGCTAAGGATGAGCTCTCCAAACCACTGACATTGCTATTCAATGAATCCTTGCAGTCTGGGACTATGCCTGATCAGTGGAAGCTAGCCAACGTAACACCGATATTCAAAAAAGGCAGCAAATCCCTACCCAGTAACTATCGTCCAATTAGCTTAACCTCAATTGTATGTAAAATGCTAGAAACGGTCATAAGAGACAGACTCGTAAATCACTTAGAGGCAAATAACTTACTTAAAGATACTCAACACGGCTTTCGTAAAAAACGTTCCTGTTTAACAAACCTCTTAGACTTCTTCCACGATATCCTCAACCTCTACGATGAGAGTAAAGCTGTAGATATTATATACCTTGATTTTCAAAAGGCCTTTGACAAAGTTCCCCACAAACGTTTACTGCTAAAACTAAAAGCGCATGGAATACAAGACGGTGTGTTGAAATGGATAGAAAATGGGCTCAGCGACAGAAAGCAAAGAGTAGTCATAAACGGTAAGGCATCTAAATGGACCAATGTAAGTAGCGGGGTACCCCAGGGATCGGTACTAGGACCAATTCTCTTTCTAATTTACATCAACGACATAGATGAGGGTCTCACCTGTACAATCTCAAAATTTGCTGACGATTCAAAAATTGCAAATAGCGTACTCTCAAAAGAACAAGTTGACGATATGCAACACAATCTAGATAAATTGTCATGTTGGGCCCAAATTTGGCAAATGAGTTTCAATGCGGATAAATGTAAAGTACTACATATCGGATACCTAAATGAGAAAGCAAACTATTCGATGAATGGCACTCAGCTTAAGAATGTAAACAGAGAAACCGATCTGGGAGTAACAATATCGAGTAACCTAAAACCGAGTCAACAATGTTCAGAAATTGTTAAGAAGGCAAACAAAATAATTGGCTTTATAGGCAGGTCATTTGAGCATAAATCCAAAGAAGTTATCCTAACCTTTTACAATTCCTTAGTCCGCCCTCTTCTGGAATACTGCGTTCAATCCTGGTGCCCTTATTACCAAAAAGATATAAACAAGCTAGAACGAGTTCAAGTAGAGTTACCAAAATGATACCTAGCCTAAAGAACAAACCATACGAAGAGCGAAGAGCGTCTTAGAGAATTAAATATATTTCCTTTAACCCAGCGCAGATTAAGAGGTGACTTAATTCAAGTGTTCAAAATCATCAAAGGCATCGACAATATGAACTGTAGTAAATACTTCACTATCGACCAATCTAATTACACGCGGGGAAACGGTTACAAAATTATTTGATAAATCTTTTAACTCACACAAATCTAAGAATTTCTTCTTCAATCGAGTTGTCAACTTGTGGAATGGGCTTCCCCGAGACGAGACGTTATAGACTGCAGCACCGTTGATTCATTTAAACTCCGCTTAGACAAATATCTCGTATCAAACCCGCGACTGAATGCGTTTGTAAATGAATAACTATTTTATCCCCCCCTCAGTTACTAACCCATCTGTCCCCTACTAACTTCCTAATCCTGCCACAGACATTAGTTCCAGGGCAGTAGTTCCCTTTCCAATGTTCCCTTACCCACTCTAAACCACTGTTTGGACACTTGATCCTCAGTGTTTTGGAGGACAAGCAGCCTAGAAGGGTTACTAGACCTGTTGTTGCTTGATTTCCTTTGTACTCCTTTGTACTCTCTATCCATCTATCCTTCTCTCTCCCTCTCTGTCTTTATATATATATATATATATATATATATATATATATATATAGCTTGTGAGTTCTTTGTTACCTTGAGCGTTGCATAATTCGGCCTCGAGACTCAAATATTACGATTACCACACACCTTCACTCACTTACTCATAACTCCATGTATATAGCTTCATAGTATACTGTTATTATCTTACTCATAACTCCATGTATACTGTATAGCTTCAGAGTAGACTGTATATAACTTACTCATAACTTTAACAATAAAAACAAAAAAAAACAAAAAATATATATATTACAATCATGCATATAAAAGACTGACTCATATCCTCTTCATAAATAGTAATATAGTCTTAAGGGAGCCCACCTCGCTTTTTATCTCTTGCTCTTAGGATTTTTATTACAACGATCATCCAATGAAGCCAAAAATGTTGGCTGCTTTCTTAACTACGTCAGTATATTGTTGGCTGGGGTTTAAAGTATTTGATATTTTTCTCCTAAGTCGGTTTCTTTATCAGTGTTTTGGAGTTGACTAACATTCATTGAATAATTTGATTTTTCATTTTTGTATCCTATATGTAGTATTTTACACTTATCGGTATTTAAACTCATTTGCCAGGTTTGGGCCCAATTTGGGAATTAATCTCAAACATTTTGCATCTGTAGAACAAGCAAAGGAGCTACTGCTATGTTCGCTATTTTGGTATTTTCTGCAAATTTTGAAATTGCATATGAAAGATCGTCATCGATGTTATTGATATAAATTAAGAAATTAATAGGTCCAAGCACTGATCCTTGGGGCACACCACTTGTGAAATTTTTCCAGTCAGAGGCTTTACCATTTATTACTATTAATTGCTTATGCCCAATAAGCCAATTCTCAATCCATTGAAGAATGCACCCTTCCATGCCGTGAGCTTATCATTTTATCAAGAGACACTTGTGGGGGATTTTGTCGTAGGTATTCTCAAAATCAAGGTAGACAATGTCAACGGCTATACTTTTGTCATACATAACAAAGATGTGAAAATAGAAAAGAATATTTGTCAAGCACGAACGCTTATTTCGGAAACCATGCTGTGATTATTTTATTATTTTATTTTATTTTAAATTATTTACAAGTTAATCTCTGATGATTGTTTCCAGAAATTTACATATGATTAAAGTCACGCTGATTGGACGATAGTTGCATGGTAGTGATTTGTTGCCTTTTATGAAGATAGTAGTTATATTAGCGAATTTACATTCATTGGGAATAATGCCACTCTGCATTGTATTGTTTAAAAGTAGTGTTAACCCCTTCCATACCGAGGATGTATTTTGTGTTATTCTACCTATGTTTAGATGATTTTATGCAGCTCAGGAGGAAACCGTGGTAAACAAAATGAATAATCGAGATAGTCGTAAGCATTTTAATTGTCACGACTCACACGTCCTCCCTAAGCTGGATAACATCGTCTGATCCAGATTATAATGCCAGGAAGAACTCGGTACTAAAGGGGTTTATGGTTTGGATATTTCGTCTCTTAATTCCTTCAAAACTCTTGGAGAAATAGTATCGGGTCCAGGGGGTTTATTAGACTAGTTTGGTAATCCTGATTAGTATAATTATATAATTCCTTCATTACGAAATTACTTAGAATGTCATTATTGTTTATTAAAGATGGTGTGGCAAGTGGAACCGACTTCAAATCTTCTGTAAACACTGACGCAAAAACGTTATTGATACTATGACTCATTTGGACTTCATCATCAACATCTCCATAATCTTTACTTAGTGTCAAGAACCCCCCCCCCCTTAACGAATGGAAATACGTAGGCTATATATTATACATAAGTATATGCAAATCGTGAAGTTATATTGTATAATCTTCATATATAGAATTGTTTTCTTTATATAACCTAAATATAAAGTCATTATTATGAGTACATAATTTCATAATGCTGTAAATATATCGTGATATGATACGCTCATTATAAACATAATTATATACAATATATATAGTATATATATATAGAAGTACTTATTCCAGAACATTGAACAAGTGCATAGCTTGACCTTGGCATTCCTTTGCTGTGTGTGTGTGTGTGTGTGTGTGTGTGTGGGGGGGTGTGGGTGTGTGTGTGTGTGCGTGTGTGTGTGTGTGTGTGTGTGTGACTATGTCTGTCTACGTCTGTCTACAAAGGAAATCAAGCAAAAACAGATCCATCGAACCCTCAAGGTTGCTTGCCCTCCAAAACACTGATGGTCAAACAGTAGTTTAGAGTAGGTAAGGGAAAAATGGAAAGGGAAGATTGCCCTGGGGCAAATGTCCATGGCAGGATTAGGAAATATTAGTAGGGGACAGTTGCTAGTAATATATTAGAGGGAAATAAATACTTTATTAATTTACAAATGCAGTCAGTTGTGGATTTATGGCAAGGTGTTTGTCTAGGCGAAGTTTAAAAAAATCAACGATGCTGCAGTCTATGTCATCTCGGGGAAGCCCATTCCACAAGTTGACAACTCGATTGAAGAAGAAATTCTTAAACTCGTGTGAGTTAAAAGATTTACCAATAATTTTGCAACCGTTCCCCCGCGTGTAATTTGATTGGTCGATAGTAAAATATTTATTACAGTTCATATTGTCGATGCCTTTGATGATTTTGAACACTTGAATTAAGTCGCCTCTTAATCTGCGCTGGGTTAAAGGAAATAGATTTAATTCTTTAAGACGCTCCTCGTATGGTTTGTTCTTTAGGCAAGGTATAATTTTGGTAACTATGTTGAACCCGTTTTAATTTGTCTACTGTATAATATCTTTTTGGTAATAAGGGCGCCCACCAGGATTGAACGCAATATTCCAGGAGAGGGCGGACTAACAAATTGTAAAGAGTTATGATTACATCTTTGGATTTATTCTCAAATGACCTGTCTATAAAGCCAATTATTTTATTTGCCTTCTTAACAACTTCTGAACATTGTTGACTCGGTTTTAAGTTACTCGATATTGTTACTCCCAAATCAGTTTCTCTGTCAACACTCTTAAGCTGGGTGCCATTCATTGAATAGTCGGCTTTCTCATTTCGGTTTCCGATAAGAAGTAAATTATCATGTGTGTGTGTGTGGCAGTGTCTAGTGTCTGTTTACCATCATGTGTATGCGTGTGTGTGTGTGTGTGTGTGTGTGTGTGTGTGGCAGTGTCTAGTGTCTGTTTACCATCATGTGTATGCGTGTGTGTGTGTGTGTATGTCTGTCTACCATCATGTGTGTGTGTGTGTGTGTGTGTGTGTGTGTGTGTGTCTGTCTGTCTACCATCATGTGTGTGTGTGTGTGTATGTAGCAGTTTGTCTCACTGAGTCTCACCTAAACGACACAATTAGAGACTCAGAAGTCCAAATGGAAAAGCTTATACCATTCAGAGTTGACCGCCTAAATAGAAAAAAGGAGGTGTTATAACTTATGTGTTGGAGGAGTTTGCCTCCCTTACTAAAGTGCTCCTGGGAGAGTCAAACTCCTTTGTGGAGGTACTAGCCCTTCACATTACATCTTTAAACCTGGTCCTTGTAAACCTCTACCGGCCACCTGCTTGCGAGACACAACACTTCAGGCCCATCATAACAAAATTAAATGATATACTTGAAAACCTCCAAAACTCCAGAAGTAGTTGTGGTTGGAGATTTTAATTTACCACATGTGTTCTGGCCAGAAATGAGAACAATGCACGGTGGGACTGTACAAGACAGGGTCCAGGCAGAGCTGCTTTTTAACTTTGCTGAGCAGTGGTGCCTTAACCAGGTCATTAATTCACCAACAAGAGGTGAAAATGTTTTAGACCTCGTATTTACAAACAATGATGAACTTGTCCATGAGGCGGTAGTAGAGCAGACAATCCTTTCTGACCACAACCTGATTAAGATTACCTCCAACATTAGAAGAATTAAGTCCTCTCAAGTCATGGAACCAACTGCAAAGCCAGAAATCAATTTTGGAGACCTGAATTTCTTCAACAACAAAGTTGACTGGTCCAGTATTAAATGTGAGCTGGGTGAAGTTGACTGGCAGACTGAAATTGAAAGTGCTTCAGTTGATGAAAAGTACAACACAATCATCTCAACTACCCTCAAGATTGTAAAAAAGTATACTCCTCTCCGGAAGGCCTGCTACAAAGCAACCATCCCACGTGAGAGCAAAACAATCAGGAGGAAAAGGAGCAAACTAAACTCCAGAATAACAAACATGTAACAATGACCATGACAGAAGAAGCATGCAGGACAAGGTGAAACAACTGGAGGAACAGCTGAGGGAGTCCCACAGGAACGAAAGAGCCAAAGATGAGAAATCTGCGGTTGAAGCCATTCGGACAAACTATAAGTATTTCTTCAAGTATGTTAAGAAACGAGCCACAGTGAAAGCAAGTATTGGTCCTCTCGTCGCCACAGATGGAGAAGTCATCAGCAATCCACAACAGATCTGTGAGACACTGAGAGGTCAATACGAAAAAGTATTTAGTCAGCCAAAAGAGATGCACAGAATCAATGACCCAGATATTTTCTTCAATTCTATTGGGCAGCCACCTCAACTGGAGGACATCTACTTCCAACCAAGTGATATTGCTGAAGCAATAGGTGAGCTTAAAGCAAACTCTGCGGCTGGGACCCGATCAATTTCCAGCAATCCTCCTGAAAGAGTGCGCTTCAGAGATTTCAGTCCCACTATACATGCTGTGGAAGGCATCTATGAGAGAGGGAACTATACCAATGTTATTGAGGACTGCAAAGATTACCCCAATCTACAAAGGAGGACCAAGATCCCTACCCAAGAACTACCGACCGATTGCACTGACTTCTCACATTATTAAGATATTTGAGAAAGTTATCAGTAAGCAAATAGTGTTTTTCTTAGAAAACAACAATAAGATGAACAATGGACAACATGGCTTCAGAGGGGGGAGGTCCTGTTTGTCTCAATTGCTGGAGCACCATGACTATATTCTGCAAACACTGGAGGATGGAGCCAACCTGGATGTGGTGTACCTTGACTTCGAGGAGGCCTTTGATAA
>CM064570.1:17173490-17180990 GCA_032716605.1 Paralithodes platypus | reverse complement strand
TGCTCTCAATTGGAAGGACCATATTACCAGTCTTGCTGAGGCAGCCTCCCAGAAGCTGGGTGTGCTCAACCGCCTTAGGGGGTTCTTTACCCCTGCACAGCTTCTTGCTCTGTACAGGGGCATAGTGCGTCCTTGTATTGAGTATTGTTCACATGTGTGGGGAGGTTCCTCTCACACCGCTCTCCTAGACAAAGTTGAAAGGAAGGCCTTTCGTATCATTAACTCCCGTTCACTCACCAACTCTCTGCAATCTCTCTCTCTCTCCGCCGCAATGTGAATCTCTCTCGCTATTCTATCGCTACTATAATAATCAGTGTTCCTCAGAGCTTTCCCAGTGTATACCACCTCCTTTACGTAGGGCACGTGGTACCCGTCTTGCAACACAATCCCACCCCTACTCTGTGCAACTCCCCAACCCAAGAGTGAAACGTTATTCTCAAACTTTCTTCTATTCAACAGCTGAGCTCTGGAACTCTCTCCCAGAATCAGTCTTTCCCTCTTCCTATGACTTAAATTGCTTCAAACTGTCCAGGCATTTTGGCTCGAACGTCCCTTGATTTTTGCCCTGTCACTCTTTCAACTATGAGGGAGGCACTCGCTATAGGCAGTTCTGCCTTTTGCCTCCCTCACTCACATAGAAAAAAAGAAAAAAAAAGATAGACACATTAGACATATCTGTCATTTCTTAACACTAAATAGTTGTCATGGGATAGGCTAGATTCTACATGGGGGGGGGGGGATTATAGACCCCCCCCCTTTTTACTCATCATTAGCACCATTAGGTTTGAGATTTTAAGAAATTCGTCCCATTAGTGTGGTGATTCTAAGACTTTTCGTTCCATTTAACTTATGAGGAACCTACTTTCGGCCTACGAAGGGGAGTTTTGGGAGTGTTTCTGAAACTTGATGGAGGTCTAGGGAAGAAACTAAAACAAATATAAAATACAAATATACAAAATAATATAATAATAATATAATTTACATATAAACATACAAACAAATAAATACTCTCCCCTTAACCCCTTCAGCACCATGACGCCTTTGCTACCTTTTAGTCTGGCTCACAAGGGACGATTTTAACCAGTTTATGGGGAGATGGGGCGGTTTTCTGCCCCCCCCCCCCCTCCCCCCCCCCCTTCTTCCTCATGTATAGCTCCATTAGTTTTCAGATTTTTATGACGTTCAGCCCTTTAGTTTGGCGATTTTAAAAACCTTTCGCTCCATTTCTTTGTCAATATTAAGACTTTTCGTGTCATTTAGGTGTCGATTTATTTCCTGGCGAGCGATAACGAGCCTGTATATTAAAACTCCCTCAGCCATATTATGTTCCAGTAAGTCCGAGGAGGCAGGAGCCCCAGGATCGTTGCCACTGCCTCGCACTACACTCACAACAACACTGCGGCCGTTAGAATTATCGCAGAAGGCTGAGGTTGCCACCAACGGTTTTATCGTATGGTAACTTATCGGACTTACTGAGCTCATATGACGCAAAAACGCGTCATAATCTTATTGGAGAGGTATAGAGATAAGTCCACATGACGCGATCGCGTCATATGAGTTTTTGGTGGACTTATTCATATGACGCGATTGCGTCATATATGTCGCAAGGAGTTAAGAGGAACTGGCCTATGGCCGCGACATTTTTCTATCGAAAAATTTACAAATTTACATTGAAATAGGGTCTTGGAGGGTGTTTTTTAACGCTTGATGAAGGTCTAGGGAAGAAACTAAAAAAAAAAAAAAAAAAAAAAAAAAAAAAAATATATATATATTATATATATATACAGTATATATATATATATACATATATATATATATACAGGTGTTCAGTAATGCTTTTCATAAATTATATGGTGGACTCATCAGACAAAAATAAGAATAATTACTCTATGAACATGAGGTTGAGTATTTATAATAACGGAGTTATTACACGATTTAAGTTAACGATAGGTACAATGCCATTCAGTCCAAGGGGTAATGTTGCCATTTTAGTGGATTATATCCATTTGGCCTTCGCTATCGCTTGCTAGCCTCAAGATAGTGAGCAGTAGCGATCTGACTTTTCGGTAGAAAATATGTCCGGCTTCGCCGGATTTGATTTTTCTACCGGCGAAGCCGGACATATTTTTCTACCGAAAAGTCAGATCGCTACTGCTCACTATCTTGAGGCTAGCAAGCGATAGCGAAGGCCAAATGGATATAATCCACTAAAATGGCAACATTACCCCTTGGACTGAATGGCATTGTATCTATCGTTAACTTAAATCGTGTAATAACTCCGTTATTATAAATACTCAACCTCATGTTCATAGAGTAATTTATTCTTATTTTTGTCTGATGAGTCCACCATATAATTTATGAAAAGCATTACTGGAACACCCTGTATATGATGAATAAATAAATATAAGAAAGTTGTATATTATTGAGAGGGTTGATTGATATCGTATTTACCCCTTTGAGTCCAAGAGGTAGATCATAAGCTGCAGAAAACTATCTAATGGTAACCAGAACATGACGACAATGACGTCATCTTGCTGAAGGGCTGTTTTTTTCGGGACCCCTTCCTCCCTCATGTTAAGCCCCATTAGTCTCGAGATACTGAGACGTTCGTCCCATTAGTTTGGCTATTATAAGACCTTTCACCCAATTATTTTTTGCCAATATTAAAACTTTTCGTTTCTTTTAGACGTCGATATTTTTCTGGCGAGCGATAGCGAGTCTGCAATTTAGGAGGACGCAGCCTTTGGCCAGGACATTTTTCTACCGAAAAAATTTACAAATTCATTTCGAAGGCGGGCCTTGGGAATATACTGTATATATATTATTTATCCTTGATGGAGGTCAAGGGGAACACAAAATATATATAAAATAAATAAATACATCAACAAAATCATATATATAATACACATATAAATAAACTTAATAGGTATGGTAGATGTACTGCTGTGATTGGATTGCAATTAACATTACAAATAGCGATTCATCAAGACGAAAGACATATAATATAAAGAAATAAACCCAGAATTTACAGTACCGTTTGTTTACAAGAATAAACATACCATAAACGAAATTCACCGAATATCTTTCACTAGGTTTCGTGTGAGTGGTCATTCCTTAGCGTGTGAGACAGGGATATGGAACAGACGGGGTCGCGGGCGTTTACCTGTCGAAGAAAGACTATGTGTTTGTGGTGAAATACAAACGGAACGACACGTAGTTCAGAATTGTTCACTCACACAACATCTAAGACACACTCACAACTTCGAAACCATGGAAAATCTATTCTCAAACCAGTTTATGCCTGATGTTATATGTAAAGTGGTTCACGATATGTTGTCTGTTTATCTTTAATATTTGGTAATGTGTATGTAATAATATGAAAGTGTTTATCTTTAATGATTGGTAATGTGTATGTAATAATATGAAAGTGTTTACCTTTAATGATTGGTAATGTGTATGTAATAATATGAAAGTGTTTATCTTTAATGATTGGTAATGTGTATGTAATAATATGAAAGTGTTTATCTTTAATGATTGGTAATGTGTATGTAATAATATGAAAGTGTTTACCTTTAATGATTGGTAATGTGTATGTAATAATATGAAAGTGTTTATCTTGAATAATTGGTAATGTGTATGTAATAATAGGAAAGTGTTTACCTTCAATGATTATGTGTATGTAATAATAGGAAAGTGTTTACCTTCAATGATTATGTGTATGTAATAATAGGAAAGTGTTTACCTTCAATGATTGGTAATGTGTATGTAATAATATGAAAGTGTTTATCTTTAATGATTGGTAATGTGTATGTAATAATATGAAAGTGTTTATCTTTAATGATTGGTAATGTGTATGTAATAATATGAAAGTGTTTACCTTTAATGATTGGTAATGTGTATGTAATAATATGAAAGTGTTTATCTTTAATGATTGGTAATGTGTATGTAATAATATGAAAGTGTTTATCTTTAATGATTGGTAATGTGTATGTAATAATATGAAAGTGTTTATCTTTAATGATTGGTAATGTGTATGTAATAATATGAAAGTGTTTACCTTTAATGATTGGTAATGTGTATGTAATAATATGAAAGTGTTTATCTTTAATGATGGTAATGTGTATGTAATAATATGAAAGTGTTTATCTTTAATGATTGGTAATGTGTATGTAATAATATGAAAGTGTTTATCTTTAATGATTGGTAATGTGTATGTAATAATATGAAAGTGTTATGAAAGTGTTTATCTTAATGATTGGTAATGTGTATGTAATATATGAAAGTGTTTATCTTTAATGATTGGTAATGTGTATGTAATAATATGAAAGTGTTTATCTTTAATGATTGGTAATGTGTATGTAATAATATGAAAGTGTTTATCTTTAATGATTGGTAATGTGTATGTAATAATATGAAAGTGTTTATCTTTAATGATTGGTAATGTGTATGTAATAATATGAAAGTGTTTACCTTTAATGATTGTATATGTTATAAATAAATAACGATATTAATCTTATGTTGGACTACAGTTGTAGTTTAAAATTCAAAAGTTCTATATTCTATATTCGAACTTTATAAAGTGTTTGTATTAGATACTAATGTAAAAATGTAAGCTGTGGTCAATAAACTATCTATCTATCTATCTATATCTATGGATGGGTGGATGGATGGGTAAATACAGGGCTTGATAGATGGGTGGATAGATATGGATGGAATACACACACATACCCATACATACACACATTAACACACACTCACACACATTTAATCATGCAAACACACACACACACAAACGTAATCATGCACACCCACACACACACAAACGTAATCATGCACACCCACACACACACAAACTTAATCTTGCACACTCACACACACAAGCTCAATCATGCACCCATACACACCCACACAAACTTAATGATGCACACCCACACACACACAAACTCAATCATGCACCCATACACACACAAACTCAATCATGCACCCATACACACACACACAAACTTAATGATGCACACCCACACACACACAAACTCAATCATGCACCCATACACACCCACACAAACTTAATGATGCACACCCACACACACACAAACTCAATCATGCACCCATAGACACCCAAACACACACACAGACACACACACACAAACTTAATGATGCACACCCACACACACACAAACTCAATCATGCACCCATACACACCCAAACACACACACACAAACTTAATGATGCACACCCACACACACACAAACTCAATCATGCACCCATAGACACCCAAACACACACACAGACACACACACACAAACTTAATGATGCACACCCACACACACACAAACTCAATCATGCACCCATACACACCCAAACACACACACAGACACACACACACAAACTTAATGATGAACACCCACACACACACAAACTCAATCATGCACCCATAGACACCCAAACACACACACAGACACACACACAGGGTGCCTCACAAAAGGTTATTGTGGAAATTGCAGGTTGTTGGAGGTGTACATGGTAGGATGTTAAAATGGACGGAAAACTTTTTAATAGGAAGAGAAATGAGGATCACGATACAGACGAATATTCACAGTGGAGGAGTGTGACGAGCGGAGTACCACAGGGATCAGTGTTGGGTCCGATAATGTTCCTACTTTATGTAAACGACATGCCAGAAAACTTGAATAGTCATATGAATATGTTTGTGGATGACGCTAAGATCATGAAGAAGGTCACCTGTATAGAAAGTTGTCAGGATCTTCAAAAGGACCTAGATGAGTTGCACAGATGGAGCCAAACCTGGAAAATGAGTTTCAATGCAGAAAAGTGTCATGTTTTGGAAGTGGGAACAAGTGAGATAAGGCCAAGCTGGGAGTACAAACTAGGAATTGAAATAATCGGCAAAACACGGCATGAGAAGGACCTTGGAGTGATAATACAAGATGATCTATCCCCGGAGAAGCATATTAACATGATCATTGGAGGAGCATATGGAATAATAACCAATATGAGAGTGGCATTTAACTATTTGGATGAAGAAATGTTATGAAAACTGATAATGACTATGATAAGACCAAGATTAGAATATGCAGCAGTGATATGGTCACCACATTTGAAAAAACATATAAACAAATTAGAGAAAGTCCAAAGGATAGCAACGAAGATGATCCCAAGATTGAAGGAGTTGACATATGAGGAAAGACTTAAGACACTACAACTGCCTACCTTGAAAGAGAGAAGGGAACGAGGCGACTTAATAACGATGTTCAAGGGAGTAAACAGTTTGGAACGAGTAGATAGGGAAGATCTATTCGTGAGGGATAATGGAAGGACAAGAGGGCACGAGTTTAAGCTGAGGAAGGGCAGATGTCGTAAGGACACAACAAAATTCAGCTTCCCATATAGGAGTATAGAGACTTGGAACAACTTGGAGGGGGAGGTGGTGAGAGCGAGGAACGTTAACATGTTCAAATCTAGGTTGGATAAAAGTAAATATGGAAATAGGGCAACATAAGTTATGATATGTTAGTCCAAAATACTGGGAACTGGGAATATCCATTACGATACTTGTCTAAGTAAAATGGATTGATTATAAAGTAACTAAGACAGGACAACACGAGCGCTGCTCAATTCCTGTAAACTACAAATAGGTAAATACACACAAACTTGATGATGCACACCTACACACACACAAACTCAATCATGCATGCACAGAAAACCACACACACACACATGAATTAAGGTACACACATGCACACACAATCAGTCATGCACCCACACACATTTAATCTTGCAGACAGATAAACTCACACGCACACACATGTACGTTGGTAGTTAGTTATTAGTCAAAGAGAGAGAGAAAAACAAAAATATATATATATATATATATATATATATATATATATATATATATATATATATATATATATATATATATATATATATTGGTAAAGCCAGGTAATAAATTTTCTTTAATACATACGAGGTTGAAAGAAATGGCAATTTCTGCGTTGGAAATTTTATTATTCAAAGTTTCCAGGTCTCTGATGAGTTTTCGCTGGGTGGCAGGAAGTAGATGAAGGAGATGAGCAAAATTCATGGTGGTACAGGGTTACATTAAAGTACATGAAGATACAGGATATACGACGCGTTTCACTGAACAACCAGCATTATCAAGTAAGGAAGGAATGATATAAAAGGAATGAATGAATGAATGAATATAGAAAAGGTGGGTGAGGGTGAAAGAAGGGAAGTTTTTATTGGTGTAGTAAGAGAGAAAGTGAAAAAGTAGGAGCATAAAGAGTGTCGGGGCTTGACCCAACTTGCAGATATAAAAGGTAAACAGGAAGGGTATATATAGAGGGTGGAGGATCAGAGGAGGCGGAAAACAGGGGGCAAAAGTCTGCTATTGGTGGAAGGGTAAACTAGGAGAGAGAAAGGGGGTAACCGCTTCACGCATGCGCACTGGATGCGGGATGGTGGTCAGTAGGTGGG
>CM064570.1:17160990-17168490 GCA_032716605.1 Paralithodes platypus | reverse complement strand
TACCTCGGTGTACTTTTACGATTTTGGGCAGCTTAGGAAGGACGTATGATGGCTAAGAGGATAAATCAAAGCGGTCTGTAGCATTGTGGCTAGACGTACTTCCTAAGCTGAATAATATCGTCTTATAGTTGCCAGAATATAATGAGAAAAAAGGTTAAATTGAATGATATCGTGTGGTGGTAGATAACAAAAAAAAATAAAATAAATATATATATACATATATATACTGTAGGCTATATATATATATATATATATATATATATATATATATATATATATACTGTATATATACAGTATATATATATAAATACAATCTAACGTCAGATGTATAAAAGAGTGAAACAGTTTGAATCTCCAAAATGGCGTGATTGGAAAAGAGTTGTCCGGGTCCTCGGGGAAATCTGGATCCCGTGACGTCACATCCTGTCTGAGTGTGGGACGCTGCTATTGGCTGGGCGTGTAACAGACTTTTTTACTACGTGCAAAAAACGGGGGCGGCGAATAAATGAGAGAGAAAGAAAGAGAGAGAGAGAGAGAGAGAGAGAGAGAGAGAGAGAGAGAGAGAGAGAGAGAGAGAGAGAGAGAGCCAGCGAGAGCGAGAGAGAGAGAGCGAGGAGGAGAGCACAAGTATTAAAATTCTTTAAATTTTGAAGATCCATTGAGGAAGCCAGATAACCGACAATTAGTGGTTTCCTTGGACTGATAGCGACTAATGGGAGTAATGTGTTCATTGTTCGACACAACATATACACAACTTATATCACTGTAATAATAATAATTTTATACTTCTCAAAAAATAAATTAATAAATAAATATATATATATATATATATGAAAGAACAGAGAAGTAACCGGAAAACCTGAAAATAATCCGAGTGTAATAAGGTCATGAATTAAATTGATTGATGTTATTCATAGTTGATCTGGAAGCTGAATAACACGCACCTCAACACTTGTGGGTCGATGGTTATAAAGACCCCACCCCCCCTCTAGATCCCCTTCAAGCTAAACAAATATAAACCGCCTTCCCAGACCCCCTTCAAGCTAAAATACGTGTCAGCAGATCCCCTTCAAGCTAAAATACGCCTACCTAGATCCCCTTCAAGCTAAACAAATATAAACCGCCTTCCCAGACCCCCTTCAAGCTAAAATACGCCTACCTAGATCCCCTTCAAGCTATAAACCGCCTCCCCAGATCCCCTTCAAGCTAATAACCGCCTCCCTAGATCCCCTTCAAGCTAAAAACCGCCTTACCAGAACCCCTTCAAGCTATAAACCGCTCTCCCGGATCCCCTTCAAGCTAAACAAATATAAACCGTCTTCCCAGATCCCCTTCAAGCTATAAACCGCTCTCCCGGATCCCCTTCAAGCTAAAAGACGCCTACCCAAACCCCTTTAACCTAAAAGCGACCCCAAGTCCCCTTAAAGCTAAAAAAAAAAAAAAAAAAAAAAAAAAAAAAAAAAAAAAATCTATCCCATCCCCCTAAGGCTAATAAACTACCCCCTGACCCTTCTTCAAGTTAAATTTACACATTTTTCGGTTGACAAATTCTCTTATATTACAGGTTCGCTATCTCTCACCCAGAAACAAAGACACCTAAATGAGGGGAAACATCTTATAACAAAATCAAATATAATAATGAAAACAAAACTATATCAACAGAATGAGAGAGAAGTTGAATGTTCTAGTTAGACCAGACGTGAGGGCTGTGAGATATTGACTGATGGTACCCACTATACCCTCTTCCAAATAAGTAGACCAAAACAATTGAACATTAGCCTCTATAACTCCACACATGAGTAATGGAGCTATGTCAATAACCAATACCCTGTTCCAAATACATAAACCAAACCAATTAAACATTATGCCTCTCTAACTCACAAACGACTAGAGTATTCCAGCTCATATTTCTACCATTTGAGAAGGTTCAGCCACGTAATAGGTGTGGTAATTTACAGCCCATTTGCTCTAACCCTTTTGAGTTACTGTATTTCTGTTTTATAGCAAAGTTTACGGCTCCAACTTCCTTATAGCCTGAAACTCGCAAGAGGTCAATTAACCCTTTCAGTACCAGGAACGATCGTTTTATCATCTGCTGCCAACTACTAGACGATTGTATTCAGCTTAGGAAGGACCTCTAGCAATAATAAGGCTACACATTATCTCAACCAACCTAACCTTTTTAAGTACCACAGATCCTTCCTAAGCTGCATACTATCGTCTGAATATAGCTAGACTATAGTATAACAAACGTCGCTGGTACTCAAAGGGTTAACATTAAAGACCCCTATATTTAGCAGCCGGATAAAGCGCTCGTGTGACACCGCCTTAAGGGGGGTCACCTGCTTGTTTTGTATCTTTCTCTCCTTTTTCTCTCTTTCCCTGGCTTGTATCCATACGGCCCCATTCAGCCAACTGTTTTAAGACGTTTATCCCAATCTAGGTGTCGATTTCTTCCTGGCGAGCGATAACGAGCAAGTATTGTATGGAGAAATCCGGCTCCGCCGGAGAAATTTTTCTATCGAAAAATGTACAAATTTAGCCTGCTGTTATTTTTTTTTTAGGACAATATGCAGGTTCGCCACCGCTCGCCAGGAAAATAATCGACACCTGGATGGGGATATATGTCTTAAAACAGTAGGCTGAATGGGGCCGAATGGATACAACCCACAGAGAGAGGGAGAGAGAGAAAAAAATACGAGGTGGGCCCCCTTAATTATTATTGAGAGTTTGGATTTTTTTTTTTTTTTTTAACCAACCAGAACACACATTATAATGACGCCATCTTACTGAATATAATAACAATTATACGGGATTAATATATTTGTTGTAATTGCTTGGAAATTGGAACACGGAACTGCAAGCTTTCGTCTGTATATATTTAAAGACATTGTCGGGCAGATAGACTAGAAAGGGTTGAAGTTATCTGCCCGACGATGTCTTGCAATACAGACGAAAGCGTTAAAGACATTGTCGGGCAGATAGACTAGAAAGGGTTGAAGTTATCTGCCCGACGATGTCTTGCAATACAGACGAAAGCTTGCAGTTCCATGTTCCAATTTCCTAGCGAATTCAAGACGTATTTGTATCTATTTGTTCGAATACCTCTGACTATGAACCTTTATATACTGATCCACACGTATATATCCATATTAATAGGCCTGTCTGTATCTGCCTTTATAACTAATCGAACCTTAAATGGCTGTACTGTGCCTATCAACTATTTGCCATTCGTCAGCCGTAAGACAGTCTCTGAATTGATTAGGTTGAACTCTCTTCTAGGTGAATTACGATTGGGATGAAATATTGGTTGAATATGTTAAATGTCAAAGCCTCTTATATGGCAGCTTAGCACAGTGCTTCCTGTCAGGGTTCCACTCTGTCAAATGTATCATATATGTGATTTTTAATTATATGTATTTATATTTTTAATTATGTATTTATATTTTTAATTATATGTATTTATATTTTTAATTATATGTATTTATATTTTTAATTATATGTATTTATATTTTTAATTATATGTATTTATATTTTTAATTATATGTATTTATATTTTTAATTATGTATTTATATTTTTAATTATAATGATTGTATTTATATTTTTAATTATATGTATTTATATTTTTAATTATGTATTTATATTTTTAATGATATGTATTTATATTTTAATTATATGTATTTATATTTTTAATTATATGTATTTATATTTTTAATTATGTATTTATATTTTTAATTATATGTATTTATATTTTTAATTATATGTATTTATATTTTTAATTATATGTATTTATATTTTTAATTATATGTATTTATATGTTTAATTATATGTATTTATATTTTTAATTATATGTATTTATATTTTTCAGGTGAGTGTGTAGAACGGAGGTATGGACGAAGGGATCCTGAGGTGAAGTATGTGGTTTACTTTGTTAAGTGGGGATGGGCTTATTTATTTTATTTTATTTTATTTTATTTGTATTTTATTTTTTCCATGTGAGCGAAGGGGGCAAAAGGCAGAACTGCCTGTGACGAGTGCCTCCCCCAGAGTTGAAAGAATGACAGGGCCAACATCAAGGGACGTTCGAGCCAAAATACCTGGACACACGGAGTTTGAAGCAATTTAAGTCATAAGAAGAGGGAAAGACTGATTCTGGGAGCGAGTTCCAGAGCTCAGCTGTTGAATATAATTATATATTCCTCATTTATAGATTTTATGATATATATTTTTAGTTTCCTTCATAGACCTCCACCAAGCTAAATAATAATATTATTGTTATATATTTGATATCCTACCAATTGAATAAACAAAGACAAAAATCGTCATATCAGTTCATAGACATTATAAACATAGCAATTAACTTTACTTTGTTAATGGATTCGCGACAATGAAGGTGGCATTATTATTATTGTGTCTACAGACAAATTAGTGTACAGCAATCAACAGGTTTATTTGGAGTTACATGAATTTGCTTTCACCTTTTTTTCTAGTCTGGTAGCTTCTGATTACATTTGTTTTGCGAAGTCAGCCACCTAGACCTAATATAATCTACCGTCATTCTAGTTTCCGATAGCAATAACTAGGCATGAAATTTACCTGAATAAATATAGAGTTCAAATGTTGCCAGAATAATCGCTTGTGTGACTCCACCTTAAAGAGCTGTTTGCTGTAACCATTTTAAGTCCTTTTGATGACTATTTTCATATTCTGTGGCTGCCGAACGGCTCGATAAAGCATAGGAAATACCTCTTTTAGTTAACATATTAGTTTATTAATACGATCGGTTCATGGAGGGATTCTAGGAAAATTGTAAAGCAGGCAAGGTGTGATGACTTTAAATCGTATATATATGGATTCTAGGTTAGCTATAAGATCTAAGAAGGGACTTCTATGTTAACTGTAAGATTAGGTACCGTATGATAGGGATTCTAGGTTGGCTTTAACATCAGGTTATTTGAGGCAGTCTTGGTTTACAATATGATCACGTAGTTCAACTCTAAGATCGGGTGAGGTTCGAATTTGAGCTTGGCAATAACATTGGTTTGGAATCTCTGAAGTTACCAACGTAGTCATGCATGCAAACATGTGGGTCGGGGACAAGCATTAATGTGATTTTTTTTTTACCAATCTCCGATGTTCGCCCTCTAGACAAATATTCTTAGACCGAACGTGGGAATTCTTGCACAAGAGGCAATCCCTATATCCATTGGGCCACTTAAACCAACATATAAATTATGTATGTTAAATTTACCTGACGATATATGAATGGATTAGTTGGATCTTGAGAGAGACAGTTAAATGTCAAGGGAATAGACTATAATGTTATATCAATTTGATTAGCATTGAAAATTGACAAAATTAAAACATGATAATTATGTTGAATATAAGAATTAACAACAATATATATGTATATATATATATATACCCGGTATATATATATAATGTGTGTGTGTGTGTGTGTGTGTGTGTGTGTGTGTGTGTGTGTGATCAGCGAAATTATGAGATATATATACAAACTTCATGCATTATTCAAATATTATGCCTGGTCCCCCAAATATTGCAACACAACTTGCACCCTCCATAATAATGTTGTGAGGGCAGGATGGGTGTTCAAGGTGACTCCAGTAAAATTAAGACATCATAAAGTCAACCCCCCCCCCCCCTTTGCCAACAACACTTTCCCCAGAGACCACTTTCACCCTATACCTAAATCAGAGGCACGAGAGAGAGAGAGAGAGAGAGAGAGAGAGAGAGAGGAACTAAATCGAGAGAGAGGAGATGAGAGAGAGGAGGAGAGAGAGAGAGAGGAGAGAGAGGAGAGAGAGAGAGAGAGAGAGAGAGAGAGAGAGAGAGAGAGAGAGAGAGAGAGAGACAGAGAGAGAGAGACAGAGAGAGAGGAGAGAGAGCCGGCCAAAACAAACTGACAGGAACAAGAGATCTTTAACAACAGAGAAGGAACAAGAGAACATTTAAGGACGATCACCAAAGCTTTTAGAACAGAGAAGAACAACGGGTCTCTAAGAAATGCACAGGAGATCTTTGAGAACTGAGAGCGCATATCCTTAACCCGGCAAGCGTGTCAATGGCCTGTGACGAACGCATTTATATGCGAATTAAGGGGGGTCACCTGCTTTTGTTCTCTCCTTTTCTCTCTTTCTCTGGCTTTTATCCATTTGGCCCCATTCAGCCTACTGTTTTAAGACGTTTATCCCCATCCAGGTGTCAATATTTTCCTGGCGAGCGGTAGCGAGCCAGCATATATATATATTATTGTTTTGACAGCAAGCTAAATTTGTACATTTTTCGATAGAAAAATGTCTCCGGCATAGCTGGATTTCTCCATACAATGCTGGCTCGCTATCGCTCGCCAGGAAGAAATCGACACCTGGATGGGGATAAACGTCTTCAAACAGTTGGCTGAATGGGGCCGAAGGGATACAAGCCAAAGAAAGAGAGAAAAGGAGAGAAAGAGAAAAAAAGCAGGTGACCCACCCCTTAAATACATTCAATTCTGACATAATTTGTACTGTACGTCAGGAGCAATAATAACAGTCGGTGCACCCATCCCAGTCGGTATCAAACGCAAACAAGATGATACGGTGCTTTAGTATACGGTAGCCCAAAATGATCCTAAACTTGGCTTGAAGGCGAGGTTATTTTTTGTCCCCTTTTCTCTCATGTTTAGCCCCATTAGTTTTGAGATTTTATGACGTTTGCCCCATTAGTTGGCGATTTTAAGACCTTTTGCCCCATTTCTTGATTTCAATTATAAGCTTTCATGCTATTTAGGTGTGTATTTTTTTCCTGACACATATATATATATATATATATATATTATACTGTACACACACACAGATAGAAAAATATATAATAATCTGCCCTGAAAGGTTCAATGTTTTTTTTGTTTTTTTTGTTTTTTTTTTCTATATTCCAACTACTCCCTCTCGGGCATAGGCTGAGAGCCTGTACATTCCACCGCTCAACACGGTGAAGCCCGTGAGGTCTTGTTCCAGTCTGGGGAGTGAGACATGTGAAGCATCCATCATGGCTCGAAGGAGCTCCATCTCTGAAGCGGCTGGTTGCTTCGCTCAAGTGCTTCACCGTCTCACCCTCCAGACTCAGACCCTCACTCTCAGAACGCCACCTATTGAGCAGTGAACTCACTAGGCATTGTCCCCCTGTAACATATTTTGAATATGGGAATATTCATACAGTGTTATTTAATCAGGGAACAATGAGGGTATTTTTTTGGCATTTCGGTGGGCTTTGTGGTAATGCACTGATACTAGGTACAGCACAAATTCAATCACAATAATATCTTCCCATTGACATATCGGAATTTGAACCCGGGTCCATTGGATTACCAATCCAGTGGCATGACCACTCCACCACACCTCCCCTAACCTTGGTGTAACCTTCTATTTGCTTACGACTGTCCTCGTACCTTTCGGGGATAGAACGGGCGGTTAACCCATGCAGTACCAGGGACGTCCTTTTCA
>CM064570.1:17129321-17160890 GCA_032716605.1 Paralithodes platypus | reverse complement strand
ATCGTTTGGCGGTGGGTAATTGTGTGTGTGGGGGTGACCTTGGTGAGGGAAATTGTGGGGGGGGTGGGGTGGGAGGAAGAGAGCCATTTGGCGGGTGACGGGTTAGTTGATGAATGGTGGGGAAAGGTGAGAGAGAGCTACATAGAGCTACATAGATACACAGACCACACAGACCTCAAGGTCCTTACTAGGCAGTCTGGCCTTACAAACTATATATTGTATATATGCGAATATATATTATATTATATATATACATAAGTATATACATCTATTCACCTGGTAGCATACATTATACTACACATACACACATACACATACATACATACATACATATACAGTATATATGCACATACTGTACAGTGCACACACATACACTTACATACATTTTTTTTTTTTTTTTTTTGTGAGTGAGTGAGAGAGAGAGAGAGAGAGAGAGAGAGTGTGTGAGTGAGTCTGTTAATCCTATTTGGACCTAGGGAGAACTTTTGGATCTCCCTTGTTTCACTCCATTAGTTTGGAGACTTTCAGACGTTTCACCCCATTAGTTTGGCGATAATGACTCGTCATTTTGAGTGTTTTTTGTTTGTAATTTTGAATGATATTGTATTGTTTTGAGTGTATGTTCATTTGGGTGTGCTGGTTTGAGTGTTGTGTAATTTTGAGTGTTATTGTAATTTTGAGTGTTATTGTAATTTTGAGTGTTATTGTAATTTTGAGTGTTATTGTAATTTTGAGTGTTATTGTATTTTTGAGTGTTATTGTATTTTTGAGTGTTATTGTAATTTTGAGTGTTATTGTAATTTTGAGTGTTATTGTAATTTTGAGTGTTATTGTAATTTTGAGGTATGGTATTTTTGAGTTTGTTATTGTAATTTTGAGTGTATTGTAATTCGTGTTATGTATGTTGAGTGTTATTGTAATTTTGACTACTGATATTTAATATATGTTTTATTTTACAGGTGAGTGTGAAGGCGCTAGGTCTGAGTGTTAAAGCTGATGGCCAGGTGAGACTCTGTTATTGTTATTATTGTTATTGTTATTATTGTTATTATTATTGTTGTTATTATTATTGTTATTGTTATTATTATTATTATTGTTATTATTTATATTATTATTGTTATTATTTATAATTGTTGTTTTTAGTATATTTATTTTTATTATCAATATTATTGAAAATGTGTTTTCTTTATCATTACCGTATAACCTGGGATATTATACTCTCTCTCTCTCTCTCTCGCTCGCTGGCTCGCTCGCTCGCTCGCTCTCTCTCTCTCTCTCTCTCCTTCCTCTCTCTCTCTCTTCTCCTGCAGTGCAATTTTGGTCTCCTTATCTGAGCAAGGATATTGAGAAGCTCGAGTTGGTGCAGCGTAGAGCGACAAAGTTGATTCCGTCACTAAGAAATAAATCTCATGAAAAAAAAAAAAAAAATCACTTAGGGCAAGAAGATTGCGAGGTCAATTAATCGAGTGTTTCAAGATACTAAAGGGATTTGACAAAATTGATGTAGATTAACTTTTCAAAATAGATAATAGTTCAATAACTCGGGGAAATGGAATGAAATTATAAACCAGGAGGGCGAATCTGGATATCACAAAGCACTTCTTCACCTACAGTGTGGTCATCGAGAGGAACAAACTGCCTGAGAAAGTGGTACACTTGTAAGTACAATTGACACATTCAAAAGAAGTTCTAGACATTCATTTTTGGGAGGGAGTGAGGGGAATAATAATATAAAAAAAAACTTAGGCTAAGCATCAGCAGTATATAATATTTCGCATCTTCGTTCGTTCTTTACTATAAATTTCCCAGTAGATTTTTTTTTTTTGTTTTCATTCTGCTGGGGGACTTCTTTCCCCAGCTTAAATTTCATGTCGACCAACGGTCGGAGGGAGAGTGCCCTCTTCTTTGCTATCCTTGCCTTCCACTTTGTAGCAAATTCTATTTTAGCATTAAGTCCGGACTACCTAGTAGGGACCGCAAGGTCTGTGTACTCTGTGTATCTATATAACTCATTCCTTAGTTGGGTCAAAGGTCACGTGAAGATCCTCCCCCTTCCTCCACCTGGTAGCTATCCCGGATTACCACCACAGTTACTTCATTCAGCAACAACATCCTCCTCCTCCTCTTTGCGTGTGACGTCACTCTTTATAATAAGGACTGAGAACAAAAGGAAGAACAGGCAAGTATGGGTGGGTGGGGGGGGGGGGGGGGGGGGGGGGGGGCGTAAGAACACACACGGGTTGTAAGGACAGAGAGGGGGACTTTATTTTACGGGTCAACAATACAGAGAGTGAGGGAGGGAGGGAGGGAGGTTATAGATATACTTAGATACACTGGCCACACAGAACTACGATCCCTGCAAGGTGGTTAGGAGTTAGAGTAGCCAAGGGAAAGTGGAAGAGAGAGTGAGTGAGTGTGAGTACAAAGGAAGTCAAATAACAATAGGTCTAGCGACTCCTCGAGGTTGCTTGCCCTCTAAATCACTGCTGTTCAACAGTGGTTCAGAGTGGGTAAGGGACAATTGGAAAGGGAAGCACTGCCTTAAGACCAATGTCCTTGGCAGGGTTAGGAGATGTTAGTAGGGAACAAAAAAACAGATAATCGACAACACAAGAAAACAGGAGTTGAAAGGCGAGAGGAGTGGCTTTATTGAACCAGTCAACAATACCACAATACAACGTGTGTGAGAGAGAGAGAGAGGGTGGAGGAGAGAGAGAGAGAGAGAGAGAGAGATGATAGAGAGGAGGAGGAGAGGAATGGGGCGAGGAGGAGAGAGAGTTGTGAGAGGTGATGAAGATGGAAGAGAGAGAGGAGAGTGTTGAGAGAGAGAGAGAGAGAGAGAGAGAGAGAGAGAGAGAGAGAGAGTGTTGAAAGGCGAGAGGAGTGGCTTTATTGAACCAGTCAACAATACCACAATACAACGTGTGTGAGAGAGAGAGAGAGAGAGAGAGAGAGAGAGAGAGAGAGAGAGAGAGAGAGAGAGAGAGAGAGAGAGAGAGAGAGAGAGAGAGAGAGAGAGAGAAGAAAATAGAATACCAAGCCAAAATGAGACAATAGAAATAATTAATAATATAAAAGCATTACAAGATAAATGACTACTGTAGAGTCAAATAATACAGATAACTATATATATACAAAGCAAAGAGTCGAGAGGAGTGGCTTTATTGAACCAGTCAACAATGGCACAATACAACGTGTGGGAGAGGTGGTGGTGGAGGTGGGGTTGTTGGTGGTGGGGGTGGGGTGGAGATGGGGTTGTGGTGGTGGTGGGTGAGGTGGTAGTGGTGGTGTTGGAGGTGGAGGTGGTGTTGGTGGTGGAGGAGGAGGCATGAATGAGAAAGTCAAAGCGTTACAAGGAATGGTTAGTATTGGAAGTTAGTATTGGTTAGTTCCAAGGAGATAATCTAGGTATGAAAGATAGATTATATGGTGCAAGGTACTCAATGCAGATTATATAAGATACTTATCACGCTCTTCATCAAATGTGCTGCTAAAAACATCTATAGAAAATAGATAACATGCGAGAAGTTAAATAGATAGAGATCATAGATTCGAAGATATGATAGATATATAGATAGATAGATAGATTGATTGATATACAGATAGATAGATACTGTATATAGATAGATAGATAGATAGATATATAGATAGATAGATAGATAGATTGATTGATATACAGATAGATAGATACTGTATATAGATAGATAGATAGATAGATATATAGATAGATAGATTGATATACAGATAGATAGATACTGTATATAGATTAGGATAGATACTGTATATAGAATAGATTATACTGTATATAGATAGATAGGATCCTGTCATATAGATAGATACTGTATATAGGATAGATAGATCCCTGTATATAAGATAGATAAATACTGCTATATAGATAGATTAGATAGATATATAGATCGATACTGTAGATGATAGTAGATAGATAGTAGATAGATAGATAGATTAGATGAGATGAAGAGAAGAAAATTCTTTTATATAGCACTGTATATGTATAAAGCCTAATAAAGCCTCACGATAGCACAATCAACCACTGGGAACAAAGGGAAGAACAGGTCCACAATAGACCGGTACATGATGTGGAAGAGAGAGATGTTGTTTAGCTGATGGAGTCACAAATGGTACAATCCAGTGTGGGAAGTGTGGGTGGAGACGTGATTGATTGACAACATAAGATAGATAGATAGATAGATAAGATAGATAGATAGAGATAAGATAGATAGATATACAATACATATATCAATATAACATAGAGTGGTGGGATGGTGGAGGGAGACGTAAACTCGATTGAGAACAAATAAGATTAGATAGATAGAATGGATAAATAGATGGATAGATAGATAGATATCTAGATAGACCAAAATAGATATGCAAATAAATCCACTAATTATAGATAGGGAGATATATAAGAAGAGAGAGGAGGCAAAGTATATACAAAGAAGAAGTCTATTATCTAACCGAAAAACACCGCAACAATAAGGGACAAAAGGACGGCCACTATAGAAAGGAGAAAGGAGGGGTTAGGAAAGGAGCTCACCGTTCCACCCTAAACGAGGGTGGGTCCGCGCTCCTTTGGTTTTGCCGCGTAGAAGAGTGGCGAACACATCACAAAGGTTAATCAAAAAGGTATAACAGGATACAATACAGAGAGTAGAGAGAGAGAGAGTGTGGTTGTGTGTGTTTTGAGAGAGAGCGAGAGCGTCCTTGGTTTCACCGTATTATCGTTGTTGTTGTTGTTGTTCCCTAAGCTGCCCTGGCCGAAAACAGCCCCGAGTCCTTAAGGAAGCCATGGCCACGGTCAGGTCTTTCTCACATAGCTCTCAAGAGTGAAAATGTGTGGGGTTGTTGGCGTAAGTGGTTGTGTGAAATGCAGTCTTCCTATGATGTGTTTAATGGTCTATGGGGTGCTGTGTTACAACCCGGGTGCAGGTGTCGACGACCGGAGTCATCCAATCTCTTCCTGATAGCTCAGAAGATCTGGATGGTGCCCACATCTCAGCCTGGCCAGGTGGACTCTGTCCCTCGCGAGGGAAGGGAGGATTCAGAGGATGGATTTCGTGGAGGTCGTGCAAGCAGCTGTTCGTGTTAGTTCTATGAGTGACTGTATGGAACGGCGAGTGATATGAGTATGGATGTGCTTCTGGAAAGCTGGTTTGTGGGTGGGCATGGAGGGAGAGAAGATAGTATTTGTGTGGTTAATATCGTGTGCTGGGTGTTGTTTTGATATTTCTTGGTGTCCTGGGTGTGTTGCCATGTAGTGTAGTGGGTGGTGGTTCATTCGTGGAGGCTGCGTGCCAGGAATTGAGTGCCTCTCTTGTCTAGATGATCTTTGACTTTTGATGACTTTGGTTTCTTGGATGTAGTGATCTGTGGGTGTAGCTAAGCTGTGCATCCTGTTGATGGTTTTCAGGGCTTTATATTTGAATATTCTGTAAGGTCTTATGATGTTTTTCAGATAGGTTAGAAGCCCAGGCTGGGCTTGCGTATTTCCATAACTGATCTTATGTATTGTTTGTACCTGTGGTGGTGGTTTCTTTGTTGTGTCCAAATTTCGCTAGTGGGCAAGTGATCTGAGGGCGTTAAGTCTGGGTGTCAGTTTCTTTCCCGTGTTTGTGGTGTGCTGTTTGAATGTCATTTGGGTTGTCGTATGTTACTAGGATTTTGGGTGTGTGTGTGTGTGGGTTAGGCGGTGTGTTGTTTTAGGGTTGAGTCCCGGGACGTAATCGTGCTCTCCTGTCCAAGGCTTGTGAGGATGGTTGCAGGTGGATTTATCTGGGAGCATAAATTGAGGGGTTTGTAGGTGCACCATTCATGTAATGTGTCGAGATAGTCCTTGAAGGAGTCTTGTTGCTGTTTGTCTGGGTTATGGTGCGTGCTTGTGAGTGTTATGTTGGTCTGCGTAGGAGGCTATGGGTTACTTTGGGGTGAATTTGGTGTATTTATAATCATGCCTGTACAGATTGTAAGAGTGCGGGGCGACAGGACGGATCCTTGCGGGACTCACGTTTTGGGAAATGATTTCTAATGCTTAGATAATTGACTGACCCGGGGCAAAAAGATACGTGTGCACATCTGCCTGCTAAGAAGATTGACCAGTCCATCTTTTATGTTGTTTGTGCATGTTTGTGTTGTAGATTTTTGTTATGTTTAGGTTGTGGCGGTGGGGGATTGGCATCGAAGGCTTCACTAATGTCGAGTGTGGCAAAATAGTGATCATGTGTGGTGGTCTAGCTGAGTTGATGCTGGTTCAAAAGCTCTTTGTGTAAGGTCTGTAAGAAGAGTGTTTGTGGAGTGCAATGGCCTGAAGCCGTGTTGTGTTGGAGAAAGGGGTAAGTGAGGTGTCATCAGTTGTAGTACAAGGCGCTCTATGACTCTGGAGTATTATTCCGTATTATCGTAAACATGCATGGTTGAATATACATAATATTTCATTGAGTTTTCTGTTAATTAATCACCAATTGTATTATTATTATATTTAACTAATGCTATGGTTATTATTGTTTATTTTTGTTATTATAATTATTATAATTATTTGATTTCACATTAAACTCTAGGACTGTATTACATAGTCTGTTTTCTTGTGTACGTTAGTGAATGTATGAATGTGTGTGTGTGTGTTGGTTTATAATGCACCGGTATTGTTAGGATTGTTCTTGATAGGTTATTAGACATGGTTATGGATAGTGTTTGATATGGTTTGTGCGAGGTGTGTTGGGTGATGATAATGATATGACGTGTGGTATAACGTCTGGTGTAGTCTATTCACTATATATATATATATATATATATATATATATATATATATTTTTTTTTTTTTTTTTTTTTTTTTTTTTTTAATATTAGACCAGAAATCTTGATCCCCAAGCCCTGTAACTCAAGAAGGGCTAGCACAAATGGGTTGTACATTTCCACACACATTCCTTGGCTGTCTCGTCCTAAGTGGTAGACATATTAGTTCGATTACTTTATAGTTATTTTATATATATATATATATATATATATATATATATATATATATATTTATATATATATATATGTATATATATATATATATATATATATATATGTATATATATATATATATATATATATAGATATATATAGAGAGAGAGAGAGAGAGAACACTCGTCACAGTCAGTTCTGCCATTTGTCTCCCTCATCCACATCCACATAGAAGAAAAAACTGTTGGTTCCTCTGCGTCATTGTGGTAGAAATTGAATGGAATTGTACATTGGTCTTTTTTGTGTGATAGAAAGTCTGAATGTCGTGTTTAATAGACAAGATAAATGATACCCACAATAATGGACACAGGTACGATAATGTCGGTACCGGTATATGATAGAATAGTGTACACTACATTGGTAGGTCAATGCAATTTTAATATTCGCCTCTAAAAATCTGTAAATATACCGGTATATATATATATTTATATATTTTAGCTCGAACGTCCCTTGATTTCGGCCCTGTCACTCTTTGAAATCTGGGGGAGGCACTCGCTGCAGGCAGTTATGCCTTTTGTCTCCCTCATTCACATAAAAAAAAAATATATATATATACCGGTATATACAGTATATATATATATATATATATATATATATATATATATATATATATATATATATATATATTTAGGTAGATAGATAGATAAACCACTAAGTATCTGTTCTATATTACCGTTTAAAAACTCCAACTAAAATCTGTTCTAAGACTCCTTCAAAAAGTCCATATTAAAAATCTGTTCTAAAAATTCCCTTAAGGGGAGGTTTTTAGTTTGTTCCCTAGACTTCCATCAAACTTAAAATTACTCCCCCTTGACCCCCTTTCAAGATAAATTAGTACATTTTTCGGTAGAACAATTTCCCGGCCGAAGGCCGGTTCCCCTTAAATTACAGGCTCGCTATCGCTCGCCAGGAAGAAATCGAAACCTAAATGGCACGAATGGTCTTAAAATTGACAGAAATGGGGCGAGGGTTCTTAAAATCGCCAAACTAATGGGGCAAGCGTCTTTAAATCTCACAAGCAATGGGGCTAAACATGAGGGAGAAAGAGGCTCAGAAAACAGTTGGAAATCTCCCCTTAAAAACCCCCTCTAAAAATCCGTTCTAAAAGTTCCTCTAACTCAATTTTTAGTCTTGGCCGCACGTAAGAATACCGGAAGTCGAAATTAGCATATATTTTTCTTTTTTACTTCCAGGTATGATTATTATCCATATTTTCCTTTATATTAGGCATATGAAAAGGAGTGGCTGGAACTCCTCTTTCATTTGTCTGGCTTCCCCCACTGTTTCTACGTGTGGCTCACCCTACACTGAGTAATCCAGCTAACTCTTACAAACACTTCTTTCCAACATTACCTCTAATTTACCTTGATTTTGAATGGCTACGACTTTCAACCTTGAGGTGGGGGGGGGGGGGGGACTTGTTACAGACAGCTTTGCATTTTGTCTCCCTCACACACACATACGATAAGAATTATGAAGAAAAACAGTATTTATAGTAAGGGTACGACAGTTTGTATTGTCATGAAAGTGCATAAGAAGTCGAAATTAGTGTCTGATGACCTGTTGTCCTCTCTCTCTCTCTCTCTCTGTGTTTGGACACTTGATCCTCAGTGTTTTGGAGGACAAGCAGCCTAGAAGAGTCACTAGACCTGTTGTTGCTTGATTTCCTTTGTACTCTCTCTCTCTCTCTCTCTCTCTCTCTCTCTCTCTCTCTCTCTCTCTCTCTCTCTCTCTCTCTCTCTCTCTCTCTCTCTCTCTCGTCATGCAGGTATAATTATTTTCCATAGTAAAAAGGTTGTTTACAGAAAGAACACGTCAGTTTATAGTTTCACGAGTCCTGGAAAGGCACAAGAAATGTCAAAACTGTCGTGTGTGTGTGTGCGTTTGTTTATGAATATGTGTGTGTGTTTCTGTGTTTGTATTTATCTGTGTGTGTGTGTGTGTATTTCTGTATATATATATATATGTGTGTGTGTGTGTGAGTATTTCTCTGTGTGTTTGTTTATGAATGTGTGTGTGTGTGTGTCTGTCTGTCTGTCTGTCTGTGTCAGTGTGTGTGTGTGTGTGTGTGTGTGTGTGTGTGTGTGTGTGTGTGTGTGTGTGTGTGTAATACAGGTCTCTATACATCTCCCCTGAAGGATAGCCCGGTATTTTCCCCACAGGCTTGTCCTTGTATATCTTAACCCTTTTAGTACCAGCGACGTGTCATATATCTCATTCTAGCTATATTTAGACGATATTATGCAGCTTGGAAAGGATCTATGGTAGTGAAAAAAGGGTTGGTTGAGATAGTTGGAAGCCTTATTATGGCTAGAGGTCCTTCCTAAGCTGAATAAAATCGTCTAATAGTGGCCAGAACACGGTGAAAAGGACGTCCCTGGTACTGAGTGACGGGCTAATTTCTCGTGCATGATGTTGCGATTTACCGTCATACAAGATTGTCCCAAACGTTGTTATTGTTTATCTATTGCAAACTTGAGCCACACAAGGTCAGGTGTCGGGAACAGCTCAGCCAAACACAGGGTCATATTCTTAACCCTCTCACATCCTGACGCGATTTTTGAGCCTATTAGGGATACTTTAAAGCCTTTGTTACCGTCAGGGGTATCTATAAACCTTTAGTTTGTTTACTTCAACCTCTGCAGTTGTCTTTGAGTTAGCTGTGGGCAGAAAACTAATTTTGGAGAGGTAATTATAAAAGTGAGAGTAATCTATTTCTTATTGCTAATCTGGCAACCTCTGCGTCCTATGGTCGTGAGAGGGTTAACAGTTTTTATCATATCCTCTTTCCCTCAGCTTATGGCTTAAAACTGATTTAAGCTCCGTGTGCCTAGACATTTGGACTCTAACGTACCTTGAATTCGGCTCTCAACCTTTGAATGACTAAGAGGGTGTACGAGAGCGAGGTGGAGGGACAGAGAGTACAAAGGAAATCAAGCAACAACATATCTAGTGACCCTTCTAGGTTGCTTGTCCTCCAAAACATTGAGGGTCAAGTGTCCAAACAGTGGTTTAGAGGGGGTAAGGGAACATTGGAAAGGGAATTACTGCCCTGGAACTAATGTCCGTGGCAGGATTAGGAAGTTAGTAGGGGACAGATGGGTTAGTAACTGAGGGGGGGATAAAATAAAGTTATTCATTTACAAACGCAGTCAGTCGCGGGTTTGATGCGAGATATTTGTCTAAGCGGAGTTTAAATGAATCAACGGAGAGGGAGAGGTAGACCGAATGAGAGGTGGAAGGATGGAGTGAGGAAGTATATGAACGAAGGCAGTGCTGGTTGGGGGGGAGGGGCGTCGACTGACCGGGGACAGAGGTGCATGGGGGCGGTTCGTTCGTGGCCACCCCTTCGGGGATCGCGGCGTCAGGCAATAGATAGATAGATAGAACCTTTGAATTTTGTGGGGACACTCGTTACAGGCAGCTCTGAATTTTATCTCCTTACACATAAGGAAAAATATATGAATATATATATATGTATTATCTACAATGCATCCTGCGTTGTTTATATTGTGTCTGTTGATGACGTCAGTGTGTGGTGCCAGGTAGCCAGGTATGATATGTTTACCTGTGTCACGGTCACTCACAGGTATTATAGCCCTCCAGTCTGGTGTGTTAGAGGGGGGGGGGGGGGGGGGGGGGGGGGGGTCTGGTGGTGTTATGGGGGTGGCGTGCAAAGGGGGGAGCTTCAAGGATCGACCCAGGTTGTCATCACCCTCCCTACCTCAAAACACACACACACACACACACACACACACACACACACACACACACACACACACACACACACACACACACACACACACGATGCAAATGAGTTTCAATGCGGATAAATGTAAAGTACTACATGTCGGATACCTAAATGAGAAAGCAAACTATTTGATGAATGGCACTCAGCTTAAGAATGTAAACAGAGAAACTGATCTGGGAGTAACAATATCGAGTAACCTAAAACCGAGTCAACAATGTTCAGAAGTTGTTAAGAAGGCAAACAAAATAATTGGCTTTATAGGCAGGTCATTTGAGCATAAATCCAAAGAAGTTATCCTAACCCTTTACAATTCCTTAGTCCGCCCTCTTCTGGAATACTGCGTTCAATCCTGGTGCCCTTATTACCAAAAAGATATAAACAAGCTAGAACGAGTTCAACGTAGAGTTACCAAAATGATACCTAGCCTAAAGAACAAACCATACGAAGAGCGTCTTAGAGAATTAAATCTATTTCCTTTAACCCAGCGCAGATTAAGAGGTGACTTAATTCAAGTGTTCAAAATCATCAAAGGCATCGACAATATGAACTGTAGTAAGTACTTCACTATCGACCAATCTAATTACACGCGGGGAAACGGTTGCAAAATTATTGGTAAATCTTTTAACTCGCACGAATATAAGAATTTCTTCTTCAATCGAGTTGTCAACTTGTGGAATGGGCTTCCCCGAGACGTTATAGACTGCAGCAGCACCGTTGATTCATTTAAATTCCGCCTAGACAAATATCTCGCATCAAACCCGCGACTGACTGCGTTTGTAAATGAATAACTTTATCCTCCCCTCAGTTACTAACCCATATGTCCCCTACTAACTTCCTAGTCCTTCCACGTTAGTGGCAGGGCAGTAGTTCCCTTTCCAATGTTCCCTTACCCACTCTAAACCACTGTTTGGACACTTGATCCTCAGTGTTTTGGAGGACAAGCAGCCTAGAAGGGTCACTAGATCTGTTGTTGCTTGATTTCCTTTGTACTCCTTTGTACTCTCTCTCTCTCTCTCTCTCTCTCTCTCTCTCTCTCTCTCTCACTCTCTCTCTCTCTCTCTCTCTCTCCCTCTCTCCTCTCTCTCTCTCTCTCTCTCTCTCTCTCTCTCTCTCTCTCTCTCTCTCTCTCTCTCTCTCTCTCTCTCTGATATATACATTCGTCACACGGACATATTAAGCTGCGGATTGTCTTGGGGTTATTGTGTGTTTCCGGTTGGGTTCGTAAGGTCAATTATGTTCAGTCACTCCTAAACATTCCCGGACCTCATCTGTTTCTAATTGTGGACGTTCAGTCGCGCTAATAAGTCATGTCTGTCTCGGCACCCAAGTGTATTTTGATCCATAATTGGTATCAGCAATATCTAAGCTTCATTTCTTCCTATCCAGTGAAATATACAAACACGTTCCTACCCTTACTCACCCTATTCAACATCTGACAGATATTAAGGGAGGTGTGACCTGTTTTTGTTCTGTCCTTTTCTATCTTTCTCTGGCTTGTATCCATTTGGCCCCATTCAGCCTACTGTTTTAAGACGTTTATCCCCATCCAGGTGTCAATTTTTTACTGGTGAGCGGTAGCGAGCCAGCATATTTGTTATTTTTGTTTGACAGCAGGCTAAATTTGTACATTTTTTGATAGAAAAATTTCTCCGGCGAAGCCGGATTTCTTCATATAATGCTGGCTCGCTATCGCTCGCCAGGAAGAAATCGACACCTACAGTAGATGGGGATAAACGTCTTAAAATAGTTGGCTGAATGGGGCCGAATGGATACAAGCCAGAGCAAGAGAGAAAAGGACAGAAATAACAAAAAGCAGGTCACCCCTCTTAATACAGCACAGAGCAAGCCAAACGTAATGACAGCTGAGACATGACTTATTAGCGCGACTGTACAGCACATCTCTGGGAACGAATGCATGTCAGTAATTATCTATACCTCAACTAGGGTTCCATGTCATCTCAACCAGTAGACCATTTCAACCAGTTGCTCTCAACCAGTGCCAAATTAACCCAGACCAACCAAGCCAGTGCCAAAATATAGTACTAACCTAACCGTATTGGTTGATTTGGTACTGGTTGAGAGCTACTGGTTGAAATGGTCTACTGGTTGAGTTGACCGGTCACCATAAATATAGTACTAACCTAACCTAACCGTATTGGTTGATTTGGTACTGGTTGAGAGCTACTGGTTGAAATGGTCTACTGGTTGAGTTGACCGGTCACCATAAATATAGTACTAACCTAACCTAACCTAACCGTATTGGTTGATTTGGTACTGGTTGAGAGCTACTGGTTGAAATGGTCTACTGGTTGAGTTGACCGGTCACCCTCAACTACAAAACTAGATCAACTACCGGTATTTATTGAAAAGCAAGTTGCAACCACAACATGTATCCAGATGGTTGAGCTGTGCTGGTAGAAAGGGCCCTCCGGTTGAGTGGCTCACACCCCTCCCTCCTGTGCTGGTAGAAAGGGCCCTCCGGTTGAGTGGCTCACAACCCTCCCTCCTGTGCTGGTAGAAAGGGCCCTCCGGTTGAGTGGCTCACGTGGCTCACACCCCTCCCTCCTGTGCTGGTAGAAAGGGCCCTCCGGTTGAGTGGCTTACACACCCTCCCTACTGTGCTGGTAGAAAGGGCCCTCCGGTTGAGTGGCTCACACCCCTCCCTCCTGTGCTGGTAGAAAGGGCCCTCCGGTTGAGTGGCTCACACCCTCCCTCCTGTGCTGGTAGAAAGGGCCCTCCGGTTGAGTGGCTCACACCCCTCCCTCCTGTGCTGGTAGAAAGGGCCCTCCGGTTGAGTGGCTCACACCCCTCCCTCCTGTGCTGGTAGAAAGGGCCCCCCGGTTGAGTGGCTCACACCCCTCCCTCCTGTGCTGGTAGAAAGGGCCCTCCGGTTGAGTGGCTCACACACCTCCCTCCTGTGCTGGTAGAAAGGGCCCTCCGGTTGACTGGCTCACACCCCTCCCTCCTGTGCTGGTAGAAAGGGCCCTCCGGTTGAGTGGCTCACACACCCTCCCTCCTGTGCTGGTAGAAAGGGCCCTCCGGTTGAGTGGCTCACACACCCTCCCTCCTGTGCTGGTAGAAAGGGCCCTCCGGTTGAGTGGCTCACACCCCTCCCTCCTGTGCTGGTAGAAAGGGCCCTCCGGTTGAGTGGCTCACACCCCTCCCTCCTGTGCTGGTAGAAAGGGCCCTCCGGTTGAGTGGCTCACACCCCTCCCTCCTGTATTAGAAGACAGTCAAGGTACAGGAAAGGATTAAGGGGAGATTTCCACTTGAGGGATTTTTTTCTTGACCCCTTTCTCCATCATGGTTAGCCCCCATTGATTTTGATATTTTAAGACGTTCGCCCCATTAGTTTGGCGATTTTAAGAACTTTTGCCCCATTTCTGTCAATTTTAAGACTTTTCGTTCCATTAAGGTGTCGATCTTTTCCTGGCGAGCGATAGCGAGCCTGCAATTTAAGGGGACCCGGCCTTCGGCCGGGAAATTTTTCTACCGAAAAATGTACAAATTTATCTTGAAAGGGGGTCAAGGGGCTGTAATGTTAAGCTTGAAGGAAGTCTAGGGAACAAACTAAAAACCTCCACTTATTTATTGACTTATTATGCATATTTGTAGTATTTTTGTTTTAGTTTCAATCAAACTTTAATAGGCACCTTTCCAAGACCCTCCATCAAGATGTATTTGTACATTTTTCAATAGAAAAATTAACCATATATCACAGGCTGGGATATCGCTAGGGAAAAAAATGTACACCTAAACGACACGAGAAGTCTAAATATTGACATAGCAATGGGGCTTAACGTCATCAAATGGGGCTTAACGTCATCAAAATTGCCAAACGTTTTAAAAACCCGAAAACTAATGGGGCTAAACATGAGGAAGAAGGGTGACCAGAATAACGCCCCATTTCCCCCCCCCCCCCCCTCCCCCACCTTAAGGGCAGATCTCCACTTAAGTTTTTTTTTTTCTTGACCCCTTTCTCCCTCATGTTTAGCCCCATTGCTTTTGATATTATAAAACGTTTGTCCCATTAGTTTAGCGATTTTAAGAACTTTCACCCCATATTAAGACCTTTCGTGCCATTCAGGTATCAATTTTATCCTGGCGAGCGATAGCGAGCTTGTAATTTAAGAGGAACCGGCCTTCGGCCGGGAAATTTTCTACCGAAAAATGTACAAATATATCTTGAAAGGGACTCAAGGGGGTGTAATTTCAAGTTTGATGGAAGTCTAAGAAACACACTAAAAACCTCCCCTTAACACCTCACAGTTCACGTGTGGCACGCTAACTCAATAGGTACACTCGGCCAAATAAGTCATGTCGCGGCACCAAGTATATTTCGATCAATAATTGGTATCAGCAATATCTAAAACACTAATTCATCGTTTCGAGAGATGTACAAACATGTTCCTATCTTTACACACCCCTATTCAACATCTGACAGACATTAATACAGCACAACAGCGAGCAAGACTTTAATGTCAGCGGAGATACAACTTATTTGGCCATTATTTGATATCTGTAGGGAGGGGATATTAACCCTCTCCGACATATGACGCGATTTTGAGCCTATTGGGATTACTTTAAAGCCTTTGTTGCCATCAGGGGTACCGTACTTAGAAACCTTTAGTTTAGTTACTTCAACCTCTGCAGTTGTCTTTGAGTTACCTGTGTTGAGCCTATTGGGGATACTTTAAAGCCTTTGTTACCATCAGGGGTACTGTACTTAGAAACCTTTAGTTTAGTTACTTTAACCTCTGCAGTTGTCTTTGAGTTAGCTGTGTTGAGCCTATTGGGGATACTTTAAAGCCTTTGTTACCATCAGGGGTATTTAGAAACCTTTAGTTTAGTTACTTCAACCTCTGCAGTTGTCTTTGAGTTAGCTGTGTTGAGCCTATTGGGGATACTTTAAAAGCCTTTGTTACCACCATCAGGGTATTTAGAAACCTTTAGTTTAGTTACTTCAACCTCTGCAGTTG
This sequence comes from Paralithodes platypus, assembly GCA_032716605.1. NCBI lineage: Eukaryota > Metazoa > Arthropoda > Malacostraca > Decapoda > Lithodidae > Paralithodes > Paralithodes platypus. The sequence goes on along the minus strand of CM064570.1, from coordinate 17,145,140 downwards.
TCTTTGAGTTAGCTGTGTTGAGCCTATTGGGGATACTTTAAAGCCTTTGTTACCATCAGGGGTATTTAGAAACCTTTAGTTTAGTTACTTCAACCTCTGCAGTTGTCTTTGAGTTAGCTGTGTTGAGCCTATAGGGATACTTTAAAAGCCTTTGTTACCATCAGGGGTATTTAGAAACCTTTAGTTTAGTTACTTCAACCTCTTCAGTTGTCTTTGAGTTAGCTGTGTTGAGCCTATTAGGGATACTTTAAAGCCTTTGTTTCCATCAGGGGTATTTAGAAACCTTAGTTTAGTTACTTCAACCTCTGCAGTTGTCTTTGAGTTAGCTGTGTTGAGCCTATTGGGGATACTTTAAAGCCTTTGTTTCCATCAGGGGGATTTAGAAAACCTTTGTTTAGTTACTTCAACCTCTGCAGTTGTCTTTGAGTTAGCTGTGTTGAGCCTATTGGGGATACTTTAAAGCCTTTGTTACCATCAGGGGTATTTAGAAACCTTTAGTTTAGTTACTTCAACCTCTGCAGTTGTCTTTGAGTTAGCTATGTTAAGCCTATTGGGGATACTTTAAAGCCTTTGTTACCATCAGGGGTATTTAGAAACCTTTAGTTTAGTTACTTCAACCTCTGCAGTTTATCTTTGAGTTAGCCGTGTTGAGCCTATTGGGGATACTTTAAAGCCTTTGTTACCATCAGGGGTATTTAGAAACCTTTAGTTTAGTTACTTCAACGTCTGCAGTTGTCTTTGAGTTAGCTTTGGGCAGAAAACTAATTTTGGAGAGGTAATTATAAGAGTGAGAGAATTCTATTTCTTATTGCTAATCTGGCAACCTCTGCGTCATGTGAGTCTGAAGGGGTTAATAACTTAATATCCTAAATCTGTCTTCTCATTAATCCAATTATCGATATTCCGACATGACCATGACTTCAACATTATAATCATATTTCTTGTAAACCGAGACAGCGTTTTAATCAAGCGGAAAGGGTGTTGGCATTTGTGATTCATAAGATATGTTTAACCCTTTCAGTAACGTGGTGTATATATATATATATATAGGGTGTTTCATAAATACCTTTCATAAATTTCAGAATGAATAGACCTATCAATAATAAATACACTTTACTATGTGACGGTTTTGGAAATTTCTCATATTTACCGGGATATTACACATTTTAGGTTAAATAGGAAAGTCTAAACGATCAGTAGATTACCATCACCTCAATTACTTTATTTTGTCATAAATGTATTTTACAATAGTTGCTCGAAGTTTCTCCCACCCTCGTTGGTACAGGCTTGGGCTCGGCGCCTAAGAGACTGTCGCACTCTTTCAAATATCCCTGGTGTGTTTCTTACTTCTCTGCATGCCTCTTGAACTCGTTGCCACAGTTGCTGACGGGTGTTGGTTTGTGTAGCATACATCCTGCTCTTCAAGTGACAACATAAAGTAATTGAGGTGATGGTAATCTACTGATCGTTTTCATCCCCTAGACTTTCCTATTTAAAGTAAAATGTGTAATATCCCGGTAAATAGGAGACATTTCCAAAACCGTCACATAGTAAAGTGTATTTATTATTGATAGGTCTATTCATTCTGAAATTTATGAAAGGTATTTATGAAACACCCTGTATATATATATATATATATATATATATATATATATATATATATATACATTTTTTTTTTTTTTTTTGCTATGTGATTGAGGGAGGCAAAATGCATTTCATATATATATATATATATATAGAGAGAGAGAGAGTGAGAGAGAGAGAGAGGTTAAATCACAAATACGTGTTATCAAATTAAGTAGTAAAACTCGCTAGGAAAATTGAAACGATGGAACACCAAACTTTCGTCTATTCTCTCAAGACATCTTCAGGGTAATACAATTATGAAGATGTCTTGCGAGAATAGACGAAAGCTTGGTGTTCCATTGTTTATATTTGCCTAGCGAGTTTTATTATGCCAGGGAATAGGTGTGGACAATGACAGCCCGTTTGCTCTACCCCCATTCTGAGTTACAGAGGTTACTGGTCACGATTCCTGGCCAACTTTTAATGAATGGACTATAGACGGGTTTATAAAGCTTAGGAAGGACCTTACGGGGAGATTTCCACCTGGAGGATTTTTTTCTGAACCTCTTTCTCCCTCATGTTTAGCCCCATTGCTTTTCTAATTTTAAGACGTTCGGCCCATTATTTTGACGATTTTAAGAACTTTCGACCCATTTCTGTCAATTTTAAGACCTTTCGTGCAATTTAGGTGTCGATTTTATCCTGGCGAGCGATAGCGAGCCTGTAATTTAAGAAGAACCGGCTTTCAGCCGGGAAATTTTTCTACCGAAAAATGTACAAATTTATCTTGAAAGGGGTTCAAGGGGGTGTAATCTTAAGCTTGAAGGATATCTAGGGACCAAACTAAAGACCTCCCCTTAACGAATCAAAAGGATATGGCCTCCACGATCTCCCTAAACCCTTTCATTCCCACAGACCCTTAAGGGGAGGTTTTTAGTTTGTTCCCTAGACTTCCATCAAGCTTGAAATTTCACCCCCTTGACCCCCTTTCAAGATAAATTTGTACATTTTTCGGTAGAAAAATGTCCCGGCCGAAGGCCGATTCCTCTTAAATTACAGGCTAGCTATCGCTCGCCAGGAAAAAATCGACACCTAAATGGCACGAGAGGTCTTAAAATTAACAGAAATGGGGCGAAGGGTCTTAAAATCACCTAACTAATGGGGCAAAATTCACAAAATCTCAAAAGCAATGGGGCTAAACATGAGGGGAGAAAGGGGTCCAGAAAAAAATCCCTCAAGTGGAAATATCCCCTTAAGGCTTAGACAGTGCTGGTACCAACTTGCAAGGAAGTTGGAGTTGTGGTTGTTGACATCGGTATTTAGTAGAGTTGCCAGCTAAAATACGGTTGTTTCTAAATACACGAAAACCCAATTCAACCTAGGCTTTAGTCATCAGAAACTTACATTGTTATGGCATTTCTGTCTACTATCGATGTCTACGGCTCCAACTTCCTTATAGCCTGAAACTCGCAAGTGGTTAACCCATCCGACATATGACGCGATTTTGAGCCTATTAGGGATACTTTAAAGCCTTTGTTACCATCAGGGGTATTTAGAAACCTTTAGTTTAGTTACTTCAACCTCTGCAGTTGTCTTTGAGTTAGCTGTGTTGAGCCTATTGGGGATACTTTAAAGCCTTTGTTACCATCATGAGTATTTAGAAACCTTTAGTTTAGTTACTTCAACCTCTGCAGTTGTCTTTGAGTGAGCTGTGTTGAGCCTATTGGGGATACTTTAAAGCCTTTGTTACCATCAGGAGTATTTAGAAACCTTTAGTTTAGTTACTTCAACCCTCTGCAGTTGTCTTTGAGTTAGCTGTGTTGAGCCTATTGGGGATACTTTAAAGCCTTTGTTACCATCAGGGGTATTTAGAAACCTTTAGTTTAGTTACTTCAACCTCTGCAGTTGTCTTTGAGTTAGCTGTGTTGAGCCTATTGGGGATACTTTAAAGCCTTTGTTACCATCAGGGGTATTTAGAAACCTTTAGTTTAGTTACTTCAACCTCTGCAGTTGTCTTTGAGTTAGCTGTGTTGAGCCTATTTGGGGATACTTTAAAGCCTTTGTTACCATCAGGGGTATTTAGAAACCTTTAGTTTAGTTACTTCAACCTCTGCAGTTGTCTTTGAGTTAGCTGTGTTGAGCCTATTGGGGATACTTTAAAAAGCCTTTGTTACCATCAGGGGTATTTAGAAACCTTTAGTTTAGTTACTTCAACCTCTGCAGTTGTCTTTGAGTTAGCTGTGTTGAGCCTATCCTACTTTAAAGCCTTTGTTACCATCATGGGTATTTAGAAACCTTTAGTTTAGTTACTTCAACCTCTGCAGTTGTTCTTTGTGTTAGCTGTGTTGAGCCTATTGGGGATACTTTAAAGCCTTTGTTACCATCAGAGTATTTAGAAACCTTTAGTTTAGTTACTTCAACCTCTGCAGTTGTCTTTGAGTTAGCTGTGTTGAGCCTATTGGGGATACTTTAAAGCCTTTGTTACCATCAGGGGTATTTAGAAACCTTTAGTTTAGTTACTTCAACCTCTGCAGTTGTCTTTGAGTTAGCTGTGTTGAGCCTATTAGGGATACTTTAAAGCCTTTGTTACCATCAGGGTTATACTATTTAGAAACCTTTAGTTTAGTTACTTCAACCTCTGCAGTTGTCTTTTGAGTTAGCTGTGTTGAGCCTATTGGGGATACTTTAAAGCCTTTGTTACCATCAGGGGTATTTTAGAAACCTTTAGTTTAGTTACTTCAACCTCTGCAGTTGTCTTTGAGTTAGCTGTGTTGAGCCTATTAGGGATACTTTAAAGCCTTTGTTACCATCAGGGGTATTTAGAAACCTTTAGTTTAGTTACTTCAACCTCTGCAGTTGTCTTTGAGTTAGCTGTGTTGAGCCTATTGGGGATACTTTAAAGCCTTTGTTACCATCAGGGTATTTATAAAACCTTTAGTTTAGTTACTTCAACCTCTGCAGTTGTCTTTGAGTTAGCTGTGTTGAGCCTATTGGGGATACTTTAAAGCCTTTGTTACCATCAGGGGTATTTAGAAACCTTTAGTTTAGTTACTTCAACCTCTGCAGTTGTCCTTTGAGTTAGCTGTGGGCAGAAAACTAATTTTGGTGAGGTAATTATAAGAGTGAGAGAACTCTATTTCTTATTGTTAATCTGGCAACCTCTGCGTCATATGAGTCTGAAGGGGTTAAGACTTTAGACAACACTCACATCCACAACCATTCCAACAGTACATTAGTATCCCACATGCAGCCACACACACTATGGCCTACACACCAATGGACGGTTGAGCTTAAGGGGAGGTTTTTAGTGTGTTTCTCAAGACTTCCATCAAGCTTGAAATTACACCCCCTTGAGCCCCTTTCAAGATAAATTGTTACATTTTTCGGTAGAAAAATGTCCCGGCTAAAAGCCGGTTCCTCTTAAATTACAGGCTCGCTATCGCTCGCCAGCATAAAATCGACACCTAAATGGCACGAAAGGTCTTAAAATTGACAGAAATGGGTCGAAGGTTCTTACAATCGTCAAAATAATGGGGAGAACGTCTTAAAATTAGAAAAGCAATGGGGCTAAACATGAGGGAGAAAGGAGTCAAGAAAAAAAAATCCCTCAAGTGGAAATCTGCCCTTAACCTGGGTGATTAGAGTCAGAGGTCATTACGCCATTGAGGGGGTAATGACCCGGAGAGGTAAAGAGGGGTGGTTGTTACACTCAACGGGTCAAAGGTCAACCAGGGAAATTAGGGAGAAAATTGTGTGTGGGGTTATGGTGTGATAGTTTGTTATTAGTGGTAGTGTGTGGGTGGTGATGTGTTTTTTTTAGTGGTGGTGGTGGTTGGTGGTGAGTGTTTGGTGTTGTTAGTGTAGTGGTGATAGTGTTGTTGTTGTTGGAGGTGTTGTAGTGGTGGTTGGTGGTGTTTTTGGCAGTGGTAAGGTGTGATAGTGTTGTTGTTGGTGGTGGAGGTGGTGGTGGTGGTGGTGGTGGTGTTGTTAGTGGTAGAGGTGGTGATAGTGTTGTTGGTGGTGGTGTTGTTAGTGGTGGTGGTGGTGGTGTTGTTAGTGGTAGATGATAGTGTTGTTGTTGGTGGTGGTGTTGTTAGTGGTGGAGGTGGTGGTGGTGGTGGTGATAGTGTTGTTGTTGTTAGTGGTAAGGTGTGTGTGGTGGGGTTGATAGTGTTGTTGGTGGTGGTGGTGGTGATAGTGTTGTTGTTGTTAGTGGTGGTGGTGGTGGTGGTGGTGGTGATAGTGTTGTTGGTGGTAGTGGTGGTGGTGGTGGTGTTGTTGTTAGTGGTGGAGGTGGTAGTGGTGGTGGTGAATGTGGGTTGGTGGTGGGTGATATGGTGTTTGTTGTAGTGGTTTTGGGTGATAGTGTTGTTAGTGGTGGAGGTGGTGGTGGTAGTGTTGTTAGTGGTGGAGGTGGTGGTGATAGTGTTGTTGTTGGTGGTGGTGTTGTTAGTGGTGGTGGTGGTGGTGGTGGTGGTGATAGTGTTGTTGTTGTTAGTGGTGGAGGTGGTGGTGGTGGTGGTGATAGTGTTGTTGGTGGTGGTGTGGTGGTGGTGGTGATAGTGTTGTTGTTAGTGATGGTGGTGGTGGTGGTGGTGGAGGTGGAGGTAGTGGTGGTTATAGCTGTGCAGTCACCCATAAACATTGTTGAACCGATATATACAGTATATTAGTAAACAGTGACACGAACATTGAGATTAATATTTACTCAACAAGTGAATTCTGGAACTTGCTCCCTCAATCAATCTTTCCTTCATCCTATGACTTAGACTGCTGTGTCCAGGCATTTTGACTCCAACGTCCCTTGAATTTGGCTCTGTCACTCTTTTAACTTTGGGGGAGACACTCGTTACAGACAGTCTGCCTTTTGTCTCTTCCATACACACAGAACACATTAATAAAATAGGTAATTTTATGTATGTTAAGGGGAGATTTGCACTTGAGGGACTTTTTTCTGGACCCCTTTCTCTCTCATGTCTAGCCCCATTGCTTTTGAGATTTTAAGATGTTTGCCCCATTAGTTTGGCGATTTTTAAAAGTTTCACCCCATTTATGTCACTTTTAAGACCTTTCGTCCCATTTAGGTGTCAATTTTTTCCTGGCGAGCGATAGCGAGCCTGTAATTTAAGAGGAACCGGCCTTCGGCCGGGAAATTTTTCTACCGAAAAATTTACAAATTTATCTTGAAAAGGGGTCAAGGGGGTGTAATTTCAAGCTTGATGGAAGTCTAGGAAACACACTAAAAACCTCCCCTTAAGGGGAGGTTTTTAGTTTGGTATCTGGATATCCATCAAGCTTAAGATTACACCCCCTTCATATAATTCATATAATGCTGGCTCGCTATCGCTGGCCAGGAAGAAATCGACACCTAGATGGGGATAAATGTCTTAAAATAGTTGGCTGAATGGGGCCGAATGGATACAAGCCAGAGAAAAAGAGAAAAGGACAGAAATAACAAAAAGTAGGTCATCCCCATTAACCCTTAACTGGCGGGGCCCGCCTTAAATCGGGCTCCAATTTGCAGCAAGTTAGGAGCATTATTAAGGCTTTTAAAGGGTTAAATCGAGTGCAAATGGCCGGGAGCGCAGCAGGCCACACGTCCGACACCCAGGGCTTACCGCCGCCCACTGACTCACGCTCCCCTCTGGTTCTCGAGAGGCCGGCAATGTTGCAGTAGTGATCGTAGCGGAAAAAATATGCCGCTATACGCTAAACTCCCATGTTAGTGGTACCACGTCGTGAGAACGACGAGTGCTACGTAGCCCGTTCTGGTCTCATTTTGAAGCTTTTAGCACCTAGTTTTTTGCTGAATACATTTCTTTTGATGCAGCTACTTGATTGATCATTCAGGAGGGCCTGGATATGCCCAAAATAGCCCAAAACCCCCCCCGCTAGACGAGGGTTAATACATACCCCTCTTAATGGTGTAGTTAAATATATTAAACTTGTACACTGGTAGCACAAGTGTGGTCCCGTTAAAGGTCAAATCACAAGTGTGGCTCTACCTAATTATATCAATGAGTCACGAGTTTCAACACCTCTACGCTTATTAAATACCAAAGTCCAGTTTTAAAGGTGCAATTTTATATTAATTCATATATATATATATACCGGTATATATATATATATATATATATATATATAGTTATTTCTGTGTATATTATATTTTTGGTGTCCTACCTTGACCTTCATCGAGTTTTAAACAATACTCCCAAGACCCTCCTTAGAGATAAATTTGTGCATTTTCTTGGTAGAAAATTGTCTCTTAAAATGCAAGGTGAAAGATCTTAAAATCGCCTAAGGAACGGAGGAAATGTCTTAAAATTCCAACCCTTCTACGCTTCTTACATAACACACTCTCGTTTTAAGGGGAGGTTTTTAGTGTGTTTCCTAGACTTCCATCAAGCTTGAAATTACACCCCCTTGACCCCCTTTCAAGATAAATTTGTACATTTTTCGGTAGAAAAAATGTCCCGGCCAAAGGCCGATTCCTCTTAAATTGCAGGCTCGCTAACGCTCGCCAGGAAAAAATCGACACCTAAATGGGACGAAAGGTCTTAACTCTTTCGCTGCGGGTGACGTTCTTGAACGTCCTGGCAAGTTACAGCAATTTCCAGGCTTTAAAAGCCTGTAAAAACCGTAAAAATCGAGTTGTCAGTGGTGACGGGAGCTGAGAGCACCACCTCGCACCGAGCGGCTCTCTGAGGTTGACTGTGTCTCGCGCGGGTCTCTCTCTGTGTCTCCCAGCAGTGTAGCCAAGCGAGCGAGTGTTACATAAGCTTTTCCCACGTTTCACTGACCACTGCGGGTGAACCAACCACGTACGGGGCCCGTTCGGTTCATTTTGAAGCTATTCTCGCCTAGTTTTCGGCAGAATACACTTCATTTAATGCAGATGCTTGATTTATCATTCATTAGTGCCTGAATATGCCCTAAATAGCCCAAAAATGGCCGCAGCCAAAGGGTTAAAAGTGACATAAATGGGGCGAAAGTTATTAAAATCGCCAAACTATTTCGGTGCAACTGTCCTTCCAAAATCTTCAAAGCAAGCCCTGGGGCTAAAACAGAGGGAGAAATGGGTTCAGAGGACAAAAATCCCTCTAAGTGGAGAATCTCCTTCCTTAAATAAAACACCTTCGTCAGAGGTGTGGGTTCTATTATGGTACATTCATTGGTTATTGTATTGTGGCTATCATCACATTGACTTTCTTAAGGGGAGATTTCCACTTGAGGGATTTTTTTCTTTACCCCTTTCTCCCTCATGTTTAGCCCCATTGCCTTATGTGAGATTTTTAAGACGTGCGCCCCTTCAGTTTGGCGTTTTTCAAAGAACTTTCGCCCCATTTATGTCACTTTTTTAACGACCTTTTCGTGCCATTGTATGTCTATTTTTCCTGGCGAGCGATAGCGAGCCTGTAGTTTAGGAGGAATCGCGGCCTTCGGCCGGGAAACTTTTTTCTCCCGAAAAATGTACAAATGTTATCTTGAAAGGAGATCAAGGGGGTGAAATTTCAAGCTTGATGGAGGTCTAGGAAACACACTAAAAACCTCCCCTTAAGGGTCTGTGGGAATGAAAGGGTTTAGGGAGATCGTGGAGGCCATATCCTTTTGATTCTTAAGGGGAGGTCTTTTAGATTTGGATCCCTACGATATCCATCAAGCTTAAGATTACACCGCCCTTGAGGAGGCCCCTTTCAAGATAAATTAATGTACAGTTTTTCGGGTAGAAAAATGTCCCGGCTGGGGAGAGCCGGTCTTCTTAAATTACAGGCTCGGCTATCGCTCTGCCCAGGATAAAATCGACACCTAAATTGCACGAAAGGTCTTAAAATTTGACAGAAATGGGTTCGAAAGTTCTTTAAAAATCGTCAAAATAATGAGAGGGCGAATCGGTCTATAAAATTAGAAAAGCAATGGGGCTAAACATGAGGGAGAAAGAGGTTCAGGAAAAAATCCTCCAGGTGGAAATTCTCCCCTTAAGGTCCCCTCCTTCCTAAGCTTTATCAAACCCGTTCACAATTATAGTACATTCATTAAAAGTTGGCCAGGACTCGTGGACCGGTAACCTCTGTACCTCAGAAATGGTGGTAGAGGCAAACGGGCTGTCATTGTACCACAACTATTACCCTGGCATAATAAAACTCGCTAGGCAAATATAAACAATGGAACACCAAGCTTTCGTCTATTCTCGCAAGACATCTTCATAATTGTAATTACCCTGAAGATGTCTTTGAGAAGAATAGACGAAAGTTTGGTGTTCGCACTCGTTTTCCATCATTTGCCTAGGTGCGAGTTTTACTACTTAATTTGATAACAACGTATTTGTGATTTAACCTCTCGCTCTCTCTCTCAACACTCACTCACTCTCTCACATCTCATCTCGTCGCGTCTCTCTCTCCTCTCCTCTCTCTCTCAGGTCTCTCTCTCCTCAGTCTCTCTTCATCTCTCTCTCGCAGGTCTCATCTCTCTCTCTCTCTCTCTCTCTCTCTCTCTCTCAGTAAAGTTCATACACGGGTTATACTAGTTTCCCCTCATAACCTAACAGAAGAATGTTGCCAGTCAGGTTGGGGGGGGGGGGGGGGGGGGGGGGGGGGGGGGGGGGGGGGGGGGGGGGGGGGGGGGGGGGGGGGGGGGGGGGGGGGGGGTACCAGTTTTAGGCCTAGGGGGGTTATAAAACTGATGTATATAGGCTGAGTCACTCACTATAGGGTTTGATATATATATATATTATGGTGTGTGGGATATAGGGTGCGTTTATATATATATTTGTGTGTTGTGGTGTGTTGTGGGGAGTTGTGCGATATTTTGGTGTGTGTGTGTGTGTGGGAGGTGGGTATTTGGTGTGTGTGTGTGTGTGTGTGTGGGAGGTGGGTATTTGGTGCGGCGGGTTTGGTTAGTGTGGGTATTTGGTGTGTGTGTGTGTGTGTGTGGGAGGTGGGTATTTGGTGCGGGGGTTTGTGTGTGGGTATGTGGTGTGTGGGTATGTGTGTGGGAGGTGGGTATTTGGTGCGGGGGTTTGTGTGTGGGTATGTGGTGTGTGTGTGTGTGTGGGGGGTGGGTATTTGGTGCGGGGGTTTGTGTGTGTGTGTGTGTGGGAGGTGGGTATTTGGTGCGGGGGTTTGTGTGTGGGTATGTGGTGTGTGTGTGTGTGTGGAGGAGGGTATGTGGTGGGGGGGTATGTGTGCGCCCCCTCATCATGTGTTTAGCCTGGAACTGCCCCAAGCCACCACAGTCTCCCTTGCCGATAGTGATTAGGGGGGTGGGGGTTGGGTAACCTTGGTACTGCCTAATTAGTCTAATGCCCAACCATCAACCAACACCTGGCACCCATACACACATAGCCAGAGACACTCACTCACTCACTCACACACACACACACACGCTCTCTCACATCACTCACTCACTCACTTCACTCACATAGGGCGGGCACAAACCTTAGGGATACTGCCTAATTATGTAATAGCCTACGACACCTGGCACACGCTACACCTGCACCGAGAGAGAGAGAGAGAGAGAGAGAGAGAGAGAGAGGCATAGCGGCATAGCGGCATAGCCTTGGGGATAGCCTAATTATTATAATGCCCAACTATCAGCCTACGCGAGCCCTGTTAGGCCCTCCCACCTTCCTACACCACACCTGCACCTTCCAACCATACATACAGCTCTAATAGTACAATGTGAAGAGAGAGATGGGGGGGGGGGGGCAGGCAGGCAGGGGGCATAACCTTGGTGACTGCCTAATTAGTGATAATAGCCTACTATCAGCCTACACCTGCCCTGATAGACCCTCCTCTCTCTCCTCCCTTCCCACACCACACCTGCACTTTCCAACCCTACACACAGGTCTGGTAGTACAGTATGGAGAGAGAGAGAGAGAGAGAGAGAGAGAGAGAGAGAGTGAGAGTGAAGGTGTATAGAATGTGTATGTGTGTGATTTGTGCATGAGAGAGAGAGAGAGAGTTACACAAAGATAAAATAGAGAGACACGATATAGAAGAAAAAAAATGAAAGAGAGAGAGAGAGAGAGAGAGAGAGAGTTAGAGTTAGAGCTAGTGTGGGAAGCCGAAGGCATCAGCAACGGGAAATAGATTGGGGTGACAGGTTGGGGTCGGGGTGAGATAGATAGATAGATAGATAGATAGAGATAGATAAATATAGATGAAGAAAGAGAGAGAAGTGAATGCATACAATATATATTTATGTTGTGTGTATATACTAGACAGCAGAGGAGGATGAGAGGGTGAGTCGAAGGAGAGAGAGAGAGAGAGAGAGAGAGAGAGAGATGCCATGGGAGGGAAGGCGGAATCAGGGTGGATACAAGAAGAAAGAAAACGAAAATCCGTGGGCCCCCTAAGTTATTAATTATGAAATTATGAATATCTGTATTCATTTTTGGTTAGAACTTGTTTTTCAACAGATAGTATAATAGTATAATATAGTATTGTAGTTAAGGGGAGGTTTTTAGTTTGGTCCCTAGATATCCTTCAAGCTTAAGATTACACCCCCTTGAGCCCCTTTCAAGATAAATTTGTACATTTTTCGGTAGAAAAATATCCCGGCCGAAGGCCGATTCCTCTTTAATTAAAGGCTCGATATCGCTCGCCAGGATTAAAATAGGACACCTGAATTGAAACGAAAGGTCTTCCATATGGGGGTTGAAAGTTCTTAAAATCGCTAAACTAAATGGGGCAAACGTTTTATAATATCAAAAGCAATGGGGCTCCTAAACATGAAGGGCGGGAGGTGAAAGGGGGGGGACAGAAGAAAGGTGGTCAAAGGGGGGGGGGAGAAAACAAAATTCCCTCAAGTGGAGACCTCCCTTAACCGTCCCTAATTGGTGTAAGGGTTAAGGTGGACAAAAAAATATGTGTGATAACCCAGGTTCGAATCCCGGTGGATCACATATATACTTTAATTGATTTCATTGGGGGTGTTTGGTGTTGTGGTGAAAATAATAAAACATAGATTATTTTTAAACAGGTGAACTCCACGAATGTTTATGAGTGGGCTAGAGGTATATGATATCAAGGGACTGGGGTTCTGGCAAAGGGGCTCCAGTCCTGGCAATACGCTTGACTTACAGTGGGCTGGCTTAATAATCCAATAGGGTGGATAGCTTCTGAAGTCCTATTCTAACTAACTAATTAACTGTGGCATCCAAGTATTCAGTTATGACGCTTTTGTAATACCTCCACATCATTTTCTAAAGTAATTGGAATATCTTCAAGTCTACAACTTACATAAAACACTTGTAATATATAAATAAGTATTTGTATTTTGTTCTTTCATTTCATACATTTTATTTTAGTAAGCGTTGTTTCCACATAGCGATTTAGATATGTTGTTGGGGAACTTTGGTATGTTAGTGGTCTTTTGTCCCAGTTTTGGTTTGACTTTGTTTGCAAGTTTTACATTTTAATTTATCTTAGAATATGAACACTTTGTAATTTTCTTCATATATAAAACTTTTGAAATACTAAGTTTATTGTCATCTATCTATCTATATATCTATCTATCTATCTATATGCTCAGGCCCAATCCCCATTTTGGGTGGGGTCTAGCCGACGCAAGACAAGAGCGCAAGAAGAAAAAAAGAACAGGGGGGGAAAAACACACCACAAAAAAACAAACAACAAATAAACAAAATAAAACACAGACAAAAAGCATAAACTCACACACTGCAAGGTTCACCCCAGGAGAAGGACCCAGAGGACCAGGGTCACCAACGGTCGCTCCAGCAATACCCCGTGCCCCCGACCACATGGTAAGATGGTTTCCGATCATCGGCACGGCAGACATGCAGCGGAGACCAAAGCCACAAGCCCTCCCACCACACTTCTCAGGTGCACCCTTCATATTACTCGTCTCCCCCCCGGGCCAGGCGCCCTGATGGAATCTATCTAGTCCAACTTGCGCCCGACCCCTTACTCAAAAATGACCACGTGTTCACATCAACTATTCACAAGCATTCTCCATTCACCGCTGTCCACCACCACTTCCCCTGCTGATCTTATAGTCATTACTCTATCATCTCTAAAGCCTTTCTTCCAATCATAGTCTCTCCTATCTCAATTGGGGGGTCTTCCTGGCCCTTCTATCTCCCCTTGTACCTGACTCACATATTTCTCTTTGTAAGCCTTTCATCTCCCATTCGTTCAACATGACCATACCAGCTCAGCACCCTTCTGTCCACTCTGGCTGACAAATGTTCCTGCTGCCCCACTCTCCTACGTATCTCTTCATTCCTCAATCTGTCTCTACGAGTAACTCCACACATACTCCTCAAGCAGCTCATCTCCATCACACCCAGCCCTCTTTTTTCCTTTTTCTTCAGAGCCCATGTCTCAGCCCCATACATCACTGTTGGCACAACAATTCCTTGATACAGTGCACTTTTTACTTTCATATTTATTGTCATACCTTTCATATACTGTATAGTGTGGTTTGTTGGAGGAATATCATGTTGCAAAAGGGATCAGAGGCTGTCTCGTTAAAGCCACTCAGCTAGAAGAACATAGGCTGGGAGAGAAGCTATAGGGTATATACATATATACACTCCACATATACATATATACACTCCACATATACATATATACACTCCACATATACATATATACACTCCACATATACATATATACACTCCACATATACATATATAAACTCCACCATACATATATACACTCCACATATACATATATACACTCCACATATACATATATACACTCCACATATACATATATACACTCCACATATACATATATACACTCCACATAAACATATACACTCCACATATACATATATACACTCCACATATACATATATACCCTCCACATATACTATATATAACACTCCACATATACATATAGACACTCCACATATACATATATACACTCACATATACATATATACACTCAACATACATATATACACTCCACATATACATATATACACTCCACATATACATATATACACTCCACATATACATATATACACTCCACATATACATTCTACATACATACATATACACATATACTACACACTCAGACACAGAGAGTCCTATTTTAAGGGGAGGTTTCCACTTGAGGGATTTTGTTTCGAACTTCCTTCTCCCTCATGTTTATAGCCCCAATGATTTTGAGATTTTAAGACGTTTGCCCCATTAGTTTGGTGATTTTAATAACTTTCGACCCATTCTGTCAAATTTAAGACTTCGTGCCATTTAGGTGTCGATTTTTTTCCTGGCGAGCGATAGCGAGCCTGTAACTTAAGGGGAATCGGCCTTCGGTCGGGACATTTTTCTACCGAAAAATGTACAAATTTATCTTGAAAGGGGGTCAAGGGAGTGTAATTTCAAGCTTGATGGAAGTCTAGGAAACACACTAAAAACCTCCCCTTAACTAACTCTCATGTGCTACTTTACTTCTCACTTCTCAACTTATTGTTCCTCTATTCAATTACTCTATTAACCTACTGTACTCCAACCATCATCATCAGCAGCAGCATGTTTGGCACTAGGAATGGCATATGTCTGTTTCTCTTAACCCTTTGAAGCTCTGGCGCATTTAACAGTTTATTTTGGCTATCATTAGACGATTTTGTGCAGCTTAGCAAGGATCTGTGGGTATTATAAGGGTAAAGACTATCTCAATCAACCCTCTGACTTCCATATACCCTTCCTAATCTGAATAAAAATTGTCTAATAATTACCAGAAAACAGAAACGCGTATTGGAGCTTGAAAGGGTTAACTATTTGTGTGTTGTGGGTATGTTAGTGTGTGTGTGTGTGTGTTCTTTAGTTTGTGTATATGTGTGTGTGTATGTATGTCAGCGTGTGTGTATGTACGTATGTGTGTGTGTACGCGCGTGTGTGTGTACGTATGTGTGTGTGTGGGTTGAGGTGGTAATTGCATAGCCCTCACTCGAGCTGACCACGAGGGTAACAAATTTCAGTGTGTGTGTGTGTGTGTCTAGTGGAGAAGTGTGAGTGTGTTTGTGTGTGTAGTAAGAGGGAGTGTGTGTGTGTGTGTGTGTGTGAGACAGACAGACAGACAGACAGACAGACAGACAGCCAGACAGACAGCTAGCTAGCGAAAGGCACCCACACACATTTCACCACCACCCAGCCAGTCTATCACTCTACGAATGTTACACACCCTACTTCAAGAGCGAATGGACAAATCTATCTTTAAGGGGAGATTTCCACCTGGAGTGTTTTTTTCTGAACCTCTTTCTCCCTCATGTTTAGCCCCATTG
>CM064570.1:16991205-17121721 GCA_032716605.1 Paralithodes platypus | reverse complement strand
CTGAGGATAATATGAGGGGGAAAGATGATGCGCCAGAGAGAGAGAGAGGGAGAGGGAGAGAGGAAAGAGAGTGGGGTGATAGGGTAGAAAGAGAGCGAGAGAGCGAGAGTAGGGTGACTGGGGAGCATAACTCAGCATTTGCTACTGGTCGATAGATAGTTACATAGATAGATAGATAGATAGATAGCCACACAGATATATAGTAGATATACAATTATTTAGATAGAGAGATAGATAGACAGGCAGATAGATAGATAGAGAGATAGATAGACAGGCAGATAGATAGATAGATATATAGATAGACAGAAAGAGATAAGTAATTAGATAGACAGTTATATAGAAAGACAACCAGATAGATAGATAGATGTATAGGGATATAGATAGATAGATAGATAGACATAGCGTTCAGGTTGATTCAGTACTTGTTGAGTCATGTTCCTGAGGTCAAGGTCGAGAGAGAGAGAGAGAGTAGATAGATTCACTGATTGATAAGATACAGATAAACAGATATATAGATAGATAAATAGATATACAGATAGCTAGATCGATGGATAGATAGATAAATAGATAGACAAACATAGAGGCAGATAGATAGATAGACAGATAGATACAGGCAGGTAGATAGATAGCCAGATATATTGATATACAGATAGACAGAAAGATAAGAAGCTAGATAGATAGCCAGATATATTGATATACAGATAGACAGAAAGATAATAAGCTAGATAGATAGACAGATAGATAGATAGCCAGATATAGGTTGCTTCAGTAAGTAAATATATGTGAAAAGTGCAAATGGATAATACCCCGAATTTGAGAGTAGCCATTTGAATGTGAACTGGGAACTGTGAATATGGAACTACTGCAGGAGGCAGCTTTATTTGAATGTGAACTGGGAACTGTGAATATGGAACTACTGCAGGAGGCAGCTTTATTTGAATGTGAACTGGGAACTGTGAATATGGAACTACTGTAGGAGGCAGCTTTATTTGAATGTGAACTGGGAACTGTGAATATGGAACTACTGCAGGAGGCAGCTTTATTTGAATGTGAACTGGGAACTGTGAATATGGAACTACTGTAGGAGGCAGCTTTATTTGAATGTGAACTGGGAACTGTGAATATGGAACTACTGCAGGAGGCAGCTTTATTTGAATGTGAAACTGTAGAACTGTGAATATGGAAACTACTGCAGGAGGCAGCTTTATTTGAATGTGACCTTGTGAACTGTGACTATGAGAACTACTGTAGGAGGCAGCTTATTTTGACTGTGAATGAACTGTGAACTGTGAATAGGAAACTAATGTAGGAGGCAGCTTTATTTGAATGTGAACTGGGAACTGTGAATATGGAACTACTGTAGGAGGCAGCTTTATTTGAATGTGAACTGGGAACTGTGAATATGGAACTACTGTAGGAGGCAGCTTTATTTGAATGTGAACTGGGAACTGTGAATATGGAACTACTGCAGGAGGCAGCTTTATTTGAATGTGAACTGTGAACTGTGAATATGGAACTACTGCAGGAGGCAGCTTTATTTGAATGTGAACTGGGAACTGTGAATATGGAACTACTGCAGGAGGCAGCTTTATTTGAATGTGAACTGTGAACTGTGAATATGGAACTACTGCAGGAGGCAGCTTTATTTGAATGTGAACTGGGAACTGTGAATATGGAACTACTGCAGGATGGAGGCTTTATTTGAATGTGAACTGTGAACTGTGAATATGGAACTACTGCAGGAGGCAGCTTTATTTGAATGTGAACTGTGAACTGTGAATATGGAACTACTGCAGGAGGCAGCTTTATTTGAATGTGAACTGGGAACTGTGAATATGGAACTACTGTAGGAGGCAGCTTTATTTGAATGTGAACTGGGAACTGTGAATATGGAACTACTGTAGGAGGCAGCTTTATTTTGGGTTGGTGTAGTTCTTGATGAGTCATGTTCGTGATGTCAAGGTGAACATAGAGGTAGCTGCAGGGAGTTACAAGGAACAGTTATAATCTTCCAGGTCTTAATAGAGCGTATACTTTAATTTATTAAAATGAAAAACTTGCTAACTAAACAAACCAAAACTGTGACAAAGACAATATAAAGTCAAATTAACTTATATAAAAATCGCTATGTGGAAACAACGCTTACTAAAATAAAATTTATGAAATAAAAGAACACAATCCACCACAAAGGGTGTACATTACTACATGAGCAAGTTAATCTGGTTCCCAAGCAAACTAATCGCACACATAACAACGCACTATCGTCACGTTCAAGGAATTAGTCAATTTGAGAAGTCCGTGACGTTCTGGTAAAATTTACTTATCAGGGGCAGGCAACGGACACTCAACTCTTTCATAGGGAGATACCTTAATATCTTATAGGCAGAGGCTTTTCATATATATATATATATATATATATGTTAGTAAAGCCAGGTAATAAATTTTCTTTAATACATACGAGGTTGAAAGAAATGGCAATTTCTGCGTTGGAAATTTTATTATTCAAAGGTTCCGGTTAGCTGATGAGTTTTCCCTGGGTGGCCGGAAGTAGAAGAAGGGGATGAGGAAAATTAATGGGGGTACAGGGTTACATAAATGCTACATGATGATACAGGGCTTATACGACGCGTTTCACTGGACAACCAGAATTATCAAGTAAGGAAGGACATGATATAAAAAGGTAAACAGGAAGGGTATATATAGAGGGTGGAGGATCAGCAGGAGGCGGAAGAAAACAGGGGGCAAAAGTACTGCTATTGTGTGGAAGCGTTAAACTAGGAGATGAGAAGGGGTCACATTTAACCGCTTCACGCATGCGCAACTGGATGCGGGGATGGTGGTCAGTAGGTGGGGTGCGAAGCTGATTGGGTGCGTGTCGAGGGGCGTGGCCTAAGTTGTGTGGACGTCCTTGCAGAAGACGAAGCTGAAGGATGGGTTTAGCGCGGGTGGGCGGGAATGCGGTTCAAGGGCACCGGGGGGCGAGGAGGCGGTGTTAGGTCCTGTTAGGGTAGTGCCTTTTGGCAGAAGGAAGGATATGAAGGTCCAGAGTTTGGTTGTTGATGTGGGGTTGTAAGGCATGGATATATAAAGCTTCGAGTATAGGTAATCTCCTTTGGGTCACTTTCTTTATCGAGTATTGGTGGTGTGTGCTCTAACTCGCTTCCCCCCTGCGTGTGAAGGTGAGGGTGGTTAGGGGTGTGAGAGATAGTGGTCTTTGATGGCTCCCAGCCTGAAGGTGTGAAGAGTTCACCGACTGTGAAAGACGAGTCTGCGTCATTACCAATATAGGAATGACGGTCCACAGTTCTCATCATTACAAGGTATGTTGGGTCAATGACCCAGAATGATCGTCGGTCATCGGGCTCTTTACTCTTGGTGGAGGCTCTGGTTTGTTGCGCGAGAACGAGGTTGGAGGGTCTTGGGGGATTTGTTTAATAAATTATTAATTTGATTTGGTTTTCCGGGGTGGTTGGGTGGACATGCTTGGAGATTTATTTCCTTTTAAGACGGATCGTCATGTTTGTGTTCAGCTGGACATGTAATTGCGGTTTAGGAGATCTTAATTTCATTGGGGGGGGTCAATGTTGGGAGGCGGCTTTGGGTGTACCATTTTGCATAGATGGTGGTTGATGTGCGTGCTGGAGATGTCGGAGTTTGGAAGTATCCGTTATTTACTTCTAACAAACTGGGGATAGTCTTTCTAGTTCCTGGGCGGGTGTCAGGCCAAGGTAGATCAGTGCGTGAGGGCTCTCCTAACATAGGCGGAGATGGAGGATAGAAGATAACGGCGGGGCAATTCACTATCGCAGGTGAGGCATTGTCCTGAGTTATTTGGTTTAATGTAGACGGTGGTTTTGAACCCATGGTCGTTCAGAGCTTACGCGGATGTCGAGGAAGGGGAGTTGTCCATTGTTACATTTTTCAAAGGTGAAGTTAAGTACGGAGGAGGTCATGATAGCGACGCTGGCGTTCCTGTAGTTCGTGGAGCGTCCTTGATTTGCACGAAGATGTCATCCACGTATATACAGGAGACGGCTGGTCGGTGGGCAGCTAGGA
Organism: Paralithodes platypus; assembly: GCA_032716605.1. Lineage (NCBI taxonomy): Eukaryota > Metazoa > Arthropoda > Malacostraca > Decapoda > Lithodidae > Paralithodes > Paralithodes platypus. The sequence continues at coordinate 17,117,665 of CM064570.1, read as the reverse complement.
GCTCTTCCTCGATGGTACACATGAAACAATGTGCGCAAAAAGAACTCCTAGGGGGCTGCCCACATCGCCACACCGTCTATCTGCTTGTAAATGTTGCCCAGGGGGAAAAGGAAGGGGGCCTCCTTGGTACATAGCTCCAGTAGTGTTTTCAGGGCCTTCTACGGGAATGTCCAGTGTAGGTGTATCAGGGCAATGATAAATTCGATACGTTAGAATCAGTAGTCAATGGTCCTATCCACTGGCACGTTGGTGAACAGGCTTTCTACTGTCGAGAGAGGCGATAGTGTGGTGGTTGTTCACGGGGGAGGGTCTCGTTTAAAATTTCCAAGAAATATGGGCTGAGTTAAGGTTGAATTGGCATGGGAACGTAAGGGGGTGAGGAGGTTGTTCAGGGCCTTGGCGATCTGGTAGGTGGCAGTGGGGATCTGGGAGATGATGGGGCGGAGGGGGTTCCCAGGTTTGTGTGTTTTGATGGTGCCGTAAGCATCACCAGGGGGGTATTCTCGAACGAGTTTTTTAAGGTGGATACCTCCTTGTTGGGCGTTGATGGCGGTGATGGTTGTGTGGCCAATACGTTTGTATTTCGTCGGTTGGGTTGCGGGTGATCTTTTTAAATTTAGGGTGGTCACTGAAGATGACGTCCATTTTATAAGATATTCCTCCTTGTCATGGATCACGATAGGCAGGGAAGCTTTATACGCACGACGGACATGTAGGGTTGTCATCAAATGTATCATCATGTCTATTTATGTAAAACTGTTTGTACCACCATGAATGTTTGCTAATCTCTTCATCTATTTCCGGCCCACCCAGCAGAGAAAAATGTAGGGCATCAGTGGTGACCTGGAAATCCTTCTTGAATAATAAAATGTCGTCCAGGACGATTTCCGGTTTCTAGGCGTTTGTGGGGGCCAGAAATTGCCATTTCTTTCAACCTAGTATGTATTAAAGAAAAATTATTACCTGGCTTTACTAACATAAAATTCACGAGAATGGCCAGACATCGCACCAGCACCCTTCCAGTTTCGTCGAAGAAACTGGTGAAGGACCAAATAATTGAAAAACGAGACCGGCTCGCCAACAACCTTCGTAAAGAACGAGATGCTCTTCTACGGATTTGGGAAGACGAAAACCCCTCCAGACCACCTCAAAGCCGAAATCACACACCAGCACTAGAACAACTCCTTGAACAACACAGAAAGACAAGCCGAAAACACAACCATAAAAAAAGCTTGACAGTCTTTATGGCGGAAACTTAAAACTTCCCAAAACCAACAAAAGGATATATAAACATTACTAACACCATTCTGACCCTGGACCAAGAAGACATCCTCAACAAAGGCCTCAACTGGCCACTACAGCTTCAAACCTGGCCCCCACCGGAAACGCCTATAGAACGGAAAATCCTCCTGGGACGGACATCCTACGACTCAAGAAGGATGGCATAAGGTCACCACTACTCCCGCCCTACCAACCTACTCTCCGTGCTGAAGCCGCCAACAAACCAGAGCGAAAATCACCATAGCAAAATACTCAACAAACAACACTTCCAAGCTGCCAAACTATTAAGAGACAAACCCACCCACCCACTCATCATCCAGTCGTGCGGATAAAGCTTCCTGCCTCGTGATCCATGACCAGGAGGAATATCTTAGGAAAAATGGGACGTCATCTTAAGTGACAACACATAAATTTAAAAAGATTAACCCGCCAAACCCCCCCCCACCGACGAAATCAAACGTATTGCCAACACAACCATCACCGCCATCAACCGCCCAAAACAAGGAGGGATCCACCTTTTAAAAAACTTTCGGAGAATACAACCCTGGTTATGCGTACGGAACCATCAAAACACACAAACCTGGGAACCCCCTCCGACCCATAATCTCCCAGATCCACACTGCCCACCTACCAGATCGCCAAGGCCCTGAACAACCTCCTCACCCAAACGTGCCCAGCCAATTCAACCTTAACTCAGCCCACGATTTCTTGGAAATTTTACGAGACGCCACCCGTAAACAACAACCACACCTCGCCTCTCTCGACTTAGAAAGCCTGTTTCACCAACGTGCCAGTGGAGAGGACCATTGGAATGATGTCTACGTAGAAATTTTCAATTGCCCTGATACATTTTACAATGGACATCCCGAGAGAAGGCACCTGAAAACACATATTGAGAAAACTACGTTGGGCGGGCCACAACCATGGCGGAAGGCGGACGCAAGTTTGAGGCTCCCGGCATATGTTATGGGAACAGTCAATTATTTCAAGGATACCGAGTACATACGGGGCAAACAAGAAGAGGAAGGATGTTTGGTGACGGTTTGGAGGATTATATGGGTGTGGTGGGAGGGGTGATATATAGGGTAATAAGAGTGTTGTAGTGACGGGACACTGGTAGGGTTGTGAGATGTTGAGTTTGTAAAACAACATGGCAGAGGGAATTTCGGGTATGGACGGAGTCGGAAGGAAGGTTACAGCGTTTCCGGGAATTTAAGAGCACAGATAAGAAGTTAGAAGCGGTTAGTATTGTTGTGAAGGATTGGGAAAAGTGGATGAGTGATCCGGAGAAATGGAAGGGGGATATTGGTGAGAGAAGTTAAGGCACAGTTTGTGGAATGTGTGCGTGTGATTAGGTGGGGGAAGGGCATAGGCCTAGCGAGAGGAAGTGAATGCAGGTCCTTTTTTGGCAGTTAATGAGAGCCTAGAGGATGTTATTGAAAAGGGTAGATGAACTGGGGGAGCAGCGAATATGGCATTGAAGGAGCAGCTGAAGGAATACGAAGGCCGTGTCACGGAAGTAAAGGAGTCGACTGCCTGGACGGTGGTAGGGGAAAACAAAAAGTCAAGGATTGTGAGGATATTATGAAAGAGCAAAAGGAAGAAATGAATATGACCCCCCCCAAACAAAAGTTTTGAGGAGTGCAGTTTGTAGGGGTCATGAAGAACAAGGAGGGCGTGTCGTGAGGGAGGCTGGCCATGGACAGGGATAGGGGTGTAATCTTGTTATGGAGATATAGAGGATCATATGAAATGATCAAGGAGTGAGAAAAGTGGGGGATATGGAGACAGTGAAGGAGGTCTTGAAAGGTGTGGATGAGGACGAATATGGATGGGAAGGGCAGGTGGAGGAGATCAGTAGGATAGGTAGATATAAAAGGGGAGAGATGAGAACTATAAGGGTACAGTTTAAAACAGGGGTAGTGGCGGGAGACTGTGACAAATTTGAGTTGGAGGCTAAATACAAAGGATAAACTGAAACAACATATAAGACTAAAGAAGGATTTGAGTCTAGAACAAAGGAAAAAAAATTAAGGAATTACAAGAAAAGGCTGATGAAAATAATGGAAAGTTGGAAGAGGAGGAAAAGAGAAATTTTTACTGGAGAGTGAGGGACGGAAAAGTGAGGAAGAGGATTATAAGAGTAGAAAGGAGGGGGAGATCGGGGAGGGGATGAAGAATGTGATGAGAGTGGTGAAGGGGGTGGAGAAACGGGGTGGAGGTGTCACCAGGGAGAAGAGACCAGGAGACACAAGAGTCAGGACCCAGTAGTGCTAACAGGGGAGTAGGGTCCGGACTGGAGGAGCGGGATGGTATGTAATTGCTGGAGGAATGGTAGATGGCTTAAGGATTATGTTTAGTAATGTGGATGTGTTTACTAAGGACCAAAGAAAAGAGAACTGATATGTAGGTTGCAGGAGGAAGAGGAAAAAACCTGATAAATAAGCCCTACAGGAAGTAAGACCAAAAAATGTTAGAAATGAAAGAGGGAAACGGTGGAATATAGTGTGGAGGTTTTTGAGTTATATGAGAGAAATGCTATTAGAGCCAAGAGGTTGGAAGAGGACTGTTTATTTATGTAAGAAAAGAGCTCAAGGGTAATGAGGTGGATATGAGAACAGCAGTCTTGTGAGTATTTGTGTATTGAAGTAAAATGTGTAAGAGGATCAATTCTAATTGGCCTCTATATATAGAAGCCCAAATAATAGCAGGGGAGAGGATGATAACCTACTGAAAACCCCAATGGAGGGAGATAGATAATAGAGAGAACAAATATAAAATTTTGATTGGCGATTTCACTTTGCCAAGGATTCAACTGGGCAAATTGTACTACTCCAGCGGGACAGGGTGTAGCCTGGAAAATAAGTTTATAGAGGAAAGTGAGAGAGCGGTTTTTTTGAACGCAAACCTATTGTAGAGATGAAATGATATAGAGATGGGACGCAGGGGAGTGTACTTGATTTGATTTTTAGACAATGACAGGAATTTTGATAGTGGACCATGTTAATGTGGATAGCCCTATAGAGTAGTATGTGACCATGCCCTGTATAAGCTTGAGTTGTAACATTAAATCGTGCGAGGGATAATAAAAGCAATAAGAAAAATATACATGTATGATATAGAAGATTATGAGCTGCCTGAGACGGTGTTTGGACATTGACTGGCGGGACATTTGAACGTTTGAAGGACGCTGAAGGCATGTGGAGGAAAATTAGAGCCCAAAACTGGAGAATGCTGTATCCAAAAGTGTACCAGTAAGGGAAATTAAGGAGAAAACAAAATTGAGGAAAAGAACTAACCCAGAATTGCCAATGAATAAGAAAGATTCTGGATATTGATTAGAAGAAAGAAACGATGGTGGGAAAGATTAAGAATTGTTAAAAACCAGAACAGGGGGTCTAGTATAGAGGCTAAGGGAAGTGGATCTGGATACGCAGATCAAATAAACAATTAAATAAGGTGGGGAAACAAGGAGGGGTGGGTGAAGGAGAGGGAGAGCGAGATAGCTAGAAATTTGAAGGATAATCCAAAAATATTCTGGAAGTAAATTCAGGAAAAATTAACAAGAAGAGTCAGGATCCCAGAGATGGTGGGGGGTTGGGTTGAATTGAATGTGGGAGTAGAAGCGGAGACTGATAAGGAGAAAGCAAGAGGTGCTGGGGAAGGAAATACTTTGGGGGGGTTACTAACAGTGGAGTCGGAGGATGCAGTGCCTACTATTCCGTCACAACAGGCCACCGGCCACTAGAACTAGTTAGAGTTTTTTTTTTTCCCATGCTAGAATAAGATAGGGCTATAGAAAAAATGAATAGAAGTTAAGGTCACGGGACCGGATGGGATAGGATACACCCCAAGAATCATAAAGGAAGGCAGGGGAGATAGGAATGTTAGTAGAGCCATTTGAAAATGTTATTTGAGGTATCGTTTAATACAGGACCATTTTTTTTAACTCCCCGATGGAACTGGACGAGAGGCGAACCATAACAGCTATATTTAAGAAGGGAAAGAGAGAAATGACCCAGGGAAAATTATAGACCAGTCAGTTTGACAAGGTGTTGTGTGCTAAACTAATGGAAACAAGTTGACTTGGAGGTAATTAGAAGAAGGAATAAATGGATCATATGAAGTCAACCAAACAAACTTTTCAGTGGGAGACAGTTCGGGATTCTTGCCGGGGAGGTCGACGGTACTACAGCCTGAATTAAGGTGGTAGATGATTGGATGCAAAATTCTAGAAGATGGTGATGTAATAGACGTGGTATATTGCGATTTTATGAAGGCCTTCGAGAAGGTCCCACATTAAGAAGGTTAATAGAGAAAGTTAGAAGCGTATAATATAGGGGAGAAATGTGTGAAATGGTGATCAGAAAGCCTTCCTGAAAGATCGGAGAGAGACATGAGGGTTATGGTGGAAATGAGAATAGGATCGGTGGGGTGGAGGGGAAATTACAAGAATTACAAGTGGCGGTGGTACCTCAGGGATCGTGTGTTGGGACCATTGCTGTTCGTTATATTTATCAACGACTTGCCTGCTGAAAGTTTATAACTAATGGATAGTGAGGTATACCTGTATGCGGATGAACACTAAACGGTATAGAAGAGCTGAGGAGTAGGGAAGGAAAGATGAGTAAGGAGATATGGGTTTGCTTCAAGGAGATGTGGCGCGGCATGAAGGGATGGTTCTGAGCTATTGGTTAATGCCTTTTCATCCAAAAAAAATGCAAGTACATGCGGATTGGGAGCCCGACAAGATTAGATAGACAAGGTAGGATACGAGTATGTATGAAGCCCGATGGAGGGGAAGTGAGCTGCAGCAAAAGGGTATTAGGAGTCAGTGATAGAATAATTAAGGTAAATTTCTCAGAACATTTAGCGGAAAAGATAACCCAAAGCAACGCGAAAATGAGCAAAACAAAGCCAATAGAATTGTAGGGCTGATAAGGAGGAACATTTGTGTCACTTGACGAAGAAATTCTCAGGAATTCGATATACAGCGCCTGGTTAGGCCACACCTGGAATATGCCAAACCAGGTGTGCGGCTCCATATATGAGTAAAGGATAGTAGAAGCCCCAGTGGAGACAATGTGACAGCAGAGCAAGCAAGAGCTAGCAAGCTAGGTACCCAAACGTTGAAAGAACGCTGGGCTTAGGCTGATGAGCCAGAGGTTGAGGGAACCACTGGGACTTCCGACACTGGCCATATAGGAGAAGAAGAGCGGGATATGAAGGCGGCGGATATTGATAGAGACTTACTTTTAAAGATAGTTGTCAGGAAAGTACGATAGATGGATGTCGTGTGAAGGTATCTTCTTTGATGCGGGGAGAGGGAACAAGAACGAGTAGGACACTCTAAGAAAAATTTACAAAGAAAGAAAATAGGCTTGGAGAAGGCGAAGCAACGCAACACTCATTTTGTGATAGAGTGGTAAATGAGTGGAACGCACTGCCCCGAGTATGTAGTCGATTCGACGAAATCAATAAGGGAGTTTGAAAGTAAGAGTTTGAAAGATAATCTTGATATTAAAGCATGGGGAAGACAAGATTTGAAGTTTGATTATAAAACAAAAATACAGAATAGTTAAAAATGTTGCGTCTGCTTACCGGCCGCCGCCAACACCGGTGAACGACCGCCAGCCAGTGCTAAGCACTGGGTACTGAGCTGGATTACACAGGAATAGTTTGCCTTTTTTCCAGAGCGAATTCTACTGTAAGAAAACTGTAATGAAATGTACCAAGGAGGGCCCCCTTCCTTTGCCCCCGGGGCAACAGGCAACATGTACAAGCAGATTAGACGAGTTTGTGGCGATGGGCAGCCCACTTAGAAGAGTTCTTTTTGCGAACTTTTCATGGGTACCATCGAGGAAGAGCTCCTAGACTGCCAACGACCAGCCGTCTACTGTAGATACGTGGATGACATCTTCGTGCAAATCAAGGACCTCCACGAAACTACATGGAACTCCAGAGTCGCTTCATGACCTCCTCCGGACTTAACTTCACCTAGAAATAATCTCAACAATGGTACAACTCCCGCTTCCTCGACATCCTCGTACATTCTGAACGAACCATGGGTTTTTCAAAACCACCGTCTACATTAAACCTACTAACACAGGGACAAATGCCCTCAACGGCGCATAGTGAATGCCCCCGCCGTTATCTTCTATACCTTCCATCTCCGCCTATGTTAGGAGAGCCCTTCACGCCCCCCACTGCTCTACCTGGGCCGACATCCCACCAGGACACTAGAAAAGACCTATCCCAAGTTTTAGTAAATAACGGATACTCCAACTCCGAACATACTCCAGCACCATCAACCACCATCTTGAAAATGGTACACCCAAAGCCCTCCCAACATTGACCCCCCCAATGGAAATTAAGATCTTTCTACCGCCAATTACATGTCCTCTGAACACAAAAATGGACGGAGGCCGTTCTTAAAAGAAATAATCTCCAAGCATGTCCACCCAAACCAACACGGGGAAAACAAAATCAAATTAATAATTTATTACAAATCCCCCACGACCTCCAACCTCGTTCTCCGCAACAAACCAGCCTCCAGCCAAAGATTAAAGAGCACCGATGACCGACGATCACGTCATTTACCAACATACCTGTAATTATGAGGGACTGTGGACCTCATTCCTATAGTTGGTTATGACGCAGACTCGTTCTTTTCACGTCGGTTAACTCTTCACCTTCAGGCTGGAGCCATCAAAGAACACCCACTATACTCACCCCTCAACCACCCTCACCTCACAAGCAACGAGTTTAGAGAAACACACCACCTATACTCGATAAAGGAAAACGTGACCCAAAGGAGATTACCTATACTCGAAGCTTTATATATCCAAGCCTTACATCCCAACAGCAACAACCAACTCTGCGACCTTCAGATCCTTCCTTCTGCCCAAAAGGCACTACCCTACAGGACCTAACACCCCTCCTCGACCCCCCGGGGTTGCCCTTGACGCAGCCCCCCCGCTGCTACCTCCTTCAGCTTCGTTGTTCTTCTGCAGGGCGCCCACACCAACTTAGGCCACGCCCCTCGACACGCAGACCCCAAATCAGCGTCGACCCCACCTACGGACCACCATCCCGCATCCAGTGCGCTATGCGCTGAAGCAGGTTAACCCCTTCTCTCTACTAGTTTACGCTTCCACCAATAGCAGACTTTGTGCCCCCTGTTTTCCGCCTCCTCTGATCCTCCACCCTCTATATATACCCTTCATGTTTACCTTTTATATCATTCTTCCTTACTTGATAATGGCTGGGTTGGCCCAGTAGAAACGCGTCGTATATCCTGTATGCATCAGTGTAACATTTATGTAACCCTGTACCACCATGAATTTTGCCCTCATCTCCTTCATCTACTTCCTGCCACCCAGCGAAAACTCATCTAGAGACCTGGAAACTTGAATAATAAAATTTCCAACGCACTAGAAATTACCATTTCTTTCAACCTCGTATGTATTAAAGAAAATATATATATATATATATATATATATATATATATATATATATATATATATATATATATATATATATATTTTTTTTTTTCCCCTCCCTAGACCTCCATCAAGCTTAAACTAAATACCCCCAAGACTTGCCTTAGAGATAAATGTGTGCATATTTTGGAACAAATATCCACCTAAATTGCAGGCTCACTCCCGCTCGCTATAAATAAATCAACACTTAAATGGTATGAAAAGTCTTACAATTGTTCATGAATTGGATTTTGTCGTGTCCAGAGCGTTTGACACACTAATCCTCCTAAGCGGCTGCCTCCACGACATTGAACACCAAGACTAAAGTTGTTCGCAGAGTCAAAATGAACATAGTGAGCCTACTGGATTTCCGATTCCAACTGTGGTGGCTCTTGCATCACTATCATTACTTCCCTTCCTCTTCATACTAACCCTTTGCCAGTATCGGCCGTAACACAATACATTTAACACTGTCAAGATTATCATGCATTTAGACGATTTAATACAGCTTAGGAAGGATCAGTGGGAATTATAAGGGTAAAGACTATCTGAATTAACCCTCATACTTCCATATACCCTTCCTAACCTGTATAACATGTTCTAATAATAGCCAGAACAAAAAATACTATAAATGTGTAATCAGATGTTGGTAGGGTTAACCCTTTACGTCTGCTGCCAGTGATAATATTTGTGACCATAGTCATATGTTAAGGGGGGTCAAGGTACGTCTGCTGCCAGTGATAATATTTGTGACCATAGTCATATATTAAGGGGGGTCACCGGTTTACGTCTGCTGCCAGTGATAATATTTGTGACCATAGTCATATGTTAAGGGGGGTCACCGGTTTTTTATCTTTCTCTCTTCCCCTGGCTTGTATCCATTCGGCCTCATTCAGCCAACTGTTTTAAGACGCTTATCCCCATCCAGGTGTCGATTTCTTCCTGGCGAGCGATAGCGAGCCAGCATTGTATAGAGAAATCCGGCTTCGCCGGAGAAATTTGTCTATCGAAAAAATTACAAATTTAGCTTGCTGTCAAAACAAAGATATATATATGCTGGCTCGCTACCGCTTGCCAGGAAAATATTGACACCTGGATGGGGGTAAACGTCTTAAAACAGTAGGCTGAATGGGGTCGAATGGATACAAGCCAAAGAGAGGAAGAGAAAGATATAAAAAAGCGAAGTGGGCTCCCTTAACCCTTTCAGTGCCGCTCACGTCCTATTTATTTTATTTCACCACCATTTATACGATTTTATGAAGCTTAGGAAGGATATGTAGTAGCTAAAAGCATTAATTGAGATAGACTGTAGCATTAATTGAGATAGACTGTAGCATTAATTGAGATAGACTGTAGCATTAATTGAGATAGACTGTAGCATTAATTGAGATAGACTGTAGCATTAATTGAGATAGACTGTAGCATTAATTGAGATAGACTGTAGCATTAATTGAGATAGACTGTAGCATTAATTGAGATAGACTGTAGCATTAATTGAGATAGACTGTAGCATTAATTGAGATAGACTGTAGCATTAATTGAGATAGACTGTAGCATTAATTGAGATAGACTGTAGCATTAATTGAGATAGACTGTAGCATTAATTGAGATAGACTGTAGCATTAATTGAGATAGACTGTAGCAATTAATTGAGATAGACTGTAGCATTAATTGAGATAGACTGTAGCATTAATGAGATAGACTGTAGCATTAATTGAGATAGACTGTAGCATTAATTGAGATAGACTGTAGCATTAATTGAGATAGACTGTAGCATTAATTGAGAAGACTGTAGCATTAATTGAGATAGACTGTAGCATTAATTGAGATAGACTGTAGCATTAATTGAGATAGACTGTAGCATTAATTGAGATAGACTGTAGCATTAATTGAGATAGTCTGTAGCCATTTAATTGGTAGACCATCTTGTTAATCTGAATATAATCGTGGGAATAATAAAAATGACGTGAGCGGTACTGATCGGGTTAAACAACTATATCCCTTCACAGCGACTGGTACCGAACCAATACATACGGTAATATACCCATGGCTGATAACACACAAACGCATACACACACACACACACACACATACACACACACACACACAGACTCAAAAACACAAACTAACCCACACACACACACACTCACATACAAAACAACAACAAGCTGAGAACAACAAAGCACATGAATGAATAAATTATTTAATATCAGATAATTCAAAAAAATAATAATTATGTAAATAAATAAATACATAAATAAATAAATAACAATGAAACCCAGAACAACACACTGTAATATATCAACAATGAAACCCAGAACAACACACTGTAATATATCAACAAACTTTATCTCAAGTAAACAACAAATAATATAAATCAAATAATAATATTCTAGTTTAACATAATATTAAAATAATGTACAAACTGAACGTCCCATTAAAGAGCTTAGCAATACCAGTGGTTATATATTATTATTAAGGAGGGATGGTTGGTTTATATTAAAGAGCTTAGCAATACCAGTGGTTATATATTATTATTAAGGAGGGATGGTTGGTTTATATTAAAGAGCTTAGCAATACCAGTGGTTATATATTATTATTAAGGAGGGATGGTTGGTTTATATTAAAGAGCTTAGCAATACCAGTGGTTATATATTATTATTAAGGAGGGATGGTTGGTTTATATTAAAGAGCTTAGCAATACCAGTGGTTATATATTATTATTAAGGAGGGATGGTTGGTTTATATTAAAGAGCTTAGCAATACCAGTGGTATATATTATTATTAAGGAGGGATGGTTGGTTTATTAAAGAGCTTAGCAATACCAGTGGTTATATATTATTATTAAGGAGGGATGGTTGGTTTATATTAAAGAGCTTAGCAATACCAGTGGTTATATATTATTATTAAGGAGGGATGGTTGGTTTATATTAAAGAGCTTAGCAATACCAGTGGTTATATATTATTATTAAGGAGGGATGGTTGGTTTATATTAAAGAGCTTAGCAATACCAGTGGTTATATTATTATTAAGGAGGGATGGTTGGTTTATATTAAAGAGCTTAGCAATACCAGTGGTTATATATTATTATTAAGGAGGGATGGTTGGTTTATATTAAAGAGCTTAGCAATACCAGTGGTTATATATTATTATTAAGGAGGGATGGTTGGTTATATTAAAGAGCTTAGCAATACCAGTGGTTATATTTATTATTAAGGAGGGATGGTTGGTTTATATTAAAGAGCTTAGCAATACCAGTGGTTATATATTATTATTAAGGAGGGATGGTTGGTTTATATTAAAGAGCTTAGCAATACCAGTGGTTATATATTATTATTAAGGAGGGATGGTTGGTTTATTAAAGAGCTTAGCAATACCAGTGGTTATATATTATTATTAAGGAGGGATGGTTGGTTTATATTAAAGAGCTTAGCAATACCAGTGGTTATATATTATTATTAAGGAGGGATGGTTGGTTTATATTAAAGAGCTTAGCAATACCAGTGGTTATATATTATTATTAAGGAGGGATGGTTGGTTTATATTACCCCCCCCCCCCACCCCCTTCTCCCTCAGGTTTAGTCCCATTAGTTTTCAGATATTAATAAGTACGGCTCATTGGTTTGGCGATTTCAAGACCTTTCGCCCCATTTCTTTGATAATTTTAAGACCTTTCGTGCCATTTAGGTGTCAATTTTTACCTGGCGAGCGATAGCGAGCCTGTAATTTAGGAGGAATCGGCCTTCAGCCGGGACATTGTTCTACCAAAAAATGTACAAATTTATCTAGAAGGAATATCATGGGGATGTTATTTTAAATTTGATGGAGGTCTAGGGAGGAAAGGAAAACAAAATAAAATAAAATAAACTAAACAGATAAGTAAATCGACCCCCATATAACCCCCCCCCCCCATAAACGTGATGGGTTTAAGGGGGGTCACCGTTTTTGTTTTATATCTTTCTCTCCCTCTCTGTTTGGCTTGTATCCATTCGGCCCCATTCAGCCTACTGATTTAAGACGTTTACCCTCATCCAGGTGTCAATATTTTCCTGGGGAGCGGTAGTAAGCCAGCATATATATATTTTTGCTTTGACAAGCTAAATTTGTACATTTTTCGATAGAAAAAATTTCTCCGGCGAAGCCGGATTTCTCCATACAATGCTGGCTCGCTATCGCTCGCCAGGAAGATATCGACACCTGGATGGGGATAAATGTCTTAAAACAGTTGGCTGAATGGGGCCGAATGGATACAAGACAGGGAAAGAGAGAAAAGGAGAGAAAGATAAAAACAAAAAAGCCGGTGACCCCCCTTAATATTGCCTAATGCACGCTCTGTTGCAGGTGGTAAAAACTAAGGTTGAACAGGTAAAAGTTATAAAGTAGAGTTATCAATATACTGATAATAACAGAGCTAGAACAAGTGGGAAGTGGGATGAATGTTATACTGTATATGTATGTACAAGTGGGATGAATGTTATACTGTATATGTATGTACAAGTGGGATGAATGTTATACTGTATATGTATGTACAAGTGGGATGAATGTTATACTGTATATGTATGTACAAGTGGGATGAATGCTATACTGTATATGTATGTACAAGTGGGATGAATGTTATACTGTATATGTATGTACAAGTGGGATGAATGTTATACTGTATATGTATGTACAAGTGGGATGAATGTTATACTGTATATGTATGTACAAGTGGGATGAATGTTATACTGTATATGTATGTACAAGTGGGATGAATGTTATACTGTATATGTATGTACAAGTGGGATGAATGTTATACTGTATATGTATGTACAAGTGGGATGAATGTTATACTGTATATGTATGTACAAGTGGGATGAATGTTATACTGTATATGTATGTATGTACAAGTGGGATGAATGTTGTACTGTATATGTATGTACAAGTGGGATGAATGCTATACTGTATATGTATGTACAAGTGGGATGAATGTTATACTGTATATGTATGTACAAGTGGGATGAATGTTATACTGTATATGTATGTACAAGTGGGATGAATGTTATACTGTATATGTATGTACAAGTGGGATGAATGTTATACTGTATATGTATGTACAAGTGGGATGAATGTTATACTGTATATGTATGTACAAGTGGGATGAATGTTATACTGTATATGTATGTACAAGTGGGATGAATGTTATACTGTATATGTATGTACAAGTGGGATGAATGCTATACTGTATATGTATGTACATGTAAACAGTAATAGTAAAACATGTAGGTATATATGAAGAGAGAGAGAGAGAGAGAGAGAGAGAGAGAGAGAGAGAGTATAAAGTAAACCTACAGATAACACGTGTACAGTCGCGCTAATAAGTGATGTCTCGGCACCAAGAATGTTTTGATCAATAATTGGTATCAACAATATCTAAGCTTCATTTCTTCATATGGAGTGAGATATACAAACATGTTCCTACACTTACCCACCCTTTTCAACATCTGACAGACATTAATACAGCACAGAGCAAGCCAAACGTAATGCCAGCTGAGACATGACTTATTAGCGCGATCGTACAATACAAGTAGTTGTGTCTATTGATGATAAAGGAGATACACAGATATGGAAGTGTCAATGATCGTACAATACAAGTACTTATGTCTATTGATGATAAAGGAGATACACAGACATGGAAGTGTCAATGATCGTACAATACAAGTAGTTATGTCTATTGATGATAAAGGAGATACACAGATATGGAAGCATCAATGATCGTACAATACAAGTACTTATGTCTATTGATGATAAAGGAGATACACAGATATGGAAGCGTCAATGATCGTACAATACAAGTACTTATGTCTATTGATGATAAAGGAGATACACAGATATGGAAGCGTCAATGATCGTACAATACAAGTACTTATGTCTATTGATGATAAAGGAGATACACAGATATGGAAGCGTCAATGATCGTACAATACAAGTACTTATGTCTATTGATGATAAAGGAGATACACAGATATGGAAGCATCAATGATCGTACAATACAAGTACTTATGTCTATTGATGATAAAGGAGATACACAGATATGGAAGTGTCAATGATCGTACAATACAAGTACTTATGTCTATTGATGATAAAGGAGATACACAGACATGGAAGTGTCAATGATCGTACAATACAAGTAGTTATGTCTATTGATGATAAAGGAGATACACAGATATGGAAGCATCAATGATCGTACAATACAAGTACTTATGTCTATTGATGATAAAGGAGATACACAGATATGGAAGCGTCAATGATCGTACAATACAAGTACTTATGTCTATTGATGATAAAGGAGATACACAGATATGGAAGCGTCAATGATCGTACAATACAAGTACTTATGTCTATTGATGATAAAGGAGATACACAGATATGGAAGCGTCAATGATCGTACAATACAAGTACTTATGTCTATTGATGATAAAGGAGATACACAGATATGGAAGCATCAATGATCGTACAATACAAGTACTTATGTCTATTGATGATAAAGGAGATACACAGATATGGAAGCGTCAATGATCGTACAATACAAGTACTTATGTCTATTGATGATAAAGGAGATACACAGATATGGAAGCATCAATGATCGTACAATACAAGTACTTATGTCTATTGATGATAAAGGAGATACACAGATATGGAAGCGTCAATGATCGTACAATACAAGTACTTATGTCTATTGATGATAAAGGAGATACACAGATATGGAAGCATCAATGATCGTACAATACAAGTACTTATGTCTATTGATGATAAAGGAGATACACAGATATGGAAGCGTCAATGATCGTACAATACAAGTACTTATGTCTATTGATGATAAAGGAGATACACAGATATGGAAGCATCAATGATCGTACAATACAAGTACTTATGTCTATTGATGATAAAGGAGATACACACAGATATGGAAGCGTCAATGATCGTACAATACAAGTACTTATGTCTATTGATGATAAAGGAGATACACAGATATGGAAGCATCAATGATCGTACAATACAAGTACTTATGTCTATTGATGATAAAGGAGATACACAGATATGGAAGCGTCAATGATCGTACAATACAAGTACTTATGTCTATTGATGATAAAGGAGATACACAGATATGGAAGCATCAATGATCGTACAATACAAGTACTTATGTCTATTGATGATAAAGGAGATACACAGATATGGAAGCGTCAATGATCGTACAATACAAGTACTTATGTCTATTGATGATAAAGGAGATACACAGATATGGAAGCGTCAATGATCGTACAATACAAGTACTTATGTCTATTGATGATAAAGGAGATACACAGATATGGAAGCATCAATGATCGTACAATACAAGTACTTATGTCTATTGATGATAAAGGAGATACACAGATATGGAAGCGTCAATGATCGTACAATACAAGTACTTATGTCTATTGATGATAAAGGAGATACACAGATATGGAAGCATCAATGATCGTACAATACAAGTACTTATGTCTATTGATGATAATAGGAGATACACAGATATGGAAGCGTCAATGATCGTACAATACAAGTACTTATGTCTATTGATGATAAAGGAGATACACAGATATGGAAGCATCAATGATCGTACAATACAAGTACTTATGTCTATTGATGATAAAGGAGATACACAGATATGGAAGCGTCAATGATCGTACAATACAAGTACTTATGTCTATTGATGATAAAGGAGATACACAGATATGGAAGCGTCAATGATCGTACAATACAAGTACTTATGTCTATTGATGATAAAGGAGATACACAGATATGGAAGCGTCAATGATCGTACAATACAAGTAGTTATGTCTATTGATGATAAAGGAGATACACAGATATGGAAGCATCAATGATCGTACAATACAAGTAGTTATGTCTATTGATGATAAAGGAGATACACAGATATGGAAGCATCAATGATCGTACAATACAAGTAGTTATGTCTATTGATGATAAAGGAGATACACAGATATGGAAGTGTCAATGAACGACATGTAAGTTAATATTGGAGTTAAAGTTATAAAGTATTAACGGAGTTCTATCTATCTATCTATCTATCTATTGCCTGATGCCGTGATGCCCGAAGGGGTGGCCACGAACGAAACGCCCCCATACACCTCTGTCCCCAGTCAGTCGACGTGCCTCCTCCCAACCAGCACCTCCTTCACCCATATACTTCCTCACTCCATCCTTCCACCTCGCTCTCGGTTTACTTCTCCCTCTCTGTCCTTCCACCTCGCTCTCGTACACTCTCGTAGTCATTCTCTGGCTTCTCATACGTTCCATATAGCCGAACCATCTCAAGGTGTTCCTTTTCACACTTTCCAGCACATCTACCTCCACACCACACCTCCCTCTTTCTTCCTCATTCGTCTGTCTATCCCTCAAGTAGTTTTTTTATTCTGGCCGAGCGATAGCGAGCTTGCAATTTGGCAGACACCAGCAATCAGCTGCAACATTTATCTACCGGAAAATGTACATACTTAAGTTTTTTTTTTTTTTTTTTTTTTTTTTTTTGGGGGTGGGGGTTCAATCGTTTGTTATGAGGGGTTATGAGATGCGCCATTTATATTCTAGAAGCCAAACTACATAAAATATGCTCGAAAATAACATAAGTAATACAAATCCTCAAAAATAATTAAACATAAATCATAATAATTCCCAAGACACTCTCGCATGCGACATGCGAGAGTGTTGACCTTAAGATTACAAAGATGGCTTTCCTAGGCTGAATGGAATTGTCTTGTGGTAGCTAAAGTAAGACGAGAGAGAGAGAGAGAGAGAGACCCTATTTTCGCAAACATGGCAAGTGAATCGAATGTGCATTTTTCGGATATGTTTCAAATACATACAGTATATACATATACATATACTGTATATATATATATATATATATATATATATATATATATATATATATATATATATAACATAAACCTATTTTAAAAACCCATATTGTATCTGTTACTGCATAATTACTTTATTGTGTTATTCAACTATTGTCAATATTGCAGATTTAGACACCCTGAGGCCTACGATCATTAAACAATATATATTTTACTAACATTATTATTATTATTAATATTATTATTATTATTATTCGTATAATTAATATTATTATTACCATTAAAATTGATACTGTTATATATAATTATAATTTTATTCTATTTTATCATTATCATCATCATCATTAGTATTTTATCTTTTTCATATGATTATTAATATTTGTATTATAATTATCATTATTTTATTATTACTTTTATATATCAGTATATACAGTATTTAATGGGCCTCCCAGATTACTTTAATAACATCACCGCAATAATAATATCATGTTGAAATCAAGCGGAAGGAAATTATTTACACTATATATATGACCATTGCACATACTCTTAATTATTTACACTACCGGTATATATATGACCATTGCACATACTCTTAATTATTTACACTACCGGTATATATATGACCATTGCACATACTCTTAATTATTTACACTACCGGTATATATATGACCATTGCACATACTCTTAATTATTTACACTACCGGTATATATGACCATTGCACATACTCTTAATTATTTACACTACCGGTATATATATGACCATTGCACATACTCTTAATTATTTACACTACCGGTATATATATGACCATTGCACATACTCTTAATTATTTACACTACCGGTATATATATGACCATTGCACATACTCTTAATTATTTACACTACCGGTATATATATGACCATTGCACATACTCTTAATTATTTACACTACCGGTATATATATGACCATTGCACATACTCTTAATTATTTACACTACCGGTATATATATGACCATTGCACATACTCTTAATTATTTACACTACCGGTATATATATGACCATTGCACATACTCTTAATTATTTACACTACCGGTATATATATGACCATTGCACATACTCTTAATTATTTACACTACCGGTATATATGACCATTGCACATACTCTTAATTATTTACACTACCGGTATATATATGACCATTGCACATACTCTTAATTATTTACACTACCGGTATATATATGACCATTGCACATACTCTTAATTATTTACACTACCGGTATATATATGACCATTGCACATACTCTTAATTATTTACACTACCGGTATATATATGACCATTGCACATACTCTTAATTATTTACACTACCGGTATATATATGACCATTGCACATACTCTTAATTATTTACACTACAGGTATATATATGACCATTGCACATACTCTTAATTATTTACACTACCGGTATATATGACCATTGCACATACTCTTAATTATTTACACTACCGGTATATATGACCATTGCACATACTCTTAATTATTTACACTACCGGTATATATGACCATTGCACATACTCTTAATTATTTACACTACCGGTATATATATGACCATTGCACATACTCTTAATTATTTACACTACCGGTATATATATGACCATTGCACATACTCTTAATCCGTATATTTATCATTACATTAAACATAATTTATCTGTGCCCCATTAGGCTACATAGTGCGGTGGGAATATGAACATAATTAGATTAATATCCAGTATTCGAGAATGGATAATAAGTCGTAGGCGTGTGCATAAACCTTTAACTGTCTTGGTGGTGTAATGGTTAAGGTGTCTAAAAATCTGTGCGTGATAACCCGGGTTCAAATCCTGGTGGATCACATATACAGTATGCTTTCATTAATCCTGGTGGATCACATGTACAGTATGCTTTCATTAATCCTGGTGGATCACATATACAGTATGCTTTCATTAATCCTGGTGGATCACATATACAGTATGCTTTCATTAATCCTGGTGGATCACATATACAGTATGCTTTCATTAATCCTGGTGGATCACATATACAGTATGCTTTCATTAATCCTGGTGGATCACATATACAGTATGCTTTCATTAATCCTGGTGGATCACATATACAGTATGCTTTCATTAATCCTGGTGGATCACATATACAGTATGCTTTCATTAATCCTGGTGGATCACATATACAGTATGCTTTCATTAATCCTGGTGGATCACATATACAGTATGCTTTCATTAATCCTGGTGGATCACATATACAGTATGCTTTCATTAATCCTGGTGGATCACATATACAGTATGCTTTCATTAATCCTGGTGGATCACATATACAGTATGCTTTCATTAATCCTGGTGGATCACATATACAGTATGCTTTCATTAATCCTGGTGGATCACATATACAGTATGCTTTCATTAATCCTGGTGGATCACATATACAGTATGCTTTCATTAATCCTGGTGGATCACATATACAGTATGCTTTCATTAATCCTGGTGGATCACATATACAGTATGCTTTCATTAATCCTGGTGGATCACATATACAGTATGCTTTCATTAATCCTGGTGGATCACATATACAGTATGCTTTCATTAATCCTGGTGGATCACATATACAGTATGCTTTCATTAATCCTGGTGGATCACATATACAGTATGCTTTCATTAATCCTGGTGGATCACATATACAGTATGCTTTCATTAATCCTGGTGGATCACATATACAGTATGCTTTCATTAATCCTGGTGGATCACATATACAGTATGCTTTCATTAATTTCATTGGAGGTGTTTGGTGTTGTGGTGAAATTAATAAAAATTTGATTCTAACAATAGGCTGATGTTTATGATATAAATATATATATATATATTTTGGTAGGACTAATATGTTTCTTTAGCTTATTATTTCAAATTTATTTCTGTTGTATTATTGATTATATATATATTAATTTGTATTATATTATTATTATTATTATTATTATTATTATTATTATTGTTATTATCACTATTTTAGTATTGAATTACATGTAGATAGTTGGAATGTCTTTGATTATTCCCAGTAGATGAATTAGAGGTGTTTGTGTGTGAATTATCTGTACATAAAGTATTAAGAGGAGATGAGTCGTTTTTATGGTTCCCCTTCTTCCTCATGTTTAGCCCCATTAATTTTCAGATTTTAAGACGTTCGCCCCATTAGTTTGTCGATTTTAAAACCTTTCATCCCACATCTATATCAATATCAAGACCTTTTGTGCCACTTAGGTGTCGATTTTTTTTCCTGGCGAGCGTTAGCGAGACTGTCATTTTAAGATAAACCGGCCTTCGGCCGGGACGTGTTTTTATCGAAAAAAAATCAAATTTATTTGGAACTGGAGGTCTAGGGAATGTTTTTAAAGCTTGATGAAGGTCTAGTGAGGAAACGAAAACATAAATTAATATATAAATAAATATAGCCCAGAAAATAACCACTGTCCCCTTAAGTTCCCTCCCTAGACCTCCAGCAAACTTAAGACAAATATGTAAAACAAATTGGTAGAAAGATATCCCAGCCAAAGGCCTGTTCTCCCTAAATTGCAGGCTCGCAATCACTCTCCAGGAATAACATTGACACCTAAATTACACGAAAGATCTTAAAATTGAAAGAAATAGGGCAAAACCTCTCAAAATCGCCAAACTAATGGGATGAACGCCTTTAAATCTCACAGCTAATGGGGCTAAACATGAGGGAGAAGGGGGTCCAGAAAAATAACATTAATAGTAGTAATATGTGGGGCCCCAAAAATAACATTAATAGTAGTAATATGTGGGGCCCCAAAAATAAGTCTTGGAAGGTCAAGCCAGAAATTATCATACTATAATTTTATAACGATAACCTACAAATAAAGTGTAAGGTTGGATTATACAGTATACAGTATATGTATGTACACACACACACACAATATATATAAATGATATACTGTATATACTGTATATATATATATATATATATATATATATAATAAACTTCTAAATAATCCAAATGATAACAAAATATTTTGGTCTACTCTTAACTCATTCAAATCCAGCTTCACTACTGCTTCATCCATTCCACCATTAAAATCTCCGACTGGCAATCTTGTAAGTGACCCACGAGGTAAAGCTAACCTTCTTGCAGATATTTTCTCCACCAACTCAACCTTAGATGAAATAAATCAAGATGTCCCTGTACTTAATTTTAATTCACCTGAAATTCCCTCACTTAAGATCCACACCAGACATGTCAAAACTATTTTGCAGAATCTCTCAGTAGATAAGGCTCCTGGTCCAGATGAAATTCCTCCAATAGTACTTAAGAATTGCTCCTTGGTGCTCGCTCCTGTATTGGCAAAATTTTTCCGTCTGTGTACTCATACCTCATGCTTCCCAGTACCCTGGAAAGAAGCAAACATCCATCCAGTTCCTAAAAAAGGTGCCTCTTCAGATCCATCAAACTACAGACCAATAGCTATAACTTCCACTCTTGGCAAAGTTTTTGAAATTATATTAAATAATCACATAATTAAGCATCTGGAGAATAATAAATTAATCAGTGATAGGCAATATGGTTTTAGACGATGTCGATCAACTGCAGACATTCTTTGCCTTCTTACGCATCAAATCAACCAAGCTACAGACCAACATGGTGAAACACATACAATAGCACTGGATATATCAAAGGCATTTGATAGAGTCTGGCATCAATCCTTATTGTCGAAGATGTCACACTACGGCCTTGCATCATTAGTTCCACTAATTTCTTCTTATCTTCATAACAGAAAAATACGTGTAATGGTAGATGGCCTTTATTCTCAATTTCACTCAATAAATGCTGGTGTTCCCCAGGGATCAGTTTTGGCCCCAACTCTGTTCCTCATTCATATCAATGATCTCATATCTACCACTCATAATCCAATACATTCCTACGCAGATGACTCAACACTCCACAGTTCCTTCACATTTACCAATTCTTTCACCCAACCCGATCTTATAAATTCAAAAATAAACACTGCAATTTCTCTGAACCAGGACCTTTCTAGAATTAATGAATGGGGACAAGAGAATCTAGTTTCCTTTAATGCACAGAAAACCAAGTACATTCAATTTTCTAACCGACAGAATCTCACTGACTCCCATATATTTGTTAATGATGTAAATATTCCCACTTCCCCTAGTATTGACATTCTCGGTGTAACATTAACTACTAACTTGAGCTGGACACATTATGTTAGAAGCATTGCTAAGAATGCCTCTAAAAAACTGGGACTCCTGTACAGAGTTCGAGAATTCTTCACTGACGAGCAGTTGGCCGTAATATATAAAAGTCATGTGCGCTCTCAGATGGATTACTGTTCACCTCTGTGGGGTGGAAGTGGAGTGGTTGCATTGAGGCAGTTGGACAAAATTCAAAATAAAGCTATTAGATTAATCAATAACCCTGCAATCACACAGGACCTTCCTACATTATCCATACGAAGAAACGTTGCATCCCTTGCATTATTCTACAGATATTTTCACAGCAATTGTTCCGAGGAACTTGCTTCAATTGTGCCGCCTCTCCACATCTTTCCCCGTAGAACTAGGGCAGCTGAGAGCGCCCATGAATTTACACTTTCTCCTCCACAATGCAGAACTTCTGCTTATCAGAATTCATTTATCCCCAGAGCTACTACTCTTTGGAATTCACTTCCCTCGAATTGCTTTCCACAAACTTACAATCAACAAATGTTTAAATCCAGTTGTTACAAACATTTTATGAATGGAGGATGCCTTTAGGCACATGGACCTTTTTGTTTTATCTGTGTTTTTCCTTCCTCCGTTCATTGTCTCTTAAAAAAAAAAAAAAAAAAAAAAATTATATATATATATATATATATATATATATATATATATATATATATATATATATATATATACAGTATATATATATATATATATATTTATTTTATTTTATTTTTTTGTTTTGGCCAGACGCCGTAATTCCCAAGAAGGCCATGAACATTAGGCGTTCGTCACGAATTGCTAAGTCAAGTTGCCCGAGCTTGACATCTACCAATAACATTTTGACAGTGAGGGTTGAAACCGTCGACCCTTTGATCACCAGCCAACGCTCTACTGACTATGCCATGGCTCGCAATAAAAACAATAATAATAATAATTATAATAATAATGTGTGGTGGGCTGACCCTTTGTCAGAGTGAGGGTTGGTGTCCTCTACTTCCCATAGCCCCTTCTATCTTTTTCTCCCTCTTCATCTCTAATTTGTTCAAATGGCGTGGGGATGCGGCGACCCCAACGCCCGCCACTTTCTGGTGCAGGTAGCCTCCTCTGTGGTGGAGGGGTGAGAAATTTCCACCACCGTTTTTCTCCGGCGAGACGTAGAAGTACGCTAAAGGGGATCGGGAGCGGGGGGCCTGGTATCCTTCTCCCCTTAAATAAATCTACCAAAAAAACGAGACAGAGATAGGGGCGAGGGAACGTGTTCGTGGTCCCTAACCCTATTCTTATTCTATTCTTAATAGGAGCTTTAAATGTGCAAGGATGTAGTACAAATGAGAAGCGAGAGGACATTGGAAGGTTATTTGAAAGAAGGAAGTATGATGTGCTTGCACTGAATGAAACAAAGATGGTAATAGGGGTGATCGTAGGGTGAATCTAGATGTGAGGCTGGATGGGGAAATATTGGAACAAGTAGAGTGTTTTAAATATCTAGGAGGAATGATAAGCAGGAGTGGAGGTATGGAAATGGAGGTAAAACAGAGAGTGTGTGAAGGAAGGAAGGTTTTCGGAGCAATGGGAAGTATGTGGAAGACGAGAAATCTCGGAATGAAAGTAAAAAGTGTAATGTATCAAGGAATTGTTGTGCCAACAGTGATGTATGGGGCTGAGACATGGGCTCTGAAGAAAAAGGAGAGAAGAAAGCTGGATGTGATGGAGATGAGCTGCTTGAGAAGTATGTGTGGAGTTACTCGTAGAAACGGATTAAGGAATGAAGAGATACGTAGGAGAGTGGGGCAACAGGAACATTTGTCAGCCAGAGTGGACAGAAGGGTGCTGAGCTGGTATGGTCATGTTGAACGAATGGGAGATGAAAGGCTTACAAAGAGAATATGTGAGTCAGATACAAGGGGAGATAGAAGGGCAGGAAGACCCCCATTGAGATGGAGAGACTGTGTAAGACAAGCTTTGGATGATAGCGGAATGACTATAGATCAGGCAAAGGAAGTGGTAATAAACAGGAATGAATGGAGAATGCTTGTGAATAGTTGAGTGAACACGTGGTCATTTGGGGGAAGGGGTCAGGCGCAAGTTGGACTAGATAATAGTCCATCAGGCGCCTGGCCCGGGGAGACGATTAATATGAAGGGTGCGCCTGGCAGTGTGGTGGGCGGGCTTGTGGCTTTGGCTCCGCAGAATGTCTGCCTGCCGAGATCGGAGCCTCTCCGGGTGGTCGGGGGCCGGGGGAGTGCTGGAGCGACCTTGGTGACCCTGGTCTCTGGGTATTCTGGGTGACCTAGATGTGTGTGAATTTTTTGTTTTGTCTGTGTTTGTTCGTTGTTTTGTGTTGTGTTTTGTGTTTTCCCTGTTCTTGCTCTGTCTTGAGTCGGCCACCCCCAAGAAAATAAAAACAAAAATAATAATAAATTAGAGTAAAATAGAATAAAAAAATAGGAAAAGTGGGGATTGGGCCTGAGCATATAGATAGAATAGATATAGATAATAATAATATTAATAATAATAATAACAATAATAACAACAATAATAATAATAACAATAATAATAATTGAAGGAGTAATCCCGTCCGCCAATCAGGAGACGGGTTTAGTTCAGGTGGATAAGCAAGGTTTACCCCGCGCTCGACCAATCACCAGCCTCCTATGACGCAGCACAAAGATCAACTCTCATCTCCCTTTAAACGCTCGTCTCATAACTCGCTCTCAGTTCACACCCGTATATTTTATCCTGGTCGCAAACGCTCTAAGAGTTTGGTGTGGTTTGTGGAAGGAGGAAACTGAAGGTGAACGTCAATAAAAGTAAAGTAATTGTGTGTAATAGGGGAGAGCATAGGGTGAATCTAGATGTGAGGCTGGATGGGGAAATATTGGAACAAGTAGAGTGTTTTAAATATCTAGGAGGAATGATAAGCAGGAGTGGAGGTATGGAAGTGGAGGTAAAACAGAGAGTGTGTGAAGGAAAGAAGGTTTTCGGAGCAATGGGAAGTATGTGGAAGACGAGAAATCTCGGAGTGAAAGTAAAAAGTGCACTGTATCAAGGAATTGTTGTGCCAACAGTGATGTATGGGGCTGAGACATGGGCTCTGAAGAAAAAGGAGAAAAGAGGGCTGGATGTGATGGAGATGAGCTGTTTGAGGAGTATGTGTGGAGTTACTCGTAGAGACAGATTGAGGAATGAAAAGATACGTAGGAGAGTGGGGCAGCAGGAACATTTGTCAGCCAGAGTGGACAGAAGGGTGCTGAGCTGGTATGGTCATGTTGAACGAATGGGAGATGAAAGGCTTACAAAGAGAATATGTGAGTCAGGTACAAGGGGAGATAGAAGGGCAGGAAGACCCCCATTGAGATGGAGAGACTGTGTAAGAAAGGCTTTGGATGATAGAGGAATGACTATAGATCAGGCAGGGGAAGTGGTGGTGGACAGGAGTGAATGGAGAATGCTTGTCAATAGTTGAGTGAACATGTGGTCATTTGGAGTAAGGGGTCGGGCGCAAGTTGGACTAGATAATAGTCCATCAGGCGCCTGGCCCGGGGAGACGATTAATATGAAGGGTGCGCCTGGAAGTGTGGTGGGAGGGCTTGTGGCTTTGGCTCCGCTGCATGTCTGCCTGCCGAGATCGGAACCGGGAAACCACGGTATTGTGTATTCTAAACTATGAACGAAGATCCAGAAACCACGAAAAAATAGCCAAGTGTGATAACCCCTTAAAGCGGTGAATTTGAAAATAAGTACTACAACAATAATAATAATAATAATAATGTTAATAATAATAATGTTAATAATAATAATAATAATAATGTTGATAATAATAATAATAATGTTAATAATAATAATAATAATGTTGATAATAATAATAATAATAATAATAATAATAATAATGTTAATAATAATAATAATAATAATAATAATAATAGTAATAATAAAGATAATAAAGTATATAATAAGGGTAATAGTGTGGTTGAGGTGAGGCAATGAACTCTTGATGTAACAACCACAGGTGTTCTTCTTCATACTTGATCATAATATACACAACCATATCTAACCCATAAATATTGTTAATAGCTTTACAGCATTATCATGAAGGTGGTGGTGATAAAGATGATGATAATGATGGTGGTGGTGGTGGTGGTGATAATGGTGGTGGTGGTGGTAGTGGTGGTGATGAAGATAATGGTGGTGGTCGTGGTGGTGGTGATGATAATGGTGGTGGTGGTGATGAAGATAATGGTGGTGGTGGTGGTGGTGATGATGATGCTGATCATGCCAATAATAATGATAGTAATGATGATGGTGATAATAATAATAATGATACAGATAGTACTAATAATAATAATGATAATAATGATGATGGTGATAATAATAATAATGATGATACAGATAGTACTAATAATAATAATGATAATAATGATGATGGTGATAATAATAATAATGATAATACAGAAAGTACTAATTCTAAAATAAGCTTCTATCCAGTTTTGACTTACTTTTAAAAGGGGGGTTTGTGTTCTGGACCCCCTTCTCTCTCATGTTTGCGTTCTGGACCCCCTTCTCTCTCATGTTTGTGTTCTGGACCCCCGTCTCTCTCATGTTAGTGTTATGGACCCCCTTCTCTCTCATGTTTGTGTTCTGGACCCCCTTCTCTCTCATGTTAGTGTTATGGACCCCCTTCTCTCTCATGTTAGTGTTATGGACCCCCTTCTCTCTCATGTTAGTGTTATGGATCCCCTTCTCTCTCATGTTTGTGTTCTGGACCCCCTTCTCTCTTATGTTTGTGTTATGGACCCCCTTCTCTCTCATGTTAGTGTTATGGATCCCCTTCTCTCTCATGTTTGTGTTATGGACCCCCTTCTCTCTTATGTTTGTGTTATGGACCCCCTTCTCTCTCATGTTTGTGTTCTGGACCCCCTTCTCTCTTATGTTTGTGTTATGGACCCCCTTCTCTCTCATGTTAGTGTTATGGATCCCCTTCTCTCTCATGTTTGTGTTATGGACCCCCTTCTCTCTTATGTTTGTGTTATGGACCCCCTTCTCTCTCATGTTTGTGTTCTGGACCCCCTTCTCTCTTATGTTTGTGTTATGGACCCCCTTCTCTCTCATGTTTGTGTTCTGGACCCCCTTCTCTCTTATGTTTGTGTTATGGACCCCCTTCTCTCTCATGTTTGTGTTATGGACCCCCTTCTCTCTCATGTTTGTGTTCTGGACCCCCTTCTCTCTCATGTTAGTGTTATGGACCCCCTTCTCTCTCATGTTTGTGTTCTGGATCCCCTTCTCTCTCATGTTAGTGTTATGGACCCCCTTCTCTCTCATGTTAGTGTTATGGACCCCCTTCTCTCTCATGTTAGTGTTATGGATCCCCTTCTCTCTCATGTTAGTGTTATGGACCCCTTCTCTCTCATGTTAGTGTTATTGACCCCCTTCTCTCTCATGTTAGTGTTATGGACCCCTTTCTCTCTCATGTTTGTGTTATGGACCCCCTTCTCTCTCATGTTTGTGTTATGGACCCCCTTCTCTCTCATGTTAGTGTTATGGATCCCCTTCTCTCTCATGTTAGTGTTATGGACCCCCTTCTCTCTCATGTTAGTATTATGGACCCCCTTCTCTCTCATGTTAGTATTATGGATCCCCTTCTCTCTCATGTTAGTGTTATGGACCCCCTTCTCTCTCATGTTTGTGTTCTGGATCCCCTTCTCTCTCATGTTAGTGTTATGGACCCCCTTCTCTCTCATGTTAGTGTTCTGGACCCTCTACTCTCTCATGTTTGTGTTCTGGCCCCCTTCTCTCTCATGTTAGTGTTATGGACCCCCTTCTCTCTCATATTAGTGTTATGAACCCCCTTCTCTCTCATGTTAGTGTTATGGACCCCCTTCTCTCTCATGTTTGTGTTATGGAGCCCCTTCTCTCTCATGTTAGTGTTATGGACCCCCTTCTCTCTCATGTTTGTGTTATGGATCCCCTTCTCTCTCATGTTAGTGTTATGGACCCCCTTCTCTCTCATGTTTGTGTTATGGATCCCCTTCTCTCTCATGTTAGTGTTATGGACCCCCTTCTCTCTCATGTTTGTGTTATGGATCCCCTTCTCTCTCATGTTAGTGTTATGGACCCCCTTCTCTCTCATGTTTGTGTTATGGATCCCCTTCTCTCTCATGTTAGTGTTATGGACCCCCTTCTCTCTCATGTTTGTGTTATGGATCCCCTTCTCTCTCATGTTAGTGTTATGGACCCCCCTTCTCTCTCATGTTTGTGTTATGGATCCCCTTCTCTCTCATGTTAGTGTTATGGACCCCCTTCTCTCTCATGTTAGTGTTATGGACCCCCTTCTCTCTCATGTTTGTGTTATGGATCCCCTTCTCTCTCATGTTAGTGTTATGGATCCCCTTCTCTCTCATGTTAGTGTTATGGACCCCCTTCTCTCTCATGTTAGTGTTCTGGACCCCCTTCTCTCTCATGTTAGTGTTATGGCCCCCTTCTCTCTCATGTTAGTGTTATGGACCCCCTTCTCTCTCATATTAGTGTTATGGACCCCCTTCTCTCTCATGTTAGTGTTATGGACCCCCTTCTCTCTCATGTTAGTGTTCTGGACCCCCTTCTCTCTCATGTTTGTATTCTGGCCCCCTTCTCTCTCATGTTAGTGTTATGGACCCCCTTCTCTCTCATATTAGTGTTATGGACCCCCTTCTCTCTCATGTTAGTGTTATGGACCCCCTTCTCTCTCATGTTAGTGTTATGGACCCCCTTCTCTCTCATGTTAGTGTTATGGACCCCCTTCTCTCTCATGTTAGTGTTCTGGACCCCCTTCTCTCTCATGTTAGTGTTATGGACCCCCTTCTCTCTCATGTTAGTGTTATGGACCCCCTTCTCTCTCATGTTTGTGTTATGGACCCCCTTCTCTCTCATGTTTGTGTTATGGACCCCCTTCTCTCTCATGTTTGTGTTATGGACCCCCTTCTCTCTCATGTTAGTGTTATGGACCCCCTTATCTCTCATGCTTGTGTTATGGATCCCCTTCTCTCTCATGTTAGTGTTATGGACCCCCTTCTCTCTCATGTTAGTGTTATGGACCCCCTTCTCTCTCATGTTAGTGTTCTGGACCCCCTTCTCTCTCATGTTTGTGTTATGGATCCCCTTCTCTCTCATGTTAGTGTTATGGACCCCCTTCTCTCTCATGTTAGTGTTATGGACCCCCTTCTCTCTCATGTTAGTGTTCTGGACCCCCTTCTCTCTCATGTTTGTGTTATGGATCCGCTTCTCTCTCATGTTAGTGTTATGGACCCCCTTCTCTCATGTTAGTGTTATGGACCCCCTTCTCTCTCATGTTAGTGTTATGGACCCCCTTCTCTCTCATGTTAGTGTTATGGACCCCCTTCTCTCTCATGTTAGTGTTCTGGACCCCCTTCTCTCTCATGTTAGTGTTATGGATCCCCTTCTCTCTCATGTTAGTGTTATGGACCCCCTTCTCTCTCATGTTAGTGTTATGGATCCCCTTCTCTCTCATGTTAGTGTTCTGGACCCCCTTCTCTCTCATGTTAGTGTTATGGATCCCCTTCTCTCTCATGTTAGTGTTATGGACCCCCTTCTCTCTCATGTTAGTGTTATGGATCCCCTTCTCTCTCATGTTAGAGTTATGGATCCCCTTCTCTCTCATGTTTTTTTTTTATTTTTTTTTTAAGAGACAATGAACGGAGGAAGGAAAAACACAGATAAAACAAAAAGGTCCATGTGCCTAAAGGCATCCTCCATTCATAAAATGTTTGTAACAACTGGATTTAAACATTTGTAGATTGTAAGTTTGTGGGAAGCAATTCGAGGGAAGTGAATTCCAAAGAGTAGTAGCTCTGGGGATAAATGAATTCTGATAAGCAGAAGTTCTGCATTGTGGAGGAGAAAGTGTAAATTCATGGGCGCTCTCAGCTGCCCTAGTTCTACGGGGAAAGATGTGGAGAGGCGGCACAATTGAAGCAAGTTCCTCGGAACAATTGCTGTGAAAATATCTGTAGAATAATGCAAGGGATGCAACGTTTCTTCGTATGGATAATGTAGGAAGGTCCTGTGTGATTGCAGGGTTATTGATTAATCTAATAGCTTTATTTTGAATTTTGTCCAACTGCCTCAATGCAACCACTCCACTTCCACCCCACAGAGGTGAACAGTAATCCATCTGAGAACGCACATGACTTTTATATATCACGGCCAACTGCTCGTCAGTGAAGAATTCTCGAACTCTGTACAGGAGAGAGAAGGGGATCCATAACACTAACATGAGAGAGAAGGGGATCCATAACACTAACTCTGTTAGTGTTAACACTAACTCTGTTAGTGTTATGGACCCCCTTCTCTCTCATGTTAGTGTTATGGATCCCTTTCTCTCTCATGTTAGTGTTATGGACCCCCTTCTCTCTCATGTTAGTGTTCTGGACCCCCTTCTCTCTCATGTTAGTGTTATGGACCCCCTTCTCTCTCATGTTAGTGTTATGGACCCCCTTCTCTCTCATGTTAGTGTTATGGATCCCCTTCTCTCTAATGTTAGTGTTATGGACCCCCTTCTCTCTCATGTTTGTGTTATGGATCCCCTTCTCTCTCATGTTAGTGTTATGGATCCCCTTCTCTCTCATGTTTGTGTTCTGGATCCTCTTCTCTCTCATGTTTGTGTTCTGGACCCCTTCTCTCTCATGTTTGTGTTATGGATCCCCTTCTCTCTCATGTTTGTGTTCTGGATCCCCTTCTCTCTCATGTTTGTGTTCTGGACCCCCTTCTCTCTCATGTTTGTGTTCTGGACCCCCTTCTCTCTCATGTTTGTGTTCTGGACCCCCTTCTCTCTCATGTTTGTGTTATGGATCCCCTTCTCTCTCATGTTAGTGTTCTGGACCCCCTTCTCTCTCATGTTAGTGTTATGGATCCCCTTATCTCTCATGTTAGTGTTATGGATCCCCTTCTCTCTCATGTTAGTGTTATGGATCCCCTTCTCTCTCATGTTAGTGTTCTGGGCCCCCTTCTCTCTCATGTTAGTGTTATGGATCCCCTTATCTCTCATGTTAGTGTTATGGATCCCCTTCTCTCTCATGTTAGTGTTATGGATCCCCTTATCTCTCATGTTAGTGTTATGGATCCCCTTCTCTCTCATGTTAGTGTTATGGATCCCCTTCTCTCTCATGTTAGTGTTCTGGGCCCCCTTCTCTCTCATGTTAGTGTTCTGGACCCCCTTCTCTCTCATGTTAGTGTTATGGATCCCCTTATCTCTCATGTTAGTGTTATGGATCCCCTTCTCTCTCATGTTAGTGTTATGGATCCCCTTCTCTCTCATGTTAGTGTTCTGGACCCCCTTCTCTCTCATGTTAGTGTTATGGATCCCCTTATCTCTCATGTTAGTGTTATGGATCCCCTTCTCTCTCATGTTAGTGTTATGGATCCCCTTCTCTCTCATGTTAGTGTTCTGGGCCCCCTTCTCTCTCATGTTAGTGTTATGGACCCCCTTCTCTCTCATGTTAGTGTTCTGGACCCCCTTCTCTCTCATGTTTGTGTTCTGGATCCCCTTCTCTCTCATGTTTGTGTTCTGGACCCCCTTCTCTCTCATGTTAGTGTTATGGACCCCCTTCTCTCTCATGTTTGTGTTATGGATCCCCTTCTCTCTCATGTTTGTGTTATGGACCCCCTTCTCTCTCATGGTTGTGTTCTGGACCCCCTTCTCTCTCATGTTAGTGTTATGGATCCCCTTCTCTCTCATGTTTGTGTTACGGACCCCCTTCTCTCTCATGTTAGTGTTATGGATCCCCTTCTCTCTCATGTTTGTGTTCTGGACCCCCTTCTCTCGCATGTTTGTGTTATGGACCCCCTTCTCTCTCATGTTAGTGTTATGGATCCCCTTCTCTCTCATGTTAGTGTTATGGATCCCCTTCTCTCTCATGTTAGTGTTATGGACCCCCTTCTCTCTCATGTTAGTGTTATGGATCCCCTTCTCTCTCATGTTAGTGTTATGGACCCCCTTCTCTCTCATGTTTGTGTTATGGACCCCCTTCTCTCTCATGTTTGTGTTCTGGATCCCCTTCTCTCTCATGTTTGTGTTATGGACCCCCTTCTCTCTCATGTTTGTGTTCTGGATCCCCTTCTCTCTCATGTTTGTGTTCTGGATCCCCTTCTCTCTCATGTTTGTGTTATGGACCCCCTTCTCTCTCATGTTTGTGTTCTGGATCCCCTTCTCTCTCATGTTTGTGTTCTGGATCCCCTTCTCTCTCATGTTTGTGTTATGGACCCCCTTCTCTCTCATGTTAGTGTTATGGATCCCCTTCTCTCTCATGTTTGTGTTCTGGACCCCCTTCTCTCTCATGTTTGTGTTCTGGACCCCCTTCTCTCTCATGTTTGTGTTATGGATCCCCTTCTCTCTCATGTTTGTGTTATGGACCCCCTTCTCTCTCATGTTAGTGTTATGGATCCCCTTCTCTCTCATGTTTGTGTTATGGACCCCCTTCTCTCTCATGTTTGTGTTATGGACCCCCTTCTCTCTCATGTTTGTGTTATGGATCCCCTTCTCTCTCCTGTTAGTGTTATGGATCCCCTTCTCTCTCATGTTTGTGTTCTGGACCCCCTTCTCTCTCATGTTTGTGTTATGGACCCCCTTCTCTCTCATGTTAGTGTTATGGATCCCCTTCTCTCTCATGTTTGTGTTCTGGACCCCCTTCTCTCTCATGTTTGTGTTCTGGACCCCCTTCTCTCTCATGTTTGTGTTATGGATCCCCTTCTCTCTCATGTTTGTGTTATGGACCCCCTTCTCTCTCATGTTAGTGTTATGGATCCCCTTCTCTCTCATGTTTGTGTTCTGGACCCCCTTCTCTCTCATGTTTGTGTTCTGGACCCCCTTCTCTCTCATGTTTGTGTTATGGATCCCCTTCTCTCTCATGTTTGTGTTATGGACCCCCTTCTCTCTCATGTTAGTGTTATGGATCCCCTTCTCTCTCATGTTAGTGTTATGGACCCCCTTCTCTCTCATGTTTGTGTTATGGATCCCCTTCTCTCTCATGTTTGTGTTATGGATCCCCTTCTCTCTCATGTTTGTGTTATGGACCCCCTTCTCTCTCATGTTAGTGTTATGGATCCCCTTCTCTCTCATGTTTGTGTTATGGACCCCCTTCTCTCTCATGTTTGTGTTATGGACCCCCTTCTCTCTCATGTTTGTGTTATGGATCCCCTTCTCTCTCCTGTTAGTGTTATGGATCCCCTTCTCTCTCATGTTTGTGTTCTGGACCCCCTTCTCTCTCATGTTAGTGTTATGGATCACCTTCTCTCTCATGTTAGTGTTATGGACCCCCATTTCTCTCATGTTTGTGTTATGGACCCCCTTCTCTCTCATGTTAGTGTTATGGACCCCCTTCTCTTTCATGTTAGTGTTATGGATCCCCTTCTCTCTCATGTTAGTGTTATGGACCCCCTTCTCTTTCATGTTAGTGTTATGGATCCCCTTCTCTCTCATGTTAGTGTTCTGGACCCCCTTCTCTCTCATGTTAGTGTTATGGACCCCCTTCTCTCTCATGTTTGTGTTCTGGATCCCCTTCTCTCTCATGTTAGTGTTATGGACCCCCTTCTCTCTCATGTTTGTGTTCTGGATCCCCTTCTCTCTCATGTTAGTGTTATGGATCCCCTTCTCTCTCATGTTTGTGTTCTGGACCCCCTTCTCTCTCATGTTAGTGTTATGGATCACCTTCTCTCTCATGTTAGTGTTATGGACCCCCATTTCTCTCATGTTTGTGTTATGGATCCCCTTCTCTCTCATGTTTGTGTTCTGGATCCCCTTCTCTCTCATGTTTGTGTTATGGATCCCCTTCTCTCTCATGTTTGTGTTCTGGATCCCCTTCTCTCTCATGTTTGTGTTATGGACCCCCTTCTCTCTCATGTTTGTGTTATGGACCCCCTTCTCTCTCATGTTTGTGTTCTGGGCCCCCTTCTCTCTTATGTTTGTGTTATGGACCCCCTTCTCTCTCATGTTAGTGTTATGGACCCCCTTCTCTCTCATGTTTGTGTTATGGACCCCCTTCCCTCTCATGTTAGTGTTATGGATCCCCTTCTCTCTCATGTTTGTGTTCTGGACCCCCTTCTCTCTCATGTTAGTGTTATGGACCCCCTTCTCTCTCATGTTAGTGTTATGGACCCCCTTCTCTCTCATGTTAGTGTTCTGGACCCCTTTCTCTCTTATGTTAGTGTTATGGACCCCCTTCTCTCTAATGTTTGTGTTATGGACCCCCTTCTCTCTCATGTTTGTGTTCTGGATCCCCTTCTCTCTCATGTTTGTGTTATGGACCCCCTTCTCTCTTATGTTTGTGTTCTGGACCCCCTTCTCTCTCATGTTTGTGTTCTGGATCCCCTTCTCTCTCATGTTTGTGTTATGGACCCCCTTCTCTCTTATGTTTGTGTTATGGACCCCCTTCTCTCTCATGTTTGTGTTATGGACCCCCTTCTCTCTCATGTTTGTGTTCTGGACCCCCTTCTCTCTCATGTTTGTGTTATGGACCCCCTTCTCTCTCATGTTTGTGTTCTGGACCCCCTTCTCTCTCATGTTTGTGTTTTGGACCCCCTTCTCTCTCATGTTTGTGTTCTGGACCCCCTTCTCTCTCATGTTTGTGTTATGGACCCCCTTCTCTCTCATGTTTGTGTTCTGGACCCCCTTCTCTCTCATGTTTAGTTCAATTAGGTTTGAGATTTAATAACGTTCGCCCCATTAGTTTGGCGATTTCAAGACCTTTTGACTCCCTTCTTTCTCAATTTCAAGACCTGTCGCGCCATGTAGGTGGCGATTTTTTCCTGGCGGCTAGCCTGCAATTTAGGAGAAACCGGCCCTTGGACGGGACACTTTTGTTACCGAAAAATGTAGAAATATATTTCAAAAGAAGGTCTTCGGGGAAATTTCTTAAAGCTTGATGGAGGTCTAGGGAGCAAACTAAGAAGAAGATAAAGAAGAAGAAGAAGAGGAGGAATACAAAGGAATACAAAGGAGAACATACTGCAACAGACCTATTGGTCCTTACGGGGCAGTTAGGATATCTAAAACTACTAATCTACTGACTACGAGGTAGAGAAAAGGATAGCAAAGAAGAAGGCTCCTCCCCACCCACCACTCCCTCCAGCTAATGCTGGCATGGAAACAGATAGGAAAAATACCATGCAGTATTGAAAAACTGACACGGAAATTCGGACAGGACAGGGAGAAAAAAGAAGTTGATTTGTAATCTAAGCTAACTCTATTTACTACAATTCTGAAAGGGAACAGATGTATGAAAATCAATATACATTGCGGTATGCGTTGACATTTCGTTGCGCGTTATTCTGAAAGAAACTGTGTTAATCGGGGGTTATTTGCCATGTGTTTATCCAGATGGTTCTTAAATGTTTCGACAGTATTACAGTTTACAATGTTCGAGGGTAGTCTGTTCCAATTATTCACAACGCGGTTGAAGAAGAAATGCTTCGCCTCGTGAGAATGAAAACGCTTGCCTATAATCTTATAACCATTGTTTCTCGTGTTTGCTTGATTGATCGTAAATAATTCGCTTACATTTAGGTTGCTGAATCCCTTGAAGATTTTGAACACCTCTATTAGGTCACCTCTCATTCTGCGCTTTGTTAAGCTAAACAAATGTAGTTCTTTTAAGCGCTCTTCGTACGGTTTATTACGCAATCTAGGTATCATTTTAGTGACTCTGCGTTGCACCCTTTCAAGTTTATTTATGTCCTTTCGGTAGTACGGTGACCAGAATTGCACGCAGTATTCGAGATGGGGACGCACCAATGAGTTGAATAGAGTAAGTATAATTTTTTTCTGATTTGAATTTGAATGTTCTGCCGATGAAACCCACCAATTTATTAGCAGTTTTTATTACCTCTGTACACTGTTTACTCGGCTTCAGGTCACTTGATATTATAACTCCCAGATCCTTTTCATTATTTGTATTTGATAGTTGAATGTTGTTCATTGAGTAATCTTTTTTAGCGTTGTTACTACCGATGTGTAATACTTTGCATTTTTCTATGTTGAATTTAATTTGCCATTTTTCTGCCCAGTTTTCTAAAGTGTCTAGGTCACCTTGTAGTTTTTGCCAATGTACTGTTGAGGTTACTTTATTAGTAATTTTTGTATCGTCAGCAAATTTCGAAATTTTGCATTCTATTCCTTCGTCTAAGTCGTTTATGTAAATTATAAAAAGAATAGGACCTAATACCGAACCCTGGGGAACGCCACTATTTACTTTGCACCAATCTGATTCTTCACCATTTATTACAACTCGTTGTTTACGGTCTGAGAGCCAATTTTCGAGCCATTTCAGAGTTTTTTCCTGTTATGCCATGAGCTTTTATTTTGTCAATTAGTCTCTTGTGGGGTACGGTATCGAAAGCTTTCTGAAAATCGAGATATATTATATCAACTGCTCTATCCTTATCATATGATTTGTAAACATCATTGAAGAAGTCGAGTAAGTTTGTTAAGCAGGAGCAGGAGGAGGAGGAGGAGGAGGAGGAGGAGGAGGAGAAGAAGTATGAACAAGTGGGAATTAAATACATAGATATAAGCCAGCCCCTGTTACAAGTGGCTGGCTGCTGTTGGCTGGGCGGTAAAGGCACACGTGTTTACTTCCCTTAACCCTTTCTGTACCGGTAAGGTATTAATTATTTGATTTCAGCTACATTTCGACGATTTTATGAGGCTCAGGAAGAATATATGGTAGCTCAAATTATTAATTGATATAGTGTGTAGCCTTTTAATGGGTAGACGTCCTTCCTAATCTGAAAAAAACTTCTAAAAGTTACCAGAGTATAATGAAAAAGACGTCTCCGGTACAGAAGGGGTTAAAGGGACACTGGTTATTTTGGGGGTCTATTTGTTTATATAATAATTTATTTTGTAGTTTCCTCGCTAAACATTAATTTATTTTGTAGTTTCCTCGCTAAACATTAATTTATTTTGTAGTTTCCTCGCTAAACATTAATTTATTTTGTAGTTTCCTCGCTAAACATTAATTTATTTTGTAGTTTCCTCGCTAAACATTAATTTATTTTGTAGTTTCCTCGCTAAACATTAATTTATTTTGTAGTTTCCTCGCTAAACATTCCTAAAGCTTATATAACACACCACTCCCTAGATCCCCCTTCAAAATATATTTTTAAATTTTCAATAGAAAAATTTCCAGGCCGAAACCGGTTTCTCTTAAAATTTCAGGCTCGTTATCGCTCGCCAGGAAAAAAATCGACACCTAAATGGCACGGAAGGTTTTGATATTGTTACAGAAATGGGACGAAAGGCCTTAAAATCACCAAACTAATGGGCCGAACGTCTTAAAATCTGAAAACTAATGGGACTAAACATGAGGGAGAAGTGGGTCCATAAAACCAGCCCATCTGCCCTTAACATACTCCTATGACGTGTCCTCCTCCATAATCTAGCAACCGGTATACAGAATGGTCGGGATGAAGGGAACATTATATTACGTTCATTCTAGGTTCACCACAATCCTAACTGTAACATACTCCTATGACATGTCCTCCTCCATAACCTAGCAACCGGTATACAGAATGGTCGGGATGAAGGGAACATTATAGTACGTTCATTCTAGGTTCACCACAATCCTAACTGTAACATACTCCTATGACGTGTCCTCCTCCATAACCTAGCAACCGGTATACAGAATGGTCGGGATGAAGGGAACATTATAGTACGTTCATTCTAGGTTCACCACAATCCTAACTGTAACATACTCCTATGACATGTCCTCCTCCATAACCTAGCAACCGGTATACAGAATGGTCGGGATGAAGGGAACATTATAGTACGTTCATTCTAGGTTCACCACAATCCTAACTGTAACATACTCCTATGACGTGTCCTCCTCCATAACCTAGCAACCGGTATACAGAATGGTCGGGATGAAGGGAACATTATAGTACGTTCATTCTAGGTTCACCACAATCCTAACTGTAACATACTCCTATGACGTGTCCTCCTCCATAACCTAGCAACCGGTATACAGAATGGTCGGGATGAAGGGAACATTATAGTACGTTCATTCTAGGTTCACCACAATCCTAACTGTAACATACTCCTATGACGTGTCCTCCTCCATAACCTAGCAACCGGTATACAGAATGGTCGGGATGAAGGGAACATTATAGTACGTTCATTCTAGGTTCACCACAATCCTAACTGTAACATACTCCTATGACATGTCCTCCTCCATAACCTAGCAACCGGTATACAGAATGGTCGGGATGAAGGGAACATTATAGTACGTTCATTCTAGGTTCACCACAATCCTAACTGTAACATACTCCTATGACGTGTCCTCCTCCATAACCTAGCAACCGGTATACAGAATGGTCGGGATGAAGGGAACATTATAGTACGTTCATTCTAGGTTCACCACAATCCTAACTGTAACATACTCCTATGACGTGTCCTCCTCCATAACCTAGCAACCGGTATACAGAATGGTCGGGATGAAGGGAACATTATAGTACGTTCATTCTAGGTTCACCACAAATCCTAACTGTAACAAAGACCTTAAAATTATATGAGAGTTGAATATAATGAATCTTATAATAATGATTGAATCTAACATGTAATATAACCTATAACCTCTGTAACTCAAAAATGGCTATAGCAAATGAGCTGCCAATTTCTACACCTATTCCCTAGCCAAGTCTTCCTATTTGGTAGACAAATTAGCTCGATTACTCTAGTCCTTTTTGAGTTACAGAGGTTAGAGGTTACGATGACTGCCCAACCTAGAATGAACGGACTGTTATTTTTGTATTCTATCTATCGTTCTATCAATTCATCAACCAACCAGTCTATCACTCCATGGTATATATGTGGGTTGGGTATGAGAGGGATCTGCCTTTTGTGGGCCAATCGGCT
Organism: Paralithodes platypus; assembly: GCA_032716605.1. Classification (NCBI taxonomy): domain Eukaryota; kingdom Metazoa; phylum Arthropoda; class Malacostraca; order Decapoda; family Lithodidae; genus Paralithodes; species Paralithodes platypus. The sequence continues at coordinate 17,077,865 of CM064570.1, read as the reverse complement.
CTCTGCAGACTCCCATTTGCTTATGTTTTTATGTACAGTTGGCAACATATGTACCTGGGACAAATGCTTCCAAGGCCTTTTACTGCATATACTGAAAACACACCTACACATGCACAAACCAAAGGACAATTACGAACAGTTGCTCAAATAATTCATGTCCCGGCACCAAGTATATTTCGATCAATAATTGGTATCAGCACTATCTAAGCATTAATTCATCGTTTCGAGTGAGATATACAAACATGTTCCTATCTATACACCCCCTATTCAACATCTGACAGACATTAACACAGCACAGTTCCTAACTATACACACCCTATTCAACATCTGACAGACATTAATACAGCACAGTTCCTAACTATACACACCCTATTCAACATCTGACAGACATTAATACAGCACAGTTCCTAACTATACACACCCTATTCAACATCTGACAGACATTAATACAGCACATAGCGAGCAAAACGTAATAACAGCGGAGCCATGACTTATTTGGCCAACCGTACTATATAGTGTATTCAAGGTAACCTGGCAGAAACGTAATAACAGCGGAGCCATGACTTATTTGGCCAACCGTACTATATAGTGTATTCAAGGTAACCTGGCAGAAAAAACGTAATAACAGCGGAGCCATGACTTATTTGGCCAACCGTACTATATAGTGTATTCAAGGTAACCTGGCAGAAACGTAATAACAGCGGAGCCATGACTTATTTGGCCAACCGTACTATATAGTGTATTCAAGGTAACCTGGCAGAAACGTAATAACAGCGGAGCCATGACTTATTTGGCCAACCGTACTATATAGTGTATTCAAGGTAACCTGGCAGAAACGTAATAACAGCGGAGCCATGACTTATTTGGCCAACCGTACTATATAGTGTATTCAAGGTAACCTGGCAGAAACGTAATAACAGCGGAGCCATGACTTATTTGGCCAACCGTACTATAGTGTATTCAAGGTAACCTGGCAGAAACGGGTAACCCTGCTCTTCTATACTTCCTATACCGGATTTCTAAACTGCTCGTGTGGGGACGCCTTAAGGGGAGATGAGACGGTTTTGTAGACCCCCTTCTCCCTCATGTTTAGCCCTATTAGCTTTCAGATTTTAAGACGTTCGGCCCATTAGTTTGGCGATCTTAAGACCTTTCGTGCCATTTCGTTGCCAATTTTAAGACCTATCGTGTCATTTAGGTGTAGACTTTTTTCCTAGCGAATCGGCCTTCGGCCGGAAATTTGTTCTGCCGAAAAATGTAAAAGTTTATCTTGAGGGTGGGTCTAGGGGATGTTTTCTAAGTTTGAGGGACGTCTAGCGAGGAAATAAAAAAACATATATATGAATAAGTTAATCAATAGACCAAAACACATATATATGAATAAGTTAATCAATAGACCAAAACACATATATATGAATAAGTTAATCAATAGACCAAAACACATATATATGAATAAGTTAATCAATAGACCAAAACACATATATATGAATAAGTTAATCAATAGACCAAAACACATATATATGAATAAGTTAATCAATAGACCAAAACACATATATATGAATAAGTTAATCAATAGACCAAAACACATATATATGAATAAGTTAATCAATAGGCCAAAACACATATATATGAATAAGTTAATCAATAGACCAAAACACATATATATGAATAAGTTAATCAATAGACCAAAACACACATATATGAATAAGTTAATCAATAGACCAAAACACATATATATGAATAAGTTAATCAATAGACCAAAACACACATATATGAATAAGTTAATCAATAGACCAAAACACATATATATGAATAAGTTAATCAATAGGCCAAAACACATATATATGAATAAGTTAATCAATAGACCAAAACACATATATATGAATAAGTTAATCAATAGACCAAAACACATATATATGAATAAGTTAATCAATAGACCAAAACACATATATATGAATAAGTTAATCAATAGACCAAAACACATATATATGAATAAGTTAATCAATAGACCAAAACACATATATATGAATAAGTTAATCAATAGACCAAAACACATATATATGAATAAGTTAATCAATAGACCAAAACACATATATTTTTTTTTTTTTTTTTTTTTTAAGAGACAATGAACGGAGGAAGGAAAAACACAGATAAAACAAAAAGGTCCATGTGCCTAAAGGCATCCTCCATTCATAAAATGTTTGTAACAACTGGATTTAAACATTTGTTGATTGTAAGTTTGTGGAAAGCAATTCGAGGGAAGTGAATTCCAAAGAGTAGTAGCTCTGGGGATAAATGAATTCTGATAAGCAGAAGTTCTGCATTGTGGAGGAGAAAGTGTAAATTCATGGGCGCTCTCAGCTGCCCTAGTTCTACGGGGAAAGATGTGGAGAGGCGGCACAATTGAAGCAAGTTCCTCGGAACAATTGCTGTGAAAATATCTGTAGAATAATGCAAGGGATGCAACGTTTCTTCGTATGGCTAATGTAGGAAGGTCCTGTGTGATTGCAGGGTTATTGATTAATCTAATAGCTTTATTTTGAATTTTGTCCAACTGCCTCAATGCAACCACTCCACTTCCACCCCACAGAGGTGAACAGTAATCCATCTGAGAGCGCACATGACTTTTATATATTACGGCCAACTGCTCGTCAGTGAAGAATTCTCGAACTCTGTACAGGAGTCCCAGTTTTTTAGAGGCATTCTTAGCAATGCTTCTAACATAATGTGTCCAGCTCAAGTTAGTAGTTAATGTTACACCGAGAATGTCAATACTAGGGGAAGTGGGAATATTTACATCATTAACAAATATATGGGAGTCAGTGAGATTCTGTCGGTTAGAAAATTGAATGTACTTGGTTTTCTGTGCATTAAAGGAAACTAGATTCTCTTGTCCCCATTCATTAATTCTAGAAAGGTCCTGGTTCAGAGAAATTGCAGTGTTTATTTTTGAATTTATAATATATGAATAAGTTAATCAATAGACCAAAACACACATATATATGAATAAGTTAATCAATAGACCAAAACACATATATATGAATAAGTTAATCAATAGACCAAAACACACATATATATGAATAAGTTAATCAATAGACCAAAACACATATATATGAATAAGTTAATCAATAGACCAAAACACATATATATGAATAAGTTAATCAATAGACCAAAACACATATATATGAATAAGTTAATCAATAGACCAAAACACACATATATATGAATAAGTTAATCAATAGACCAAAACACATATATATGAATAAGTTAATCAATAGACCAAAACACACATATATATGAATAAGTTAATCAATAGACCAAAACACACATATATATGAATAAGTTAATCAATAGACCAAAACACATATATATGAATAAGTTAATCAATAGACCAAAACACACATATATGAATAAGTTAATCAATAGACCAAAACACATATATATGAATAAGTTAATCAATAGACCAAAACACACATATATGAATAAGTTAATCAATAGACCAAAACACATATATATGAATAAGTTAATCAATAGACCAAAACACACATATATGAATAAGTTAATCAATAGACCAAAACATATATATGAATAAGTTAATCAATAGACCAAAACACATATATGAATAAGTTAATCAATAGACCAAAACACATATATATGAATAAGTTAATCAATAGGCCAAAACACATATATGAATAAGTTAATCAATAGGCCAAAACACATATATATGAATAAGTTAATCAATAGACCAAAACACATATATATGAATAAGTTAATCAATAGACCAAAACACATATATATGAATAAGTTAATCAATAGACCAAAACACACATATATGAATAAGTTAATCAATAGACCAAAACACATATATATGAATAAGTTAATCAATAGACCAAAACACATATATGAATAAGTTAATCAATAGACCAAAACACATATATATGAATAAGTTAATCAATAGACCAAAACACACATATATGAATAAGTTAATCAATAGACCCAAAACACATATATATGAATAAGTTAATCAATAGACCAAAACACACATATATATGAATAAGTTAATCAATAGACCAAAACACATATATATGAATAAGTTAATCAATAGACCAAAACACATATATATGAATAAGTTAATCAATAGACCAAAACACACATATATGAATAAGTTAATCAATAGACCAAAACACATATATATGAATAAGTTAATCAATAGACCAAAACACACATATATGAATAAGTTAATCAATAGACCAAAACACATATATATGAATAAGTTAATCAATAGACCAAAACACACATATATGAATAAGTTAATCAATAGACCAAAACACACATATATATGAATAAGTTAATCAATAGGCCAAAACACATATATATGAATAAGTTAATCAATAGGCCAAAACACATATATATGAATAAGTTAATCAATAGGCCAACAAAGCAGCCACTGTCCCCTTAAGGGCAGATTTCCAATTGAGGGATTTTTTCTGGATCCCATTTTCCCTTATGTTTAGCCCCATTGGCCATTGCTTTTGAGATTTTAAGATGTTCGCTCCATTTGTTTGACGATTATAAGAGCTTTCGCCCCATTTATGTCAATGTTAAGACCTTTCGTGCCACTAAGTTGTCGTCCTTTTCCTGGCGAGCGATAGCAAGCCTGTAATTTAATTGGAACCGGCATTCGGCCGGTACACTTTTCTACCGAAAAATGTACAAATATATCTTGAAAGGGGTCTAGGGGGTGTAATTCTATGTTTGATGGAGGTCTAAGGAAGAAACTAAAAAACTAAAATAATAAACAGATATATATGTGAGGAAATAAATACGGCCCTCCTCCCTTAAATAAATACAGCCCTCCTCCCTTAAATAAATACGGCCCTCCTCCCTTAAATAAATACGGCCCTCCTCCCTTAAATAAATACGGCCCTCCTCCCTTAAATAAATATGGCCTTCCTCCCTTAAATAAATACGGCCCTCATCTCTTAAATAAATACGGCCCTCCTTTCTTAAATAAATACGGCCCTCCTCCCTTAAATAAATACGGCCCTCCTCCCTTAAATAAATACGGCCCTCCTCCCTTAAATAAATACGGCCCTCCTCCCTTAAATAAATACGGCCCTCCTCCCTTAAATAAATACGGCCCTCCTCCCTTAAATAAATACGGCCCTCCTCCCTTAACCCCCATGACGTAATTTCCATCTTATTCTGGTTAACATTAGATGATTTTCTTTAGTTTATAATCTTCCACTAAGACTCAAATAGGTAAATACGAACTCAATAAACCCTCTTAATAACATAGTTCCTTCTTAAAATACATAAAATCGTCTAATATTAGCCATAATCAAAGGTAAAAAAGCGTCATGGTGCTGAAGGGGTTAACTGCTCGCGTGACACCCCCATAATATAATATTATGTATAGCAAGGTAGCGTTACCAAGGTCTGATAGCGTTTGAATACACGATCACACTATCCCAGGTATACCCAGTCCTACCTCTACGGGGATCATAAACCTCTACAACGCAGAACACTAGCTTTTATTATATATATTTTTCATAAATAATCTATCTATCTATCTATCTATATACTCAAACCCAATCCCCACTTTTCCTTTTTTTTGGGGGTGGGGGGGGGGAATGGTGGCCGACTCCAGACAGAGCCAGAATAGGGACAACACAAAACACAACACAAAACAATGAACACACAAAAACAAAATACAAATTCACACACATCATATTTTTTTTTTTAAATTTCGGTTATTATTAGTATGTTTTATTTTATTTTTTAGTTTTTTGTTGTGCAAAATATACAATTCTGGGACCCTCTGAGCAACCCAGCCAAGTCTTATCTCCATAGTCCCACGGGTTTGGTGGCTAGATGAATATAGACAGACATACTCTACACCATTATTATATACTGTATACTTAATAGATGTATACACAGTCATATTCCTACACACGCACATACAGTAACCAGACACATGTAGGGTTATTACATCGTACACACACACACACACACACACGTACACAAACACACACATACACCATACTTACATATTCTGTAGATACTAATAACCTTCCGCAAGTGTGTGTGTGTGTACACGTGGTCCGTGCTTGTGATCGTAACTACTCTAGACAGCTGTTACTTCACTACCCCCCCCCCCTCTCTCTATGTCATGCACACACACATACACGCACTCACTCTCGCATGCACACACTACTCACTCTCTCTCTCCCTCACACATACACACACTCACTCTCTCTCACCCTCATACATACACACACTCACTCTCTCTCTCCCTCATACATACACACACTCACTCTCTCTCTCATACATACACACACTCACTCTCTCTCTCTACCTCATACATACACACACTCACTCTCTCTCACCCTCATACATACACACACTCACTCTCTCTCTCCCTCATACATACACACACTCACTCTCTCTCTCCCTCATACATACACACACTCACTCTCTCTCACCCTCATACATACACACACTCACTCTCTCTCTCCCTCATACATTTTTTTTTTTTTTTTTTTTTTTTTTTTAAGAGACAATGAATGGAGGAAGGAAAAACACAGATAAAACAAAAAGGTCCATGTGCCTAAAGGCATCCTCCATTCATAAAATGTTTGTAACAACTGGATTTAAACATTTGTTGATTGTAAGTTTGTGGAAAGCAATTCGAGGGAAGTGAATTCCAAAGAGTAGTAGCTCTGGGGATAAATGAATTCTGATAAGCAGAAGTTCTGCATTGTGGAGGAGAAAGTGTAAATTCATGGGCGCTCTCAGCTGCCCTAGTTCTACGGGGAAAGATGTGGAGAGGCGGCACAATTGAAGCAAGTTCCTCGGAACAATTGCTGTGAAAATATCTGTAGAATAATGCAAGGGATGCAACGTTTCTTCGTATGGCTAATGTAGGAAGGTCCTGTGTGATTGCAGGGTTATTGATTAATCTAATAGCTTTATTTTGAATTTTGTCCAACTGCCTCAATGCAACCACTCCACTTCCACCCCACAGAGGTGAACAGTAATCCATCTGAGAGCGCACATGACATATATTACGGCCAACTGCTCGTCAGTGAAGAATTCTCGAACTCTGTACAGGAGTCCCAGTTTTTTAGAGGCATTCTTAGCAATGCTTCTAACATAATGTGTCCAGCTCAAGTTAGTAGTTAATGTTACACCGAGAATGTCAATACTAGGGGAAGTGGGAATATTTACATCATTAAAAAATATATGGGAGTCAGTGAGATTCTGTCGGTTAGAAAATTGAATGTACTTGGTTTTCTGTGCATTAAAGGAAACTAGATTCTCTTGTCCCCATTCATTAATTCTAGAAAGGTCCTGGTTCAGAGAAATTGCAGTGTTTATTTTTGAATTTATAAGATCGGGTTGGGTGAAAGAATTGGTAAATGTGAAGGAACTGTGGAGTGTTGAGTCATCTGCGTAGGAATGTATTGGATTATGAGTGGTAGATATGAGATCATTGATATGAATGAGGAACAGAGTTGGGGCCAAAACTGATCCCTGGGGAACACCAGCATTTATTGAGTGAAATTGAGAATAAAGGCCATCTACCATTACACGTATTTTTCTGTTATGAAGATAAGAAGAAAATTAGTGGAACTAATGATGCAAGGCCGTAGTGTGACATCTTCGACAATAAGGATTGATGCCAGACTCTATCAAATGCCTTTGATATATCCAGTGCTATTGTATGTGTTTCACCATGTTGGTCTGTAGCTTGGTTGATTTGATGCGTAAGAAGGCAAAGAATGTCTGCAGTTGATCGACATCGTCTAAAAACCATATTGCCTATCACTGATTAATTTATTATTCTCCAGATGCTTAATTATGTGATTATTTAATATAATTTCAAAAACTTTGCCAAGAGTGGAAGTTATAGCTATTGGTCTGTAGTTTGATGGATCTGAAGAGGCACCTTTTTTAGGAACTGGATGGATGTTTGCTTCTTTCCAGGGTACTGGGAAGCATGAGGTATGAGTACACAGACGGAAAAATTTTGCCAATACAGGAGCGAGCACCAAGGAGCAATTCTTAAGTACTATTGGAGGAATTTCATCTGGACCAGGAGCCTTATCTACTGAGAGATTCTGCAAAATAGTTTTGACATGTCTGGTGTGGATCTTAAGTGAGGGAATTTCAGGTGAATTAAAATTAAGTACAGGGACATCTTGATTTATGTCATCTAAGGTTGAGTTGGTGGAGAAAATATCTGCAAGATATTTTACACACTCACTCTACACACACTCACTCACATACACACACTCACTCTCTCTCACCCTCACACATACACACACTCACTCTCTCTCACCCTCATACATACACACACTCACTCTCTCTCACCCTAATACATACACACACTCACTCACTCTCCCTCATACATACACACACTCACTCTCTCTCTCCCTCATACATACACACACTCACTCTCTCTCACCCTCATACATACACACACTCACTCTCTCTCTCCCTCACACATACACACACTCACTCTCTCTCACCCTCATTCATACACACACTCACTCTCTCTCTCCCTCATACATACACACACTCACTCTCTCTCACCCTCATACATACACACACTCACTCTCTCTCCCTCATACATACACACACTCACTCTCTCTCACCCTCATACATACACACACTCACTCTCTCTCACCCTCATACATACACACACTCACTCTCTCTCACCCTCATACATACACACACTCACTCCCTCTCTCCCTCATACATACACACACTCACTCTCTCTCTCCCTCATACATACACACACTCACTCTCTCTCACCCTCATACATACACACACTCACTCTCTCTCTCCCTCACACATACACACACTCACTCTCTCCCTCCCTCATACATACACACACTCACTCTCTCTCTCCCTCATACATACACACACTCACTCTCTCTCTCCCTCATACATACACACACTCACTCTCTCTCACCCTCATACATACACACACTCACTCTCTCTCTCCCTCATACATACACACACTCACTCTCTCTCTCCCTCATACATACACACACTCACTCTCTCACCCTCATACATACACACACACTCACTCTCTCTCTCCCTCACACATACACACACTCACTCTCTCTCACCCTCACATATACACACACTCACTCTCTCTCTCCCTCACACACACACGTCCACTCACTCTCATTCTCTCCATCACAAACACACGAACGCACGCGCACACCACCTCACACACACACACTATCTCTCTCTCTCTCTTTGTCAGTTAGCTATAAGATATATTAATCATAGGTGACATACAGTAGGTTGTAGTGGACGCAGATCTTAGTTACTTATAAGATAGCTGAAGTAAGTTTGAAGGTCCAGGTAAGTAGCACCGAGTAAGTTGCCTTGGGTAAGGGCGACCACCTCGCTTTTTTTCTCTTGCTCTCCCTCTCTCTTTGGTTTGTATCCATTCGGCCCCATTCAGCCTACTGTTTTAAGACGTTTACCCCCATCCAGGTGTCAATATTTTCCTGGCGAGCTGTAGCGACCCAGCATAAATATATTTTTTTGTTTTGACAGCAAGCTAAATTTGTAAATTTTTCGATAGAAAAATTTCTCCGGCGAAGCTGCATTTCTCCATACAATGCTGGCTTGCTATAGCTCGCCAGGAAGAACTCGACACCTGGATGGGGGTAAACGTCTTAAAACAGTAGGCTGAATGGGGCCGAATGGATACAAGCCAGGGGAAGAGAGAAAAGGAGAGAAAGATTTAAAAAAAACCGGTAATCCCCCTTAATGGAAAAGTATGAATCTACTTTATATCAGCGTCGTATCAATGTCCCGTGTTCATAAATAACAATATATTTGGCTACACAATCCACGTAATAGCTGAATAACCAAGACAGTAACATGGCAATTTACCCTCAGCTGGAAATGTACAGACTATAATAGCACACGCAACAATGGCTGGAGCTGGATCCAAAGAGGCGATACATTAGTCTATCTATCTATCTATCTATTGCCTGACGCCGTGATCCCCGAAGGTGTGGCCACGAACGAACCGCCCCCATGCACCTCTGTCCCCAGTCAGTCGACGCCCCTCCTCCCAACCAGCACCGCCTTCATTCATATACTTCCTCACCCCATCCTTCCACCTCCCCTTCGGTGCACCTCTCCCTCTCTGTCCTTCCACCTCGCTCTCGTACACCCTCTTAGTCAATCTCTCGCTTTCCATACGTTCCATACGGCCGAACCATCTCAAGTTGTTCCTTTTCACACTTTCCAGCACATCTACCTCCACACCACACCTCCTTCTTACTTCCTCATTAGTGCATGTACAAAAAAAAATCTGTTCTTCCTGGATCATACTTCCAGAGAGAGAGAGAGAGAGAGAGAGAGAGAGAGAGAGAGAGAGAGTTTTGTGTATGAAATATAGTGTATTATACAATTTGTACATGTCACTAACCAATATCTCCCTGAAATGGAACGCATCTATCTATATAATATATGTAACGTTGTATCGATCCTTTATATAGTATCTGTATTGGTCTATGCTATGTGATGTGAAGCGATGAGTAGCATGACTCTCTCTCCCCCTACCCCCTCCCTCTCTCTCTCTCATTAACCCCCCCTCCCTCTCCCTCCACCACATCCTGTCTCACCTGTGCTTGTAGGTGTGTGTGTGTGTGTGTGTGTGTGTGTGTGTGTGTGTGTGTGTGTGTGTGTGTGCATGAGTGTGTGTGTATGTACGTGTGTGTGTGTGTGTGTGTGTGTGTGTATGTACGTGTGTGTATACATAAGTCTGTTAATTTAAGTGTACATGTTACACAATCCGATAACTGTGATGGTAAAATATGATGATGATGCTCGTAACGGTAAACTATATAATAAGTTTTATATGTATGCTTGTTTACTTGTACTAGCTTCTTTACCCCTTTACTGTCTTGGTGGTGTGATGGTTAGAGTGTTGAAGATCTGTATGTGGTAACCCAGGTTCGAATCCCGGTAGGATCACATGCTTATATTAATTTCATTGGGAAAAATAAATTAATCCCGTAATAAATCAATATATTTTTTTTCTATGTGAGTGAGAGAGACAAAAGGCAGAACTGCCTGTAGCGAGTGCCTCCCCATAGTTGAAGGAGTGACAGGGCCAAAATCAAGGGACGTTCGAGCCAAAATGCCTGGACACACTGAGTTTGAAGCAATTTAAGTCATAGGAGGAGGGAAAGACTGATTCTGGGAGAGAGTTCCAGAGCTCAGCTGTTGAATAGAAGAAAGTCTGAGTAGAGCAACGTTTCACTCTTGGGTTGGAGAGTTGCACAGAGTAGGGGTGGGATTGTGTTGCAAGACGGGTACCACGTACCCTATGTAGAGGAGGTGGTATACACTGAGAGAGCTCTGAGGAGCACTGATTATTGTAGTAGAGATAGAATAGCAAGAGAGATGCAACATTGCGGCGAAGAGAGAGAGTTTGCAGAGAGTTGGTGAGTGGGCGGGAATTAATGATACGAAAGGCCTTCCTTTCTACTTTGTCTAGGAGTGTGGTGTGAGAGGATCCTCTCCACACATGTGAACAATACTCAATACAAGGACGCACTGTGCCCCTGTACAGAGCAAGAAGCTGTGCAGGGGTAAAGAACCCTTTGAGGCGGTTGAGCACACCCAGCTTCTGGGAGGCTGCTTTAGCAAGACTGGTAATATGGTCCTTCCAAGTGAGAGCAGAAGGAAAAGAGACACCAAGAATGTTGATAGAAGATGAAGGACTGATTTTTGTATTGTTGAAGAATAAGGGATAGTCCGCTGGGAGTTCCGGACTGGTAGATAGATGGAGAAATTGGGTTTTGGAAGCATTAAAGGCAACAAGGTTTTCTCTGCCCCAATTGGAAATAGCAGCTAGATCAGAAGATAAGTGTAGTATGGCTTCACTACATTTGTCTTTGAGGGATTGCTGGCTGGGGCGTTCTGGAAAACTAATTGAGTAGTGTAAGGTAGAGTCGTCTGTGTATGAATGGATGGGACTGGAGGTACAGTTGAGAAGATCATTTATGAAAATTAGAAAGAGAATAAGAACTGATAGGATGAGGAAGTGAGCGATGGCCATCCACAACCACAGCTATGGAACGGCCGGAAAGGAAATCAGAGACAAAGGCACAGGTGGAGGGATAGAACCGAAGGAGGGTAGTTTAGAAATTAAAGATTTGTGCCAGAGTCTATCGAAAGTATTCGGTATGTCTAGCGCAATAGAAAAAGTCTCACCGAAGTCCCGAAAGGATGATGACCAAGAGTTAGTAAGATATGAAAGAAGATCACCAGTAGAACGACCCTTGAGGAAGCCATACTGGCGATCTGAGAGTAGATTATGAGAAAAGAAATGCTTAAGAAATTTGGAAGCAAGAATAGTTTCAAAAACTTTGGATATACAAGAGATGAGAGCAATTGGACGATAGTTGGAGGGTTGAGAGCGGTCACTCTTTGGGACAGGTTGAATGAGAGCAAACTTCCAGCATGAAGGGAAGACGTTAGGGGAGAGACAGAGACGAGAGAGTTTGCCTAGGCAGGGAGTCAGCACGGAAGCACAGTTTTTTAGTACAACAGGAAGAACACCGTCCGGACAGTACGCCTTCTTAGTATAAGCCTAGAGAGGGTAGAAAGTACATCTTTAGAAGAGATTAGGATATTAGGCATAAGTAGGGAAGAGGGGGGTGGAGAGGGAGGAATAGCACCGGAATCATTTAAGGTGGAGTTTCTAGCAAAAGTTTGAGTGAAGAGTTCAGCTTTGTCAGAGGAAGAAGTAATGGTTGTGCCATCAGAGTAGAAAAGGGGAGGGAAAGACGATGAAGAGAAATTGTTGGAGAGGTTTTTGGCTAGATGCCAGAAAGGTTTGGAAGAGCTAGAGTTGGATAGTTCAGTGCATATATCACAATAACTTAACCAATCAATTACAGAATCAACCAATCAATTACAAAATCATACAATTAATTACATGATCAACCAATCAATCACAGAATCAACCAATGAATCAATTACAGAATTAGTCACCTAATCAATCAAACAATCACAGAATAAACAAATAATCACACAATCAACCAATCAATCAATTACAAAATCAACCAACCAATCACAGAATAAACAACTAATCACATAATCAACCAATCAATCAATCACAAAATCAATCAACCAATCACAGAATAAACAACTAATCACATAATCAACCAACCACAGAATCCATAACATAATAAATTGCATCGGATTCCAGACTCCGATGAAGGTTGCTGATAAAATTCATAGTATAGTATAACCCTAGATAGTATAACCCTAGATAGTATAACCCCAGATAGTATAACCCCAGATAGTATAACCCTAGATAGTATAACCCCAGATAGTATAACCCCAGATAGTATAACCCCAGATAGTATAACCCGATAGTATAACCCCAGATAGTATAACCCTAGATAGTATAACCCCAGATAGTATAACCCCAGATAGTATAACCCTAGATAGTATAACCCTAGATAGTATAACCCTAGATAGTATAACCCCAGATAGTATAACCCCAGATAGTATAACCCTAGATAGTATAACCCTAGATAGTATAACCCCAGATAGTATAACCCCAGATAGTATAACCCTAGATAGTATAACCCAAGATAGTATAACCCTAGATAGTATAACCCTAGATAGTATAAACCTAGATAGTATAACCCCAGATAGTAAAACCCCAGATAGTATAACCCTAGATAGTATAACCCTAGATAGTATACCCCAGATAGTATAACCCCAGATAGTATAATCCTAGATAGTATAACCCTAGATAGTATAACCCAAGAGAGAATACCCCTAGATAGTATAACCCTAGATAGTATAACCCTAGATAGTATACCCCTAGATAGTATAACCCTAGATAGTATAACCCTAGATAGTATAACCCGATAGTATAACCCTAGATAGTATAACCCTAGATAGTATAACCCTAGATAGTATAACCCCAGATAGTATAACCCTAGATAGTATAACCCTAGATAGTATAAACCTAGATAGTATAACCCCAGATAGTATAACCCTAGATAGTATAACCCTAGATATTATAACCCCAGATAGCATAACCCCAGATAGTATAACCCTAGATAGTATAACCCTAGATAGTATAACCCTAGATAGTATAACCCCAGATAGTATAACCCTAGATAGTATAACCCCAGATAGTATAACCCTAGATAGTATAACCCTAGATTGTATAACCCTAGATAGTATAACCCTAGATAGTATAACCCCAGATAGTATAACCCCAGATAGTATACCCCAGATAGTATAACCCCAGATAGTATAACCCTAGATAGTATAACCCTAGATAGAATAACCCTAGATAGTATAACCCCAGATAGTATAACCCCAGATAGTATAACCCTAGATAGTATAACCCCAGATAGTATAACCCTAGATAGTATAAACCTAGATAGTATAACCCGATAGTATAACCCTAGATAGTATAACCCCAGATAGTATAACCCTAGATAGTATAACCCCAGATAGTATAACCCTAGATAGTATAACCCGAGTTAGTAAAACCCTAAATAGTATAACCCTAGATAGTATAACCCTAGATAGTATAACCCCAGATAGTATAACCCCAGATAGTATAACCCCAGATAGTATAACCCCAGATAGTATAACCCCAGATAGTATAACCCCAGATAGTATAACCCCAGATAGTATAACCCCAGTTAGTATAACCCCAGATAGTTGAACCCCAGATAGTATAACCCCAGATAGTAAAACCCCAGATAATATAACCCAGATAGTATAACCCTAGATATTATAACCCGATAGTATAACCCTAGATAGTATAACCCCAGATAGTAAAACCCCAGATAGTATAACCCCAGATAGTATAACCCCAGATAGTATAACCCTAGATAGTATAACCCTAGATTGTATAACCCCAGATAGTATAACCCTAGATAGTATAACCCTAGATAGTATAACCCCAGATAGTAAAACCCCAGATAGTATAACCCTAGATAGTATAACCCCAGATAGTATAACCCTAGATAGTATAACCCTAGATAGTATAACCCTAGATAGTATAACCCCAGATAGTATAACTCTAGATAGTATAACCCCAGATAGTATAACCCCAGATAGTATAACCGTAGATAGTATAACCCTAGATAGTATAACCCCAGATAGTATAACCCTAGATAGTATAACCCCAGCTAGTATAACCCTAGATAGTATAACCCCAGATAGTATAACCCTAGATAGTATAACCCCAGATAGTATAACCCCAGATAGTATAGCCCTAGATAGTATAACCCCAGATAGTATAACCCCAGATAGTATAACCCTAGATAATATAACCCTAGATAGTATAACCCCAAATAGTATAACTCCAGATAGTATAACCCTAGATAGTATAACCCCAGATAGTATAACACCATAGTATAACCCTAGATAGTATAACCCTAGATAGTATAACCCTAGATAGTATAACCCCAGATAGTATAACCCCAGATAGTATAACCCTAGATAGTATAACCCTAGATAGTATAACCCTAGATAGTATAACCCTAGATAGTATAACCCTAGATAGTTGAACCCCAGATAGTATAACCCCAGATAGTATAACCCTAGATAGTATAACCCTAGATAAGTATAACCCTAGATAGTATAACCCTAGACAGTATAACCCTAGATAGTATAACCCCAGATAGTATAACCCCAGATAGTATAACCCTAGATAGTATAACCCTAGATAGTATAACCCCAGATAGTATAACCCCAGATAGTATAACCCCAGATAGTATAACCCTAGATAGTATAACGCTAGATAGTATAACCCCAGATAGTATAACCCCAGATAGTATAACCCTAGATAGTATAACCCTAGATAGTATAACCCTAGATAGTATAACCCTAGATAGTATAACCCTAGATAGTATAACCCTAGATAGTATACAGATAGTATAACCTAGATAGTATAACCCTAGATAGTATAAACCCTAGATAGTATAACCTAGATAGTATAACCCTAGATAGTATAGATAGTAAACCCAGATAGTATAAACCCCAGATAGTATAACCCCAGATAGTATAAACCCAGATAGTATAACCCTAGATAGTATAACCCAGATAGTATAACCCTAGATAGTATAACCCTAGATAGTATAACCCTAGATAGTATAACCCTAGATAGTATACCCCTAGATAGTATAACCCCAGATAGTATAACCCCAGATAGTATAACCCCAGATAGTATAACCCCAGATAGTATAACCCTAGATAGTATAACCCTAGATAGTATAACCCCAAATAGTATAACCCTAGATAGTATAACCCTAGATAGTATAACCCTAGATAGTATAACCCCAGATAGTATAACCCCAGATAGTATAACCCTAGATAGTATAACCCTAGATAGTATAACCCTAGATAGTATAACCCTAGATAGTATAACCCTAGATAGTATAACCCCAGATAGTATAACCCTAGATAGTAAAACCCTAGATAGTAAAACCCTATAGTAAAACCCTAGATAGTATAACCCTAGATAGTATAACCCTAGATAGTATAACCCCAGATAGTATAACCCTAGATAGTATAACCCCAGATAGTATAACCCAAGATAGTATAACCCCAGATAGTATAACCCCAGATAGTTGAACCCCAGATAGTAAAACCCCAGATAATATAACCCTAGATAGTATAACCCAGATAGTATAACCCTAGATAGTATAACCCCAGATAGTATAACCCTAGATAGTATAACCCCAGATAGTAAAACCCCAGATAGTATAACCCCAGATAGTATAACCCTAGATAGTATAACCCTAGATTGTATAACCCCAGATAGTATAACCCTAGATAGTATAACCCCAGATAGTATAACCCTAGATAGTATAACCCCAGATAGTATAACCCTAGATAGTATAACCACAGATAGTATAACCCCAGATAGTATAACCCTAGATAGTATTACCCCAGATAGTATAACCCCAGATAGTATAACACCAGATAGTATAACCCCAGATAGTATAACCCTAGATAGTATAACCCCAGATAGTATAACCTCAGATAGTATAACCCTAGATAGTATAACCCCAGATAGTATAACCCCAGATAGTATAACCCTAGATAGTAAAACCCCAGATAGTATAACCCCAGATAATATAACCCTAGATAGTATAACCCCAGATAGTATAACCCCATAGTATAACCCTAGATAGTATAACCCTAGATAGTATAACCCTAGATAGTATAACCCCAGATAGTATAACCCCAGATAGTATAACCCCAGATAGTATAACCCCAGATAGTATAACCCTAGATAGTATAACCCTAGATAGTATAACCCCAGATAATATAACCCTAGATAGTATAACCCCAGATAGTATAACCCTAGATAGTATAACCCCAGATAGTATAACCCCAGATAGTATAACCCTAGATAGTATAACCCTAGATAGTATAACCCTAGATAGTATAACCCCAGATAGTATAACCCTAGATAGTATAACCCTAGATAGAATAACCCCAGATAGTATAACCCTAGATAGTATAACCCTAGATAGTATAACCCCAGATAGTATAACCCTAGATAGAATAACCCCAGATAGTATAACCCTAGATAGTATAACCCCAGATAGTATAACCCTAGATAGTATAACCCCAGATAGTATAACCCTAGATAGTATAACCCTAGATAGTATAACCCTAGATAGTATAACCCCAGATAGTATAACCCTAGATAGTATAACCCTAGATAGTATAACCCCAGATAGTATAACCCCAGATAGTATAACCCTAGATAGTATAACCCTAGATAGTATAACCCCAGATAGTATAACCCTAGATAGTATAACCCTAGATAGTAAAACCCTATATAGTAAAACCCTATATAGTATAACCCTAGATAGTATAACCCCAGATAGTATAACCCTAGATAGTATAACCCC
The DNA here is from genome assembly GCA_032716605.1 of Paralithodes platypus. Lineage (NCBI taxonomy): Eukaryota > Metazoa > Arthropoda > Malacostraca > Decapoda > Lithodidae > Paralithodes > Paralithodes platypus. Next base: position 17,059,911 of record CM064570.1, on the reverse strand, counting down.
AGATAGTATAACCCCAGATAGTATAACCCCAGATAGTATAACCCCAGATAGTATAACCCCAGATAGTATAACCCCAGATAGTATAACCCCAGATAGTATAACCCCAGATAGTATAACCCCAGATAGTATAACCCTAGATAGTATAACCCCAGATAGTATAACCCCAGATAGTATAACCCTAGATAGTATAACCCCAGATAGTATAACCCTAGATAGTATAACCCCAGATAGTATAACCCCAGATAGTATAACCCGATAGTATAACCCTAGATAGTATAACCCCAGATAGTATAACCCCAGATAGTATAACCCTAGATAGTATAACCCCAGATAGTATAACCCCAGATAGTAAAACCCTAGATAGTATAACCCCAGATAGTATAACCCTAGATAGTATAACCCTAGATAGTATAACCCCAGATAGTATAACCCCAGATAGTATAACCCTAGATAGTATAACCCCAGATAGTATAACCCTAGATAGTATAACCCCAGATAGTATAACCCCAGAAAGTATAACCCTAGATAGTATAACCCCAGATAGTATAACCCCTGATAGTATAACCCTAGATAGTATAACCCCAGATAGTATAACCCCAGATAGTATAACCCTAGATAGTATAACCCTAGATAGTATAACCCCAGATAGTATAACCCTAGATAGTATAACCCCAGATAGTATAACCCTAGATAGTATAACCCTAGATAGTATAACCCCAGATAGTATAACCCTAGATAGTATAACCCCAGATAGTATAACCCCAGATAGTATAACCCTAGATAGTATAACCCTAGATAGTATAACCCCAGATAGTATAACCCTAGATAGTATAACCCTAGATAGTATAACCCCAGATAGTATAACCCTAGATAGTATAACCCTAGATAGTATAACCCTAGATAGGATCTCCTTCAACCCTATCTCAACACACTACATGGCTGGTGCACTACAAACAGACTTAATCTAGCCCCAGCCAAATCCACCGCAACCCTTCTCACAAGCTGGACAGGTGAACACGAATACATCCCTCAACTCACCATAAACAACACACCCCTAACACATACACACACACCCAAAATCCTAGGAGTAACATATGATACTCATATGACATTCAAACAGCACACCACAAACATTAAAAAGAAACTGACACCCAGACTTAACGCCCTCAGGTCACTTGCTCACACAAAATTTGGACACAACAAAGAAACTACCACCACAGTATATAAACAATACATAAGATCAGTAATGGAATACGCAAGCCCAGCCTGGGCTTCTAACCTAGCTGAAACACATCATAAGACCTTACAGACTATTCAAAACAAAGCCCTGAAGATCATTACAGGCTGCACAGCTACTGCACCCACAGATCATCTACATCAAGAAACCAAAATCCTCAAAGTCAAAGACCATCTGGACATGAGAGGCACTCAATTCCTGGCAGCAGCCTCCACGAACCAAGACCACCCACTAAACTACATGGCAACACACCCACAGACACCAAGAAATATCAAAACAACACCCAGCACACGGTATCACACACAATTATTGTCCTCTCTCCCTCCCTGCCCACCCCGAACCAACTTCCAGAAGCACATCCATACTCATATCTCTCGCCAATCCATCCACTCACTCACAGACAACACGCAGCTGCATGCACGACCTCCCGAAATCCATCCTTCCGAATCCTCCCTCCCTCGCGAGGACAGAGTCCACCTGGCCAGGCTGAGATGCGGACACCATCCAGCTCTCCTGAGCTATCAGAAGAGACTGGATGACTCCGTTGTCGACGCCTGCCCGGGATGTAACACAGCACCCCATACCATTAAACACATCATCGAAGACTGCATTTCACACAACCACTTACGCCAACAACACAACCTACACTCAATGAGAGCTCTGTGGGAAAGCCCGATCGTGGCCATGGCCTTCCTCAGGGACTCGGGGCTGTTCGGCCAGGCAGCTTAGGGAACAACAACAACAACAACAACCCTAGATAGTATAACCCAAGATAGTATAACCCTAGATAGTATAACCCTAGATAGTATAACCCTAGATAGTATAACCCCAGATAGTATAACCCTAGATAGTATAACCCTAGATAGTATAACCCCAGATAGTATAACCCCAGATAGTATAACCCCAGATAGTATAACCCCAGATAGTATAACCCCAGATAGTATAACCCCAGATAGTATAACCCTAGATAGTATAACCCCAGATAGTATAACCCCAGATAGTATAACCCTAGATAGTATAACCCCAGATAGTATAACCCTAGATAGTATAACCCCAGATAGTATAACCCCAGATAGTACAACCCTAGATAGTATAACCCCAGATAGTATAACCCCAGATAGTATAACCCTAGATAGTATAACCCCAGATAGTATAACCCCAGATAGTATAACCCTAGATAGTATAACCCTAGATAGTATAACCCCAGATAGTATAACCCTAGATAGTATAACCCCAGATAGTATAACCCTAGATAGTATAACCCCCGATAGTATAACCCTAGATAGTATAACCCCAGATAGTATAACCCTAGATAGTATAACCCCAGATAGTATAACCCTAGATAGTATAACCCTAGATAGTATAAACCCAGATAGTATAACCCCAGATAGTATAACCCTAGATAGTATAATCCTAGATAGTATAACCCCAGATAGTATAACCCCAGATAGTATAACCCTAGATAGTATAACCCCAGATAGTATAACCCTAGATAGTATAACCCCAGATAGTATAACCCCAGATAGTATAACCCTAGATAGTATAACCCCAGATAGTATAACCCCAGATAGTATAACCCTAGATAGTATAACCCTAGATAGTATAACCCCAGATAGTATAACCCTAGATAGTATAACCCTAGATAGTATAACCCCAGATAGTATAACCCTAGATAGTATAACCCCAGATAGTATAACGCTAGATAGTATAACCCCAGATAGTATAACCCTAGATAGTATAACCCCAGAGAGTATAACCCTAGACAGTATAACCCCAGATAGTATAACCCTAGATAGTATAACCCTAGATAGTATAACCCCAGATAGTATAACCTTAGATAGTATAACCCTAGATAGGATCTCCTTCAATCCTATCTCAACACACTACATGGCTGGTGCACTACAAACAGACTTAATCTAGCCCCAGCCAAATCCACCGCAACCCTTCTCACAAGCTGGACAGGTGAACACGAATACATCCCTCAACTCACCATAAACAACACACCCCTAACACATACACACACACCCAAAATCCTAGGAGTAACATATGATACTCATATGACATTCAAACAGCACACCACAAACATTAAAAAGAAACTGACACCCAGACTTAACGCCCTCAGGTCACTTGCTCACACAAAATTTGGACACAACAAAGAAACTACCACCACAGTATATAAACAATACATAAGATCAGTAATGGAATACGCAAGCCCGCCTGGGCTTCTAACCTAGCTGAAACACATCATAAGACCTTACAGACTATTCAAAACAAAGCCCTGAAGATCATTACAGGCTGCACAGCTACTGCACCCACAGATCATCTACATCAAGAAACCAAAATCCTCAAAGTCAAAGACCATCTGGACATGAGAGGCACTCAATTCCTGGCATCAGCCTCCACGAACCAAGACCACCCACTAAACTACATGGCAACACACCCACAGACACCAAGAAATATCAAAACAACACCCAGCACACGGTATCACACACAATTATTGTCCTCTCTCCCTCCCTGCCCACCCCGAACCAACTTCCAGAAGCACATCCATACTCATATCTCTCGCCAATCCATCCACTCACTCACAGACAACACGCAGCTGCATGCACGACCTCCCGAAATCCATCCTTCCGAATCCTCCCTCCCTCGCGAGGACAGAGTCCACCTGGCCAGGCTGAGATGCAGACACCATCCAGCTCTCCTGAGCTATCAGAAGAGACTGGATGACTCCGTTGTCGACGCCTGCCCGGGATGTAACACAGCACCCCATACCATTAAACACATCATCGAAGACTGCATTTCACACAACCACTTACGCCAACAACACAACCTACACTCAATGAGAGCTCTGTGGGAAAGCCCGATCGTGGCCATGGCCTTCCTCAGGGACTCGGGGCTGTTCGGCCAGGCAGCTTAGGGAACAACAACAACAACCCTAGATAGTATAACCCAAGATAGTATAACCCTAGATAGTATAACCCTAGATAGTATAACCCTAGATAGTATAACCCCAGATAGTATAACCCTAGATAGTATAACCCTAGATAGTATAACCCCAGATAGTATAACCCCAGATAGTATAACCCCAGATAGTATAACCCTAGATAGTATAACCCTAGATAGTATAACCCCAGATAGTATAACCCCAGATAGTATAACCCTAGATAGTATAACCCCAGATAGTATAACCCTAGATAGTATAACCCCAGATAGTATAACCCCAGATAGTACAACCCTAGATAGTATAACCCCAGATAGTATAACCCCAGATAGTATAACCCTAGATAGTATAACCCCAGATAGTATAACCCTAGATAGTATAACCCCAGATAGTATAACCCTAGATAGTATAACCCCAGATAGTATAACCCTAGATAGTATAACCCCAGATAGTATAACCCTAGATAGTATAACCCCAGATAGTATAACCCTAGATAGTATAACCCCAGATAGTATAACCCTAGATAGTATAACCCTAGATAGTATAAACCCAGATAGTATAACCCCAGATAGTATAACCCCAGATAGTATAACCCTAGATAGTATAACCCTAGATAGTATAACCCCAGATAGTATAACCCCAGATAGTATAACCCTAGATAGTATAACCCCAGATAGTATAACCCTAGATAGTATAACCCCAGATAGTATAACCCCAGATAGTATAACCCTAGATAGTATAACCCCAGATAGTATAACCCCAGATAGTATAACCCTAGATAGTATAACCCTAGATAGTATAACCCCAGATAGTATAACCCTAGATAGTATAACCCTAGATAGTATAACCCTAGATAGTATAACCCCAGATAGTATAACCCTAGATAGTAGAACCCCAGATAGTATAACGCTAGATAGTATAACCCCAGATAGTATAACCCTAGATAGTATAACCCCAGATAGTATAACCCTAGACAGTATAACCCCAGATAGTATAACCCTAGATAGTATAACCCTAGATAGTATAACCCCAGATAGTATAACCCTAGATAGTATAACCCCAGATAGTATAACCCCAGATAGTATAACCCTAGATAGTATAACCCTAGATAGTATAACCCCAGATAGTATAACCCTAGATAGTATAAGCCCAGATAGTATAACCCTAGATAGTATAACCCAAGATAGTATAACCCCAGATAGTATAACCCTAGATAGTATAACCCCAGATAGTATAATTCATAAGATAATTATTGAAAGTGTTACTTAAAGTTACTTAAAGTTTAAACATAACGAGGGTAAACGAGTGGCACCCCCCCCCCCCCCACCCACACTCCCCACAAACCGCGTAACAAACACCTCCGTGTCCTCCAAGCCCCCCCCCCCCCCTCCCTCTCTCTCTCTCCCCCATGTAAGGGCGGGTGGAAAAAAAAAACAAAAAAAAAACAAACACAAATGTTTACCATAGACAACTGTACGAGTTGTAAGATGAATATACACATGCATGAAGGCACCGCATGTCGGATATGCAAGCAACCATACCACTGGATTTGCATAGGATTGACACCAATAAATGAGGCGTACAATACAAGAGGGAAGAACCTCCATTTCTGCGATAGTTGTTTCGATATCACATGGCAAGTCATACAGACTGTAGAAAATACAGAAGTACAAGATAGACTGAAATATTGCCAAGACATAGCTACCTTTCACAGAAAATGGGGAACTATTGGGGCCTCAGGGCCCATACAAATATCACAACCCACACACGCACACCTTCCCATGATAATGCCCACATTGCCTCCTGCACATCAACACACATCGCCTGCCGAACAACAACCTTTCGCACCCTACATATACATAAACCCTGCCGCACATCTCCCCACACCTCCCCAGACCCAGAAAACACCCACATTAATCCCATCGATGGCCATTGACCACCCTACTGCTGTTGATCAAATACAATTGCAGGATGAACGTAGGATGCAACAAGCCCCCATATCAGGCTCCCCTTCCACATCGTCTCCCCCCTCACCACTGCCACCTGCCCACCTACAACCGACCCGTAACTCCACCCCCCTGCAGGCCTCACCCACCCATACACCAAGCCTACTATCACCCACAACCACACTTAGCTCACCACATAACCCCTTGCAGCCCCAGCCCCACCTACTGGGGTTGTCTACACCAGTGTGCAGATATTATCTGGAAAGAAGGTGCTACTTTGGTCAAAAGGGCGAATATAATGGGAATTCATGTAGATTTGCTCATCCCAAAATTTGCAACAACATAACCAGTCATGGAAAATGTAGATTTGGTGAAACCTGCAAATACCACCACCCATCCCTTTGCAAGACATCACTTAAGAACAAGACCTGCTACAATATGAAATGCCCAGCTTTTCATATTAGAGGGACTTGGAGATATGCTAGACCTAACACGAATGGTAGCCCAAAAAACTCTCTAGCTATGCGAGGACGAGACAGAGGAAAAAGGCAAGGAGGGAAAGGGCAGATGAAGATGAAGAGACTGAGGGAGATGGAAGAGCACATAGAACACCTCGAGCACCTCCTGGCCTCCCAAGAGTGGCCAATACATCCCGAAGACTATTAGGATACACATAGTACTCCAAACAATCCCTCCCCAATCTTGTTTGCAAATATCCAAGGCCTAAAAAATAGAACCACGAACAAAGTACCATTTATTAGGGGCCTGCTAGAAGAAGGAAACGCTATATTTGCGGCTCTCACAGAAACTCACATTAAAGATCAGGAAGATAGTGAGGTATGGATTCCTGGTTACAACCTACATAGGGCGGACAGAACGCATAGATCACATGGAGGTGTAGCCTTGTACATACATGACTCACTGATATGTACTGAATTCCTAAATAACAGTAATGAAGTGGTGGAAATACTTGGAGTTAAAATAGAATCCCTAAATTTAGCAGTTATTGTTACATACAGGCCTCCAGACTCATCCCGAGAAGAATTCAAAACCCAGCTCAACAAAATAAAATCAGAAGTGGAAACCCTGGGGAACCCAACACCAAATATTATATGGCTAGGAGACTTTAACCTACCAAACATTAAATGGAGACAACTAGAAAACCAGTTAGTGGCAAATAACACCGGAGAAGCAAATACTAATACGAGAGAGCTTTTTGAACTTTGTGATTTTTTTAGTCTTACCCAACATATTGCTGAACCCACACAGGAAAACAATATCTTAGACCTGGTCTTCACTAACAACGACTCTCTAGTACACAGCATTAACATATCGGACACAACATACTCAGATCATAAATTAATTGAGATCAAAACAACCTTAGAAAGTGTACAGACAACCTCAGAATCGAGAACAAAAACCGGCCCCTTCAGTAAATTTAACTTCAATAACAAAAACATTAGGTGGGAAGAGGTAAATCAAGAAATGGAGGAAATAGACTGGGAAGATTTAATGGATAACCTGACACCAGCAGAATGTCTAGTCTTAATAACAGAAACCATGACCCAAATCTGTAGCCACCATATACCTGCAAGACAAACAAAACGAAGAAGCAAACAAGATCGGGAAAGGAGGAGGCTGTACAGAAGAAGAAAATTACTCACACAAAGACGCACACATCAAAATCTACAGGATAGGCAAAAGGTCGAAATAGATAGAGAAATTGTGGAAATTGAACAAAGGCTAAGAATATCATATGAACTACAACATATGGAAGAGGAGAGGAAAGCTATTGCAGGTATAAAGGAAAATTCCAAATACTTCTTTTCATACGCCAAACAAAAGGCTAAAACAACATCAAACATCGACCCACTGAGCAAAGGGGACGGCTCTTTCACAGGGGACAAAAAGGAAATGAGCGAACTCTTAAGCAGGCAGTATGAAATGGCATTCAGTGAGCCTGATGAAACAAAAGTCATCAGAGACCAAAATATATTTTTCATGGAAACCTCCCCCACGGAAACCCCTCAGATGTTGGATATTGATTTCGGTCCAAAAGACATAGAAGAGGCCATTTCCAACATGCCATCCCACTCGGCACCAGGCCCGGACTCTTGGAATTCGATCCTAATGAAAAAATGTAAGGAAAACCTCTCAAAACCCCTGGCTATAATGTGGAGAAGGAGTCTAGACACTGGTGACATACCAGATAGCTTGAAAAACGCAATAATTGCCCCACTGCATAAAGGAGGGAGTAAAGCACTACCAAAAAACTACCGCCCGGTAGCTCTAACCTCTCACATCATTAAAGTTTTCGAGCGAGTCCTGCGAAGCAAAATTTCAACATTCATGGAGACAAATGAACTACACAACACCGGTCAACATGGGTTCAAAGCGGGAAGATCATGTCTCTCACAACTTTTGGAACACTATGACAAAATTCTTAAAGCGCTAGAAGAAAAGAAAAACGTGGATGTCATTTACACCGATTTTGCTAAGGCATTTGATAAATGTGACCATGGTATAATAGCCCACAAACTGAAAGCAAAAGGTATAACTGGGAAAATCGGACGGTGGATATACAATTTCCTCGTAAACCGAAAACAATCGGTAGCAGTAAACCAAGTCACTTCTGAGCCTTCGGATGTCAAAAGCTCAGTGCCCCAAGGAACAGTGCTAGCGCCCCTTCTGTTCCTCATACTAATTTGCGACATAGATACCAACACCAGACACAGTACGGTGTCGTCTTTTGCTGATGACACAAAATTAAGCAAGATAGTAAACACACAAGAGGACACGGGCCGACTGCAGGAAGACATGAATGTAGTGTTCCAGTGGACCAGGGAAAACAACATGCAATTCAATGAGGAAAAATTCCAATTAATACGGTACGGAGATAATAATGGTGTTAAAGAAATTACAAATTACTTAACAGAATCTAACCACATAATAGAACGGAAAGACAGTGTGAAAGACCTTGGGGTATTAATGTCTGAAAATATGGGTTTCAAAGTACATAACCAGGTCAAAGTGGCGGCTGCGAAACGTCTAACGGGTTGGATTCTGCGTACTTTTAAAACACGCGGTGAATTGCCTATGATAACGCTCTTCAAATCTCTAGTGCTACCGCGGCTTGAATACTGTAGCGTATTAACATCCCCATACAAAGCAGGTGAAATAAATGACGTAGAGAGTGTACAAAGAAATTTCACTTCGCATATAAGTTCGATAAAACATCTACACTATTGGGAGCGTTTAAGAGCACTGAATCTGTACTCACTGGAACGTAGAAGAGAACGTTACCTAATAATATACACGTGGAAAATCGCAGAGGGTTTAGTACCAAACCTACATACTCCGATAGTCATGAAATTCAGTGATAGGAGAGGCTGGGAATGCGAAATCCCCCGGATGAATAACAGGGGTGCTATGGGCTCTCTGCGAGAGGGCTGGTTATCACACAGAGGCCCACGTCTCTTCAACAAACTCCCACGGCGAGTAAGAGACATGAGGGACATCTCGTTAGACAACTTCAAGAGAGCCCTAGATGTCGAACTGCAAAAAGTGCCAGACGAGCCCATCCTCGCAAGGGAGCGAGCTGTCGCTTCAAACAGTCTACTGCACCAAATCACCATCCATAACGAGGGGCGTCGCGCTCCTTGGTGCCGCTAGAGGAGCGGCGAACACATCCAAAGAGAAGAAAAAGAAATAGTATAACCCCAGATAGTATAACCCCAGATAGTATAACCCCAGATAGTATAACCCTAGATAGTATAACCCCAGATAGTATAACCCCAGATAGTATAACCCCAGATAGTATAACCCTAGATAGTATAACCCCAGATAGTATAACCCCAGATAGTATAACCCCAGATAGTATAACCCCAGATAGCATAACCCTAGATAGTATAACCCCAGATAGTATAACCCCAGATAGTATAACCCCAGATAGTATAACCCCAGATAGTATAATCCCAGATAGTATAACCCCAGATAGTATAACCCTAGATAGTATAACCCCAGATAGTATTATCCTAGATAGTATAACCCTAGATAGTATAACCCCAGATAGTATAACCCTAGATAGTATAACCCCAGATAGTATAACCCCAGATAGTATAACCCCAGATAGTATAACCGCAGATAGTATAACCCCAGATAGTATAACCCCAGATAGTATAACCCCAGATAGTATAACCCCAGATAGTATAACCCCAGATAGTATATCCCCCGATAGTATAACCCCAGATAGTATAACCCTAGATAGTATAACCCCAGAGAGTATAACCCTAGATAGTATAGCCCCAGATAGTATAACCCCAGATAGTATAACCCTAGATAGTATAACCCCAGATAGTATAACCCCAGATAGTATAACCCTAGATAGTATAACCCCAGATAGTATAACCCCAGATAGTATAATCCCCGATAGTATAACCCCAGATAGTATAACCCCAGATAGTATAACCCCAGATAGTATAACCCTAGATAGTATATCCCCCGATAGTATAACCCCAGATAGTATAACCCCAGATAGTATAACCCCAGATAGTATAACCCCAGATAGTATAACCCCAGATAGTATAACCCTAGATAGTATAACCCCAGATAGTATAACCCTAGATAGTATAACCCCAGATAGTATAACCCTAGATAGTATAACCCTAGATAGTATAACCCTAGATAGTATAACCCCAGATAGTATAACCCTAGATAGTATAACCCCAGATAGTATAACCCTAGATAGTATAACCCCAGATAGTATAACCCCAGATAGTATAACCCCAGATAGTATAACCCTAGATAGTATAACCCCAGATAGTATAACCCCATATAGTATAACCCCAGATAGTATAACACTAGATAGTATAACCCCAGATAGTATAACCCCAGATAGTATAACCCTAGATAGTATAACCCCAGATAGTATAACCCCAGATAGTATAACCCCAGATAGTATAACCCCAGATAGTATAACCCTAGATAGTATAACCCCAGATAGTATAACCCCAGATAGTATAACCCCAGATAGTATAACCCCCGATCGTATAACCCCAGATAGTATAACCCCAGATAGTATAACCCTAGATAGTATAACCCCAGATAGTATAACCCTAGATAGTATAACCCCAGATAGTATAACCCCAGATAGTATAACCCCAGATAGTATAACCCTAGATAGTATAACCCCAGATAGTATAACCCTAGATAGTATAACCCCAGATAGTATAACCCCAGATAGTATAACCCCAGATAGTATAACCCTAGTATAACCCTAGATAGTATAACCCCAGATAGTATAACCCACCCAGATAGTATAACCCCAGATAGTATAACCCCAGATAGTATAACCCCAGATAGTATAACCCTAGATAGTATAACCCCAGATAGTATAACCCTAGATATAACCCCAGATAGTATAACCCAGATAGTATAACCCCAGATAGTATAACCCCAGATAGTATAACCCCAGATAGTATAACCCCAGATAGTATAACCCCAGATAGTATAACCCCAGATAGTATAACCCCAGATAGTATAACCCTAGATAGTATAACCCCAGATAGTATAACCCCAGATAGTATAACCCCAGATAGTATAACCCCAGATAGTATAACCCCAGATAGTATAACCCCCCGTAACGTGTTGTATACTATTTGTTTAGACAAGCAGCACACTGTAAACCAATGTGTGTTATTAAAAGCGGGGTAGTTAGCTTTTGTCTGGACCCCCTTCTCCTTCATGCTTAGCTTCATTAGTTTTCAGATTTAAAGACGTTCGGACCATTAGTTTGGCGATTTTAAGACCTGTCGCCCCATTTCTTTGTCAATATTTAGACCCTTTCGTGCCATTTAGGTGTCGATTCTTTCCTGGCGAGCGAAAGCGAGCCTGTAATCTAGGAGGAACCGGCCTTCAGCCCGGACATTTATTTTACCGGAAAATGTACACATTTATTTCGAAAAGGGGTCTTGGGGGTATTTTTTATAGGTTGATGGAGGTCTAGGGAGGAAATATATATATATATATATATATATATATATATATATATATATATATATATATATATATATATTATATATATATATATATATATTCTGCCTTTTGTCTCCCTCATCCCCATACAAAATACAAATATAATAAAAACAATAAAAATAAAACAAATAAATCTGCCAATAACTATAGAGCTGCCCTCCTTAAGGCGGGTATCAAAGGGTTAATTAAGACAGTCCATAAACGTATACAACTATAATTATACCCTCATAAAGTTATAGTGGTATTAAGAGGGTCACCGGCTTTTTTTGTCTTTCTCTCCTTTTCTCTCTTTCTCTGGCTTGTATCCATTCGGCCCAATTCAGCCAACTGTTTTAAAGGTAGGTTCACACATTGGCGAGTCGGAGCGCGAGGCCAACGCGAGTCACACTCGCCGCATATCGCCGTTGATGGAGCCCGAACCCAACGCGAGTAGCATCTGATGCGAGTAAACACGCATATAACACGAATATAACACGAGTTTACACGAGTTTACATGAGTTTACACGAGTTCACAGGAGTATCCGCGAGTGTCGGCGAGTGTAACACGACCCCAACACGCAACGCCAAAATTTGAAAAATAACGGTCAAATTCCAGGGTACGAATAGTGCGAGTCTACAGGAGTCTACATGAGTGTCACAGGAGTTTACATGAGTTTACACGTGTTTACACGAGATGAACGCGAGTCTACAGGAAGTTAACAGGAGTGTATGGAGTGTATATTCTATTTAATTTATATCTTGTATTTATTTATATTTCATGTTGGATATCAATCTGTATATTATTATTTGTCATCATATATCCTTTGCATATATTCCACATCATTATTTATGTTAATATCAATATTATTCCAGAAACCTATTTCATTCATATTATATGGTATTTGTTCTCTCTTCATTATTGATGTTAATATCAATATTATTCATAACACAACTTGAATTCATATTAACCCGCTGAGTGCCAGCCAATGTTGACGGTGTGCTTCTGCCAGTGCCAGAGGTTTTTTGTTTTTTTGTTTTTTGGCTAAATCTATCAAGTTGGGAGAGAAAGGAAGGATAATGGTAAACAAACCGCTCCCCTTGTCCATTTTCGACAGAAATCAGGTCCCCGATGGTCCCGAAAGTAGCTGAAAAGACACTATAGCCTACAGAGACTTTTATGGTATCGGAATGTATGGGTAGGAGGGTGGTGGGAGGGTGGTTTGGGGGATGGTGGGGGGAAGGTAGAAGCGTAATTTGACTCATGTTACAAATATGAAGCCGATTGGTAAGGTAGTTTCGCCACCACGGATTTTCCTTTTTTTCCTTATCTTCGTACGGATACGCTGGAAGTGGGTGATGGGAGGCGGTTGGGGGTGTGGTGGGGGGAAGGCAGAAGGGTAAGGGACTTGTCACACAAATATGGAACCGATTGGTGAAGTCGTTTCGCCGCCACAGATTTTATTTTTTTTTCCTTCTGACGGGACCGACAGTCAGCGAATGTGTGGGAGGAGGAATTTGGATTTTTTTTTGTGGGTAGCCAAAAGGGTAAGGTACATGTGGTAAAAATATGAAAGCCATAGGTGCAGTCGTTTCGCTGCTACGATTTTTGTTGATAATATAAACAGACTCGTGTGACACTCATGTAGACTGGCGTGACACTCATGTACACTCGCGTAGACTCATGTAGACTCATGTAGACTCGCGATCATTAAATTTCTAAATAGTACAACGCGAGTGTCACGCGAGTCTACATGAGTGTCACACGAGTCTACAGGAGTTTACGCGAGTCTACGCGACTCTATGCGAGTTGGCGTCCTACTCCCACTTGACTCTCCAAATTTCATGTCTTTTTGAAATTTTTGGCCGCGTTCGCGAGTGTACGCGGTGCAGCGCGAGTCCACGCGAGTCTGTATGAGTGTCGGCGAGTGTCGGCGAATTTGGGATAATCATTCGCGAGTGCAAAAATTTCATCACTCGCGTTGGAGTTGCGCTCCGACTCGCCAATGTGTGAACCTTGCTTAAGACGCATAACTTCATCCAGGTGTCGATTTCTTCCTGGCGAGCGATAGCGAGCCAGCATTGTATAGAGAAATCCGGCTTCGCCGGAGAAATTTTTCTACCGAAAAATGTACAAATTTAGCTTGCTGTCAAAACAAAAATATGTATATGCTGGCTCGCTACCGCTCGCCAGGAAAATATTGACACCTGGATGGGGGTAAACGTTTTAAAAGAGTAGGCTGAATGGGGCCGAATGGATACAAGCCAAAGAGAGAGGGAGAGAAAGAGCCAAAAAGTGAGGTGGGCTCTCTTAGTAAACCAATCTGACATAAGGATAGTAAGGAAATAACAGCATATTGAAGGTGACCATAATCTTGGGAAGATGTAGGCACCAAACGAGCAAGGCAATATCCAGGGGAGGCCGCCACATAGGCTTCTGATAAGGTGTGGCTGGGCATGGCTTCCCTCACTGATTCTATTTGTGCCTCACCTACACAGAGAGTATTCCAGCTAACTCTCACAAATACCTCCTCCTCCTATTTGTGCCTCATCCACACAGAGAGTAATCCAGCTAACTCTCACAAACACCTCCTCCTCCTATTAATTTGTGCCTCATCCACACAGAGAGTAATCCAGCTAACTCTCACAAACACCTCCTCCTCCTATTCATTTGTGCCTCATCCACACAGAGAGTAATCCAGCTAACTCTCACAAACACCTCCTCCTCCTATTCATTTGTGCCTCATCCACACAGAGAGTAATCCAGCTAACTCTCACAAACACCTCCTCCTCCTATTCATTTGTGCCTCATCCACACAGAGAGTAATCCAGCTAATTCTCACAAATACCTCCTCCTCCTATTCATTTGTGCCTCATCCACACAGAGAGTAATCCAGCTAACTCTCACAAACACCTCCTCCTCCTATTCATTTGTGCCTCATCCACACAGAGAGTAATCCAGCTAACTCTCACAAACACCTCCTCCTCCTATTCATTTGTGCCTCATCCACACAGAGAGTAATCCAGCTAACTCTCACAAACACCTCCTCCTCCTATTCATTTGTGCCTCATCCACACAGAGAGTAATCCAGCTAACTCTCACAAACACCTCCTGCTCCTTTTCATTTGTGCCTCATCCACACAGAGAGTAATCCAGCTAACTCTCACAAACACCTCCTCCTCCTATTCATTTGTGCCTCATCCACACAGAGAGTAATCCAGCTAACTCTCACAAACACCTCCTCCTCCTATTCATTTGTGCCTCATCCACACAGAGAGTAATCCAGCTACTGTAACTCTCACAAACACCTCCTCCTCCTATTCATTTGTGCCTCATCCACACAGAGAGTAATCCAGCTAACTCTCACAAACACCTCCTCCTCCTATTCATTTGTGCCTCATCCACACAGAGAGTAATCCAGCTAACTCTCACAAACACCTCCTCCTCCTATTCATTTCACTACACTTAACCCCTTCTGTACCGGCGACGTCTTTTTAATTTTATGCTAGCTATATTTAGACGATTTTATGCAGTTTACGAAGGATCTGCGGTGGTAAAATGGTTAAGTGAGATAGTTCAAAGGCTGTTAATGACTGGAGGTCCCTTTTAAACTGTATAACATCGTATAATAGTAGCCAAATTAAAGTTAAGGGGAGATTTCCACCTGGAGGATTTTTTTCTGGACCCCTTTCTCCCTCATGTTTAGCCCCATTGCTTTTGAGATTTTAAGACGTTCGCCCCATTAGTTTGGCAATTTTAAAAACCCTCGCCCCATTTCTGTCAATTTTAAGACCATTCGTGCCATTTAGGTGTCGATTTTTTCCTGGCGAGCGATAGCGAGCCTGTAATTTAAGGGGAATCGACCTTCGGCCGGGACATTTTTCTACCGAAAAATTTACAAATTTATCTTGAAAGGGGGTCTAGGGGGAGTAATTTTAAGTTTGATGGAAGTCTAGGGAATCCACTAAAAACCTCCCCTTAAGAGGACGGCCCCGGTACTGAAGGGGTTAACAAGCACACCACACTTCTGTCCAACACACCTAACTTATAACGCACCCTCATTTTGGCTCGGTCACTCTTTCAATCTTTGGGGGAGGGGGACACTTGTTACAGTCAGCTTTGCATTTTGTCTCCTTCATGCACATAGGCAAATACTGGCATCAATTGGTAACGCTGCCTTTATATATAATATAGGAGGCGTCACACGAGCAGCTTAGAGAGGCAGTATAATACAGGAGGCGTCACACGAGCAGCTTAGAGAGGCAGTATAATATAGGAGGCGTCACACGAGCAGCTTAGAGAGGCAGTATAATATAGGAGGCGTCACACGAGCAGCTTAGAGAGGCAGTATAATATAGGAGACGTCACACGAGCAGCTTAGAGTGGCAGTATAATATAGGAGGCGTCACACGAGCAGCTTAGAGAGGCAGTATAATATAGGAGGCGTCACACGAGCAGCTTAGAGAGGCAGTATAATATAGGAGGCGTCACACGAGCAGCTTAGAGAGGCAGTATAATATAGGAGGCGTCACACGAGCAGCTTAGAGAGGCAGTATAATACAGGAGGCGTCACACGAGCAGCTTAGAGAGGCAGTATAATATAGGAGGCGTCACACGAGCAGCTTAGAGAGGCAGTATAATATAGGAGACGTCACACGAGCAGCTTAGAGAGGCAGTATAATATAGGAGGCGTCACACGAGCAGCTTAGAGAGGCAGTATAATATAGGAGGCGTCACACGAGCAGCTTAGAGAGGCAGTATAATACAGGAGGCGTCACACGAGCAGCATAGAGAGGCAGTATAATACAGGAGGCGTCACACGAGCAGCATAGAGAGGCAGTATAATACAGGAGGCGTCACACGAGCAGCTTAGAGAGGCAGTATAATATAGGAGGCGTCACACGAGCAGCTTAGAGAGGCAGTATAGAAAAGCACCTTTAATTAAGGGAGCCCACCTCGCTTTTTTTCTCTTTCTCTCTCTCTCTCTCTCTCTTAGGCTTGTATCCATTCGGCCCCATTCAGCCTACTGTTTTATGACGTTTACCCCCATCCAGATGTCAATATTTTCCTGGCGAGCGGTAGCGAGCCAGCATATAAATACTTTTGTTTTGACAGCAAGCTAAATTTGAAAACATTTCGATAGAAAAATTTCTCCGGCGAAGCCGGATTTCTCCATACAATGCCAACTCGCTGTCGCTCGCCAGGAAAATATCGACACCTGGATAGGGATAAACGTCTTAAAACAGTTGGCTGAATGGGGCCGAATGGATACAAGCCAGGGAAAGAGAAAAGGAGAGAAAGATAAAAAAAAAACGGGGACCCCCCTTAACAATTTCTACCAGGTTACCTTCAATACACTTTATCAACTGATCCAATGATATAATACACCTTTCACATACTCCAACAGATCTTTCCTAATCTCAATAAAATCGTCTAATAAAATACACATTACATTTACAAACTGCGTCACTTTAAATTGAAGATATTTAATAGAATAAAAAATAGTAAATCTATTTATAAAAGTGCAAACAAATAGTGACAATGAAAAAATAATCAAACCCTTCCAAAATACCTTAAGGGAGCCCACCTCGTTTTTTTTTTCTCTTTCTCTCCCTCTCTCTTTGGCTTGTATCCATTCGACCCCATTCAGCCTACTATTTTAGGACGTTTACCCCCATCCAGGTGTCAATATTTTCCTGCCGAGCGGTAGCGAGCCAGCATATATATTTTTGTTTTGACAGCAAGCTAAATTTGTAAATTTTTCGATAGAAAAATGTCTCCGGCTAAGCCAGATTTCTCCATACAATGCTGACTCGCTATCGCTCGTCAGGAAGAAATCGACACCAGGATGGGGATAAGCGTCTTAAAACATTTGGCTGAATGGGGCCGAATGGATACCAGCCAGGGAAAGAGAGAAAAGGAGAGAAAGATAAAAAAAAACGACGTCGTACCAGATAGTGTTAACATCCCCACCGATTCTTCCTAATCCCAATAAAATGTTCTGATATAAATTCAGACAAAAATGACATAAATAGAAAAATCCTGTTCCTAACCTGTTGAGCACATAGACGTAATGCATGCCCGTATTCTCGTTACCATTAGACGATTTCCCTCAGCTTACAATCCACGTCTAGGACTCCATAAACCAACTGAATAATAAAAGGTCTTTCTTCATCCACATAAAATCGTCTAGTGGTATACTCTGTTCAGTATATAGGTCAGACACTTTGACCAATAACCTCTATGACTTAAAAAGGGCTAGAGCACATGGGCTGTAATTTTCCATACCTATTCCCTGGCTGACTCTTTAGAAATGGTAGAAATATTAGCTGGATTACCCTAACCGTTTGTGAGTTACAGAGGTTAATGTTCAAGAGTGTTGGCCTTCTGTTTTGGAACAGGGTACAGTCATAATAAAAGGTACAACGGAGGCATCAATAAAATCCTTAAACAAAAACAAATAATAACTCCCAAACCGTCGCACCGGATAGTGTTAAGGGGAGGTTTCTAGTTTGTTTCCTACTCCTCCAGCAATCTTAAAATGTCACCCCCTTGACCCCCTTTCAAGATAAAGTTGTACATTTTTCGGTAGAAAAATGTCCCGGCCGAAGGCCGATTACTCTTAAATTACAGGCTCGCTATCGCTCGCCAGGATAAAATCGACACATACATGCACGAAAGGTCTTAAAATTGACAGAATGGGGCGGAAATTCTTAAAAATCACCAAACTAATGGGGCAAACGTCTTAAACTCTCAAAAGCAATGGGGCTAGACATGAGGGAGAAAGGGGTCAAGAAAAAAGTCCCTCAAGTGGAAATCTCCCCTTAAGAACCCCACAGGTCCTTCCTAATCTCAATGAAAATCAACTAATGAAATCCAGAAACAAAAGTACGGTACAATGCAAGGGATCAAATCGACCAATAAAGGGAACATCAACTCTATAATTGGTGCCATAATTAAGTGCGATAATTGATCCAGCTGCCAGACTACTAATAATTATCCAGCAATTATAACGACACTGTCACGGAGTCATTAATATTATACCACCACGCCTTTCCTTAGATACCATTCAGCTTAAGGGGAGATGGGTCGTCTTTCTAGATCCCCTTTTCCTTCATGTTTAGCCCCATTAGTCTTCAGATTTTAAGATGTTTGCCCCATTATTGTGTCGATTTTAAGACCTTCCGCCATTTCCTTTCCTTTCGCGCTATTTCGGTGTCGACTTTTTCCTGGCGAACGGAAGTGAGCCTGAAATTTTGAAAGAACCAGCCTTCGGCCGGGAAATTGTTCTACAGAAAAATGTACAAATTCATCTAGAAGGGGGATCTAATGGATTTTTTTTTTTTTTTTTTTAAAGTTTGATGGAGGTCTAGGGAGGAAACTAAGAATACAATCAATATATGAAATAATAAATAAGGGGAGATGGTTCACTTTTTGGGCAATTTTTGCATGTATTCATTATGTTTCTAGTTTCCTCCCTAGACCTCCATCAAATTAAAAAAAAAACATCCATTATATCCCCCTTCTAGATTAAGTTGTACATTTTTCGGTAGAAAAATGTCCCGGCCGAAAGCCAGTTCTTCCAATATTACAGGCTCAATATCGTTCGCCAGGGAAAAAATCGACACCTAAATAGCACGAAAGGTCTAAATATTGACGAAGAAATGCGGCGAAAGTTCTTAAAATCGACTAACTAATGGGGCAAACATCTTAACATCTCAAAATAAATGGGGCTAAACGCGAGGGAGAAAGGTGACCAGAAAAACGCCCCATCTCCCCTTAAAGCCAAACCCAGATTTATAATAATTGGTGATATAATTAAGTGCGATAATTGGCCCAGCTGCCAGACTACATATAATTATCCAGCAATTATAACGACACTCTGCGGGATAGTCATTAATAGTATACCTTCACGCCTTTCCTTACGACACTCTGCGGGATAGTCATTAATAGTATACCTTCACGCCTTTCCTTACGACACTCTGCGGGATAGTCATTAATAGTATACCTTCATGCCTTTCCTTACGACACTCTGCGGGATAGTCATTAATAGTATACCTTCATGCCTTTCCTTACGACACTCTGCGGGATAGTCATTAATAGTATACCTTCACGCCTTTCCTTACGACACTCTGCGGGATAGTCATTAATAGTATACCTTCATGCCTTTCCTTACGACACTCTGCGGGATAGTCATTAATAGTATACCTTCACGCCTTTCCTTACGACACTCTGCGGGATAGTCATTAATAGTATACCTTCACGCCTTTCCTTACGACACTCTGCGGGATAGTCATTAATAGTATACCTTCACGCCTTTCCTTACGACACTCTGCGGGATAGTCATTAATAGTATACCTTCACGCCTTTCCTTACGACACTCTGCGGGATAGTCATTAATAGTATACCTTCACGCCTTTCCTTACGACACTCTGCGGGATAGTCATTAATAGTATACCTTCACGCCTTTCCTTACGACACTCTGCGGGATAGTCATTAATAGTATACCTTCACGCCTTTCCTTACGACACTCTGCGGGATAGTCATTAATAGTATTAGTCCATGAGCCAAGACCCGAATTTTGGGATATCGGTACCACCCGGGGTGACTAATTCTCTTAGGTGTTTTTAGCTTGCTACATGTCTCTAGTTTATGTTTTGATATGATAGCCCTTGCACATTGGTAGCTTAATGGTCGTTATCACTTCTTGAATAGACATACCCTACCGAAAATTCCGAAATTTTTTAAAATGTCAAATTTGGGGACAGGAATGCCTAAATGTCAACAAAATGCATATAGTAATTGTCACATTTAATACAAGTCCTGTAAATACACACTAAGCATGCCATGGGCTTGTACATACTATTATGGCAAATTACTACTCCTAAATATCATCTACGTCAGACTCGGAATCTGACTGTTGTGCCACCGGCTCTTCTTCAATAGCCTTGTTCTGACATGTCTGTAACCTGCACATGTCCGTGCATTTTAGACCATTGCTGAGGCAAGTACACTTAGGGAGTTCGCATGACCGCACACACTTGCAAGACAGTAGCTGCATAACAGCATCTGGTGCTGGTGAGCCTCGCATCCAGTTGACGGCAAGCTTACCGTCCTCATCTGTCATCCAACCGCAGTCTGTTGGGTTCGCAACAAATGGCTGGCTCTGAAGACTTCTCCTCCAGATCGCAGCCTGGTAGTTTGCACGCAGTGCATGCATGAAGAGGCAGTCCTCACAAGGAGGGAGTTGACTTGACTCTACCTCTCCACGTCTTGCACAGAACAGCTCATACCGAAGCTTGTTTACCTTAGTTGTGTGGGTAGATGGTAGGTACATGTGGCAGGTGATTTCCTGTAGCTTCTCAAAGAGTTCAGGAGACACTTCCCATGAGCGTCCAAGTTCGTGAAAAGCATGCTGGTATGTCTTGTCCATCTTCACCTGCTTGAGTGTCGTCATCTTCCCTCGGCCAGCGAATGCACTGACGGTATCACAGCCTGTAAAGGCATGCATACCAATCAATGAATCACACACGCTGCCTCCCAGTGTGCGGCTCAGTGTGGTGATATCCAGGAATCTTGTCCGGTTCTTCGTCCCGCACTTCTGGAACAGATGGGATGGGATCTTGTGGCACATGCCAAGACACAACACCATGACGTCTGTATCTTCTGCAGTGATGATGACAGACTTGTTCCCAGATTCTGCTGCATGAAGTGCATGGAGAAGAAGGCGTGTGTCTGCTTCTTCTTGAGTTGACTTAAGCTCAGGAGCCTCTTCCCACTGCTCTTTGGTGATCTTGAAGCAGCGCTGCTCACATGTGACATACAGCTCCTTGTCCTTGAGCTTCTCCCTGTGCTGTGGTGCCTTCCATTCTTCTACCAAGAACTTGATAAGACTTGCCTTGTTGGAGGAACTACCGAGTAACTTTCTCCACTGCTGGATGTTGTGCCCAGGTTGAATGTTCTTGAAATGAATTCCTGTGCCTGCACTTCTTTTGGCTCGTTCTGCATCCTTGATGGATGTCTCCTTGTAGATATCAAACACAACATCAATGCGCCTGCTCTTAGCACCTTCATGAACAGCGTGACTCAGTGCTGTACCTGCAAGCTGTGAAAAAGTTTTGTCGTTTCCCTTCAGTTTGTGGACCAGGCTCATCCCATCAATTATGGTAGCAGAGGGCTCGGGTATCACTTCTGCAGGAGAAACATTCCTCTCTAACTCCTTTGCGAGGGCAGCCTTGTTGGTCTTGCGGAGAGACCCATCACCGCTGGCAAGTGCCCAAGGCAAAGGCCCCAGGGGATGAGCCAAGACATCACTCATTTTGAGCTTTCTGTTCTCGGCAACAAGGATCATCTGGCCAAATAGGTTCCTGTCAGCCTTTAAGATAACCTCCTTGGCATGGTCTTGTGAGCGTGGCTTCATTCTGATGTTAGTGAACGTTCTCAGTTTCGTCTTCGTCATCGTGTCATGAAACTGTATAGTTGGCGTATCGATCTCCAGGCGCTCTTCCTTGAAGGCTTGATATGCATCCTCTCCTATTCTGTAGGCCCCTAGAAGGTCTTTGACAACTTCTGGTGGTGCCATAGTCGCAGTTGACAAACTGACAAGATCTTCTTGCTCTGCGTTGAAGGGGTTCAACCAGCTGGTCTCCATCAGTTGAACTAAAGATTGGACATCGGCCTCATCTCTTCTAATCCTGGGCATCTGTAGGTCTGGGTGGCTGAAGTCAGTATACTTTTGGCCTACTACCATAGTCCTGAGCTGCCTTAAGTACCTGCTGCGATACTCCGATGTCAGGTAGTACCTGGCGACAGCTCCGCCTTTCAGGCTGAAGCCTTTTGTGCCCCCTGGTGTCTGGGTGTCTTTGTTGATCGTCTCTTCGATTGTCTGGTCCACAGGGATCCGTCCAAAGGGATTCTTGCTACCGATCTGGACCGAAAAGCCACCTTGCATGAAGTGTTCATGGACCTCTGGGTGTTCAATGGGCAGTCGAGACATCAAGGCATAGTAGTAGGTTAGGAACCGGGCATAGTTCACTTTGTCATAGGCAAAACACCACGGTATCATCTGTCGGATTGCTCCTAGGTGGAGCATCCAGTTGCCTTCTCTGGAGGCTCGAATTAAGTCCAGCATGATCTCAACCATGTCCAGGTATGACATCCAGAATGCTGAGAGGTTGTGTTCATCTCTGAGGGTCTCAAGATAAACTTGGAAAAGCTTCATGATATGTGTGCATGATTCACTCTCCATCAGCTCTTGAAAGAGTCCCTGAGACACATTGCTGTGAAAGCTGTTGATGTCCTTCAGTGTTTCATCTAGATGGTGTATGTCCCTTGAATGGTTTTCTTCTAGCCATGAAAGGAAGCCTTTCCATGCAAGCCTCATCAGTGCTTCATACACGAGCTTGTGTAGTCTCACTGCTCTGTTGTACCTCTTGCCGTTCATCACTCCTGACACTGATCCTTCTGCGATGATACCTGATTCCACACACAGATCTCTAAGACCTGCATCTTGAAACCTCTTTCCTATGGTGGAGATGAGATTACAGATTGTGTGGAAGACGCCCATCCTGATGATAATGTTCTTGAACTTCTCTTGTTTCCAGATAACTTCGGCAGCTTTGGCATAGAGTGCTTGATCAAACACGCACACAATCTTGTTAAGCTGTAAGGACTGCATGATAGCATGCGTTTGTTCCAAGATTTCATTAACGGTGGACATTTCTGTTGCGGGAGCATTGATAGTGGGCAGGTAGCTTACAGTGTCCTGAACCACTGCAATGTCTCTGCGCATTTTGATGTTGAACCCAGTCCAACTGCTGATGGACTGGTCCTCATGGTCTGACATTCGAGTAAGAAGCCAGATATGGTTCTTTGTCTTTGAATCCTGGACTTCCTTGGTAGTGTCGACATACGCAGTCTCAATCCTAGGTGGCCCTGCCCGCCGCCCAACATTGTATATTGGCAGCATTGATGATGTCTGAGTGATGCTTCTTATCTTGGACTTGGTAATCTCTGGCAGGACTTTCTCTGGCACAGAGCCTGCAACCTTGGACTGGACAGCAATGCCATTGACTCTATGAGAAGTACCTGCTCCACTTAGGGTCTCTTCAAGTCGGTCAATGTTATCCCAGGCCAGGGTTGTGAACACACCAGGGTAGATGTTTGCTGGCAGTGGAATGTCATCCTTTGAGCATTCCAGCTTCTGGATACAAAGGGCTGTATCGATCTCCTCAAACATTGAGTAAGACACACAGTGACCAAGACGATTCAGAGTTCGGATCAGTTCTGTGTTTCCTGTCAAAGACTTTACAGCATTGGTCAGCAGTACGTGCTTGGGTGGTTTTGTCTTGCCACTGGTAACAGCAAAGACCAAGTCACTGCCAAAGGAAGTGGCAAGACGTTGAGCTCTTTCAGAGGGAGTTTCACACTCACACTCTCCTGTCAGCAGGGTGTGCAGGAATTGAGTGACTGCTGCAGGAATGACATTCTGATCTGTATCGGGAGGCCATGGCTGACTCACATCTTGTTTATTGATCTCATTCCTCAGCTGCATTCCTGCTTTGGTTAAGACATCTTCAGAGTTAGCTGCTCTTGCTTCTTGCAGGTCTTTTGCCATTTTGTGTGCTTGCCGGGCAAGGTCGTCCATTGAGAGGCTGCGTGGATAGATTAGAAGCTTTCCTTTCTCATCTGGGACAAAGCGTAGTGATTCTCCAAACTCGGTTTCAATCTTTCGGCGAACATGTTTCTTTGTCGCTGGTTTCAGTTGGATAATACCACGGGACATCATGGATCTCTCAAGCCTAGATGTGAGGTTTGTCATAGGCAGTACCTCTGGGTTGGGGAATAATTTGGTCCTTATATACAAGCAGAGTTCCTCGAGGGCTTCTGTCTCAACCTCTTCGTAGCGTGCTTCCTCGCTTTCTTCCTGATTTTCACCTGCACCCGACCTGGCGGCCGCTGGGAAATCATCTTTTGTGAAGAGTTTGTAGCACGACTTGTGGTAGTGACCCTCTGCAGCAACAAGGTCTCTGCTAACTAAACCAAGGATTCTCTGGTTGAGTTTCCTTATTGCTGCTCTGCGAATCTTCTCATCTGCTCGTAGCTCAACACACTGTATGAGTGGCTCCCTTGTCTTTGTTGTTTTTATGTACTTGCTTGACTTCTCGCAGAAGATACATACTTTGGCATACACCCTGCTAGTACTAGGGGCATCCCTTGATGCCCTCCTCCTGGGGTCGACGCTTGCTGATTCTATCTTGACACCCTTGGCAAGGATAGAATCCAGTGACTTCTTCATTGTAAAGAGACTACGACATTTACGGTGATAATGTATGTGTGGTATTCCTCCTTCTTCAAGGCCCTTGGCTGCTTCCAGGACTGGATCATGCTGCCTGATTTCTGCAGCCCTGAGCAATGTGTTCCAGGAGTCCAAATCCTGTGGTGACACCAGAGCATCGCTGTCATCATCAGAGCAGTGGATGATACAGTCGATCCGTGCTCTCTTCCTCGCAGATGGTTCCATCCTGCCGTCAAACAGTCGACACACACCTGCAAAAAATATCACCATTAAACCATGAACAAACAAACACATTACATGGAAACCACTCTACATATGTTTGCTCCTTCCAATAATAAATTATCCCCAAAATATAACAAAAAATCCCCAAATATGAAATAAACCCCTAAATATGGAGAAACTTGAAATACACATCGGAATAATTCTTGTAGAGAATCAAATAAGCTACAAGAGCTGTTAGAATATATTTTTCAATGTTCCCCATATTTAAGGATTTATTCTAGATTTAGAGGAAAATACCCAAAATATAGAGTATATTCCGAAATATGAGGAAATTTGAAAAATACCTAGGAACAACTCTGGTAGAGAATATAATTCTACATAGGTGTTCAAAGTTTCGCGATGATTGTGTGATGGATTTTAAAGAAAATGAGCAAACGCCGAGCGTCACGCTAAAAATCTTTATTTTTGGGTAGCGCCCCTATTGCATCAAAAAAATTAGACTAAGCTACCAGTGCGAGAAGGCTATCATATCTTAATGTACTTACAGTCACTCTATAAACATTTTAGTACCATTCGTGTTTAGTCACCCCAGGTGGTACCGATATCTGGCCTGGCTCATGGACTATATACCTTCACGCCTTTCCTTACGACACTCTGCGGGATAGTCATTAATAGTATACCTTCACGCCTTTCCTTACGACACTCTGCGGGATAGTCATTAATAGTATACCTTCATGCCTTTCCTTACGACACTCTGCGGGATAGTCATTAATAGTATACCTTCACGCCTTTCCTTACGACACTCTGCGGGATAGTCATTAATAGTATACCTTCATGCCTTTCCTTACGACACTCTGCGGGATAGTCATTAATAGTATACCTTCACGCCTTTCCTTACGACACTCTGCGGGATAGTCATTAATAGTATACCTTCACGCCTTTCCTTACGACACTCTGCGGGATAGTCATTAATAGTATACCTTCACGCCTTTCCTTACGACACTCTGCGGGATAGTCATTAATAGTATACCTTCACGCCTTTCCTTAGGTAATAGTCAGCTTAAGGGGGGTCACCGGCTTTTGTTTTATATTTTTCTCTTTCCCTGGCTTGTATCCTTTCGGCCCCATTCAGCCAACTGTTTTAAGACGTTTATCCCCATCCACGTATCGATTTCTTCCTGGTGAGCGATAGCGAGCCAGCATTGTATGGAGAAATCCGGCTTCGCCGGAGACATTTTTCTATCGAAAAATGTACAACTAATTTAGCTTGCTGTCAAAAAAAAAAATATATATATATATGCTGGCTCGCTCCCGCTCGCTGGGAAAATATTGACACCTGGCTGGGGGTAAACGTCTTAAAACAATAGGCTGAATGGGGTCGCATGGATACAAGCCAAAGAGAGAGGGAGAGAAAGATATAAACAGCGAGGTGGGCTCCCTTAAGAAGGACCTCTAGCATAATGAAAGGAGTACAAGCTATCTATATTTACCACAGACCTTTATATATCCCAATACAATCGTCTAACAAAAGCCAGACAGACATGAACCAAATTCGTCACATTATATCAAATAGAATTAAACTGTATAATAAAAGGAAACCCGAATATAATAATTGGTGATGTAATTGAATGCGTTAATAGTTCTAACTGCCAGACTACTTATAATTATCCAGCTATTATAACGACACTCTGCGGGATAGTAAATAGTTCCATAATAGCGGGGTGATCACACTTAATTGTTAGGCCATAAACTGATAAATTGATAGAGAAGCTGAATTGAATTTGTCATGGCATTTTCTTATCCTATACTCACAGCCTTATGAATCAGTATGATGGTGTGTGTGTGTGTGTGTGTGTGTGTGTGTGTGTGTGTGTGTGTGTGTGTGTGTGTGTGTGTGTGTGTGTGTGTGTGTTGTGTGTGTGTATGTATAAAGGAATACAAAGGAAAACGAGCAACAACAGTCATGCGACCCCTGGAGGTTACTTGCCCTCCAAAACACTGCTGTTCCAAGTGTTGCAACAGTATTTCGGAGAGAATATGGGAAAGATGTTAGAAGGAAGTGCTGCCCTGAGGCTTAGTTCATGGCAGGGAAAATTATATCAAGATCTATTAGGTTATTACACAAACACTACTAAAGAAAATATTTATTCAATTACAAATGCAGTCAACCTTGGTTTCAGAGCAAGGTGCTTGTCTAGGCAAACTTTGAAGGAATCAATGGTGTTGCAGTCTAGGACATCTCGGGGAAGCCCATTCCACAAGTTGACGACTCGATTGAAGAAGGAATTCTTGGATTCGTTAAGAGTTGAATGATTTTCCAATTACTTTGCAGCCATTTCCCGCGTGTAGTTTGATCGGTCAATCGTAAAATATTTATTACAGTTTATATTGTCGATGCCTTTAATGATCTTGAAAACTTGAAAAAGGTCACCTCTCAATCTGCGCTTGGTTAATGGATATAAATTTAGTTCTTTAAGACGTTCCTCGTATGGTTTGTTCCGAAGACAGGGTATCATCTTGGTAACTCTACGTTGATCTGGTTCCAATTTTTCTATATCTTTTCTATAGTAAGGGCACCAGAACTGAACGCAGTATTCCAAAAGTGGGCGGACTAATGAATTATAAAGGGTGAGGATAATGTCTTTTGATTTATGTTCAAATGATCTACCTATGAAACCTATAATTTGGTTTGCCTTCTTAACAACTTCAGCACAATGTTGACTTGGTTTTAAGTTACTGGATATTGTTACTGCTAAATCGGTTTCTCTGTCTACACTCTCGACTATTCATCGAGTAGTCTGCTTTTGCATTGTGGTATACGATATGAAGTACTTTACACTTATCTTCATTGAAGCACATTTGACAGATTTTAGCCCATTGTGAAAGCTTGTTTAGATTGTTTTCCATGTCTTCAAAATTGTCATTTGTCAGTACGGTATTTGCGATTTGTATGTCATCTGCAAACTTTGAGATTGTACAGGTGAGATCCTCATCTATGTCGTTTATGTAAATTAGGAATAGGACTGGCCCCAGCACTGATCCTTGAGTTGCACCACTAGTTACATTGGTCCACGTTGATGCTTCCCCATTAATAACTACTCTTTGTTTCCTTTCACTAAGCCAATTTGCTATCAACTGTGTGTGTGTGTGTGCATATGTGTGTATGTATCAGTACTGCTCCCACTAACAATACTAAAGACCCGCTTCACTTCCCCCGTTTATAATTGTGTATGTATGTATGCGTGTATGTATGTGTATTCTGACATACGGAGCCCTGTATGTTAATTTAAGAGTTAGAATTAGAGTTGAAGGAGCCCACTACCCAAACGGTGAAGCAGACTAGCGAACGAGCGAGTGGGCAAACCATCTCGCCCCATACCTGCAAACTACCCTTCACACCTGCGTGCGTCATAGGGGACCCTTGCAAACTACCTCGATGACCGATGCTATGACGTATGATCGACGCCAGGAGCTGTGAGTGGACCACGCACCTGTTATGCGACTCGAGGAGCTATGATTGGAGCAGGCACGACCCGCCGCCTCCTGATTCGTTCCTACACCATCATTGTTTGGTATATAAGACCCGAGTTGTGGGCATTCAAATCAGTCTCATTTGGAGTTGGGGAAGGTGAACTTGCAGCTGGAGGAAGACGGGGTGAAGTATTATAATGGGATTGTGACTGTCAGTCAGATTATATAAATGTGTGTTAAGTGTGTTCGGTGTAAACACTTATGTTATGTTGGTTAGTGAGATATGTGATTGGGAATTAACGTGAACACTATTATTATGTGTTTAACTATTTAATTGGGAATTAACGTGAACGCTACTATTATGTGTTTAACTATTTGATTGCGAATTAACGTTAACGCTACTATTATGTACTTAACTATTTTAGTTGACTAACTTGTGGACTAAAGCAAATCTTTTAAGTAATTGGGTTATGATGAAAGTAATACTATTGTTTTATATTAATACTTACGAGTTCTTTCATTTTCTTTTAATTAAGCTTACATTGCTTAATGGTGCTTAGTACGGTGATGCTATTGTCTCGTATTAGTAATATCGCCTTAGACTAACATGGCTGTGTTAATATTACTTATAGTGATTTTCTAAGCTGAAGAAAATTCTTTTGCTTCAAAATATTATATTTTGCTTTTCATATTATTTGAGTGAGACCTGAATCGAATCTATGAAACGATCCTGTAACTTTATTTACTCATAATCAAACCTCAATGTTACGTGGTTAAGAAATAAATTTAACTAATTATTAAATATATATCTAACTTTTTATGTGACTTTGATATTACTCCTGATGATAATAATAATATAATACTATTAACGTAAGACAAGAACCAAGAATAATTACATTAAATATAAATAAAAGGACATATAAGAAAACTATCTATTCATTTCAAAGAGGGTAAGAGACAGAAATATTCTTACTTTAATATTTATCTTTCAAGACTTTTTATAAAATTAATAGTCCTTCTTTAGCTATAACTTATTCGGTTCATAACCATAGCCTACTAAGCTTCGGTTAAATAATAATTCTTTATAAATACTACATGACTTTAATTAGTTTCAGTATTTTTCATAAGTAAAGAGTATCAGTCAATAAAGGATACCAAGTCCTAAGATCCAAAAGGAAAGGAAGCAACAACAGGAAATTATTTTATTAGATTTTACTTTTGTTTTGCCTTCAGCTGACTGATACCTTAATATATATCTCTGTGCTATCTAGATTCATCAAGTTAACCACTTGAGGATCAAGATACGTAACAGAAGAGTGGCGACCTTGCCAAGGATTCGTTTCATACAGTTTCACTCAGTTTCATTAACGTTTCACTACTTAACAATCAAATATTAATCATGCCTCAACTAATTAATAACGAAGATGCTAGAGTTTTCATAGAATCAGAACCCACATCCCCTGATATTGACTGTCTGTCAAAATCCGAACTGAAAGTGCTTGCCTCACATCTCCAATTAACTGTCTCAAACATGTCCAAAGTAGAGGTGGCTCAGACCATAAAAACCCACTTGTTCCCTGTAGAAGGCGGGGAGGGTGACGGAGCAGTTGGTGGGATCCCTAGTAAACCTAGCCAACTTAATGTACAATTGCCACCTGGTTTGACCGGTGATCAAATATTCGAACTAGAACTAGCCAGAATAAATGCCAGAGCAACGACCGAACAATATGAATATCAATATCGTACGGCTCAACTAAATGTCAATACAAATGCTCCTGTAATTGCTCCCCCTCTGGGATTAACTATGACTAGTGTCATTCCACCTTTCACTGAGGATAATGTGCAGGATTTCTTTGTTTTGTTTGAGGAAGTTGCTGGAGGTATGAAGTGGACAAGGGATCAATGGCCTTTTATGTTACAAACTGTTTTGACAGGGCAGGCTCGAGCCACGTATTTGTCAGAAGTAGCAGAAGTTAGGCAGGATTATGACAATCTCAAAGAAGCTATCCTAAAAACCTATCAATTGCAGCCTGAGGCTTACAGGCAATCTTTCCGAAAAAACCAGAAGAAAGTAGAAGAAACCCATAAGGTATTTGCCAGGACCATGACTAAAACTTTCAATCATTGGGTCAAGAGTAAGAAAGTCACAAGCTACAACGATCTGAAGGAGTTGGTCCTGTTAGAAAATTTCCTATGGAAAATTGATTCTTCTGTATCCTATCATTTAAAGGGGAAAAAGGTAGATTGTCTTGCTGACGCCGCTGACATGGCTGACACATACGTGCTCAACAACAAATTTCGTGGAAAGAAGCCCTACGA
Organism: Paralithodes platypus; assembly: GCA_032716605.1. Lineage (NCBI taxonomy): Eukaryota > Metazoa > Arthropoda > Malacostraca > Decapoda > Lithodidae > Paralithodes > Paralithodes platypus. The sequence continues at coordinate 17,028,468 of CM064570.1, read as the reverse complement.
TAATTCTAGTTCTAATTTTAAGTATCCCAATCACAAATCTGACCGACCCAGTCACAAGCCTATAACGTCTTCCCCAGTAAGCCAAAATAGAAATGTTCCCCCAACTAAAAATGCGACTCAGGGCAATGGTAACAGAGGTGGGCCCCAAACTAATAGTAATGCTCAAAGAGGGAACTTTCCCGTATCCCCTAAAGTATGTACTTTTTGTGGCATGAGAGGCCACCTAGCTTATCAGTGCTGGGCCAAGGAAAAAACCGAGAGATCGGGGCAGACAGTTGCCGCCGTATCTCAAATTCCATGTGTGCCTTTAATGCAGGGCTCCCGAGAGAAGGAGTACCTAGCACCAAATGTTCCTTTAATGCAGGACTCCCGACAGAAGGAGTACCTAGCACCAAAAGTTCCTTTAATGCAGGACTCCCGACAGAAGGAGTACCTAGCAGCTAACGTAAATCATCTAGACAGGGGTGTAGTAGCATGTGTGGTGCAACCCACTAGGGTTAAGCCAATAATAATTTCACCATCAGTGCAGGACGGTTACCGTCCCTTTATTTCATCTGGCAACGGGAGATTAAATGGTTGCATGCATGAGGTAAAAATTCTGAGAGACACAGGTTCTACTAGCACCCTCATGGTGAATCCTTACACTGAGTGCCCACCTGGCGAACCAGTTGTAATGAGAGGTGCTGGAGGCCAGTTTTATGCATACTTGGTAAAAGGCGAAATTGAATGTGAGTTACTACAGGGTGAGGCCACCATAGCTTTGTGTAGGTCCCAAGATATCCCTGTGCCTGGGGTAACTCTCCTTTTGGGGAATGATGTAGCAGGTGAGAAGGTCCGACCAGACCCCATTTTGTCACTTTCCCCTGTTAACGAGCCACTAACCGGTGAGCTCGAAAAGGAGATGCCAACTGTTTTCCCTGTGTGTGCTGACACACGTTCAATGTCTCAAGTAGCAGTTCCCTCAGACAGAAATGTACCGAATGTAAGAGTTGATGAAAGGGATGATGAGAGTGTGAATGATGCTCCAACTGTGCCTGATGATGTGACTGAGGTGGATTTATCTGACACCTTTATGGCTCATCTTGACCCTAACGATGACCATGAAACCCCTCCAAATTGTCCTAGCGGCCTGGTAGAGCTACAGAGAGATGATAGTGAATGCAAGGAGTTAGCTGCCAGGTCCGTGAGTGAAGAGGAATGTGAGAAGGAGGGTGGTGAATGTTTCTACCTCAAAGGAGGAGTATTGTGGCGAAGATGGAGACCGCCACACAGACCAATCGATGACGGGGCTTGGGACGTCCATCAAGTAGTAGTCCCCAAACCTTGTCGTAGAGATATAATGGAAATGGCACATTGTATACCATTGGCAGGACACCTAGGTGTGAGAAAAACTCTAGACAGAATCAGATCCCACTTTTACTGGCCAGGAATGCGTGCAGATGTAGTGGAGTGTTGTAGAGTGTGTCACACTTGCCAGATGACAGGAAAACCCAATCAGAAGGTGCCTGTACATCCTCTGGTGCCCTTGCCCGTTTTCGAGAATCCTTTTACTCGGGTGGTAGTGGACATTGTAGGCCCATTGCCTAAGACTTCCCAAGGTAACATTTATTTATTAACTATCATGGACATGGCAACTCGCTACCCAGAGGCTATACCCTTAAGGACTACCTCTGCTCCAACTGTTATCAAGGAACTGCTCAAATTCTTCACCAGAATGGGTTTCCCCCATGAGGTGCAAAGTGATCAAGGAACTAATTTTACCTCTAACATTTTCCAGCAGTCCCTGAAGGAGTTGGGTATCGAGCATGTAAAGTCTAGCACCTACCACCCAGAGAGTCAAGGGGTTCTCGAACGATATCATCAGACATTAAAGGGAATGTTACGTAAGTATTGTACAGAGACCGGAGTTGAGTGGGATAAGGGGGTACCTTTTCTTTTATTTGCTACTCGTGAGGTTCCAACTGAATCCCTGGGTTTTTCCCCTAATGAGCTAGTTTTCGGTCACCAGGTAAGAGGTCCTTTGCAACTATTGCAGGATAGCCTAGTTGGCCAGGAGGGGAACCAAAACCTCCTCAAGTATGTTTCAGATTTCAAAACCCGGCTGAGATCCTCATGTGAGTTTGCCGCTCAAAACTTGACAGTGGCTAAAAGCTCCATGAAGAAATGGTATGACAGAAAAGCCCGTGAGAGGGAGTTTAAGCCCGGTGATGAGGTTTTGGTCCTGCTCCCCCTTTTTGGCCAACCTTTATCTGCCAAGTTCAGGGGCCCATATAAGATCATTCGGAGGGTGAGCATTACCGATTATCTAGTAACTACCCCAGACAGGAGAAAGCCCACGCAAGTATTCCATATAAATATGTTGAAGCCCTACCATAGGTCCCCTGATTCCTCTCCTCCAGATTCTCCCACTGTGGCAGTGAATGTCAGGACCTGTGGGCAGCCTGGTGCGGACAAAGTCTTCAGTTCTCTTACTGATCCGCAACAGACTGTTCCAGAGCCTGAAGGTATCCATGCAGACTTTGACTTGTCATGTAGCCTATCCAACTTTCAGTATAATTCAGTGGCTTTGAGGGAATTACCATCTAAACTATGTCATCTTCCCTCTGATCAAGCGAACCAACTAATCTCTGTTTTATCTCAGTCTCCCAATGTGTTCCGTGATACTCCAGGGCTCACTTCTTTGGCCGTGCACGACATCGACGTAGGGGATGCAACTCCCATTAAACTATCCCCCTACCGTGTCTCGCCACAACGCAGGAGTATACTGCAGGTCGAGCTTGACTTAATTTTTTCAAACCAGCTGATCACAAGGGCCTTAAGCCAGTGGAGTAGTCCGGTCATACTTGTGCCAAAGCCAGACGGGAGCCATAGGTTTTGTAGGGTCTATAGGCAAGTCAATGCTGCCACAAAGAACGATACCTACCCACTGCCACGGATCAAAGATTGTATTTCCCAGGTTGGCCTCATGCAGCAGTAAGTATAATTTAATGAGAGGATTTTGGCAATTAGCTCTCCCTTGTAGCGAGGTAAATATCATGCTTTTGTAGTGCGCTTTCAAGCCTTCAGCTGTGAGATGCCTTGCAGTTCGAATAACGCTCCAGCTACGTTCCGGCTATGTTCTGATGTGGTACCTGGAGACGTTGCCTACTTTGGGTGATATCCTTATTATATCCTCATTATAATCTTGCTGTTGCCAATCTGGTGGTGAATCTATTTATGTATTATGTTTAATATTATGTACTATACTCCTTAAACTCTTTTCTAGGGGGGAGGTCTGACATACGGAGCCCTGTATGTTAATTTAAGAGTTAGAATTAGAGTTGAAGGAGCCCACTACCCAAACGGTGAAGCAGACTAGCGAACGAGCGAGTGGGCAAACCATCTCGCCCCATACCTGCAAACTACCCTTCACACCTGCGTGCGTCATAGGGGACCCTTGCAAACTACCTCGATGACCGATGCTATGACGTATGATCGACGCCAGGAGCTGTGAGTGGACCACGCACCTGTTATGCGACTCGAGGAGCTATGATTGGAGCAGGCACGACCCGCCGCCTCCTGATTCGTTCCTACACCATCATTGTTTGGTATATAAGACCCGAGTTGTGGGCATTCAAATCAGTCTCATTTGGAGTTGGGGAAGGTGAACTTGCAGCTGGAGGAAGACGGGGTGAAGTATTATAATGGGATTGTGACTGTCAGTCAGATTATATAAATGTGTGTTAAGTGTGTTCGGTGTAAACACTTATGTTATGTTGGTTAGTGAGATATGTGATTGGGAATTAACGTGAACACTATTATTATGTGTTTAACTATTTAATTGGGAATTAACGTGAACGCTACTATTATGTGTTTAACTATTTGATTGCGAATTAACGTTAACGCTACTATTATGTACTTAACTATTTTAGTTGACTAACTTGTGGACTAAAGCAAATCTTTTAAGTAATTGGGTTATGATGAAAGTAATACTATTGTTTTATATTAATACTTACGAGTTCTTTCATTTTCTTTTAATTAAGCTTACATTGCTTAATGGTGCTTAGTACGGTGATGCTATTGTCTCGTATTAGTAATATCGCCTTAGACTAACATGGCTGTGTTAATATTACTTATAGTGATTTTCTAAGCTGAAGAAAATTCTTTTGCTTCAAAATATTATATTTTGCTTTTCATATTATTTGAGTGAGACCTGAATCGAATCTATGAAACGATCCTGTAACTTTATTTACTCATAATCAAACCTCAATGTTACGTGGTTAAGAAATAAATTAACTAATTATTAAATATATATCTAACTTTTTATGTGACTTTGATATTACTCCTGATGATAATAATAATATAATACTATTAACGTAAGACAAGAACCAAGAATAATTACATTAAATATAAATAAAAGGACATAAGAAAACTATCTATTCATTTCAAAGAGGGTAAGAGACAGAAATATTCTTACTTTAATATTTATCTTTCAAGACTTTTTATAAAATTAATAGTCCTTCTTTAGCTATAACTTATTCGGTTCATAACCATAGCCTACTAAGCTTCGGTTAAATAATAATTCTTTATAAATACTACATGACTTTAATTAGTTTCAGTATTTTTCATAAGTAAAGAGTATCAGTCAATAAAGGATACCAAGTCCTAAGATCCAAAAAGGAAAGGAAGCAACAACAGGAAATGATTTTATTAGATTTTACTTTTGTTTTGCCTTCAGCTGACTGATACCTTAATATATATCTCTGTGCTATCTAGATTCATCAAGTTAACCACTTGAGGATCAAGATACGTAACAGTATGTATGCGTGTATGTATGTGTACGTATGTGTGTGTGTGTATATGTGTGTGTGTATGTATGTGTGTGTGTGTCGGTACTGCTCTCACTAACCATACTAAAGACCCGCTTCACTTCCCCCGTGTGTGTGTATAATAATAATAATAATAATAATAATAATAATAATAAACGGTTTATTAAAGAATGGCAGCCTCATGAGCTGAAAATACACAGTTTACAATTTAGTGGATGAACATGAGATGTACAGATATGAAAATGGTAAGCTCAGTTTACAATGTGTGAGTATAATATACTTTACATTAAAAAAAAGAAATTAATACAATAATTATGCTAGTGCAAAATACAAATTATCATATATTAACCATGAGAGTAAGTGATTTACAGTGCATATACAGTACACATTTATTTTACTTATATACATACAGAACATACATATATACACATACGTACACATACATACGCATATATATATATACATACATATATAAGAACATAAGAACATGCAGTAAGTGTGCACATGCCCGTATACATAAACGCTCACGTATGCAAACAAACATACATACATACAAAATCTGTTCTGGTAGGGTCAGGTGAGGCTAATAATGGGAATTAAATCCTTGGGAGAGATTAAATGAGGGAATTGGAAAAGGGTTAATGGGGCAACGGACTGTAGGTCAGGTAAAGCCAATTAGAATGGAATGTCAAACGTCAGAAGAGATCAAATGAGGAGGTTGAAAAGGGTAAAGGCGAAACGGCCTACGGGTCCGTACAGGTAGGGTCAGGTAAAGCCTACTACAATGGGAGGTAATCCTCGGTAGAGAACAAAAGAAGGATATAAAATAAGTACAGACAGCTGGGGGGAATTATAGTATATGGGACATTATTTAGTGTAGGTGTGTGTGTGTGTGTGTGTGTTTGTTCGTTTGTGTGTGTGTGTGTGTGTGTGTGATAGAATACTCTCAGCCGGGCTCGAGCCTCGAACCACAAACAGTATACACTATAGACACATACATATATAGATAATTAACGCATACATACATACACATATACGCACACATACATACACATATACTGTACATACATAAATGCACATATACATATATACACATATACATAAACAAACTCAAGCAAATACATACATATATTCTAATACACACACGCACACACACTTATGCATACATTATTAAAGGTGGGCGCGTATATATGGTGTGACAGGCCGTCATTACACATTATTAATAATATTTACAATGGTTGGGATAGGACTATTTTTGTATCTGTCAGTTCTTGCCCTTATTGGTTGGAGTGTGTTGAAGTGACGAGCTGCACGTGTTGGTCTAGGCGCGTCTGGTGAAAGTAAGTTTCTGTGTCGTGGGTGAACAAGCAGCTTAGATGCAAACTGCTTGAGTGTGTTGTAGTGGTGGGTTGAAAGTGCAGGTATGCTAAGGGTGGTGAGAGCTTCCTCGTACCCTGGGTATGTGCCACCCAGGATGATCCTGCATGCCCTCCTCTGCACTCCTCCAATTGATGTTGTTGTGTCAGGGTTAGAGAGGAGGACCAGGCGGGAGAGGCGTAGGTGAGCTTAGGGAGTATGTAGATGTTATATATACTCTTCAGCTCATTCTCCGGCGCCCCCAGGGATCTCAGCCGCCTTAGCATAAACAACTTGCATGTGGCGGTCCTGACTATGGTAGACACATGTTTCTTCCAGTTCAGCTTGTTGTCCACAGTGATTCCGAGGAGTTTGGTGGACTCAACAAGCTGAAGGGGATGAGGACCAATTGTGACAGTGGGTGGAGGAAGGTCGGTAACGGAGGTGTTGATGTGCATGACCACTGTCTGTCATGATTGATGGTCACATGATTGTCTGTGGTCCAGGCTTGAAGACGGTCAAGGATGTCTTGTAGGGGGTCATAGTTAGGGGAGGTGTTATCGACAGTAATGCCGACTGTCGAGTCGTCCACGTACTTCCAGTGGAATGGAGTGTCCTTTAGGGCATCATTGATCAAGATGAGGAACAATAGAGGCCCCATCTTTGTGCCCTGTGGGACTCCACATGTGATGTCTAGGAAGGTGGAGATGAAGCCTTGATATCGCACTGCTTGCTGTCTGTCACTAAGGAAGTCGGTTAACCACGCAACCAGGGTAGGATGTAGCCCCAACTTTATAGCCTTGTTGATGATGATGGTGTGGTCAACAAGGTCAAATGCTTTCCTAAAGTCAATAAAGGCAAGAGCGAGGGAAGTCTTTCTCTTCTCAAGATTTGTGTAAATATAATCTAGGAAGCTAATAAGACAGTGAGTGGTGGAGGAGGTTTTTACGTTGCCAAACTGTTGGGGATCTATTAAGTGACGGATTTGTGAGTAAGCCCAGGTGAATAACAAAGTCCTCACAGATTAGACTAGGGATGGGCGTTATGGCAACTGGTCTGAGTTCATTAAGAGAATGTGGGGAGGGGGTTTTGGGAATTGGAGTGACGTATGATGTTTTCCAGTCTGCAGGGCATTTACTTTGCCTTAAGGAGGCATTAATTATCGAGCAAAGGGGGGTGGCAAATTCAACCGAAAATTCTTTGTATATTTTAATGGGTAGGTCTACTGGGGTTGTTGATCTTTTTTATTTGAAACTGGAAAGCTTTTTGGCCACTTCATATTCTTGAAGTTACTGGGGGGGGGGGAGGGGGGGGGAAGGGATGAGAGGAAGGCAGGGAGGTTGGTGCGGTCTAGTTTGGGGAGGGTCTGGCATATGGTAGAGAAGTTATTATTTATCAGTTCAGGTGCATCTTCACGAGGGACATGGGAAACACAGGGGATCGAAGGAGTCCCACTACTTAAGCCACAAAGATTCTTAATTTTAGAGTACCACTGACTGATATTGGTTTGTTTTAAATTATGAATCTTTGTAGGGTAGTAGGACTTCTTTGCCCAATGGATCTCCCTTATCACAATGTTGCGTAGGTCCTTGTAGCGATTGTTGTCCGTGTAGAAGGCCTTATTCCGATTCTGCATCAGTCTCTTGATCCGAGGAGTAATCCATGGGACGTCAGAGGGGTGCATTTTGGTCCTCTTGGTGGGGAAGAAGTGGTGGTAGGCTTCGGTGGTGGTAGATACGAAGTTGTCCCATTTGGCATTGACATCTTCTTCAGTGAGAACCTCCGTCCACGGGTAATGAACCAACCACTGCCCGAACCCACGCATTGCAGAGTCTGGCGTTGGTCGGTAGGTCCGGATGACGGGGTCTGTTGATGGGAGGTGGTAGGGGCAGGTGACCAGAACACAGAGAGATGAGTACTGCATCCCACAGGAGGTAAAGGTTCAGGTGGGAGGTACTGCTCATCCATGTCCGTCAAGATAAGGTCAAGAGTGTTGTGGTTGTGGGTGGGGAAGTCAACAATTTGTGAAAGATGCAGCTGTTCTTGAATCTCACTGGTGTCTAGTTCATTGAAATCCCCACAAACCACCAACTTGGCTGATGGAAATTGGAGTTTGAGATCATCACATGTATCGATGATGTGGTTGATTAGTGCGGGGCCGGTGGGTGAGCGTGGTGGGTGGTAGATCACACAGTAGATAATGGAGGCAGTGTGACGAGGGTGGGAGGGGGGATTAACTCTCACCCAGAGTGCTTGATTCCCTCCGGTGTGTGTGTGTGTGTGTGTGTGTATGTATGTGTGTGTGTGCATGTGTATGTGTGTGTGTATGTATGTATGTATGTGTGTATATATGTGTGTGTGTGTATGTATGTGTGTGTGTATGTATTGGTGTGTGTGTGACAGTACTGCTCTCACCAACAATACTAAAGTCCCGCTTCACTTCACCCGTTTGTGTGTATGTATGTGTGTGTATGTAGTAGTCTAGAGATGGAACGAATATCAATTTTCACTATTTACGAATACGAATACGAATTTTTGTTGGTAAAATTCGCGAATACGAATAGCGAATATTTCAATCTTTCTTGAAGGATGAATTTGTCATCCTTCAAGAACTGGTAATTCTTTTTATATCACCAACAATTTCAACAAACGTTAATTAAATTACTATGAAATTAATTACCGGAAGCCAATGACGATGTGAATGTGTAAAGCTCCGTGTTTCGTTACCACCACTGATTAGCCATTGGGCTTTTGGCAGAAAATTACAAAAATTATCAGTGATATCCGAGACATGTTTACATACAGTATTCTCATCGTCCAGCATATTACTGTTTCATTATCATCAGCCAACTTAAAATAGACCTGTATTATATTTAATTATCACTAGAACAATACACTGTGACTATATCATGTAGGAAGTCTTCTGGAGAAATAGGGCAAATATATTAAACAATGCATGCTAAACTAAAGCACAAATGTATGCTAGAATAGCATTGACAAATCGCTAGATAGTCACCAGACACTAAACACTTGTATGTCACTAGAAAACATATGTTGAAGTATCTAGAATAATCTTTAACAATCGAAAAATCTCTACAATTCCTTAAAATAGGGAACATAACTTGAATATCGCTAGAATTCATCACATCTTGATGTCGCTAGATGGAAGTGATGGAAGTGATTCGCTGGATCTAGCGGTAGCCGGTACATTGGCAACATTGTACCAAGACCATATACTCCGTTATAATGAACAAGGTCAGTTTTCGGAACTATTACAATTATTTCAAAGTTCAAAGATCATCAGATTGGTTTGGAAATCGATGTACACAATTTCAGTTCCATTACTTTAAAAACATTCACATACTATGGTACTTAGAGGGTTTAATAAAGAAGCATGCCTTTCCCCGACATCGTACAAGCGAACGCACGCTTTAAAATGTAATATTTTACATTTTTGTATAACTATCTTCTATTGGTTTCGTGAAAATATTCGCATGTTTGCAAATAGCTATGAATGGAAATACGAATACGAATACGAATATTGAAAAACATAGCGAATATTCGCACATACGAATACAAAACGAATATTCGGTCCATACTATGTACTGTATGTGTATAAGTGTATATAGTATATGTGTGTGTGTATCAGTACTGCTCTCACCAACAATACTGAAGACCCGCTTCACTTCACCCGTTTTCTTTCTTCCCTTCTTGTAAGTCATGCAGTCTTGGTCAAGGAGACGATTTTTTTTAAGGGGGGGGGGGGGTTGTCATTGTCTGTAGGACTTCTATAATGTGGAGGTATTGAATTATTATTGTCCGATCATTATTATAGGATTATAGTTCATTCATATCATTACCACCACCATTAATAATATATTTAGTGTTATTGCATACTTATATACTTATTATTATTATTATTATTATTATTATTATTATTATTATTAACATTTGTATTATAATTATTATTAATATTGGTAACAATATGATTAACAATATTATGATGATATTGATGACAGTGATGATGATGGTAAAGTAAGTAATTATGATGATAAAGCTAATGGTGATGACGAATTTCATGATACTTATAATGGCAGTAAGAGTGATGCTAATGATAAATATGGTGATGACAATGATGCCGGTGATGATTATAATGGTCAAGACAGTAATTGTGATAGCTAATGATCAGGTGAAGGTATTGAGGGATAAGCCTTTACAACGCCACCTCCTAGCTACTTTCTACTTTTCCTATTTTCTGAAGAGTGTAGAGAGAGGAGAAGGGGATGTTGGAGAGGGAGGAAGCTGTTGGAGTGGTTTTATGTGTGTTATTAGTCTGTATATGTCGTTGAGGTGTCCGCCGACTAAAGGTGATGGCTATGCTATGAATAATTATGATTATAGTGTTGCTTCTTAAGGAGGGTCACCGGCTTTTTTTTACCTTTCTCTCTTTCTCTGACTTGTATCCATTTGGCCCCATTCACCCGTTTTAAGACGTTTATCCCCATCCAGGTGTCAGTATTGTATGGAGAAATCCGGCTTCGCCGGAGAAATTTTCTATCAAAAAATGTACAATATATATGCTGGCTCGCTACCGCTCGCCAGGAAAATATTGACACCTGGATGGGGGTAAACGTCTTAAAACAGTAGGCCGAATGGAGCCGAATGGATACAAGCCAAAGAGAGAGAGAGAGAGAGAGAAAGAGCAAAAAAGCGAGGTGGGCTCCCTTAAGGGAAAAGGGATTATGGTAAAGAAGTTGATGATAATGATGAAGATATTAGTGATGATAGTGATGATGACTATGATAAAGATTGTGATAATGATGAAGACATAATTGATGATAGTGATGATGGTGATCGATAAGCTAATGGTGATGATGACTATGATAAAGATTGTGATAATGATGAAGATATTAGTGATGATAGTGATGATGGTGATCGATAAGCTAATGGTTTGTTGTTGTTGCTGTTCCCCAGGCTGCCTGGCCGAACAGCCCCAAGGCCCCGAGTAAGACCAAGGCCATAACCGAGCGCCCCCACAGAACCCTCCCTGCCTACCACAATAAAGCCTGGGTGACCGAAGCCACTCCATGGCGGGGAGCTGAGGAGGGTGCGGAAACGCCCGGGAAACCAAAGCCCCACCCAGGGCCCTGTGCCTCTCAGCAATTATGAAGAGAAAGTTGAGGGGCAAAGGAAAAATGTGACGCTTTGGCTTCCAATCTTGGTAGATTGGGAGGTCAATCCACGGAAGAGACGCCGTCACTTGAGATTTAGAAAATATATAAGTAAAAGGAACAGTCAGATTAATCTATGGGTATGGCAGAGATCGCTCAGTTCTCACTCTGATAGACCAGCCCATCACCACATGACTAGAACCCAATCCTCTAAGCATCAGCTAGGAAAGGCCCTAGAAAGCCGCCTTTGGCGGGGGGATAGCTCCCCTATTTCAACCCCTTTCGGGGTTGGGCACCCGCCTAGCTAATGGTGATGATGACTATGATAAAGATTGTGATAATGATGAAGATATTAGTGATGATGGTGATCGATAAGCTAATGGTGATGATGACTATGATAAAGATTGTGATAATGATGAAGATATTAGTGATGATAGTGATGATGGTGATCGATAAGCTAATGGTGATGATGACTATGATAAAAATTGTGATAATGATGAAGATATTAGTGATGATGGTGATCGATAAGCTAATGGTGATGATGACTATGATAAAGATTGTGATAATGATGAAGATATTAGTGATGATAGTGATGATGGTGATCGATAAGCTAATGGTGATGATGACTATGATAAAGATTGTGATAATGATGAAGATATTAGAGATGATAGTGATGATGGTGATCGATAAGCTAATGGTGATGATGACTATGATAAAGATTGTGATGATAATGATTACAATAATGATGATAATAGTGTGATGATGGTAAAAAGTGATGAGAATAATTAAGATAATGATGATGATGATAGTGATGATGGTAAAAGCAGTAATTATGGTGATCGTAAAGTTAATGGTGATGACAATGATGAAGATAGTGATGATGATGATAATGATGATGATAAAACAGTAATTATAATGATCCTATTGCTAATGGTGGTGACGATGATAAAGATAGTGATGATGATGATAATGATGATGATGATGGTAAAGATGATGGTAATGTATATATATATATATATATATATGCAGCTTCGGAAGGGTCTGTGGTAGTTAAACGTGTTGGAGAAGCTAGTTTGATGCCATATAATTGCTAGAGGTCCTTCCTAAGCTTAACAAACTCGCTGAATAGTAGCTAAAATATAGTGAAAATGTGTGAGCGGTACTGAAAGTGTTAAGAGTGATAACAACAATCAACATATAACTAGTATTATAAACAACCAATATACTCACCAGAATAAATGTGTGAGCGGTACTGAAAGTGTTAAGAGTGATAACAACAATCAACATATAATTAGTATTATAAACAACCAATATACTCACCAGAATAAACACATATAACTAGTATTATAAACAACCAACATACTTCACCAGAATAAACACATATCTTTTAAGGGGAGGTGCATAGTTTGTTCCCTAGACCTCCTTCAAGCTTATAATTACACCCCTAGACCTCCTTTCAAGATAAATGTGGTCACGGCCGAAGGCCGGTTCATCTTAGATTACATGCTCGCTATCGCTCGCCAGGAAAAAGTCGACACCTAAATGGCACGAAAGGTCTTAAATTGGACAGAAATGAGGCGAAAGTTCTTAAAATCGCCAAACTAATGGGGCGAATGTCTTAAAATCTCAAAAGCAATGGTGCTAAACATGAGGGCTAAAGGGGTCCAGCAAAACTAATCCTTCCAGTGTAATTATTCTGCCCTTAATAACGATAACAGCCATCAAAATATATATAAACAACATACAACTATTATTATAAACGCCCTCTACACTCACGAGAATTAATCACACTCAGATATATTTTAATTCTATATCTTTTAAATCTACTGTATATATCACCTCGCTTTTAATTATATATCTTTTAAATCTATATAACACCTCGCTTTTAATTCTATATCTTTTAAATCTATATATCACCTCACTTTTAATTCTATATCTTTTAAATCTATATATCACCTCACTTTTAATTCTACATCTTAAATCTATATATCACCTCACTTTTAATTCTATATCTTTTAAATCTATATATCACCTCACTTTTAATTCTATATCTTTTAAATCTATATATCACCTCACTTTTAATTCTACATCTTAAATCAATATATCACCTCACTTTTAATTCTACATCTTAAATCTATATATCACCTCACTTTTAATTCTATATCTTTTAAATCTATATATCACCTCACTTTTAATTCTATATCTTAAATCTATATATCACCTCACTTTTAATTCTATATCTTTTAAATCTATATATCACCTGACTTTTAATTCTATATCTTTTAAATCTATATATCACCTCACTTTTAATTCTATATCTTTTAAATCTATATATCACCTCACTTTTAATTCTATATCTTAAATCTATATATCACCTCACTTTTAATTCTATATCTTAAATCTATATATCACCTCACTTTTAATTCTACATCTTAAATCTATATATCACCTCACTTTTAATTCTATATCTTTTAAATCTATATATCACCTCACTTTTAATTCTATATCTTAAATCTATATATCACCTCACTTTTAATTCTATATCTTTTAAATCTATATATCACCTGACTTTTAATTCTATGTCTTTTAAATCTATATATCACCTCACTTTTAATTCTATATCTTTTAAATCTATATATCACCTCACTTTTAATTCTATATCTTAAATCTATACATCACCTCACTTTTAATTCTATATCTTAAATCTATATATCACCTCACTTTTAATTCTATATCTTTTAAATCTATATATCACCTCACTTTTAATTCTATATCTTTTAAATCTATATATCACCTCACTTTTAATTCTATATCTTTTAAATCTATATATCACTTCACTTTTAATTCTATATCTTTTAAATCTATATATCACCTCACTTTTAATTCCCCACTTGTATTATATATGAAAACAACAATACACTTATACTTCATTGGACAACGGAGAATATTTTTGTTGTCAAGGCTTCACATGTGATAATAAATCTCGTTATTCGTTTACTAACTAGGTGACATCCAATGCATTATAATCACCGCTTATTTATCACTTCCCATTACAAAAACACGGGAATATTAAGAAATCAAGCGCATTATAATCATCATCTATTTATCGGGACTCGTTAGCCTTGGTCGGCAACCCATCTAGGGGAGATAACCTTATACAAATCCGGGTGGGTGGGACTCGTCAGCCTTGGTCGGCAACCTGTCTAGGGGAGTAAACCTTATACAAATCCGTACTGCTACCTTAGGGTGAAGCAGGTTAGGGTATGGATAAGCTGCACACCACTGTAGAAAAATAGTGCTAAAAATACATAAAAGGCCTCGGACCCTAAATTGAGTTGTCAATCTTGTAAGTCCTTCAGTAAACTGGCATGGGTTGTCCCTCTTACTGGGGATATGTCCGCTTGGGGACATTTTGTGTATGGCCACCGCCATTAATGGGAGTAAGGCGTCCGGCAATAGATAGATAGATAGAAATACAAACAAAAGACAAAATAAACAAGGAGTAATACTATGGAATCAATCGCATTATAATCATTGCATATTTATCACTTTCCAATACAAACCCATGGACATACTAAACAATACATTAATCATCGCATATTCATCACTTTCCAATACAAACCCATGGACATACTAAACAATACATCGCATTATAATCATCGCATATTCATCACTTTCCAATACAAACCCATGGACATACTAAACAATACATCGCATTATAATCATCACATATTTATCACTTTCCAGTACAAACCCATGGACATACTAAACAATACATCGAATTATAATCATCACATATTTATCACTTTCCAATACAAACCCATGGACATACTAAACAATACATCGCATTATAATCATCGCATATTCATCACTTTCCAATACAAACCCATGGACATACTAAACAATACATCGCATTATAATCATCGCATATTCATCACTTTCCAGTACAAACCCATGGACATACTAAACAATACATCGCATTATAATCATCACATATTTATCACTTTCCAATACAAACCCATGGACATACTAAACAATACATCGCATTATAATCATCGCATATTCATCACTTTCCAATACAAACCCATGGACATACTAAACAATACATCGCATTATAATCATCGCTTATAAACTGTCTTGATGGTGTAAGGGTTAGAGCGTGTAAGTTCTGTATGAGATATCCTAAGTTCGAATCCTGGGAGAATGTCATGCTTTCATTAATTTCATTTGCGAGATGTTGGTGTTAAGAACGATGTTAAAAAATAATATTATAAGTTTCGGAAATACTAAGAAATCGAACGCATTATAATCATCATATAATTATGTATCACTTTCCACTACAAAAACACGGAAATACTGAGAAAATGTATATACCGTTTCAATTGCATTTGTGCAGCATAAATGTGTGGATGATATCGAATTATTCTTGCATTATTATCGGTAAAATTAATCAGTTTTGATAATTCATTATATTAATAGCACATATATCACCTTCAAATACAAAGAAAAAGAAAGAAAAACAAATCAAACACAAAATTAAGAAAATACTAAGACAAATTTGTATTATTTCATATATATTCGTGCAGCATAAACGCGTGGATGAAATAGTATTAATTTTGCATTATTATCGCCAAAAGTTCATACATTTTGGAAAGAGGTGTCACAGCAGTTTCAAATATTTAAAACCCGTTGGTCCGTTACAATGCGTCAGTTACCGGCCGTTATTTTCAAGTGTCTTTTTACGGGTTGACATTCTTTAGTTTTGAATATTGTCATAGTGGTTCGAAGGGGGGGGGGGGGGGAACTCGGTTTACGTAGATTTACACCGATACACTGACCGCACAGGCCTTACGATCCAAGCTAAGTGGTCATAACTTAATTCCAGTACAGATGGTAGAGCCCAAAATTAAGAAAGTGGAAGAAAAGGATAGCAGAGATGAAAACAAAGACTAAAGATTACAAGAAGAGAGAGAGAGAGAGAGATGTGACGGATTGGAGCGTTTGGGGAGAGGTGAAAGTTAGTTGAGAAATTATTATTGTTCGTTGTGTTGTCGCTTCACCGAACATACACACGCACACACACAGACATACGTACACATACACACACAGACATACGTACACATACACACACAGACATACGTACACATACACATACAGGCACTCATACACACACACAAACACATACACAACCGTACAATACACACACACACACGACAGACATATTTACACATACACACACAAACGTACATACACACACACACACACACACAGCCGTACACACACACGACAGACATATTTACACATACACACACAAACGTACATATACACACACACACACACACAGCCGTACACACACACACACACACACACACACACCACTATATACATAAATACAGTATGTAGCAGACCACATGTGTTACTTGGATGCACGTGACATAAAGAATGATCGATGCTATCAATAAAATACAGTAATTAAACAGTAGATGTTGAAGGTCAAAAGTAGGAACCTATTAACTATACACTGAATATTGTATATATATAAATAAACAGACAATTATATCCCCGTATGTGCTAGTAATGTCTATAAAATGTAAACAAAATTATACAATTATATAAGAGACAAATTATCCGAAATAAAATAGTACTAATATAATAATAATAAGTATAATATTAAAAATAATATATATATAGAAACAATATCAATGTCTAAGAAAAAAATAACATCATTAATAGTAATCATGCCACCGCCCCCCCCCCCCCCAAATAAATAAATAAATATATATATATATATATATATATATATATATATATATATTATACAGTATACATATACTTCCTACATAGTATTTAGTAGAGCCTATATCTCCGCCACGCGTCATGTGAGCGGTCTAACATTTATATTATCATGGTAGAAAGTCAAATCGGCCATGGAATATTTTTTTTTTGGGGGGACACCCCCTTCACCCTAATGTTTAGCCCCGTTAGTTTATAAATTATAAGACATTCGTCCCGTTAGTTTGGTAAAGCTAATGCTGGGGTCACACATTCACGTATATCGCTCCCGTATGCTCCCGTCAGGCGTGATCGCCAATTTTGTGTTATGACGGGCGTAGTCCGGCCGTGTACGCCCGTATAGACTACGACTATTGCACTTCCCGACATACGTACCGTAACGGGGCCAGTGTTACGTCAGACGTAATGTAGTCGTATGGAGCTACGTACGTGCTTGCGACTTGCGTAAGCATGTCCCCGTTAGTCCGCCTGGGCTGCCCGATTTGCGGGAACACAGGCCACGCCCATGGCCACGCCCCCACAAGACCTACGTAGCTGAGACCGTACGTCTTGTGAGTTTGTAGGCATTACGTGGACCGTGTCCGGACAATCGTAGGCACACCCCGTCTGTCCAAACACAGACAAAGACAGTCTTTGTCAACCACGTAGGTCTGGGTTGGAATCTGGGAACTACAAAAGGGCAGGAATGGCCACACCATTCCCATTCCCAGCCCTTCATCGGCACCATGAACAACATCGCGGAATTCATCCTGGAGGAGTTCAATTTTGTGAACTCCCTTTATAGAGGAAAGACCATTCATCCTTGTAACCTTTAACCCGCTGAGTGCCAGCCAATTTTGAGTGTGCTTCTGCCAGTGCCAGATTTTTTTTTTTTTTTTTGGCTAAATCTATCAAGTTGGGAGAGAAAGGAAGGATAATGGTAAAACAAACACTCCCCTTGTCCATTTTCGCCAGAAATCAGGTCCCTGATGGTCCCGAAAGTAGCTGAAAAGACACTATAGACTACAGAGACTTTTATGGTATCGGAATGTATTGGTGGGAGGGTGTTTTTCGGGTTGGTTGGGGGAAGGTAGAAGGGTAATTGACATGTGTTACACATATGAAGCCGATTGGTGAGGTATTTTCGCCACCACGGATTTTCCTTTTTTTCCTTATCTTCGTACGGATACGCTGGAAGTGGGTGGTGGGAGGCGGTTGGGGGTGTGGTGGGGGGAAGGCAGAAGGGTAAGGGACTTGTCACACAAATATGGAACCGATTGGTGAGGTAGTTTCGCCGCCACAGATTTAACTTTTTGTCCTTATCTTCGTACGGATACGCTGGAAGTGGGTGGTTGGGGGTGTGGTGGGGGGAAGGCAGAAGGGTAAGGGACTTGTCACACAAATATGGACCCGATTGGTGCAGTCGTTTCGCCGCCACAGATTTTCCTTTTTTTCCTTATCTTCGTACCTGGAAGTGGGTGGTTGGAGGTGGTTGGGGGTGTGGTGGGGGGAAGGCAGAAGGGTAAGAGACTTGTCACACAAATATAGACCCGATTGGTGCAGTCGTTTCGCCGCCACAGATTTTCCTTTTTTTTCCTTCTGACGGGACCGACAGTCAGCGAGTGGGTGGGAGGAGGGATTTGGGATTTTTGTGGTGAGTAGCCTAAAGGGTAAGGTACATGTGGTAAAAATATGAAAGCCATAGGTGCAGTAGTTTCGCTGCTACGATTTGTTTTCGGCAGGGTGCAGAGGGTGGCAGGGTTGGCTTGTTGGTTGCTGCTCCGGTGTGGTGAGAGGTGTGACTGGAGTGTCCCCCGCTGGTCCCCCGCTGGTCCCGTTGTCCCCCGTGACCCCACCGTACAACGGTGCCGCGTCTTCCCGCCAACCCGCAGTGCGGCGGTTCTGCCAGATGCGCCCGGACTTTCTTTCACTTTCCCGTTTTACGTGAACATTGTACGATTGGCGGGAGAAACTTACGTTTTACCGGGCTAGCTGCTACGTTTTACGGGGCTGCTCCCGTAAGACGTAGCAGCTAGCCAGGTAAAACGTATGCTTTCCCGACTTTTGACATACGTGAGCGCGAGCCACGTATCTGATTCGAAATCCAAAACATACCGGGCGGCCTTGGCCGCACCCACCACCTCCCAGACCAGCGTGGCTACTCCCGCCATGCGTACCAACCCCCACGACTAGACACAATTTAATTTACGTTTTGCGTACTAAGCCCTTACGTTTTACGTATTCGGTTGCCAACTACCAATAAACCTTCGTACGGGAGCATACGGGAGCATATACGTGAATGTGTGACCCCAGCATAAGACATTTCGTTCCCTTTCTTTGTCAATTTAAAGACCTTTTGGGCCACTTGGGTGTCCCATTCATTCCTGGCGAACAAGAGCAAGCCTGCAAATTAGGAGGATCATTATGTAAACAAATATCTCGAATAGGGGTCTTGGGGGGTATTACTTCAAGCTTAACCCCTTCTGTACTGGTAACGCTATTTTAACTTTATTATGACTAATATTAGACGATATTATTCCCTTTTAAAAAGGCCTCCAGCAATTAACAGGCTTCTCACTTAACCATCTTTACTACCACAGACCCTTCTTAATTTGCAAAAAATCGTCTAAAAATAGCTAGAATACAATACAAAAGACGTCGCCGGTATAGAAGGGGTTAATGGATATCAAGGACAAAAATCCTAAACGGCCACAACCAAAATAGCTACAATCCTAAACGGCCATAACCTAAACGACCACATAATCCTGAACGACCATGCTAAAAAATGGCCACAACTCAAAATAAACATAATCCTGAACGACCATACTCCAAAATGGCCACAATCCTTAACAGCCACAATCCAAAATACACATAATCCTGAATGACCATACTCCAAAATGGCCACAATCCTTAATAGCCACAATCCAAAATACACATAATCCTGAACGACCATACTAAACAATGGCCACAATCCTGAACGGCACAACCCAAAATACACATAATCCTGAACGGCCACAATCCTGAACCATCAAAACCCATACAGCCACAGTGGCCAAACGGTCTGAGTCAAGGTACTTTAGTCGCCTGGCCCAGGTAGTGTGGGTTCGAATCCAGCTACGTGCGAGTGAGGTTTGTAAAAAGCTATCCTGACTGCGGAGATTAGGTGTGGAAGCGCGACCTTTGGGTTACACATCTTCTGAGGGTATGTAAGTATTTTGTAGAAGCCAAAGTCAACCTGTTGACTATCATAAGCTCGCACCGTTGCTCTATTTCTGCTTGTTATGTCGGGTTGTAATATTTACAACTCGTGATATAGTCTCCTCAAAAATTCAATTATGGACTTATAGACCTTAATATAGCCTGACAGGGTCACACCGAACACGTTCTTAATAGCACAGAATAGGTATTCAATTAGAATAATACAGAACTCAATAACAACACACATAGAATGTATGAATGGTATATTAATTAAGATAACGTCGTCTAGCTTGAGGAGTCATAGATCGTCTCAACATAATAATTTCAATCTCCAACTCGCGAATATAGATTCGTAGTCGGGGATGGTTTCTTGCCTGAATCAATAACAATAATAATATGCAAATAACAGGGTGCATATATATTGAGATTCTTAACAAGATCAAATCATGAACAAATGTGGTGATAGGTATCAGTAAATAGCAACAAAAGTAGAACATGAACATCAGAAATAACACCCTTAATAATAACAATCGATGCGAGTCGAGTGTCTTACGTGAATATGAAACAAAATAAAGAAAACAAAATACAGTTTCAGTATAGGAGACACGGGGTGAATTGAGAGCGAAAGTAAACACCCAGGTGGGCTGGGTGAGTCACAGGGTAGAGGGGCGCACTACCAGGTAGCTGCGTATTCTCAAGTGACTTCTACTTAGCTGGGGAAGTCAGGTCATGAACTGGACTGCGGTGGTGGAAATTAAATTCAAAGTTAGTGCAACTAGGTATGTAGTTTTAATAATATTTCTCTAAGATTGGTGGCAGAATATT
This sequence comes from Paralithodes platypus, assembly GCA_032716605.1. Taxonomy (NCBI): domain Eukaryota; kingdom Metazoa; phylum Arthropoda; class Malacostraca; order Decapoda; family Lithodidae; genus Paralithodes; species Paralithodes platypus. The sequence goes on along the minus strand of CM064570.1, from coordinate 17,007,338 downwards.
AATTAATTAATTGCACAAAAGATTAAGTTCGTAGCCTAAATTGTGTAATTTATAATGAAAATCTTATATTCACATCAACGATCGTATGTAAGAATAACGAAACGAGCTGAGGAATTCAGATGTAAAGTTTGTGTACAATTATGAATGAACTATAGAATAAATCTATTTAGTTACACTGGAGAACAAATTATAATTAACTAAACGAAGTTAGTCAACGAATGCTCTGGAAACACTTGTAATTATTAGCGTGCAAGGAGAATTAACAGAATAGTAATTAACAAAAGAACTTGGGCGCATACGACGAAGTTATGCTAAAGGATGTTATATAATTATATAACATATGCGTAAGACGTTCTGTAGAAAATTAATCAAATAACAGGGCTAGGACTTATACACAGTTTTAACATAGATGTAAGGTTCAGAAGGATTAACACAGTACGCAATCAAGGATCTTAAGCACAGATCTCAGAGTTAATTAGCACAACACAGTTCACATATTTTACCTTACCTTGACAACAATAACACAACGAAAAATACACAGGAACACTTAGGGAATGTTTGGAGGGCAGGGGAAGAGAGTACAGGTCTGGCCAACGTAGGTCGTGGGTCCGAGGAGCAACACTTCGGGGGTGTAGGGCGTAACTCGAGCAGCACTTCAGGGTCCAGACTTCAGGTGCACTTCAGGTAAGTACACTCTCCGGGCAGGGTAGGGGCAGGCTGGTACAAGCTACAACTGTGGATTAGCTACTCTGTTCCTAGGTAGGTCTAGAATAGTATCGTAGTGTGGTTTGCATACCTCTCTACAATTTCCTTGAGGTAATGTGCGGCTTTTTCCTTGACTCTCGTTTACAGGTTTTCAAAATCAGAGGGATATGGGGAAATGGTTGTGATGAAGTTGTGAGGTAATTGCTTGTCATAGGTATACATAGTGGTTATTTACATTGTTATATCTATATTAGGTAGTTTATTAACCCCTAAATGTCGGCGCGCAACATAAGTCGAGTATAATAAATCTGGACTATCTGGCGGCGCGCGACATAGGTTGTGTGGCAATTTCAGCACTAAATGTTGCTGAGAGAGAGAGACAAGTGGTGGCAGGAGAGTAGCGAGCGTATGACTGCTCCAGACCACCGCGGCGAACCTACTGACACGAATCCCACCTCCTCCCTCCCTCTCTCACTCGCTACATACTGAATTGTATGGGGAAAGTACCGAATTACATGCTTTTTGCACTCGTGTTGCGCGGTTGTTGCAAGAAAACTAGCCGTCATAAAAGGATCGTTATGGTGTCATTGGAAAGCTCTGTTTATGCCCTTTCAGGGATAGATACTTGTTTTACGCTCTGGGTCTTATTTAGGCATGAAAATGATCACGTAAACAGCCCTATTTTGGCTAAAAACACCCCGCTGGTGGCTACATATTTTATACCGCCTAGGCCGCTCTTTAGGTGTTAATGGCTTAAGTACTAGTTATTTAGCCTAATAATGGAGATATGGGACGTGTACGGAATCGTCCACGAGCTGCATTCCTAGACAAACATTGCTATAGCTCGCCTAAGAGTTGTTCTTGGTAGAGGTTTATTATATCTCCCGGTTTGTCACAATGTGTCCTCTTGTCTATATCCATTTATATCGGTAGACTCCAGGCCGTTGATGTTTTATTTGCATAGACATTTCTTCAGTGTATTTCATATCCGGGAGCTGAGGAAATGCTGTGCTGTGGTTGGTTATGAGGGTTGGGGGGGAGGGCTGGAGAGCAGGGCGTTGATTGGTGGTTAGAATTTCCCACACTCGTGGTGGGGGGGGGGGGGGGTTGTTGTCTTAGAGCACGGAGAAACAGGGGTCGCTTTTGTATTTGTGCGGTTGGTGGCTCTTGTATTTCTCTTATCCTCTCCTGTCGCTCTCTTGTCTTCTTAGGGTCTTGGAGTTGCAGACTGGCTATTTTGCAACTGTTTCTTGGATGGCTTGTCTTCAGACCCGTCATTTCACTGCTAAGTTTCAAAGTTTACGGCTCATACTTCCTTATAGCAAGAAACTCGCATGTGGTTAAGTATACTGTATACAGTAATTATTAAGATAACATATAATCTCTAGATGCTAAAGACCGGGTGCAGAACTACAGAACCTCATCATCCCCCACACATACACACCCCAAAACACACACTCATACATAAACACACACATACAGAGAGAGAGAGAGAGAGATTGCTAACGACGATTGCTTCCAAAACTTTCCTACTCGTTAATCCTCTCCAATTATCCATTTGTACTACTCTCCTGATCCTTCGCTGTCTACTTCCTGCCTAAAACTATCTCCCCTTCTACTACTGCTGCTGTTGCTACTGCTACTTCTACTACTACTACTACTACTGCTACTACTACAACTACTACTACTACAGTACTACTACTGCTGCTACTACTACTATTACTACAACTACTGCTATTAATACTACTACTATTATTACTACTACTGCTACTACTACAACTACTACTACTACAGTACTACTACTGCTGCTACTACTACTATTACTACAACTACTGCTATTAATACTACTACTATTATTACTACTACTGCTGCTGCTACTACTACTACTAATAGTGCATGAAAATATGATTCGAAGTCGAAAGAATTCTAAAGAATGTTTGAAGATATGTAAAGGGAATGTAAATGAAGAAATATCTAAATCAATTGTAGATATATTTCATAGTAATGATAAAAGATAATTTGGAAAGAAGTTCGTAAAGGAAACGTATGAATAAGTTTGCTAACACGATTGATGGAGAAACAGGTCCCAAAGCCATCACAAATATATTTACAGAAATGTTTTTAAAGGATCGGGACGAAACGGAAGTTGACTTATATACCAAAACTACCTTTATGGATAAATTCAAGAGAGAATGGTCAAAGAGAAATCAAATGTATGATACCATATCAAGCGTGTCACTTATGAGAGCTATAAAACCAATTATATGGTGGTCTAGGTCATGATGGCATTCATTCTAAAGTTATGAAAATGGCCTCAGCATGGTTCACACATAGACGAGTCGGTGTCCGAGTCCAACACGAGTGACACGCGTCGATTATCGGCATTGCTGGAGGCCGATTACTACACGAGTAGTAACCGATCCAGAGTCAATACGAGTCAACACGTGTTCATTCAAGAGTCCGCACGAGTAACGGAGAGTCATCACGAGTGTAACACGAACCCAACACGAGTGGCATAAATTTGAAAAATAACGGTCAAATTCCAGGGTACGAAAACAAAGAGTCGGTACGAGTCAACACAGTCAACAAGAGTGTAACAAGAGTGAACATCAAGATGGTTTTGGAAGGGGAACCTCTACATCAGATGCTCGTTTTATATTAAGGTGGCCCACCTCGCTTTGCTTTCTCTTTCTCTCCATCTCTCTTTGGCTTGTATTCATTCGGCCCCATTCAGCCTACTATTTTAGGATGCTTACCCCCATCCAGGTGTCAATATTTTCCTGGCGAGCGGTAGCGAGCCATCATATACAGTATATAATTTTGTTTCGACAGCAAGCTAAATTTGTAAATTTTTTGATAGAAAAATCTCTCCGGCAAAGCCGGATTTATCAATATAATGCTGGCTCGCTATCGCTCGCCAGGAAAAAATCGACACCTGGATGGGGATAAACGTCTTAAAACAGTTGGCTGAATGGGACCGAATGGATACAAGCGAGGGAAAGAGAGAAAAGGAGAGAAAGATTTAAAAAAAAGCCGGTGACCCCGCTTAAAGGAGATAATGTTTAATATAGTGATACTCCTGATAAAGGAGATAATGTTTAATATAGTGATACTCCTGATAAAGGAGATAATGTTTAATATAGTGATACTCCTGATAAAGGAGATAATGTTTAATATAGTGATACTCCTGATAAAGGAGATAATGTTTAATATAGTGATACTCCTGATAAAGGAGATAATGTTTAATATAGTGATACTCCTGATAAAGGAGATAATGTTTAATATAGTGATACTCCTGATAAAGGAGATAATGTTTAATATAGTGATACTCCTGATAAAGGAGATAATGTTTAATATAGTGATACTCGTGATAAAGTTCTTATTGCCTTTGTAGATCTTTCGAAAGCCTTTGATAGAGTTGATCATTTTATTTTAGGTAATAAACTGTTATATGAAAGCGTTCCTATAGACATAATATTTGTAGTGATGCACTATCTTGGGAACCAGGTTGGTAATGTGATATGGGGTGAGCATTATGGTCCTATCCGTCCTGTAGAGAATGGGGTACGTCAAAGGGGGAATCCTCTCTCCATTTTTATTGAAAGTATACATTAATAGCATAATACAGTCAATCTCCAGCATAAATGAGGGGTGCCTCCTGGGAATCACTAAAATAAATATTATTGCCTATGCAGACGATATATGTGATGTAACGGGGTTGAGTAGGACATGTAAGATTGCCAGCCTGCAGGAGAACAGAAAGGACAGGAGAAGCCAACAAGAGCAATGGGAATATCAACAAGCTTCCCATGCTTTAAAAGAAAACGGAGCAGAAGAGTTCCCCATTCCCTCAGGTCATTCCTGTTCTCTAATGACCAGGAAGCTAGGTCAGTCTCCCATAAAAAAGAGTGGGAAGCAGGACCAATCACCGACGAGCTTTCAAACCATCTCGACCTATCACCAGCCTCCCTTCGACCAACAACCTGACTTGCAATATGACGAGCAAATGTTTATGCTAGTTAGGCATCAGGGACCGGAATGCTATAGGAACAAATGGAGATGTTAGGATCTCTCTTGCAGTACCTTTCCGGAGAATTGAACATAACCCGGAGAACCTAGAAACTTCCGGAGATATAAACTTCACAAAGAATAACCCCTGATTATCATAGAATCACGGAAGTCACCATTATATCTTACCTAGGCCCCGTAACAACAACGAGGGTATTAAATAAAATACTTCAATTGATCATGTATAAACCTATAACCACCATGTATTTTTTAGACTAAGTATTACCTTCGCAAATTGCATCACAACCATTCACTATGTCCTTCTAAAGCTGAATTACTATAAATTAAACCTAAGAAATAACCCGAACATAGTCTGAAATTAAAGAAAGTAAGCACCTCTACCTAAGTAATATTCCTCAGGCTGAAAAGTCCGGGATATCTAACTAAAGTAGAAACCGCCTCCCCCTCCCCCTCCCCCTCGAGACTACAGCCAGACCTGCTGCCTCACTCTGACGCCAGGACCTCTGACCCCTGCCTGTGAGAGGCAGTTCCCTTTGATGTCCAGTCAGCCAAATCTACGAACCGAGTAACAAGTTCAAATTACAAATTAAACATTAAAAAAAATTACCACTTGACCAAATTATACAAAAAATACCGCATCAGCAAGTAGAAAAGGAGGAATTTCAATCTATTCATAGGCATGGACGAGGTTAGGTCCCCCTTCTCACTTTTCCCAGGTGTACAGTGTCACCTAACCTCGTTCCTGGAAGACTAGGGCAATTTTTTTATAAATCATACAAATGATAACTCAATTAACTCACCGCAATCTCTAGAGATAAATTTTTTAGGTCTACCGGTAATTTAATATATTAACTTCATTTTTCTAACTCCGTTACACACAGAACAGATATTTAGAATTTTCCTATATATATATATATATATATATATTTATTTATTGAGTGCAGACTTGCACTCAAAATGCTATCCTCTTAACATACCCGAAGTGTCTCTGAGTATCTTACGTTGTGATTATTGATGTGAAAGTAAGGTAAAATATGCTAGTATTCCAGTGCTAATTCTTACCTAGACCTGTGCCCAAGATCGATATATATTACGTTATGTGTTAATCCTTCAGAAGCCTAATTACTTATTGAACTAGATCTATGCCCAAGATCTATTATTAACATCTTACATAATTAGTATACGCATACAATACTCAGATTTTCCTTGTATATGATCATTCCATTATGTATATAACAAGTCGAAGTTGAAATGTATAACGTGTATCTATTCCATATTAAAATCTAGCATTTACCTAGAACCTACGCCCAATTTCCTAATTAATTATATTCAAATTATACCTATCGAGAAAAAATATAATTGTTTGCTATTCTAAGTAAAAATCTAACTTCCTCGAAAACCCAACTCACGCTCTGCGATCCTTCTAAATTAATTTGTTCCATTGTGAATAACATATTTGCTTCCTCTGTTATGAAATAGATAATTTCGATCCATCTCGTCTAGGAATTCTAGTTCTATATAGATCTATTATCGAAAATATTTTATAATCTCGAATACAACGCTAATTCGTTCTGTATTCCTTATAGGAATCTGTTAACCGGTTCAGAACTCCTTCATACCTTACCAGGTATTTACATAAGTGCAACTTCGTCGTGTACGTCATTTTATGCTATTAGTATATATATAACTATTAGTACACGCTATTTTATCAATGCGTTCCTTAACCTATGTGAGTCAAAGTATTATACGATTCATGATAGGTTGTATTCAATATCGAATCTTTATTCAGTATATCTAAATAATTAAATCTGAATTCCTCGACCGACCCGTGAGATTATTATTACATATGCAAATTAGATAATTGTATATTTATAATATAAATGTCCTCACAATAAACTAACTACATAATTAATTGTCAAAATAATTCATCTCCCTACCCATTTATAAGTTAAAGTATTCCTCCCACATTCAAGATAAATATCGCATTAACCGCAAAAGTTATTTTCCGGACCGCAGTCCAATAGATGACCTGCTGACCTACCTTGCCCTATATATTTACGCGCGGCATCCTTTATACTCCCTGGGCGCATCTCGCTCCGCGCTCCCGAGTGATCACTATAGAAATCTTTGTGCGGTTATCCATATTGTTTAGTGAGAAAGTCTAGAATTCAACTTAGCCTTTCTTGAGATTATCAGAATACCTCACAATAGACACTCAACTCACACAGATATTATTATCAAGGAGTTATTCTATGTATATGTATGTCTATATGTAATTGCATATTTCCCCAACAATACTATCCAATATTCTATGTTCATTTATATGTTATTAAGAGACATCTTGTACTCTAACCATATCCAGTGTTTCACTTGCTATTACTGATTAGTAGCGAAGCGAACCTTCATATCCACTTCTATGCTATTGAATAAATAAGAGTATATAATTATCTATGAGTGTTTATTGTGTTTATTACAACCTGATTGAGTACATAATTGTGAATAAGAACGTGTGTTCGATGTGTCCCTGTTGAGCATATATTGAGTCTAAAAGTCCACAGTTGGATTTGAGTAAAGACAATAACGAAGCTAAGTTGTATTACAACCCGGCATAACAATATGTTTAATTGCACGAACTCAGAGAGATATGGAAGCATTGTACAGTTCTGGCCTAAAGTCTCTCGACTCGTCTGGCAGCATTTGGCAGCTCATATTGGGGGGAATGGGGTTGGAGTTGGGGGGGCTCTCTCAATCCTACCTGAGTGATATGGCAGAGGGATTCTGATTGGCTGACAGGACAACATAGCTAATACACTTTAATTTATGGACGTAAATACGTAGGTGGCAGATATAGTGATTTAGGTAATATTTTTTGTTTGCCACACACTATTATAATTCTTATATGTAAAAGGTATTGATTTAAACCAACATCAATAAGGTGAACGAGTAAGATCACAGCGGTAATCTGTGCCTCAAGATTAACCATTTTAGATGACGATAGATGGATTTATCATATTTAGTACTCAACAAATGATTTGTATCAATTTAGGAAATAAATCTTGGGCCTGGTAAAACAGTTTTCTTAACCCCTTGAAGATTATGATGCGTTGTGCCAGTTTATTCTGGCTATCATCAGATGATATTATTCAGAGTTGGAATGGGATACGGACGTCAAAGGGTTGATTAGGCCAGTCTTTGCCCTTATAACCTACCTCCCACAGATCCTTCCTGAACTGGATAAAATCGTCTAATGGAAACTATAAATATATAAGTATCATAATGCGTCAATATCGTCACAGGGTTTATTTCTTGATGAATATAAACGTAACCGGTACTGGATAACACGTTGTAAGTTTTGAAACAACAGGAAATTCACTTCTTCATTCCGTACTATGCATTCATAAGTAAGCCTTATACTATAAGCTTCCTATTAATTAATTAATTCGCGTACAGGTCTACAATATATTTAAATAGTATTTTCCAGACCCATTCAAATATTACTATCTTGAGTATTATGAGACATTTTGACAGCTTATTTTGGCTATCATTAGATGATCTTATACAATGTGGGAAGGAGCTTGGCCCATCAAAATGGAAAAGCTAATTCTAATAAATATATTACATTTTATAGCAGACGGATACCAAATAAATATTATATATCCACATTGATCACATCTACACGTGTGGTGAGCTGGAAAAGAGGAGCGGGTGGGTGGGTGTGGAGGCTGGGTGGGAGGGAGGGAAGCGGTAGGGTTGTTTGGTGATTTGCAATGCTATATGGAGACTCAATTATGATAATAATATATAATCTGTATTTCATTACGACGAAGCTTTATACTTCATATGAAGTGAGCTATAAGGAAATTGTGATCAGCTTAGGAAGGATCTTATTAAAGTCAAATGGTATCAATCAATCTTTTTATTCAAACATATCGTTCTTTTATTTTAAGGTTCGCTGATCTAGAAGAAGGCACCTATTCTGACAGTGGGATTCCGAGTCCCAACCTCCAGGGGCTGATCCTCCATACCCCTATTGGGAAGAAGTGCTGGCTATTGTCTACTGACTGACAGATAATTCCTTAAGTTGACTAACATTGTCTAATATTAACCTGAGTGAAGTAAACATAATTGCGCTAAGATACAAAGAGAGGGCTAACAACATATTGATAGGATATTCCGAATGTATTTTAGTATGATTAACGTTGTTATGAAATATATAACAACATATGAAGTCAGGGTAACGTAACATCATTGTCCATAACTGAAAAGTGTCCATACATTACGTTACATTAACCCGTCCAGTACGGATGCCGTCTGTGGTATTGGGTTTTAGCTAAAATTAGACGATAATATTGTCGTGAATCCTAGCTGGTATATATACCGTAGTTTGAATTTCCCGGGTTCACGACAGCTGGTTCCTTTTTGTTTATACACATTACTTTATTTATCTTTGTGGATAAATATTACTGTGGTTGCACCAATTATATCTTAGTTTATTTTCCCTTATTATTTAATCACAGGAGACTATATAGAACCCTTAAATATATTTATATTGTTACGATAAAAGGGTATCTCAGTACACTTCACACAGAGACTTCGTCCCGTTCACAACAAACACCAGTTGTTGCCACATAACAACAGAACTTCACTGAACTACACCTACCGACATGTCCATCACCTAACCTACACTCTTATCATCACAGCTAAGTTTCTTTAATACTAAAAGTACTTCATAGATATTACTGGGACTACCACAGATAACCTACACATACATGTTTACAAGTAAGTCAAACGCCGACCCGGTATCATATTTATAGCCTAGGCCATTTCATCTTCCCAGGTCTAATTATTTACTTTATATCCGTTTCTCCTCTACCCCCTAGGAATAATATTCAGGATATAATTGGTGCCGTGTGACCAGGATACTGGTCCATCTGTTATATTGATAAGAATTGGGGGGTTATTAGGCCTGACTTGTCTGCCTTTGTGTAGAGCTGGGCGATCCAGTGGACAAATGTTGAGGGGCGCATATGTCCGGGATTTTCCACTGGACCGTCCAGTGCAGTGCCCTGCTTTTTTTTTTTTTAAGCAGTTCTATAGACCAGGGGCAAGGGTGGACACTGTCAGGCAGACCTCAGCCTGGGTTAGATGCGCCAGGGAGCCGGAAGGTGTTAGATAGGCTACTGAACAGAGCGCGTGCCTTCTTTGAGGAGAAGGACGGGGCCGAGGAGGAGCAGTCGACGCAATAGGCTAGATCTAAAGACTAGGACGATGGCTGCGGCTGTTCCTCCTTCAGAGGAGTCATGATCCTTCTTTCTCTTTCTTTTTCTTTCTTTTTCTTTGTAATTTGTTAAAATTTAATATAGCCTAGTAAAGTAAATATTGTAAAGTAGAGTAATATGACATAGAGTAATTTTCCTTTTCTTTGATCATTTGTAAACTCACAGGGGGCACGCGATCTGCATGCTTCAATTTGCTTGGTTGCTGTCATCATCAATGTAAGTAGGTTAGCCTATGCTTAGAATAGATTAGAATAGGTTAGCCTACAGTGACGATTAGTATTGTTGTTCCTTAAGCTTTAGTTACCGTAAACTTTTAATAATGGATGAGAAAATAAAGTCATTGCGGCGGTTCAGGGCCGCCAAGAAGGGAGGGATTACTAAGCTTACCTCTAATCTGTCTGAATTTATTGAACATGCTGCTACACTGCATGATGTAAGGGGTGTGAAAGTCACTTTAGAAAAGGCCCTAGCTGATATCGAGTCGTATAACGTAGAGTTGTATAGCTTATATTCAGATGATCAGTTAGAGGATGAGATGGTGAAAGATATGCAGTATGTTAATCAAGTAAACAGTCAGTTAGCTGAGTTAGATAGTGCTCTACAGACAACCACTACTGGTAGATCTCATGATAGTGCAGCAAGTAGGAAGCAGAAGGGTATTAAGCTACCCTCCCTGAAGTTGCCAGTTTTTGATGGGGATCCAACACAGTGGGTGGGTTTCTGGGAGCTATTTGATTGTAGTGTTCACTCCCAAACAGACTTAACTGACATTCAGAAATTTACGTATCTAAAGGGACAACTTAGTGGTGAGGCTCTACAAATTGTTGGTGGATTTAGTTTGGTCGCTGCAAGTTATGAACCAGCGGTCACTATACTGAAAAACAGTTATGGTCAAAAGGATCGCATCAAAGCAGCTCACATAGCGAAACTGTGTAATCTCCCGCATCCTAGCCAGGAGGTCAGTGCTCTGAAAGACTTTTCCGCGTCATTTGAGTGTGCGTTAGAGTCATTACGCTCTATGGATGTAACAGTAAGTGAAATGTGTGCAGTACTGTTGCATAATAAACTCCCTAGTGCACTCTCTGAAGTGATTAAGCGTGAATTAAAAGACAACTGGCTGGATGTGGATGAATATGTTCGTGTGTTTAAGACTGAAGTGTGCAATCTAGAAAGTAGACATAATCCACTAGAACAGTTTGGGGCGACCGCCACAGCAGCATATGCAGTGTATCAGAAACCCGATACCAAGCAGAAGTATGGATGTAAGTTGTGTTTAAAGACAGGGCATTTTTGGGCAAAGTGTGCAAAATACAAGAACAGTCCCGCCAAGGCCAATAGAGCAAGGCAGTTGAAATTGTGCGTCGGGTGCCTGTCGTCAGAACATGGCAGCCAGGGGTGTACTAACCCTAAAATTAGGCCGTGCCGATTCTGCCAACAGAAACATTTTAATTATTTGTGTCCGACGCCACGTCTTGAACAAACTGGACAACCAGTGGCCCCTGAACCAACAGTGACCATGGCTGTGGCTTCGGGCCGTAATGCAGTGTTGTTGCCTACCATTCAGATTCCCTTGACCGACAGAAACGGTCATACCAGTAGAGTAAGAGCTTTGTTGGACCAATGTTCGCAGCGTACCTTCATCTTGCGCTCTGCTTTATCGCAGCTTGATTACGTTAGGGTCAGTAAGGAACAGCTAAAGCTCCAGGGATTTACTGGCTCACTTGGTAGTACTGAGTATGAAATAGTAGAGTTAACCTATCATCACAGAAGAAGGGTGCGTAATTTGAGAGCCGTTGTGGTGGAGGAGTTACCAGTATACAAGCCAGGGAGGGGATTAGGGATGGAGGTAAATGCTATCAAGGCTCGGGGTTACAAATTAGCAGATCCAGGTATCACTGATGGAGATATGATAGGGTTACTGATTGGGGCGGACTTTTATTACCACTTTGTACATTTAGGCTATGTCAGGGAAGGAAGTATAGTTATGTTACCCACAATTTATGGTTACGCACTGAGTGGCACTTATCAGTCAGATATAGAAGAGACCCATGTAGAGTTAGTCACTGTTCTTAAGTTAGCAGTAGACCCTTTAGTGGAGATACAGGAAGATATTGGCAGGAATTCTCCAGAATTAAAGGATCTGACAGCTCTATGGGACTTGGACCATATTGGTATAAGTCCTAATGAGACTGGTAAGAGTGGGGAGAAAGTTTAAATAAATTTTCTGAAACGGTACAGTATTCCGAAGCACAGGGACAGTATATAGTGGAGCTGCCGCGGAGAGATAACATAGATAAATTACCTGATAACTTTAAGTTAGCCCTGGGCAGAATGAGAGGCTTGCAGCGTAAGTTTATAAAAGATCCCAACTACTGTCAACAGTATACAAAGGTTCTGGATAATCAGATAGAAAGGGGGTTTATTGAAAGGGTAGAAAACAGGAATCAAGCTGGTCATCCCATTCACTACTTAGCTCACCATGGTGTTACCAAGGATAGTGTTACTACGCCTGTACGGATAGTGTTTGACTGTTCGGCTAGGATGGACGAGAAGGCGTTCAGTCTGAATGACTGTCTCCATACAGGTCCATCGCTAGTGGCTGACCTCACCCAGGTGCTTCTGCGTTTTAGATGCCATCAATTTGCCTGGGTGAGTGATATTGAGAAAGCATTTCTCATGGTGCGGTTGAGTGAGAAGGATAGGGATGCTACTAGGTTTCTGTGGCCCGTTGATCCCTTGGATGTTGCAAGTCCTTACATGGTCTACCGGTTCCGTGCAGTTCTGTTCAGGGCCACCTGTTCCCAGTTCCTCCTTAATGCTACCATTAAAAAACACCTGTCTATGATACAGGAGAACAGTGAAGTAGTTAATAAGCTCAAAAGGGGGCTGTATATTGATAACTTGCAGGGGACTGGTGATGATGTAAGTGATTTGCAACAACAATGTTGGGATGCCCGTAGAATATTTTCCAGCGCTAACCTGTCTTTACGTGAGTGGGTCACAAATAATGAGAATTTGCGGGACTGTTGCACCTGAAGGGTATAGCTTCCGCCAAACAAGACGGGGTTAGGGTACTTGGCGTTGCGTGGCTAACTAATAAGGATATGTTACAGGTTAATTGCCGCGGAAGTAGCCCTGCATTGGTTACGAAACGCGAGGCTCTAAGTCTAACTGCGAGTGTGTTCGATCCTCTAGGAGTGTTGCTACCGGTAACCATCCGGGCGCGGAGGTTCGTACAGGACTTGTGGAGATTAGAGTGTGGGTGGGATGTCCCCATTCCAGATGACATGAGAGCTAACTGGCAGGGTATTTATAACGATATGATAGATAGTACAGGTATCATGTTTCCCCATCAGGTCACTAATTCTAAGAGAGTTACGCTGCACCTATTTAGTGACGCTAGCTCAGTAGCATATGGTGTAGCGGCCTATGCGGTTGGTGATGAGGTGAGTAGGTTAGTAATGGCCAAAGCTAAGGTGGCGCCTATTAAGTCCCTCACCATACCTAAGATGGAGTTGACTGCTGTTCTTCTCGCAGCTCGTCTCGCATGTTATATATGTGAGGCCTACGCGGACGAGCTGATTATAGAGAATGTATACCTCTGGTCGGACAGCCAGATAACCCTATGCTGGTTGTCTAGTAAAAAGATTTTGCCTATATATGTTCAAAATAGAGTTGATGAGCTAAAGTCATTAGTCCCCGGCGCTCATTTTCGTTATGTGTCCACAGAGGACAACCCCAGTGATCTAGTTACCAGAGGGATTTCTTATGTGTCCTTAGTTGCTTCTTCGCTTTGGTGGGGAGGGCCCATATGGCTACCTCACCAAATGCTATGGCCTGATCATGGCCCAATAGGGGGCTCAATAGGAGGGGACACCACTGTGGGTTGTAACACGAGTCAAGAAGGAATCCTGTCATTGCCGGTACCGGTTGCCCCTACTGCCATATTGAATTGGGACCGGTATGGCTCATATATGAAGTCATGGCATGTAATGGCATGGGTCCTTAGGTTTATTAGGACTCTTAAAGAGAAGACACAAGGGAACTATCAGGAAAAACTGGCATACTTGACGGTGCCGGAATTAAGAGCAGCAGAGTCAGCCATGATTAAGGTAGCTCAGAGAGAAGCTTACTCTGAGGAACACCACTATTTGTCAAAAGGACAGGGCACACCAAGCAATATAGTGAAGCAGTTAGGCCTCTATATGGAGGGAGGCATGATACGCTGTAGAGGTAGGCTACACTTTTCAGCTTTACATGATAGCGCCAAGTACCCTATCCTTATCCCTAATAAACATCGTATAGCCACTCTCCTTAGTAATTACTGCCACACAGTGTGTAACCATAGTGGTGTTAGTTATGTTGTAAATTACATAAGGCAAAGATGGTGGATCCCCAAGATTAGACAGGTAGTAAAGAAAGCCTTAAGGGGATGTATCATCTGCAAGAGATTGCAAGGTACTTCATACCGTGCTGTACAGGCCCCTCCGTTGCCGGAGTTTAGGGTTCAGGAGGTGAGTCCTTTCCAGGTAACGGGGGTTGACTACACAGGTGCCTTGCCAGTAAAAGAGAAGGGGGGTGCTGTAAGTAAACTATATGTAGTCTTATTCACCTGTGCAATTACTAGAGCGGTCCATGTAGAAACGGTGTCTAACCTCTCCTGCGAATCATTTTTGCATGCGTTCCGTAGGTTTAGTAGCAGGAGGGGTTACCCTGAGATTATGATGAGTGATAATGCCACCACATTTGTTAGCGGAGCCAGTACATTACGGGAGTTGATGGATGATGCAAGGTTAAAAGGTACTCTAGCGGAATTCAAGTGCGAGTGGCGGTTTATACCGGCCAGGGCGCCATGGTTTGGTGCCATATGGGAACGGGTCATTGACATCCTAAAGGCTGGCTTGAAGAAGGTACTGGGTCGAGAATTGGTTACCACAGAGGAACTGAATACGGTATTGCTGGAGCTCGAGGCCACAGTCAATGATCGCCCGCTTGGTTACAGCTACAGTGATCTTGAAGACCCTCTACCCATCCCTCCTTCACAACTGGTTCATGGGAGGCGGATCAGAAGCTTTCCAAGGCGGGAAGTCACTGATGAAGATCTCAAGGACACAACTTGGCGTAACAATGATTCCGTCAACGAAAGCTTCCAATATGTTACGAAGCTCTCACATGACCTGTGGAAAAGGTGGAGCAATGATTATCTAATATCACTCAGGGAGCAACATCGTCACTTAATGGTAAAAAAAGGGATAGCATCGCCGCAAGTTGGGGACGTCGTTCTAGTACATGATGACGGCCCCCGACTTTTTTGGCGTATAGGTCGGATAATGAAACTTCTTCGTGGTCCTGACCACGAATGTAGGGTAGTTCAGGTAAAATCAGGAGCTGGTTTGACCACCAGACCGGTGGTTAAGCTATACCCACTAGAGATAGATTTAGAGGTAGTGGATGGCGACAGCAAACCGAACTCTGATAATATCCTTCCTGCTACTGGAGCGGACCGAGGTGATACCCCTCAGAGGCCGTCACGTCGGGCTGCTTTGGGTTCCTCCCAGTTGTGGCGATCCATGATCGGGACGGGACAATTGTAAATACTTTGTATATAACTGGTGGCGGAGTATGTCGTGAATCCTAGCTGGTATATATACCGTAGTTTGAATTTCCCGGGTTCACGACAGCTGGTTCCTTTTTGTTTATACACATTACTTTATTTATCTTTGTGGATAAATATTACTGTGGTTGCACCAATTATATCTTTATTTTCCCCTATTATTTAATCACGGGAGACAATATAGAACCCTTAAATATATTTATATTGTTACGATAAAAGGGTATCTCAGTACACTTCACACAGAGACTTCGTCCCGTTCACAACAAACACCAGTTGTTGCCACATAACAACAGAACTTCACTGAACTACACCTACCGACATGTCCATCACCTAACCTACACTCTTATCATCACAGCTAAGTTCCTTTAATACTAGAAGTACTTCATAGATATTACTGGGACTACCACAGATAACCTACACATACATGTTTACAAGTAAGTCAAACGCCGACCCGGTATCATATTTATAGCCTAGGCCATTTCATCTTCCCAGGTCTAATTATTTAC
>CM064570.1:16906694-16991105 GCA_032716605.1 Paralithodes platypus | reverse complement strand
TATCCGTTTCTCCTCTACCCCCTAGGAATAATATTCAGGATATAATTGGTGCCGTGACCAGGATACTGGGCCATCTGTTATATATTGATAAGAATTGGGGGGTTATTAGGCCTGACTTGTCTGCCTTTGTGTAGAGCTGGGCGATCCAGTGGACAAATGTTGAGGGGCGCATATGTCCGGGATTTTCCGCTGGACCGTCCAGTGCAGTGCCCTGCTTTTTTTTTTGTTAAGCAGTTCTATAGACCAGGGGCAAGGGTGGACACTGTCAGGCAGACCTCAGCCTGGGTTAGATGCGCCAGGGAGCCGGAAGGTGTTAGATAGGCTACTGAACAGAGCGCGTGCCTTCTTTGAGGAGAAGGACGGGGCCGAGGAGGAGCAGTCGACGCAATAGGCTAGATCTAAAGACTAGGACGATGGCTGCGGCTGTTCCTCCTTCAGAGGAGTCATGATCCTTCTTTCTCTTTCTTTTTCTTTTTCTTTGTAATTTGTTAAAATTTCATATAGCCTAGTAAAGTAAATATTGTAAAGTAGAGTAATATGACATAGGGTAATTTTCCTTTTCTTTGATCATTTGTAAACTCACAGGGGGCACGCGATCTGCATGCTTCAATTTGCTTGGTTGCTGTCATCATCAATGTAAGTAGGTTAGCCTAGGCTTAGAATAGATTAGAATAGGTTAGCCTACAGTGACGATTAGTATTGTTGTTCCTTAAGCTTTAGTTACCGTAAACTTTTAAGAATGGATGAGAAAATAAAGTCATTGCGGCGGTTCAGGGCCGCCAAGAAGGGAGGGATTACTAAGCTTACCTCTAATCTGTCTGAATTTATTGAACATGCTGCTACACTGCATGATGTAAGGGGTGTGAAAGTCACTTTAGAAAAGGCCCTAGCTGATATCGAGTCGTATAACGTAGAGTTGTATAGCTTATATTCAGATGATCAGTTAGAGGATGAGATGGTGAAAGATATGCAGTATGTTAATCAAGTAAACAGTCAGTTAGCTGAGTTAGATAGTGCTCTACAGACAACCACTACTGGTAGATCTCATGATAGTGCAGCAAGTAGGAAGCAGAAGGGTATTAAGCTACCCTCCCTGAAGTTGCCAGTTTTTGATGGGGATCCAACACAGTGGGTGGGTTTCTGGGAGCTATTTGATTGTAGTGTTCACTCCCAAACAGACTTAACTGACATTCAGAAATTTACGTATCTAAAGGGACAACTTAGTGGTGAGGCTCTACAAATTGTTGGTGGATTTAGTTTGGTCGCTGCAAGTTATGAACCAGCGGTCACTATACTGAAAAACAGTTATGGTCAAAAGGATCGCATCAAAGCAGCTCACATAGCGAAACTGTGTAATCTCCCGCATCCTAGCCAGGAGGTCAGTGCTCTGAAAGACTTTTCCGCGTCATTTGAGTGTGCGTTAGAGTCATTACGCTCTATGGATGTATCAGTAAGTGAAATGTGTGCAGTACTGTTGCATAATAAACTCCCTAGTGCACTCTCTGAAGTGATTAAGCGTGAATTAAAAGACAACTGGCTGGATGTGGATGAATATGTTCGTGTGTTTAAGACTGAAGTGTGCAATCTAGAAAGTAGACATAATCCACTAGAACAGTTTGGGGCGACCGCCACAGCAGCATATGCAGTGTATCAGAAACCCGATACCAAGCAGAAGTATGGATGTAAGTTGTGTTTAAAGACAGGGCATTTTTGGGCAAAGTGTGCAAAATACAAGAACAGTCCCACCAAGGCCAATAGAGCAAGGCAGTTGAAATTGTGCGTCGGGTGCCTGTCGTCAGAACATGGCAGCCAGGGGTGTACTAACCCTAAAATTAGGCCGTGCCGATTCTGCCAACAGAAACATTTTAATTATTTGTGTCCGACGCCACATCTTGAACAAACTGGACAACCAGTGGCCCCTGAACCAACAGTGACCATGGCTGTGGCTTCGGGCCGTAATGCAGTGTTGTTGCCTACCATTCAGATTCCCTTGACCGACAGAAACGGTCATACCAGTAGAGTAAGAGCTTTGTTGGACCAATGTTCGCAGCGTACCTTCATCTTGCGCTCTGCTTTATCGCAGCTTGATTACTTTAGGGTCAGTAAGGAACAGCTAAAGCTCCAGGGATTTACTGGCTCACTTGGTAGTACTGAGTATGAAATAGTAGAGTTAACCTATCATCACAGAAGAAGGGTGCGTAATTTGAGAGCCGTAGTGGTGGAGGAGTTACCAGTATACAAGCCAGGGAGGGGATTAGGGATGGAAGTAAATGCTATCAAGGCTCGGGGTTACAAATTAGCAGATCCAGGTATCACTGATGGAGATATGATAGGGTTACTGATTGGGGCGGACTTTTATTACCACTTTGTACATTTAGGCTATGTCAGGGAAGGAAGTATAGTTATGTTACCCACAACTTATGGTTACGCACTGAGTGGCACTTATCAGTCAGATATAGAAGAGACCCATGTAGAGTTAGTCACTGTTCTTAAGTTAGCAGTAGACCCTTTAGTGGAGATACAGGAAGATATTGGCAGGAATTCTCCAGAATTAAAGGATCTGACAGCTCTATGGGACTTGGACCATATTGGTATAAGTCCTAATGAGACTGGTAAGACAGTTCGGCTTCACAAAATCTTCATCAACTACTGATGCTTGTTTTTTATTAAAGGAAACTATGAAGTCTTATACTAACAATTCCAATTCACCAGTGGCAACCTTCATTGATCTGAGTGAAGCTTTTGACCAGGTAGATCACTTTATTCTTGGCAAAAAGTTACTATACTCCATTCAGATGAGCTGTGCACCTGGCACCTAGTGGAGGTTTGTAACGATGCCCGTGATAGGCTCTCTAAGCATCATCCTCGCTGAGGGGCCTTGCGCGTGATTGGCCGTAAAACATTATCCTCACTCACGGGCCTAAGGTGTCTTATCTGTGATAAAATGCTTCATTATGCATAAAATAAATAGTCCACAACATTATTATGCAGTTAACATAATAGCTAGTGATTGTAGCATCATGTAGCTGCCAAATAACTTGCAATAATTCGTGTTTACATGGACAGCAGCTGGTCCGACTGTACTGTGGAATGTTCCATTCCTCTAATTTTATTTCAGTAAAAAACAAATGGAAGAAAATGAGTAAATACGAATGTCTATGTTATCTGTTTAATACATATGATTAATATTAGGAAATTCAGGTGTTGTGCTAGCTTCATGAAATTAATATAGAAGGTAGCAGAAGTATGGAACTGTCCTTGCAATGGACAGACGAAACGGGACGAACTATGGGCGGGAAAACACAGACGACTTATCTCTGTGATTGTTTATCTATGTATTTATTGATTTATATTATTAGTATTAGTATTAGTAATAGTATTAGTATTATTAGCCTATTATTTTATTATTCTGTATGCATTATTTTTCTTGTAAGAAGTCCCATAGCCCTCTTGTCAAAGTCAGCTGAGCGCGGTGAATAGGCTCACTAAACGGGAGAGTTGTGGGTGAGGAGGGAGGAATGGAGGGGGAGAGGGTTGACCAACGGATTCTCCCTGTCCCTTTAAATACGAGTAGCAGAGAGCACTGCTCAAGGGTCCTGAGGGTTGTCATTACAGAGAAAAGTCGTCTGTATTTCCCATAGTTCGTCCCGTTTTGTCTGTCCATTGCAAGGACAGTTCCATATTTCTGCTACCTTCTATATTAATTTCATGAGGCTAGCACAACACTTGAATTTCCTAATATTTTAATCATATGTATTAAACAGATAACATAGACATTCGTATTTACTCGTTTTCTTCCATTTGTTTTTTACTGAAATAAAATTAAAGGAATGGAACATTCCACAGTACAGTCGGACCAGCTGCTGTCCATGTAAACACGAATTATTGCAAGTTATTTGGCAGCTACATGATGCTGCAATCACTAGCTATTATGTTAACTGCATAATAATGTTATAGACTATTTGTTTTATGCATAATGAAGCATTTTATCACAGATAAGACACCTTAGGCCTGTGAGTGAGGATAATATTTTACGGCCAATCACGCACAAGGCCCCTCAGCGAGGATGATTCTTAAGGCTCTGTCACACTATGCCGATTTAAGTGCCGACGCTCCACGACTTAAGGAGTGGCGATACAAGGGGGAGACTACTGCCGAGTATCCTGGGTGATAGAGGGGCGGAACGCCCATGGCGGGCACTATGGACGGGCATGCCGCCCGGGTCACACATACACGTTCTAACGTCCCGTCCGTCCCCGACTAAGAAAATAACTTCTGTGTGTGTCAGTGTATGTCCCGTGGGTGTCCCGCCATAACACGTGTTCTGGCAGTTGCCCCGACCCACACGGACCATTTTATGCATGCATAAAAAGGACGCCGCCTAGGCGCTTTTTATTAACCCGTGGAGCCCCGGCTAGTTTTGTAATGTTTGTTCACCAGAACCCAGCCGGTTTTCAATTTTTTTTTTTATTCCAGAAATAATAGAGAATGGGTTAGGAATGAAGGAAAAACCACGAAAAACTGCTCAAAAAGCTTAAAGAATGGTCCTACAGAGCCCCCGAAAACGTATTTTACATGAGTAAAAAATTGAAGGCAATTACCCCAAAAAAACAGGTTATTGCGCGCTCACGCGCACGCACGTGGACTTTGAGAGTTTTCAACCATCGGCACGGTTGCGTGGGATACGTACACAGTTCCCATACAAATCTGAGCCCTCTTGAGTGGCTACACTTGAGGTTACGGTCGGCGCAATTAGGGTGACGCGCCAGACGCGTCTCTGGGGCTGTGCGTTACATACATCGTCGACGCGTCAGACGCGTCGCTGGGGCTGTACGGGTTAAGAGGTCGGGGCCGGACCGGACGTTAGAACGTGTATGTGTGACCCGAGCTTAACGGCAACTGGAAGGGGTCGAGAGGCAACCATGCAAGACCTAAGGAAGATAAATGACGCCGCTGGGGCGGCGTAATGCGCCGTAGCACGCAAACTGGTTGGCGACAATGCTCCTGACGAGCGGCGCCTATAGGTGGTAGGGCGGCGCCGATAGATACTACGGCGGCGATGGACAGCCACCCTGTCACACTGGACCCCTACTCCGTCACACTTGATCCCGATCGAGGCAAACCGGTCCGTCGGAGGCGTCGTTTGTGTGTGTGTGTGTGTGTGTGTGTGTGTGTGTGTGTGTGTGTGTGTGTGTGTGTGTGTGTGTGTGTGTGTGTGTGTGTGTGTGTGTGTGGGTGGGGGGGGGGGAGTTAAGCTTGAGATCTAGGGAGGAAACTAAAAACATAATAAAAAGATCCATAAATGAGCCAACAAATGCGCCCATCTCCCCTTAATTAAGTGTTATTTTTATTGAGTAATTGGTAAAACAAGGCCATCTATAGTTAACCCTTTCAGTACCGGTGACGTCTTTCTCGTTATAGTCTGGCAACTATTAAGTTGTATTATGCTTACAAAGGGACTGTAGCAATCACAAGACCTCCATTCCTCTCATTTATCTCTCTTAACTCCAACAGACCGTTCTTAAGCTGCATAAAATCGTCTAAGTATAGCAGAACTATGGCAAAACAGACGCCACCGCTATAGAAAGGGTTTATAGATAGTCACTCGTTGATGAGATCGGATTAAGGGGACAGTGGTGATTTTGGGGGTCTATTTATTTATATATTAATTTATGTTTTAGTTTCCTCGCTAGACCTCCATCAAGGTTAAAACAAAAACACCCCCCAAAAACCATCTATCAACGATGTATCGTGCGACATTGCCAGGTCGCGGACTCATGGTATGCCCTCCCCCTATGACGGCGCCTGGGCATTACCGGGTCGCTGCCTGAAGGCGACCTACCTTATAAGCGGCGTCTGATGCAGACAGGCTGGCGCCCTTGTAACGTATGACGCCCGACGACGCCACCCTACCGTCCCTGTGCCGTCAATTTACTAGCCGGCGACTCAACTCATGAGAGTTGTGCATGTCGAACTTTTCCTGAGGCCCCTGACGACCTCTCCCGACGGCTCTCTTGAGTAGGCGCCCACCCACGTCGTGCGGCGATGTAGGCAAAGACCTGCTCCCGACCCTTAAGTCGTGGAGCGTCGGCACTTAAATCGGCATAGTGTGACAGAGCCCTTAGAGAGCCTATCACGGGCGTTGTTACAAACCTCCACTAGGTGCCAGGTGCACAGCTCATCTGAACGGAGTATAGTATCACTCATCCCTGTTGATATCATTCTCCTTCTGATGCATTACCTAAGGAACCAGCAAGCATGTATTAGATGGCAGGGTGCTACCAGTGTTTTACTACATTGAAAAAGGAGTGAAATAAGGGGGTGTATTATATAATTTTCTATTTAATTTGTATATGAATTATATCATTCAATGTATTGCAGAAATGAAGATAGGATGCAATGTTGGTATAACAAGAGCAAATATTCTGGCTTACGCTGATGATTTAGTGCTCCTTGCTGGGTCAGTCACTGATATGAAGCTACTCTATCAACAAATTTGTATCGAAATAAAAATCATAAACTTACTATTAACAAGGATAAAACAAAATGCATGCGCTTCAGACATAATAACACTTTCATTAATGAAAATATTAACATAAGCAATGACACTTTTACATGTGGTTGATTCGTAGAAATATCTTGGGCATTTTATATTTTACAATTTTAAAGACCATAAGGATATTAAGTTTAGACTAAATAATGTTTATGCTTCTTTTAATAGTGTTCTTAGATATTTTAAATGTTTAAACCATTAATAAATTGTTATTGTTATTTAATTCTTATTGTTGCCCAGATTATGGTCTTTGTCTCTGGAACCATCATACAACTTTTAAATAACGAAATTTTAAAATCTTTGAAATTGGATATAGCAATTCCTTGAAGCGCATGTGTGATGTTCCATCTTATGCCAGAAACCACTTAACAACATAGAAAAGTAATCAATTACTATTTAAACATGTAGCATCCCTGAAGCAATGTTTCCAAAAAGATTAATGAAATTGCATAACCCTTACAAATATTTTACAAGAGGATCTTGATGTCATTAAGTCAAGAATAATTTGGGTACAGCGACATGAGGACAGGCGAGGTCCCTGTATGTTTTATGGATATTAGCAGGAATGGTGTTTGTCGTAATATTGATCTTAACTCAAAATAATTATGTTTTAATAGTCTTTTTAAATAGTGCTGCACTAAACATTGTTTTTATTATACTATATTCTGTGATTCCTTTTAAATAATAATTATTATTATATTTAACCGCAGTAGTTTCATTATTTTTGTCAGTTTTATCTCTACCAGTTTCCATTACTTTTTAAATTTATATTTGTTTTATAATCTTATTTACTGTTATTTTACATAATTTGTTATCACTTTGACTATTCAATTTTAACATTGTGTTTATTCTACTATAGACTGTGATTCCTTTTATATTACTTGTTTTTAGTATTTTAACATTGTGTTTATTCTACTATAGACTGTGATTCCTTTTATATTACTTGTTTTTAGTATTTTAACATTGTGTTTATTCTACTATAGACTGTGATTCCTTTTATATTACTTGTTTTTAGTATTTTAACATTGTGTTTATTCTACTATAGACTGTGATTCCTTTTATATTACTTGTTTTTAGTATTTTTAACCACAATAGCTACATTAGCTTTTGCAGTCCTTGTTTCTAAGTTTCCATTATATACTTTTTAAATTGATATTTGCCAGATTAATCTTTTCTATATATTAATTTTAATAAATTGTATCACTTTGTCTATTTAAATATTTTATGATAATACATCTTTATTGTGCATTTTATGACAGTCTTAATATTCAGAAAAGTAGGAATCTCATTGTGTATATTTTTATATCGTCACATATTGACAATTTTAATGTCAATTTCATCTACTATGAAATAACATTGATTGATTGATTGATTGATTGACAACTACTACTACTACTTCTACTATTCCTACTATTACTGCTGCTGCTATTATTACTACTACTACTACTACTACTACTATAATAAAATATATATTTGATTATAGGCTATACTGTAAATAAACAAGAGTTGTAGGAATTCATGTGTATACCTTTTCAGCTATTTTACTTTTCTAAATTATTTTAATGGATAGGCCTATGTAATATGTACATGAATGTAAAATTTGTATATATTATGAAATAAAGACAATTGAATTGAATTGAACTACTGCTACTACTCTCCCATCCTTTCCATTCCTTACTTACTTCCTTATACTGTTCTCTTCCATTCCATTATTCTATACTATCCCTACCATTCCTCCCTTCCCTTCCATTATTCTCTCCCATCCCTTCCTTCCACCTTTCCCTTCCCATCCCTTTTACAACTACTCTCCCCCACCCCTCCCACTACAACTCTCCCCCACCCTTACCTCTCTCACCAGCTACCCCTTCCCCACACCTCCCTTTCTCTCTCCACCCCTCCAAACCCCCACATTCCTCTCTCCTCCCTCCACACATCCCTTCCCACCCTCCTTTCCATTCACTGCCTCCCCTCCCTAACTCATCCCACCAGCTAAAACACTCCCCCCTCCTCCTCCTCCATTGACTATTATTCCCTTTCGTTCTTCCTTCTATCTGTTCCCACATTGTCCTCCCATCCTTTCTCTTCCACCTCTCTCTCTCTCTCTCTCTCTCTCCTCTCCTTCCAATCGCACCCCCCTCCCTCTCCCACCTACTCCCCATCCCTCCCTCGAACAACTCCCCCCTTCTTTCCATCCCTCCTCCCCCTCTCTCTCCCCCATCTAACCCTCTCTCCCTCACTTTCCTTCCTCACGTCTCTCCCCCCCTTCCCCCAAATTGCCATGTGTAGAGTACCTCAACCTCCCCATTACACTTTCTCACTGCATTACTTCTCTTCCTGCCTGTCTGTCTGTCTTCCTGCCTGTCTGTCTTCCTCTGTGTGTGTGTGGGTGTCTTGTTGTATGTCTGTCTGTCTGTATATCTGCCTTCCTCTGTGTGTGTGTGGGTGTGTGTCTGTCATCTGTCTGTCTGTCTCCCTCTGTGTGTGTGCGTGTGTCTGTCTATCTTCCTGTCTGTCTTTCCTTGTTCTGATATAAGCGTGGATTGCGTGGAGGACTGCCAATCAGAACATCATCCATTCCAATCTACGTCAAACGCTACATAATTAGTCTAAGATGCTGTAAACATTCCCTGTTCTCTTCAGTATAATATATCCTGGCTACACCAAGCGTCAAGATAATCTCTCTCTCCCCCCCCCCCTCCCCCCACCATCGACCTCTTTCACATTGGAATCGGAAACTTGATCGAATGTAGACTTTGTTCTATCTACCTATCAGGCACATACCCACCCACCCACTTTTTTTTTTGCTGGGAGTGGCCGACTGGAGACTGAGCAAAAAAAAAAAAAAAAAAAAAAAAAATACACACACACACAATACAAATTCACACATATCTAGGTCGCTCAGAAGACCCAGAGACCAGGGCACTCCCGCACTCCTCCGGCCCCCGACCTCCTGGAGAAGTTCAGGTCTCAGCAGGCAGACCTGCAGCGGAGCAGCGGGGGCTCCAACCCCTAACATCCTGTGGTTGGGAGACTTCAATTTACCTAATATCAAATGGAGGCAAATAGAACATCAAATACTGCCAAACACCTTAAATGCAGATGGTGATGCACACTCAAAAGCACTACCGGGTACTTAATTTATGTTCTATGTTCAACTTAAACCAACACATCACAGAACCAACTAGAGGTCAAAACATCCTAGACCTGATCTTTTCAAACAATGAGAACATTGTGCACAATACCAGCATATCAGACACTACTTATTCTGACCATAGGTTAATCGAGGTGCTAACCAAACAAGGAGATCGTATACAGGCCCATTCAGTAAGTACAACTTTAATAATAAACATATAAATTGGCCAAGCATAAACCAGAAGATAGAGGAAATAGACTGGGAAGTCCAAATGGCAGACAAAACAACCCCGGAATGCCTTAGCCTAGTAAATGAATTAGTCAAGAACGTATGCTCGAATCACATTCCAGAGAGAAAAATAAAGTGCAGAAGTAAGCAAGACAGAGAAAGGAGAAGGCTCTACAAACGAAGAAAACTACTGTCACATCGGCTCTCCCAAGCTGGATTACGGGAAAGGCAAATTAACATAATGAAAAGGGAGATTGAGGATATTGAACACAAGCTGAGAATATCGTATCAAATACAGCAGATAGAAGAAGAAAACAAGGCGGTTCAAGAAATAAGTGAAAATTCAAAGTACTTCTTCTCATTTGCAAAGAAAAAATCACAAACAGCATCAAACATAGGCCCACTCATCAAACTCGACGGATCATATACAACAGATGACAAAGAAATGAGTGAACTTCTACGAAAACAGTATTAAACTGTGTTCAGTCAACCCGATCCATCTAAAGCTATTGACAATCCAAACAGTTTCTTTATGGGCGAGAACAGAGCCCCCCTCCATATATCGGATATAGAATTTGGGCCAATAGATATAGAAAGGGCAATAAACAGCATGCCGCTCCACTCAGGACCAGATTCATGGAGCTCAGTCCTGCTCAAGAACTGCACAACATCGCTAGCAAGACCTCTAGCCATAATGTGGAGAAAGAGCCTAGATACAGGAGAAATCCCAGAAAGTCTGAAAACACAACAATTGCACCACTACACAAAGGAGGAAGTAAAGCTCTGCCAAAAAACTACTGCCCAGTAGCACTAACATCTCACATCATCAAAATCTTTGAAAGAGTACTACGAGGAAAAGTCTCGGAATACATGGAAGAAAACGGGCTCCACAACTCAGGACAACACGGGTTCAGAGCAGGAAGATCATGTCTCTCGCAGCTACTGGAACATTATGACAAAGTTCTAGATGACCTGGAAGATAAAAGAAATGTAGATGTCATATACACAGACTTTGCCAAAGCATTTGACAAGTGTGATCATGGAATTATAGCACATAAGCTGAAAGAAAAAGGTATCACCGGAAAGGTGGGGAGGTGGATCTATAATTTTCTCATTAACAGAAGACAATCAGTAGCAGTAAATCAAGCGGTATCGGAAGGTTCAGAGGTTAAAAGCTCTGTTCCCCAGGGTACAGTGTTGGCACCCTTACTCTTCCTAATACTAATAAGTGATATCGATGTAAATGTACAACACAGCAGCGTCTCATCATTTGCAGACGACACAAAACTAAGTCTAGGAATAACCACAATAGAAGACAAAGAAATCTTGCAAGCAGACATGAACGCTGTATTTCGGTGGACCAAAGATAACAACATGCAATTTAACGAAGAGAAATTTCAGCTGATAAGGTATGGAGGAAATGGAGAAATTAAAAGAACCACAACCTACTTAACAGAGTCACTCCTGCAAATCCCGCGAAAATCAGAGGTTAAAGATCTTGGGGTAATAATGTCAGAAAACATGTCTTTCAAAGAACATAATCAGGCCAAGTCAGTAGCGGCGAGGAAACTTGTAGGTTGGATACTGCGCACTTTTAAGACACGAGAAGAACGGCCAATGATAACACTTTTCAAATCGTTGGTGATCCCACGACTGAAGTATTGCAGTGTGCTGACATCTCCACACAAAGCCAGGGAAATATACGAAATAGAGAGTGTCCAAAGAAGTTTCACGTCCCACATCAGCTCAGTAAAACATCTTCATTACTGGGATAGGCTGAAGGCTCTTAACTTATATTCACTGGAGCGAAGAAGAGAGAGATACTTGA
This sequence comes from Paralithodes platypus, assembly GCA_032716605.1. Classification (NCBI taxonomy): domain Eukaryota; kingdom Metazoa; phylum Arthropoda; class Malacostraca; order Decapoda; family Lithodidae; genus Paralithodes; species Paralithodes platypus. The sequence continues at coordinate 16,979,363 of CM064570.1, read as the reverse complement.
TAATTTACACATGGAAAGTTATTGAGGGTCTAGTGCCAAACCTTCACACCACAATATCATGGAACTGGAGGGACAGAGGGGGTAGGTATTGTAACATCCCACCCCAAAAGTGTAGGGGAGCTCTGGGCACACTGAGGGACTCCTGGTTGACAAACAGGGGACCGAGCCTCTTCAACAAAATGCCAGAGAACGTGAGAAACCTGATGGACGTGCCAACGGAAGTATTAAAAAAAGCCTTGGACAACCATCTCAAGTCGGTGCTTGATCAACCATACTTCGCGGGGGGGGGGGGGGGGAGCTGTCCCCTCGAATAGCCTGCTGCATCAAACACTGGAAGCAAACATACTCGGGGGGAGCAACTCTCGCCGAGGCCGCTGAGGAGGCCGAAACAACTCAAGGTAAACTCAAGGTAAAGGTAATGGGTAGTATATGTCTCATGGTACTTTAATATTACCCTTTAGTTTTTACATTTTAAGACGTTCGCGAACATCCATCAGTTTGGCGATTATATTCGCCCATTGTTTTAAATTTCAAGACTTTTCGTGCCATTTACGTCTCTATTCTTTTCTTGGCGAGCCGAAAGCGAACATTCATGTACACTAACACACACCCACATTAAAATATTCACGCTCACATATTCTCACACAAACAAAGTAATTTAGTCAGTCTATCAATAAGTTGTATATTGAATCAGTCAATCAACCATTCCTTCAGTCAGTTAGTGAAGCAGTCAGTCAATGAGGTACACAGTCAGTAAGTTAATCACAATAAGTTAAACAAATACAGTACCGGTACTTAGGAGACTAACTGGAATTCGGAACAGATTAAGGGAAGATGGCTCCTTTTTCTAGACACCCTTCTCCCTCATGTTTAGCCCCATTAGTTTTCAGATATTAGGATGTTTGCTCCATTAGTTTGTCGATTTAAAGACCTTTCGCCCCATTTATTTGTCAATATTAAGACCTTTCGTGCTAATTAGGTGTCGATTTTTTTTCATGGAGAACGATAGTGAGCCTGAAATGTTGGAAAAACCGGTCTTTGGCCGGGAAATTTTTCTACCGAAAAATGTACAAATAAATCTAGGAGGGGTATCTAATGGATTTTTGTTTTAAATTTGATGGAGGTCTAGAGAGGAAACTAAAATATAAATAAGTAAATTAATATATATATATATATATATATATATATATATATATATATATATATACTGTATATATACAGTATATACAGTATACATATACTTATATATATATATTTTTTGTTTCCTACATTCCAACTACTCCCTCTCGGGTATAGGCTGAGAGCCTGTACATTCAACCGTACATTGAACGGCGAAGCCCGTGAGGTCTTGTTCCAGTCTAGGGAGTGAGACATGTGAAGTACTTTGGGATACAACCAGCTCCCGATATCTTGCCTTCACAAGATGAACGGTTGCCCACCCATGGCTCGAAGCAGCCACATCTCTGAAGCTGCTTCGCTTCAGTGCTTCACTGTCTCACCACCTAGACTCGGACCCTCACTCTCAGAACTCCACCTATTGAGCAATGAACTCACTATAGTCTATTTTTTTCCACCTGATGATAAACTGAATCTCTTAGCAACGAATTTTCCGATACTTAATGGAAATATATGAAAATAATGTATATCCAAGTCATATTAATGCCAGGTTTTCACAATTAATAAAAAAAATCGCCACAAAAACTTCGTAATAACTGAGTAATGAAGATGAGGACATGGCAATTTACCCTCAACTGAAAATAAACAGACATAGGCATTGCTCCCCTGTAGCATATTTTGAATATGGGAATATTCATACGATGCTATTTAATCAGAGAATAATGAGGGTATTTTATTGGTGTTTCGGTGGGCTTTGTGGTAATGCACTGATACTAGGTACAGCACAAATTCCATCCCAATAATATCTTCCCATTGATACATCGGGATTCGAACCCGGGACCATTGGATTACCAGTCCAGTGGCATGACCACTCCACCACACTACCCCTATATATATATATATATATATATTCTGACATACGGAGCCCTGTATGTGTTTCTTTAAGAGTTAGAGTTAAGAGTTGAAGGAGTGCCGAATTACCCAGGTGGTGAAGCAGACCAGCGAGCGAACCAGCGAGTGGGAACCAGCTCGCCTGCATACCAGCAAACAAGCCTTCACACCTGCGTGCGTCATATGGGACCCTGCAAACTACTTCGATGACCCGACGCTATGACGATGATCGATGCCATTGGACCACGCATCTGCTATGCAACTAGAGGAGCTGTGATTGGGGCGCGCACCATCCCCGCCTCCTGATTCGTTCCTACACCATCATTGCATAGTATATAAGACCCGAGTAGTGAGCATTCAAATCAGTCACATTTGGAGTTGGGAAGGTGAACAAACAGCTGGAGGAAGACCGGGGTGAAGTATTATAATGGGATTGTCACTGTCAGTCAGATTATATAAGTGTGTGTTAAGTGTGTTCGGTGTAAACACTTACAGTATGTTGGTTAGTGAGATATGTGATTGGGAATTAACGTTAACGCTACTATTATGTACTTAACTATTTTAGTTGACTGACTTGTGGACTAAAGCAACTCTTTAAGTAATTGGGTTATGATAAAAGTAATACTATTGTTTTATATTAATACTTACGAGTTCTTTAATTTTCTTTTAATTAAGCTTACATTGCTGGTAAGAACAAGAACGGTGATACTATTGTCTCATATTAGTAATATCGCCTTAGACTAACAGGGCTGTTTTAATGTTACTTCTAGTGATTTCCTAAGCTGAAGAAAATTCTTTTAGCTTCAAAATATTATTTATGCTTTTCATATTATTTGAGTGAGACCTGAATCGAATCTATGAAGCGACCCTGTAACTTAATTTACTCATAATCAAACCTCAATGTTACGTGGTTAAGAAAATAAATGTATCTAATTATTAAATATATATCTAACTTTTTATGTGACTTTGATATTAATCCTGATAATAATAATATAATACTATTAACGTAAGACAAGAACCAAGAATAATAACTACATTAAATATAAATAAAAGGACATGATATAAGAAAACTATCTATTCATTTCAAAAAGGGTAAGAGACAGAAATATTCATACCTTAATATTTATCTTTCAAGACTTGATATATAATTAATAGTCCTTCTTTAGATATAACTTATTCGGTTCATAACCATAGCCTACTAAGCTTCGGTTAAATAATAATTCTTTATAAATACTACATGACTTTAATTAGTTTCAGTATTTTTCCATAATTAAAGAGTATCAGTCAATAAAGGATACCAAGTCCTAAGATCCAAAAGGAAAGGAAGCAACAACAGGAAATAATTTTATTAAATTTTACTTTTGTTTTGCCTTCAGCTGACTGATACCTTAATATATATCTGTGCTATCTAGTTTCATCAAGTTAACCACTTGAGGATCAAGATACGTAACAGAAGAGTGGCGACCTTGCCAGGATTAGTTTCATACAGTTTCACTCAGTTTCATTACCGTTTCACTACTTAAAAATCAAATATTAATCATGCCTGATATAATTAATGACGAAGATGCTCGGGTTTTCATAGAATCAGAACCCACAGCCCCTGATATTGACCGTCTGTCAAAATCCGAACTGAAAGTGCTTGCCTCACATCTCCAGTTAACTGTCTCAAACATGTCCAAAGTAGAGGTTGCTCAGACCATAAAAACCCACCTGTTCCCTGTAGAAGGCGGGGAGGGTGACGGAGCAGTTGGTGGGATCCCGAGTAAACCTAGCCAACTTGATGAACAATTGCCACCTGGTTTTACCGTTGATCAAGTACTAGAACTAGCCAGAATAAATGCCGAACAAGCCAGAGCAAATGCCGAACAAGCCAGAGCAACGACCGAACAATATCAATGTCAATATCGTATAGCTCAACTAAATATCAATACAAATGCTCCCTTAATTGCTCCCCCTCTGGGATTGACTATGACCAGTGTCATTCCACCTTTCACTGAGGATAATGTGCAGGATTTCTTTGTTTTGTTTGAGGAAGTTGCTGGAGGTATGAGGTGGACAAGAGATCAATGGCCTTTTATGTTACAAACCGTTTTGACAGGGCAGGCTCGAGCCACGTATTTGTCAGAAGTAGCAGAGGTTAGGCAGGATTATGACAATCTCAAAGAAGCTATCCTAAAATCCTATCAATTACAGCCTGAGGCTTACAGGCAATCTTTCCGTAAAAAACAGAAGAAAGTAGAAGAAACCCATAAGGTATTTGCCAGGACCATGACTAAAACTTTCAATCATTGGGTCAAGAGTAAGAAAGTCACAAGCTACAACGATCTGAAGGAGTTGGTCCTGTTAGAAAATGTCCTATGGAAAATTGATTCTTCTGTAGCCTATCATTTGAGGGGGAAAAAGGTAGATTGTCTTGCCGACGCCGCTGACATGGCTGACACATACGTGCTCAACATCAAATTTCGTGGAAAGAAGCCCTACGATAATTCTAGTTCTAATTTTAAGTATCCCAATCACAAATCTGACAGACCCAGTCACAAGCCTGTAACGTCTTCCCCAGCTAGCCAAAATAGAATTGTTCCCCCAACTAAAAATGCGACTCAGGGCAATGGTAACAGAGGTGGGGCCCAAAGTAATAGTAATGCTCAAAGAGGGAACATTCCCGTATCCCCTAAAGTATGTACTTTTTGTGGCAAGAGAGGCCACCTAGCTTAACAGTGCTGGGCCAAGGAGAAAACCGAGAGATCGGGGCAGACAGTTGCCGCTGTATCTCAAACTCCATATGTGCCTTTAATGCAGGACCCCCGACAGAAGGAGTACCTAGCACCAAAAGTTCCTTTAATACAGGACTCCCGACAGGAGTACCTAGCAGCTAACGTAAACCATCTAGACAGGGGTGTAGTAGCATGCGTGGTGCAACCCACTAGGGTTAAGCCAATAATAATTTCACCATCAGTGCAGGACAGTTACCGTCCCTTTATTTCATCTGGCAACGTGAGATTAAATGGTTGCATGCATGAGGTAAAAATTCTGAGAGACACAGGTTCTACTAGCACCCTCATGGTGAATCCTTACACTGAGTGCCCACCTGGCGAACCAGTTATAATGAGAGGTGCTGGAGGCCATACTGTGCCTGATGATGTGACTGAGTTGGATTTATCCGACACCTTTATGGCTCATCTTGACCCTAACGATAACCATGCAACCCCTCCAAATTGTCCTAGTGGCCTGGTAGAGCTACAGAAAGATGATAGAGAATGCAAGGAGTTAGCTGCCAGGGCTGTGAGTGAAGAGGAATGTGAGAAGGAGGGTGGTGAATGTTTCTACCTCAAAGGAGGAGTATTGTGGCGTAGATGGAGACAGCCACACAGACCAATCGATGACGGGGCCTGGGACGTCCATCAAGTAGTAGTCCCCAAACCTTGTCATAGAGATATCTTGGAAATGGCACATTGTATACCATTGGCAGGACACCTAGGTGTGAGAAAAACTCTAGACAGAATCAGAGCGCACTTTCACTGGCCAGGAATGCGTGCAGAAGTAGTGGAGTTTTGTATTTAGAGTGTGTCACACCTGCCAGATGACAGGAAAACCCAATCAGAAGGTGCCTGTACATCCTCTGGTGCCCTTGCCCGTCTTCGAGAATCCTTATACTCGGGTGGTAGTGGTTTTGTAGGCCCATGGCAACTCGCTATCCAGAGGCTATACCCCTAAGGACTACCTCTGCTCCAACTGTCATCAAGGAACTGCTCAAATTCTTCACCAGAATGGGTTTCCCCCATGAGGTGTAAAGTGACCAAGGAACTAATTTTACCTCTAACATTTTTCAGCAGTCCCTGAAGGAGTTGGGTATCGAGCATGTGAAGTCGAGCACCTACCACCCAGAGAGTCAAGGGGTTCTCGAACGGTATCATCAAACCTTGAAAGCCATGTTGCGTAAATATTGTACAGAGACCGGAGTTGAGTGGGATAAGGGGGTACCTTTTCTTTTATTTGCTACTCGTGAGGTTCCAACTGAATCCCTGGGTTTTTCCCCTAATGAGCTAGTTTTCGGTCACCAGGTAAGAGGTCCTTTACAACTATTGCAGGATAGCCTAGTTGGCCAGGAGGGGAACCAAAACCTCCTCAAGTATGTTTCAGATTTCAAAACCCGGCTGAGATCCTCATGTGAGTTTGCAGCTCAAAACTTGACAGTGGCTAAAAGCTCCATGAAGAACTGGTATGACAGAAAAGCCTGTGAGAGGGAGTTTCAGCCTGGTGATGAGGTTTTGGTCCTGCTCCCCCTTTTTGGCCAACCTTTATCTGCCAAGTTCAGGGGCCCATATAAGATCATTCAGAGGGTGAGCATTAACGATTATCTAGTAACTACCCCAGACAGGAGAAAGCCCACGCAAGTATTCCATATAACTATGTTGAAACCCTACCATAGGTCCCCTGATTCCTCTCCTCCAGATTCTCCCACTGTGGCAGTGAATGTCAGGACCTGTGGACAGCCTGGTGCGGACGAAGTCTTCAATTCTCTTACTGACCCGCAACAGACTGTTCCAGAGCCTGAAGGTATCCATGCAGACTTTGACTTGTCATGTAGCCTATCCAACTTTAAGTATAACTCAGTACTCAGTAGCTTGGGGGGAATTACCATCTAAACTATGTCATCTTCCCTCTGATCAAGCAAACCAACTAATCTCTGTTTTATCTCAGTCTCCCAGTGTGTTCCGTGATACTCCAGGGCTCACTTCTTTGGCCGTGCACGACATCGACGTAGGGGATGCAACACCCATTAAACTATCCCCCTACCGTGTCTCACCACAACGCAGGAGTATACTGCAGGTCGAGCTTGACTTCATGTTGTCAAACGAGCTGATCACTAGGGCCTTAAGCCAGTGGAGTAGTCCGGTCATACTTGTGCCAAAGCCAGACAGGAGCCATAGGTTATGTATGACTATAGGCAAGTTAATGCTGTCACAAAGAACGATACCTACCCACTGCCACGGATCGACGACTGCATTGACCAGATTGGTACAGCCACCTATATCAGCAAGATTGACTTAATGAAGGGATATTGGCAAGTAGCTCTCACCCCTAGAGCGAGGGAAATATCATGCTTTGTAGTCAATAATCAAGCCTTCTGCTGTAACGTAATGCCCTACGGCTTGTAAAACGCTCCAGCTACATTCCAGCGCCTCATGAATTTGGTGACTGAAGGGGTACCTGGATGCGTTGTCTACATCGATGATATTCTTATCTTTTCACAGTCATGGGAGGAGCATCTTTACCAACTTAGATTGCTGTTCTTAAATCTTGCTGATGCCAATCTGGTGGTAAATCTTAAGAAATGCACCTTTGTAAAGAGTACGGTCCAGTATCTGGGATATACGGTAGGTCAGGGGCAGGTTGCACCTCCTCAAGCAAAGGTAGAGTCTATTCTAGAATTCCCAACTCCTAGCACTAAGAAACATATCCAAAGGTACCTAGGAATGATTGGTTATTATAGGCATTTCATCTTAAACTTTTCTAGGTTAACAGCTCCCCTGACAGATCTTCTCCATAAGGATGTGAAGTTTGAGTGGTCCTCCGAATGTGAGGAGGCCTTTAATGCTACCAAATATATTTTATCAAATTATCCTGTACTCCGAGCTCCTGATTTTAACAGATCTTTTTCCCTAGCAGTGGATGAGAGCAATACCGGGGTTGGTGCAGTATTGCTACAGGAAGACGACTGTGAAGTATTGCATCCTGTGTGCTATTTTAGTAAAAAAATAAATTCTGCTCAACGTAACTATTCAGTCATTGAGAAGGAGCTGTTAGCATTAATTTTATCCCTTCAATACTTTGCTGTCTATATGCAATCTGCCTCTGGTGCCATCACTGTGTATACTGACCATCACCCCTTAACATTTTTGCATAAGTTCCAAAATAAAAACCAACGACTGACCAGGTGGAGTTTGTTGCTGCAGGAATACTCCCTGGATGTTAAACATATTAAGGGGCTCAAGAACGTGCTAGCCGATTGCCTATCACGTATCTATTAAAGATTGCATTTACCAGGTTGGCCTCATACAGCAGTAAGATTAACTTAATGAGAGGATTTTGGCAATTAGCTCTCCCTTGTAGCGAGGTAAATATCATGGTTTAGTAGTGCGCTTTCAAGCCTTCAGCTGTGAGATAATGCCTTGCAGTTCGAATAACGCTCCAGCTACGTTCCGGCTATGTTCTGATGTGGTACCTGGAGACGTTGCCTACTTTGGGTGATATCCTTATTATATCCTCATTATAATCTTGCTGTTGCCAATCTTGTGGTGAATCTAATTATGTATTATGTATATTATGTACTATACTCCTTAAACTCTTTTCTAGGGGGGAGGTCTGACATACAGAGCCCTGTATGTGTTTCTTTAAGAGTTAGAGTTAAGAGTTGAATGAGTGCCGAATTACCCAGGCGGCGAAGCAGACCAGCGAGTGGGAACCAGCTCGCCTGCATACCAGCAAACAAGCCTTCACACCTGCGTGCGTCATATGGGACCCTGCAAACTACTTCGATGACCCGACGCTATGACGATGATCGATGCCATTGGACCACGCATCTGCTACGCAACTAGAGGAGCTGTGATTGGGGCGCGCAGCATCCCCGCCTCCTGATTCGTTCCTACACCATCATTGCATAGTATATAAGACCCGAGTAGTGGGCATTCAAATCAGTCACATTTGGAGTTGGGAAGGTGAACAAACAGCTGGAGTAAGACCGGGGTGAAGTATTATAATGGGATTGTCACTGTCAGTCAGATTATATAAGTGTGTGTTCGGTGTAAACACTTACAGTATGTTGGTTAGTGAGATAATTATGTGATTGGGAATTAACGTTAATGCTACTATTATGTACTTAACTATTTTAGTTGACTGACTTGTGGACTAAAGCAACTCTTTAAGTAATTGGGTTATGATAAAAGTAATACTATTGTTTTATATTAATACTTACGAGTTCTTTAATTTTCTTTTAATTAAGCTTACATTGCTGGTAAGAACAAGAACGGTGATACTATTGTCTCATATTAGTAATATCGCCTTAGACTAACAGGGCTGTTTTAATGTTACTTCTAGTGATTTCCTAAGCTGAAGAAAATTCTTTTAGCTTCAAAATATTATTTTTGCTTTTCATATTATTTTAGTGAGACCTGAATCGAATCTATGAAGCGATCCTGTAACTTAATTTACTCATAATCAAACCTCAATGTTACGTGGTTAAGAAAATAAATTTATCTAATTATTAAATATATATCTAACTTTTTATGTGACTGATATTAATCCTGATAATAATAATATAATACTATTAACGTAAGATAAGAACCAAGAATAATAACTACATTAAATATAAATAAAAGGACATGATATAAGAAAACTATCTATTCATTTCAAAAAGGGTAAGAGACAGAAATATTCTTACCTTAATATTTATCTTTCAAGACTTGATATATAATTAATAGTCCTTCTTTAGATATAACTTATTCGGTTCATAACCATAGCCTAGTAAGCTTCGGTTAAATAATAATTCTTTATAAATACTACATGACTTTAATTAGTTTCAGTATTTTTCCATAATTAAAGAGTATCAGTCAATAAAGGATACCAAGTCCTAAGATCCAAAAGGAAAGGAAGCAACAACAGGAAATAATTTTATTAGATTTTACTTTCGTTTTGCCTTCAGCTGACTGATACCTTAATATATATTTCTGTGCTATCTAGTTTCATCAAGTTAACCACTTGAGGATCAAGATACGTAACAATATATATATATATATACGGTAAAGGTACATACAAGAGGTGCCCTCTATCCTGCGTGGCCATGTTTATTATTGGACGTACGAGTGTGTGTGTGTGTACCTGCCATGCCCTGTACGTAAGTGTATGTATGTATGTAAATGTATACCTTTCATGCCCTGTATATGAATCTTGGCACCCCTCTAACTCTCTCAGTACCTTTTTTTTATCTATGTGTATGGATGACCTTCTTCAATACATACCAAAAACCAGTACAGCACACCATTTAGCTTAGGAAGAACCTGTGGGAGTCAGAGGGTCCAGCTGTACCCCTTACATTTCAAGAGGTCCTTCCTAAGCTGAATGAATATCGTCTAATAATATGCAGAACTAAAAGTAGACCGGGGTCATCGTACTAAAGGGGTTAAGGTGGAGTCGAACCTATCCCTCATCCGACACATTTGGCTGGGCAACATGTTATAGCAACATTAGTGGACAATTTAACTCTGCTACCGGTGACTATACTCTGTTTATTATCAACTGACGATCAATTGAATCAGCAAATTTCTCGATACATTATGGACAAATATGAAACTAATATGTCTCTGCATGATAATAAGACCAAGTTTATCTAATTAGCACCATATCTCACTACAACATCTTCAAAATAACGGAGAAATCTTAATGGGAACTTTGCAATTTACCCTCAGTTGAAAAGAAACAAAGTATAGTGTAGCTCTACAATTTATGGTGGTAGAATCCCCATCAGAAGTTTTACCAAGTAGCTGCCAAAGTACAGTTGGTTAAAATAGATGTGGTAAATAAATAAGGTTGGTGTGACTGGCTCATTTACCTGGGTGAGTGCCTGACTGTGTGTGCTTGGTGTGCCTGCTTGAGAAGGTGCCAAGGGGTACTATCTTTGGCCATAGCTACTACTGCTGCTGCCACCTTCACCATAACCCCTATCCTTACCCCTCTCTCTGCCCTCCCTACCTCCCTCCTCACACCACCACCACCATACCTTCACCATAACCCCTATCCTTACCCCTCTCTCCCTCCCTACCTCCCTCCTCACACCACCACCACCATACCTTCACCATAACCCCTATCCTTACCCCTCTCTCTGCCCTCCCTACCTCCCTCCTCACACCACCACCACCATACCTTCACCATAACCCCTATCCTTACCCCTCTCTCTGCCTTCCCTACTTCCCTCCTCACACCACCATACTCCTACCCTTCCCCTCCCCCCTCACACACCACCACACCTACACCATACCCCTCTCTACCTCCCTCCCCACACCACCACACCTACCCTTCCCCTCCCTCCTCACACCACCACCACACCTACACCATACCCCTCTTTCTGCCCTCCCTACCTCCCTCCCCACACCACCACACCTACACCATACCCCTACCCTTACCCCTTTCCTCCCTTCCTCCTCACAACACCACCACCATACCCCTATCCTCACCCCTCTCTTCCCTCCCCCCACCCCCACACATACACCATACCCCTCTCCTCCCTCCCCCCTCACACCACCACACCTACACCATACCTCTACCTTTACCCCTCCCCCTCACACCACCACACATACACCATACCCCTACCCTTACCCTCCTCCCTCCTCAAACCACCACCACCACACCTACACCATCCTATACTTCACCATACCCTACCTACCCCTTCCCCCCTCCCCCCACCCCCACAGATACACCATACCTCTACCCTCCCCCCCTCACACCACCACCACTCCACCTACACCACCCTATACTTCACCATACCCTACCTACCCCTTCCCCCCTCACACCACCACCACAGATACACCATACCTCTACCCTCCCCCCCTCACACCTACACCACCCTATACTTCACCATACCCTACCTACCCCTTCCCCCCTCACACCACCACCACAGATACACCATACCTCTACCCTCTCCCCCTCACACCACCACCACCACACCTACACCACCCTATACTTCACCATACCCTACCTACCCCTTCCCCCCTCACACCACCACCACAGATACACCATACCTCTACCCTCCCCCCCTCACACCACCACCACTCCACCTACACCACCCTCACCTTCACCTTCTCTTACCTATACTTTGTTCATATTAACCCCTTCAGCACAATGACATACAATTCATCATATTCTGGTTACCATTTCACGATTTTCTTTAGCTTAATATTTTCCTCTATGACTCAAAAGGGGGTAAATACGATCTCAATAAACTCTTTGAATAACACAGGTCCGTTTCAAACTACATAACATTGTCTAATATTTTCCAAATCAAAGTTAAAAAGGCGACATAGTGCTGAAAGTGTTAACTGGGCTCTTAATGTTCACACCTCCCTACCTAACTCTTAAAAAATAGTACAAATAATAGCTAATTTTTATTATTATTATTATTATTTTTTTTAAAGCTAATGGTTAAGATGTTTGGCCTACCTATAATGAATGGACTATACGTTCAAATGACCTTGGTAGTAACATTAATGTCATGGTGGGACAGTGTTATGCTTAGTGTTCTCCCGTACAACCCTGGCTCAGTCAATACAGTATACAGAATAATAGAAAAGGACGTTAAACCATTGTATGTGTATATAGATAGGAAGGTTGGATATCATTGTCAAACTTCCCCATTATTCATTATCACATACCATTCATATCACACATCACTATCAATCAATCAGGTGTATTCATCATCATACTTAGGAGGTGAGGGGTTAGGTGTAGAGTTAATTAATATATGAGTCAAGCCTATCCCTCCCCTCACCTCCCCTCTCTCTACCTCTACCCTCCCCTCCATTCCCCCTCTATACCCCAACTTCATTACCCTCCCCTACCCTTCCCTCCATTACCCTCTCTCCCCTCCCCTTCCCTTCTAAGACCCTCCCCTCTCCTTCTAAACCCCTTCCCTCCATTACCCTCCCCTCCCCTTCTAAACCCCTCCCCTCCCCTCCTATACCCCTGCCCTGCCATCCCCTCCACAACCATCACCTCAGGCACTACATCCATCACACCACATTCCTTGCTGCAAGCATCATGTACTATAAATACCTAGCGATATATATAGATATAATATATAGGTTCTTACTGTCACTGACTGTCGTGATTCGAGCACGGCTGAGAGTAAAAAACATTTAGTAGCTCATGTGCGTGTGTGTGTGTGTGTGTTGCATGTGTAAGTGTGTGTGTATGTGTGGGTGTGGGTGTATATATAACCATGTCAGTTGTCATCCCACCACTCGCTTCCAATAGTAATATCCGTTCTGCTTACCTCAATTGTTTCAGTCCATTTACTGAACCAGGTTAATTTGTACTCGATGCTATTTACGTGTCGATTTGTTTTCCTGGCGAGCGATAGCGACCCTGCAATTTAAGAGGAACCGACCGGCAATTTTCTACCGAAAAATTCACAAACTCGAACATACTCACACGCCAAATCCACACCCACCTAATCACCTACACATACGTCACCCACCCCAAACACATATACTCCACCCCCCTACACACACTCACACATACACACGCACCCCCCCACCCCCCAACACACACACACATATACCCCATCCTCACCCACCCACACAAACACTGTCTCCCCACCCCCACACTCTTACCACATCCCACCCCCGTACACACACCCACACATACCCCACCACCACAACCAGCTACTTATTCCACATCACAGACCATAATGCTCTTAACAACCCAATAATAATCAAGTGTAATTCATCAACTCGCTCTCATAACCAATTACGGTATATTAATAAGAAGCTTGTAATATTACCAATGTTGATAATACCTACTACTACTACTACTACTAATACCACTATTCTTCTACTATTACTCCTACTACTACTACTACTACTACTACTACTATTGCTTTTTTTTTTTTTAAACCACTCAGTCTGTGCATCCCCTCTTTGGACCCTAGACCAGGTCAGAATAGTCATCAAAGCGCCTGACTTGGTTGTCATTCAGCTACTTCCTATTCCGGGGTAAGCACTCAGACTCATCATCGTGGATTACTACTACTACTACTATTGCGACTACTACTAATACCACTATTCTTCTACTATTACTCCTACTCCTACTACTACTACTACTATTCCTAGTACTACGACTATTTTTTTTTTTTTTTATAATTTGTAATCACTCAGCCTGTACATCCCCTCTTTGGACCCTAAACCTGGTCAGAACAGTCATCAAAGCGCCCGACTTGGTAGTCATTCAGCTACTTCCTATTCCGGGGTAAGCACTCTACTACTACTACTATTGCTACTACTACTACTACTACTATTGCTACTACTACTATTGTTTTTTTTGTTTTTTTAACCACTCAGCCTGTGCATCCCCTTTTTGGACCCTAAACCAGGTCAGAACAGTCATCAAAGCGTCCGACTTGGTAGTCATTCAGCTACTTACTATTCCGGGGTCAGCACTTACTATATTACTACTACTACATTGATTTTTATTTAATATTGTTCATACATTTTATTTTACAAGCATCAGATATTACTATTCAACACCATGCAACTTCAATCCAGTCTCCTTCCTATGCGACCCTCTGCCACTGCTGCCTCGTAGTCCACTTCTGCCACCGTCGCTGGTTGTGGTGCAGACAGTCTTGTTCCCCGCAGGCATAGTAGTGCTGATCTGAGCAACGAGAAAGATAGACGGCACCTCATCCATGCTACAACGTGGCTCCTGGGCTGTTTCTTCTTCTCTGCGATGATCTCTGCAAGCCTTGAATAGAAGCACTGGGCCCTAGGTCCCATCCCTCCAGATGTGGTGAAGACTAGTGGGGTAAAGCTGCCATGTTCGATATTTAAGATCCTTTCCCCATATGCCCTGACCTTCTCTTGTTCATTCCTCTTGTGTGCAGCCTCCAGAGACAGCCCGCTGTAGCTATGGGCCATTGGGTCGAATATTCTTACATCAAAGAATGCTCGCTGTGCTCTTGTCCAAAAAACTTCTTGCACTAACGTCCACTCGTGCTTCGTTGGATGTGTTGGCCGTCCTGTGCTGCAAGATCTCTCCCTCCAAGGGGATGAGTGATGGTTCGCGCACCACATCTCGACACACCTCCCTGAGCATGTTCGCCGTTACATCTCTTACTTCATCGTGCCTGATGCTGATGAATCCTCCCTTCTTACATATCATGCTGTGGTCTGCATCGTTGTTGATTCCACAAATGCTACTACTACTACTACTCCTAATCCTACTACTAGGACTACTTTTTTTTTATAATTTTTAATCACTCAGCCTGTGCATCCCCTCTTTGAACCCTAAACCAAGTCAGAACAGTCATCAAAGCGCCCGACTTGGTAGTCATTCAGCTACTTCCTATTCCGGGGTAAGCACTCAGACTCATCATCGTGGATTACTACTATTGATTTTTATTTAATATTGTACATACATTATATTTTACAAGCATCAGATATTACTATTCTACACCATGCAACTTCAATCCAGTCGCCTCCCTATGCGACCCTCTGCCACTGCTGCCTCGTAGTCCACTTGTACCACCGTCGTTGGTTGTGGTGCAGACAGTCTTGTTCCCCGCAGGCATAGTAGTGCTGATCTGAGCAATGAGAAAGATAGACGGCACCTCATCCAGGCTACGACGTTGCTCCTGGGTTGTTGCTTCTTCTCTGCGATGATCTCTGCAAGCCTAGAATAGAAGCACTGGGCCCTGGGTCCCATCCCTCCAGATGTGGTGAAGACTAGTGGGGTAAAGCTGCCTTGTTCGATATTTAAGATCCTATCCCCATATGCCCTGACCTTCTCTTGTTCCTTCCTCTTGTGTGCAGCATCCAGAGACAGCTCACTGTGGCTATGGGCCATTGGGTCAAATACTCTTATGTCAAAAAACGGTCGCTGTGCACTTGTCCAAAAACCTCTTGCACTAACGTCCACTCGTGCTTCATTGGATGTGTTGGCCGTCCTGTACTGCAAGATCTCTCCATCCAAGGGAATGAGTGATGGTCCACGCACCACCTCTCGACACACCTCCCTGAGCATGTTCGCCGTTACATCTCTTACTTCATCGTGCCTGATGCTGATGAATCCTCCTTTTTTACATATCATGGAGTGGTCTGCATCATTGTTGGTTCCACAAACGCATCGATCGGGCAGTCCATTAATCGGCCAATCATACCTCAGTGCAATAGCATCATTAAATTCTTGTTTGTTGAGATTGAAGCCTTTTGCCTTGATTGGTAGTGTTGTCAGCCAATTTGAAGCACCCGTTTCTTGTGCTATTTGTATTTTTCTTGTTAGTCTCCAGGAAAGTTGTCCCATCAATTGTGCCAGGTCATTTTTCTGTGAGTTTTGCCTCTCTGACGTGATGGTCTTTCTGATGTTATAGATGTCCGCCTGGTCCACTTCACCTTCAGAATCTTGTGCTACGATACGGTCAGTGAGAGATCCTGTTATCTTTACCGAGTTCAGGTATTCCGTTGTCGCCCTCCTTACCGGGTTGATGATTCCCAGCCCTCCCAACCTAGAAGGCAGTACAAGCAACTCCCTCTCTGTATCACTCGGGGTGTGCGACTTTGCCCACACTGGGATGAGTTTGTCTCTGATGGCATCTTCCAGCGGTTGAAGTAATGCGCTCACATTTGGAACGGTTCGCATCAAGTAGGTCCAGCAATGTTTGACCCCATATGTGAATGCCGAATACGCATGTGGTATTACTCTCACTACTACTACATTATACACTTTACGAGAGCAATATAGCACACATCAACAACACAAGTGGTACATAATATGTTACTATAAAAACAATGCGAAATAATATTCAACATGATATTATTATTAGTAGTATTATTATTAGTGGTGGCACTAGTATTAGGAGTAGTAGTAGTAGTAGTAGTAGTAGTCATAGTAGTATTGATATTAATAGGCTTTCTTTATATTTTACTGATGCATAATATAAATATGTTCTGGATTAATGTAATATCATGTACTGTAACTATACGCAATGTTTACAGGGTTTAATTTACCCATTTCTGCTAAATATCGATGTCCACGGCTCCAACTTCCTCATAGCTTGCAACTATAATCATTGAGGTATTTATAGTGATTTATCTATTTAATAGGGCCCCTCCATCATTGACGACTTCGCCTATTAATAATAATAGTCTCCATTCAACATTCTGCGCCAGCATTTTGAATAGCCCGCGCGGAAGAATTATGGAGTACTCGTCATAAGTGCACGCCTAATTCCCTTATGGCATCGTCATTTTGATCGGGTACCCTACAGAAAAAAACTCCGTAAAATATAAAAAAGAAAAAATAACTTAATATCTGTTATCATATGACTTGCCATATGCGTGGATTTCTCATGTTTCGCTTTCCCAACACCAGGCCCTCTAGCAGCCATCTTCGTCCTTCCTACTTCCGCGGCCACAGTGACAACAAGGCTTGCGCCGCGCTCCGCTTTATTCAACGTTCCAGAGCTTCTAGTGAGTCCTTACTCATTTGTATACATCTGTGTTGTACTCATTTGTATACATCTGTGTTGTAGTAATAAGGTTTAGATTAGCTAGCACGGCTGCCAGATTGGTGTGTCCGCAGGAAGTATGTGTTAAAATAGGGTACTTTTGTAACAGGCGTCTACGAGTCCAGGATCTTCGTACCGCGTGCGTTTTATTGTTTGTTGTGATACGCCTTTAGCTTTTGCGATTACTTAGCTAGAAGGCTACCACTCTACATGGCATGATACAGACTGTCATTATTGAGGAAAGTACATGTCAGATTATTAATTATCAGCAAATGCTCTGGTTTAAGGGTGTTTGCACGTGGTGCTCCACCTTCCAGAGTTCGTGTTTTGCTTTGGGCCCCTTGAAGTGGGCCTCCCTCACCCGAGCGCTGTGATGGTCCACGGAGCGTCGTCTGCTGGTGTTGCTCGTCGTACCTCATGGTCTGCCTTTTGTAGGGGTCTCCTAACAATACCAACCACAATCTAAACAGTCACCAAGGGATCCCAGACTCCCGCCGCAGCAGGGAGGTAACTCTTACAAGCCCAAACAAGGTAAACGTTCTGGGTATAAAGGTAAGGCCCCTCAGAAGGGTACTCAAGGCCAGCCATCAGTCAAATCTAGCCAAGCGTCAGATACCAACCCACCTCCTCCTCCAAATAACTAGCCACCCAGTCTCTCAGCATCCCAATGCCATGCTTAAGGACACAGGATTTGAGAGTTGCCTCGACGATCGGACCCCGGTTGCACCTGGGTTCGTTCCGTTCATTCCGCTCGGCCTGGCCCAAGAAGACCTGGGCCAGGAAAGTAGTAAGCAAAGGAATCAACTGGCGGTGGCTCCGGCGGCCCGACTGCGTCTGCGCGGGAACACGTCAATGTGTCTCAGGAGGAGGAGACTCTGCTTCAGGAAATGATTACCAAACAAGTTCTTATCCCGGCCAATGCCAGTCACCCAGTATATACTTCCCGACTTTTCTTAGTGCCAAAAAGGGACAGTGTGCAGATGCGACCAGTTCTAGATCTCTCGCACCTGAACACATTTAGCCTATAGAGAATTCACCCTTCAGGATGCTTACAGTTCAGCAATTCAGACTCGCAATTCCGCCGCAAGGTTGGATGTGCTCGATCGATCTCAAAGATGCCTATTGGCATGTCCCAATAAACAAACGGTTCCAAAACTTCCTCGCCCTGAGGATCAGGCCTTTTGGCTTGAACCTAGCACCGAGAATTTTCACAAAACTTGTCCGGCAAGCTCTTTTACCCCTGTTAATCCAAGGCATACAGGTGTTTTGGTATCTAGACGACTGGCTAGTAGTAGCGAACTCTATGGAATTATGTCAAGATCATGTAAACCAAGTGTTAGCTAATGTAACAACCCTAGGGTTCAAGGTGAACTTGGCAAAGTCTCGCCTTATCCCCTCAAGGACTATTCAGTGGATAGGGCTGGTCTGGGACACCGCCAATCTGACTCTTACTCAGAGTGTGGACAACCGGAGCAGGTTCCGCAAGAAACTGTTCCGTTTTCTCCACAGTCTGGATACGACCAGGAAAACGTGGGATTCCCTAGTCGGCTCTCTCAACTGGATACAATTAACTGTGAAGTTGGGCCGGTTGAAAGTCAAACGATTAATCCTGGAAGGCAACAAAGTTTTCCCTCTCTCGCCAGAGAAGATATTATGGCCAATTCCTCCATTAATCCACAGCTTACTCTCGGTCTGGGCCAAGCGAGAAGTTCTCTACTCTGTCACGACATGGGTTTCTCCCCCTCCTACGGTGTGGGTAGACACAGACGCCTCAGGGGCACTAGGTTGGGGCTATCAGTCCACCCTGGGCCATCAAGGTCAAGGCACATGGCCGGTAGACAGTCAGTACCATATCAACGAGCAAGAGCTTTTAGTCCCCCTCTTTTTTCTCCAAACTCACGGCATGACTTTAACAAACAAATCAATTGCGTTCCGAATGGACAATCAAACAGCAGTCCTTTGTATTCAGAAACAGGGCTCAGTGAGGTCACGAGAGTTGTTGAAGGTTTCCGAACGGATTTTTGCCCTGGCCGAATCACTAGGAATTTCCCTGCATGCAGCATATCTCCCCGGCGTGGCGAACGTCTGGGCAGACGCTCTCTCTCGCCGGCAGAGCACTCTAGTAGAATGGACAATCAAACAGGCTATCTTCGACAAGATGATTGCAAAGCCGGCCCGTCCGAAGGTGGACTTGTTTGCATCCACAGAGAATCACAGACTCCCCCTCTTCCTCACTCGTCAGGAGGTCACCCCGGCGGGGTGACCCGATGCATTGTTGGTAGATTGGAACAGGTGGACCTCAATCTATCTGTTTCCGCCACCAGATTCTGTGCAAATGTGCAAAGTAATTCACAAGCTGAGGGATTACTGGGGCCGAGTGGCAATGATCGCGCCGCTATGGCCAGCCCAGGTGTGGTACCACCAATTGCAACAATGGTGCAGGAACCCGGTGTCCCTCCACATCTCCGCTTTCCACTTGGAAACAATTGGCAACCTTCGGACCTCGCTCAGTTTTGCCTTATGGACATTTACCATGCCAAATGGTTAGCTCAATTTGGGGAAAGTGTCACTAATAAATTAATGAACCAATACACCATGTCTACCAGGAGACAATATCAATCCCATTGGAAAACCTTCACAACTTGGATTGTTGAGTCAGGGCAAACTACTGCCTCAGGGGCTTTAGTCTTTAAATACTTGGACTATCTATTCGAACAAAAACATTTTTCAGTAACCATTCTAAAAAATCCTTTGTCTGCCATTAGAACCCCCTTTTTTTATATCACTGGCCTTTCCATACCGCAGGCGGAGGAGAAAGGTTTTATGAGGGCGTGTTTCAAGCTACGACCACCACCCCGTCAGCTCATGCCCACTTGGTCACTTGACAAAGCCTTATTAGTACTTCAATCACGCAAATATAATAATGCGCCGGATTTTGATTCACTTTTGAAAAAGGCTGTTTTCCTCATGGCTTTAACCACCGGAAACAGGGTGTCTGAGCTGGCGGCGATGAGCAACGAACCTAATTGCCTTAGGTTTGGGAGACTGCGCGATCATGTGCAAATCGCGTCGTCTCCCACATTTATAGCTAAAACGAACATTCTGAACATGTATTTTCCTAATTTTCTGTCCCAGCTTTGAAAAGGGGCCCCACTCATCACCTTTTATGTTCTGTGCAAGCACTCACAATGTTTTTGAGGGCTGCGCAGCCTCGCCAACCAGGTGCTTTTTGGGTCAACCGGACAGGTAAGCGTGTTACAAAACGAAAGTTAGCTTCCTTGCTTGTGGACGTTATTAGGGAAAGTAATCCCGGCGTGATAGGCAGGGCTCACGATATCAGGAAATGGGCAGTCTCTCCCAGATTTCTACAACATTTCTCAGTAGAGGACATTGCTAATACTCAATTATGGGCTTCCAATCATACGTTCCTAACACGCTACCTGGCCATCGCTCTAGATAAACCAAAGCATACCTGTGTAGCTTTACGTCAACGGGTAAAGTAGGTAATGTTCTATTAAGCTAAGTTTTGATGTTTAAAGAAGTGTGGGGGGGGGGGGTGCGGAATAGTCCATATCCCCTCTGTGCCCCTGAATATTGTGATGAATCACGAGCTGTGATAGGACTGGTTCTACAGTCCGATATTAATTTTATGTTAAATTCTAAGATGTCTCGCATAGTTGCAACTATGTATGTTTTTTTACAAGATTGTACAATTATATTGAAGGTACAAATAGTTTTAAGAATGGAACGAATAACTGCTGCAGAGTTACAGTTCTCGGGAACACATAGGTGTCCCACTTTATCATGCATACGATCAAATGTAAAGATCTGACCATGAGCAAGCAGTTTCTTAACCCATGGGATCCGGGAGGACTCATATGAGGCAAAACGTATAAGGGTTAGGAGTCCGGGAGGCCTCATATGAGGCTAAATCAAAATCAAAGCATTCAAAGTGCGCGGGCTGATTTTGTTTGGTGCGTAGGCGACCGCAGCGCCACCAAGCACAAACTACCAGGCAGCATCAGTTGTTATCACACACCCAAGATGGCTGGAGTTAACCCAAAAAAAATTTGCTGTGTCCGAATCCACGCCCGCCGCCGCGACCCGTAAGCCTACGAAAGGCAAAGCTAAAACGACCAAGAAAACGTTGCTAAGTCCCGGTGGTGTTGCCCGTGTGTTACAAGAGTTAAGTGATCATGACCTTAGTGAGATTGAGAGTGATTTTGAGGAAGAGCATGTGGGTAGTGAAGATGTTGATGAAGTGGAAGATGGCGAAGAATTCCAGGGCTTTCATAGCACTGATGATGACGATAGTGATGATGATATTGATGACAATGTTGGATGCGATGAACATCATCAAGGTGATGAAAGTGTGGGTGAAATGGGAAGTGTCCTACCCGCATCACGTGAACGTGATCAGGCGCGTACGCTTGCGACCCCGGTGTCGGCTGTGGGGACTCCGGGGACTCCTTCCCCGGCCAAATTAGCCAGTTACTTCTATAGGAGAGCTGTGCTGGATAGTGCAAGGAAGCAGGCACGGGAGGCGGCCGAAAGGGAAAGAGGTGAAGATGCTGATAGTGAGGATGAGAGTGAAGAGTCGAGCGTGGGTAGGCCTATTCCATTGTCTCCCGGGCCCTCGTCGCCCGCGGCTGGTGCCTCATTGACCCCGCATGACACACAGCCCTCAACAAGTGGTGCAAGTGGTGCGGAATTGGCCCCGCATGACCCACAGCCATCAACAAGTGGTGCGAGTGGTGCAGAATTGGCCCCGCATGACCCACAGCCCTCAAGAAGTGGTGTAAGGGGTGCAAGTGGTGCGGAATTGGCCCCGCATGACCCACAGCCCTCAAGAAGTGGTGTAAGGGGTGCAAGTGGTGCGGAATTGGCCCCGCATGACCCACAGCCATCAACAAGTGGTGCAAGTGGTCAACGCATCTCCAGAAGGGCCTTGTTCATGGCCACAGGGGGGGCAGAAAGCAGCACCTCAGGCCCTAAGCTGTCCCTAAAACGTTCTCGTCGTCGCCTGAAAACTTCAGAGCCAACTAGCTCACCTTCACCACCCACTAGCCGCCCACGCCAGCAGTCGCCACCTGATGTACCACCACCAAGTGACGACCAGGATCCCACCTATGACCCAGAAGATACCCACGAATATGGCCGCCCTTCAAGATTTAGGGACGACCACAGTGCAGATTCTGGGCAGGATAATTATGACCTGCCAGACGACCCTGTTGTGGACGAAGCTGAGTGGTTGGACGACCCAGCACCCCGCCGTGGCCCTGGACGTCCCCATGCTCGGGGTGGCCGTGCCCTTGGACGTGGATGTGGACGTGGCCATGCCAGGGGCCCTGCTGGTCAGCGTGGGCGTGGCCGTGGCCAGGCCGCCCCTGCTGCTGCCGACGCCCCTGCTGCTGCCGCCCCTGCTGCCCGTCCCCGTCCCCGTGCCAGGCATGCTGATGTCTGGACGTGGGAGGATGGGGCCACCTTTCAGCCACAAGATGCCACATTCGATGACGCCCAAAATGCCGCCAGGGATTGATCCATCTTTCCCTGAGGGACCCAACTCATCACCTGGCCAGCTTTTCAAAGCCTTTTTCGACAATGAGGTCATGTCATTTGTTGTTGATGAGACCAATAAGCAGAAGGCCCTCAGTGACCACCTCAGCGGCAAGACCCATAGTTCCCACATGAAGGACTGGAAGCCTGTCACCATTGCCCAAATGTATGTGTTCATAGCACTGACCATGCTCATGGCACATGTGAAGAAGCATCGGCTGGCAGACTACTGGATCACAGGCGACATAATTGCCACACCTGCTTTTGGCAAACTCATGTCCCGGGACCGCTACTTCCCCATACTTGGTAGCCTGCACTTCAACCAACATATCTGAGATGCCAGATCCCTTAAACCTCTTGTATATAGTGTAGATGAATGACATTTGGATGTGGAAGGGTGCCATGAATGGTAAGATTTTGCTGAACAGCTCAGCATTCTCACTTTTCAACTCTAGCATGAGCACGTAGACAGGATGATCACCAACAATTATTGCAAAAGGCATCTTTTTTTCTTCGATTGATTTTGCAAGCTTACACATCACATCATTGAGAATTGTCTTACTGGGTGGGTTGGGATAGGTCATGTGATATATTGCTCGACTTTTCTCATCTGCATTTGACATGCTGGCGTGAAACCCTGAAAACCCAGGCACAGTCTGTTCTTCTGGCTTAGGTCTCGTTCGGTCATCTTGCGCCCTGGCCAATGCATGGATCACACCACGAATTCTTTGCACCGATGTGTCAGGAGGAGAAGTACTTTGATCAGCTGGTGACTTCCTGAGAGGTGGTTCCCCACGCTTCGCTGTCTTGTATAGGTTGACTTTTTGCATTTCACTTCTGAGCTCTTTGAGAGTTGTCGAGAGGTTTGATGCAAAGTTGGCACCGGGAACTGGTCTATCCTCGTGATTCTCAGAAGGAAGTTCTGTATCAAATTATTCTGGCTGCACAAACATGACATTAGTGCGGTGTGACTGGCCAGCAACGGTCAGCGTGTCGCTCTTGAAGTCATCGTTGTCGACTATAGCGATAGCAGGCTTACGCTCAGCTAGTTCGAAGGGGCAATCAGATGAGCACTTGAGGTCATTGACCACCCAAAAATCTCGCAGCATAAGTACGTCATTGTAACTGATGCCCAGTCCATCTTTGTGCATTATGTCGACTATCTCCCTACTCTTGGTCAGTCCATGTAGCAAGACAGAGAGATTTATCTCAAATGCAGTGCGTTTTCCAGTGATGTAGCTTGTGAGGATAGATGCAATCGATCGGACGGATGCACTGTCATCAATTGCAGACTTATTTGGGTGTTTCAGCCATGTGAGCAGCTTCAGCAGGAGCTCACTGAGGTCTTCTCTCTCCAACTCGTGTATATATGAGAGCCAGGGAATAGTATTTGTCCTGATGACTTGCTCTTTGAGTCGTGCCGCAACATTCATCACCAACTGATCATTGCTGACACCCAATGAAGATATTGCCGCCTCGATGTATGTACCTGCTGCTGTTGTATCATATACCAGTTCACTCACATTCTTTTGAATGCGTTCATGAAATCCGATGTCTTCCCCAAATTCATTGACGAGAATTTCCTTTAAGTAGCTGGATTTTACTACTGAGTTATGTCCGTGATTTGAGATAATGCGCTTATAGTCCTGCAGCAGGCCTTGCAGTGTGCGAATTTCATGGTCTTTGAAGATGACTTGACGAATATGATGAAAGAAGAGAGCTTGGGCCTCTCGGAGGTTTACACGCTGCAGATGTTGAGTGCTTTCATCTGAAAGGGGCTTGTGGTCGCTTACATATTTGCGCCAGCACGCACGATGGTAGCGGATTTCCAACCCAAATGCTGTTTGACTATCTGGGATGGATGCAATCAGAGTGTCAAGCCTCAATCTCATGACCTCATCTTCCAGACGGACAGTATGTAACTTGAATTTAGTCCAGGCATCTACTGTTGATAGGAGTAAAATCTGTTTGTCACGATCACTACTCTTGTATGCCCCTTTCATGCACCACACACATAGGGTCTTATCGTGAAGGACACCCATACTGGAGCGGAGCCTTTTAGGTGCACTGGCCTCTGGGGAAGAGTCTTGTTGATCTGATGCTTCATCTCTTTCAAGACGTTCCCCGGATTTGTGTTTGCGTTTTTCGGCTTGAGAGAGCTTGCGCTTGCTGGATAATGATGCGTAACAAGTGCTATGCATGTGGTGACCCTTTGGTCCCTTCTCCCAATCCACATTTTCATGTATATGTTGAAACTTATAAAGTTCTTTCCATTGTAAAGACTTTTCCCGGATGGATTCCCACTTCTCAGGTGTAATGTTTTCCAAACGATCAACTGCGGTACATCGCTTACCACAGAGTAAAATACACTCGTATTCATTTAATGTCTTGTCTGGTAACTCTTCACTCTCTCTTCTATTATCCATTATTTCGGTCACTTCACAAGTCGGCGATTTTCATCAGATGGGCATGCGATCCATCTGAAACAGTAAAAAAGTAATATTAGATATACACCGCAGGCAGAGAACAACAGTGATGATAGCAGCGAAAGTGAGGACAGTGATTCTGATAGTGGCTCATACAGTGAATCATGTAGTGACAGTGAAGTGGCAGATTAGTATGTACAATTAGTATAATATAATACAATACAATAACAATACAATACAATACAATAACCATTCCAGTGGATTTGTAATGCCAGAATTAGTGAAAAAGGACACCTCATTCGTCCTTGTAGCTCATCTGATGCCAGAGATATTACATTTCATGTTTTTCAAGATGGCGTTGGTGGCCATTTTGAATATTGGGCTCTAGCAGAGTTAGCCGTCATTTTTCAGATATAGGTTCTGATTTCAAACATAGGAGCTAATTTTCCTTTAAAATGGTTCAGGTTGTCAAATCCATCGAGAGAAAAAGGTAGGAACAAAATGGTCACGGATTCCAAGCAAATGACCCTACTATAGGGATATGGGGAAATTGGTTGTGATGAAGTTGTGAGGTAAATTACTTATCGTAGACATACATAATAGCTGTTTACACTGGTACATATATAATAGGTAGTTTATTTATTACTTAGGTGCTAGTTACTTAGCCTAATGATGAAGCAATCTTACTTATATGGATTATTCCATAATCTAAACTCCTAGACAAACGTTATTCCAGCTCGCCTATGAGTTATTCTTCGTAGAGGGTTATGATATCTCCTGGTTTGTCATAATTTGTCCTCCTGTCTACATCCATTTATATCTGTAGACTATCTGATGTTTTATTTGCATAAACATTGCTTCATTGTACTGCATATCCGGGAGCTGAGGAAATGCTGCTCTGTGGTTGGCTGGCATGGTTGGAGAGCAGGGAGTGGATTGGCTGTGATAATTTCCCATACTTGTGGCTGGTGGCTGCTGTCTTAGAGCACGGGGAACCAGGGGTAGCTCCTGTATTTGTGTGGTGATTAGAGCACGGGGAAACAGGGGTGGCTCTTGTATTCTTCTTATTTTCTCCTTTCGTTCTCCTGTCTTCTTAGGGTCTTATAGTTGCAGACTGGCTATTCTGCAACTGTTCTCTGCAGGGCTTGTCTTCAGACCCATCATTTCAATACTACTATTCTTCTTTCAATATTCTTGGTGTCTCTTTTTCTTCTGCTCTCACTTGGAAGGACCATGTTACCAGTCTTGCTAAGGCAGCCTCCCAGAAGATGGGTGTGCTCAATCGCCTCAACGGGTTCTTTACCCCTGCACAGCTTCTTGCTCTGTACAGGGGCACAGTGCATCCTTGTATTGAGTATTGTTCACATGTGTGGGGAGGATCCTCTCACACCGCACTCCTAGACAGAGTAGAAAGGAAAGCCTTTCTTATCATTAACTCCTGTCCACTCACCAACTCTGAAATCTCTCTCTCTCCGCCGCAATGTTACATCTCTCTCGCTATTCTATCGCTACTATAATAATCAGTGTTCCTCAGAGCTCCCCCAGTATATACCACCTCCTCTACGTAGGGCATGTGGTACCCGTATTGCAACACAATCCCACCCCTACTCTGCGCAACTCTCCAACCCAAGAGTGAAACGTTACTCTCAGACTTTCTTCTATTCAACAGCTGAGCTCTGGAACTCTCTCCCAGAATCACTTTCCCTCTTCCTATGACTTAAATTGCTTCAAACTCTGTGTGTCCAGGCATTTTGGCTCGAACGTCCCTTGATTTTGGCCCAGTCACTCTTTTAACTATGGGGGAGGCACTCGCTACAGGCAGTTTGCCTCCCTCACTAACATAGAAAAATAAATAAATAAATAAATCCTGTTACTTCAACTTGCTTACACGCAGCTACTGTATATACTGTATATGTATTACCGGTCTTTGTACATTTACACACTTCAACTTGCTTACACGCAGCTACTGTATATACTGTATATGTATTACCGCTCTTTGTACATTTACACACTTCAACTTGCTTACACGCAGCTATATACTGTATATGTATTACCGGTCTTTGTACATTTACACACTTCAACTTGCTTACACGCAGCTACTGTATATACTGTATATGTATTACCGGTCTTTGTACATTTACACACTTCAACTTGCTTACACGCAGCTATATACTGTATATGTATTACCGGTCTTTGTACATTTACACACTTCAACTTGCTTACACGCAGCTACTGTATATGTATTACCGGTCTGTGTACATTTACACACTTCAACTTGCTTATACGCAGCTACTGTATATACTGTATATGTATTACCGGTCTTTGTACATTTACACACTTCAACTTGCTTACACGCAGCTACTGTATATACTGTATATGTATTACCGGTCTTTGTACATTTACACACTTCAACTTGCTTACACGCAGCTACTGTATATACTGTATATGTATTACCGCTCTTTGTACATTTACACACTTCAACTTGCTTACACGCAGCTACTGTATATACTGTATATGTATTACCGGTCTTTGTACATTTACACACTTCAACTTGCTTACACGCAGCTATATACTGTATATGTATTACCGGTCTTTGTACATTTACACACTTCAACTTGCTTACACGCAGCTATATACTGTATATGTATTACCGGTCTTTGTACATTTACACACTTCAACTTGCTTACACGCAGCTACTGTATATACTGTATATGTATTACCGGTCTTTGTACATTTACACACTTCAACTTGCTTACACGCAGCTACTGTATATACTGTATATGTATTACCGGTCTTTGTACATTTACACACTTCAACTTGCTTACACGCAGCTACTGTATATACTGTATATGTATTACCGGTCTTTGTACATTTACACACTTCAACTTGCTTACACGCAGCTACTGTATATACTGTATATGTATTACCGCTCTTTGTACATTTACACACTTCAACTTGCTTACACGCAGCTATATACTGTATAATTATGTATTACCGGTCTTTGTACATTTACACACTTTCATACATACAGTATATTAGCCCCAAACATAAACATCCACATATTTGGCTACATAAATATTTAGTAACATTATCAAACTGTGGTGTAGCATAACTGAAAACCTTCCGATATACACTTAGTGGTACCAGCTTTTAACTCAATATGAATATATATAATATACTGTATATATATATATATATATATATATATATATATATATATATATATATATAAATATATATATAGAGAGAGAGAATGAGCCAGTTATCTATAATCCTTGGGTGCTTTACCCCCTCACAGCCTCTTGTTCTGTACAGGTGTATGTATTGTATTCTGTTGGTATGTAGTGGGAGGTTCCATCCATACCGCACTTCTAATGGAGCACAACAATGAAGGGCCAAGGAGACCCCCCCACCACCCCCGGTTTAAATAGGGTTAAAGGTAACATGGGACAGTAACATTAAACCCCTTCATGAATTACCGGCAGTGGTAGCTAAAAGAAATATTAACCGTTCTCTTTAATCGGTCGCAATTATGAACTCGGGGCAAACACAAATAGTCTGTGTGTCTGGCGTTATGCCTGTGTGTGTCTGTCTGTGTGTGTCTGTCTGTCTGTGTGGGTCTGTCTGTCTGGTGTTATGTCTGTGTGTGTCTCTCTGGTGTTATGTATGTACAGTATGTATTTCATCAAAGGCATCGACAATATGAACTGTAGTAAGTACTTCACTATCGACCAATCTAATTACACGCGGGGAAACGGTTGCAAAATTATTGGTAAATCTTTTAACTCACACGAATCTAAGAATTTCTTCTTCAATCGAGTTGTCAACTTGTGGAATGGGCTTCCCCGAGACGTTATAGACTGCAGCACCGTTGATTCATTTAAACTCCGCTTAGACAAATATCTCGCATCAAACCCGCGACTGACTGCGTTTGTAAATGAATAACTTTATTTTATCCCCCCCTCAGTTACTAACCCATCTGTCCCCTACTAATTTCCTAATCCTGCCACGGACATTAGTTCCAGGGCAGTAGTTCCCTTTCCAATGTTCCCTTACCCACTCTAAACCACTGTTTGGACACTTGATCCTCAGTGTTTTGGAGGACAAGCAGCCTAGAAGGGTCACTAGACCTGTTGTTGCTTGATTTCATTTGTACTCCTTTGTACTCCTTTGTACTTTGTACTATGTCTGTCTGTCTGGTGTTATGTCTGTGTACTTACTCTAGTTACTTACTCTAGTTGTATTGTGTGTGTCTGTCAGTCTGTGTGGGTCTGTCTGTCTGGTGTTATGTCTGTCTGTGTGTGTCTGTCTGTGTGTCTGTCTGTCTGGTGTTATGTCTGTGTGTGTGTGTCTGTCTGTCTGGTGTTATGTCAGTCTGGTGTTATGTCTGTGTGTGTCTGTCTGTCTGGTGTTATGTCTGTGTGTGTCTGTCTGTCTGGTGTTATGTCTGTCTGTCTGTGTGTGTCTGTCTGTGTGTGTCTGCCTGTCTGTCTGGTGTTATGTATGTGTGTGTCTGGTGTTGTCGTTGTCGTTCCCTAGGCTGCCTGGCCGAACAGCCCCGAGTCCCTACGGAAGGCCATGGCCACGATCGGGTTTCCCAATGTGTCTGTGTGTATCTGTCTGTGTGTATCTGTCGGTATGTGTCTGTCTGGCGTGCTGTGTTTGTGTGTGTCTGGCAACCTGTTTTGTCTGTCTGCCTGTCTCTCTAGCTAAGTTACTGTCTGTGTATCATTCTAATTATCTATGTATGCCTGTTTATATTACGCACACATATACATACAGTACACCCATAGGCAGAGAGAGACAGAGAGTGAGAGTGAGTGAGAGTAAGAGAGTGAGTGTGTGTGAGCGAGCGAGAGAAAGAGAGCCAGAGGCACACACGCACACACACACACACACACACGCAGACACCGCAGAACACCCCACCCAAAATCACAAGAATAGAACAAGAAGAGAAGAAGAACTATTATTATGTTTTTTTCCACCAATTTGCAGTGGCCGGAAAGAGGTACACAGTTCACTATTAAAGAGAGTAACCAGCGGCCCCAAAGGTCAGTGACCGTCTGGAGGCCTTGGGAGCTACACGGATCAATAGCGCTCCAGTAGACGATAAAGGTTAACCCTATCTCCTCCATGAGAGACATATTTCACACACACTCTGTTTCCAATCGTTAGTTGGCATATTTTAAGAATGTTTCACCCCATTAGTTTGGCGATAGAGGTTAACCCTATTTTGTCCGAGGGATTTTTTTTTTTTTACATCGACCCTCTTTCGAGCCGTTGGTTGAAGAAAAGTTTAAGATGTTTCACCCCTGATCGGCAATTAATGATTGTACAGGTAATCGAGGCAATATCAGAGAATAGTAGGTAAATGTAATAGGCCTAATTATAATTGAAAGCAGACTAAACCCCCTCCTCTAATCCCACACACACACACACACACACACACAGACATTCACTCACACACACTCTCTCTCTCTCTCACACACACATAAATAAATAAATAAAACAATCAAAACAGGTGATGTTACGTGTGATCTAGTAACTGGAGACTAGGATGCCGTTCTGTAGAGTCCTCATGCTAGGGGCCACTTCCCAGGAGCACCATTAACCAGAGAGGGGTGTATACCTTGTCAAACGTGTGTGTTCATATGCAGGGTGTCCAACCAGAACAATCTGGTTTGAAGATTTGGATGAATGTGCGAGGGAATACAAACAAATAACATGAAATAGCATTGTTTAGGCCAATGTATCACTTCCAAAGACATAATTTAAACTATAAACCATAATTTGATCCTTACATATACAATAATAAAGACTAATAATCCTGGACTCGCCATTTTCATAACATAATTATTAATATAAGTTAACTATATTAAGATAACGAAGAAATTTAATACCATGCCACTACCGCTAAGCAGTTTTCCCGCGCATACCACCACACCCTTGAGAAAGGAAGCCATAACCACCACACCACCAAGAGGCGCCAGAGTTGCAGCCATAGCTCTCGCACCCGCTCCAACACCCGGCAAAGATATACAAGTCACCATTAATAACCCTGATGCCATAAGGAGAAGGAAAGGAAGACCACCAAAAGGCTGCATACCTGTAGACACCATACCTCCACGCGCCCTTCTTCCTACAAGCCGCATCACCACCATGACCGAGAAACCAGGTGGGACTATCCCAACCACCTCAGGGCCTCCTCCCCGCACATATGTCCTTCTTAACCGGAGAAGGGACACCAGGAGGAACTCAGAAAGAGGTAAGACTATGACAGGCAAAGTTAAGATCTAGACAGTTGGAAAGCTATTAATTACCCTCACTGGAAGGTAAATAACAGCTGGAAAATTTGGGTTTGATACTACATTGAACCCTGACAGCATTGGTTGTAAAGCTCTATTTAGGATTATTTAGATCTTGGCTCATCAAAGGAATTTGTTATTTGATCTCACTGGAGACATCCTAATATCCGTTCCTCTGCCTTGATTACCAGGCTTTACTGGCAATAAAGAATGCTGATTTGCCAAGCGCTTTATTGGTAGTAAACCGACCTCTAAACCTTACTAAAGTTCACGCACTGGCTGGGCTTTGGAAAGGTAGGACTCTGCAAGATACCGTAGCTATTGCATAGCGGCACTCTGCAAATAGAGTCCTTACGGTACGGAATCCCAGGCACTGGTTCGGGGGTACGTTATTACTGTAAAAGGCCTGAAATCACCTCATCCACTCAGTCCCTGAAAGACTCTTATAATGGTCAAGATAGTTAAGAGACGTTGCGTGAAAACAGCCCTCTTACGTTAGTTCGATGACATGTTACAGATGCACTGGCATATTGTACATGACATTTAAGACCCAACACCCAAGAGTACTGGTAGGTTCTGCATCAAAACTCTTATAACGGTCAGAGTAGTTAGAGAGCTTCTCTCTGCATTCGCTCGATGATATGGTACAGATGTACTGGCATATTGTACATACCATTTAAGACCCAACACCCAAGAATTCGAGTTCCATCCACTGTCCACTAGCCATGTCAGGACCACCACCACAGCCAAGACCCTCATCAGAAGACTACAGTAGTGCCTCATGATATAATGCCCTGTGTAATCTCAAAGAAGTACTAGTGACGCACCTTATTCAAAGGAAGTACTAACGTGATACATATAATTATAAATACAGTGTAACCTCAAAGAAGTACTAGTGACTCACCTTATTCAAAGGAAGTACTTAACCCCTTTAGTACCAAGTTGTCCTTGTCAATATAATCTGGATAATATTAGACGATTTTATCCAGCTTAGGGAGGACGTGTAGCAATATAAAGGCTTCAAACTATTTCGATTATCCATTTTAAATACCACGGTTTCCTCCTAAGCTGCATAAAATCGTCTAAACATAGCTGGACAAACACAAAATATATCCTCGGTAAGGAAGGGGTTAAGTGCATAACCTAATATATTAATACGCTATTTAGCCTCAAAGAAGTACTAGTGATATACCTTATTTAAGGGAAGTACTTCAGTGAAAACTTTATATATATAGCTATACAGCGTAATCTCAAAGAAGTACTAGTGACGTACCTTATTTAAGGGAGTACTCAAGTAATATTAACAGGCAGTGTCTTAATCGTGAGAGAGTATTGTGGATCCTCGCTCGCTCGTGCGTCTCTATATATTATATTTTACCTATTATTCTTACTAATCAATATCTGTGTGCATATTAATATAATATATGAATGTACGCTGTGTTACATTTATCCTCTATTACCTTTGTGCATGTATTTAAGTGGATTCAACTTCTCCAGTCAAGCAAGAACCTACCTAATTAATCCAATTAACCCCAGCAAAAACCTGGTATAACATATACATTATAAGTTTGTTGTTTTCAAAGTTTAAATTCCGATAAATTTAAATGCATTTTTCCAGATATATATTTAGTTTAGTGTGTACATTTGGACAAATCATTTTGACAGTTTATTTTTTCGGCCCAAGAGGCCTATACCCTGTTCCAAGTAGGCAGACCAGAAATCGTTAATCCTAACCTCTGTTATTCAAAAAGGGCTTCAGCAAATGGGCTGTAAGTTTCCACACCTACTCCCTTGCTGACTCTTCCCAAAATGGTAGAAATATTAGCTCGATTACTCTAGTCGGTTGTGAGTTATAGAAGATAAAGTTCAAGGGTTTCGGCCTACTTACTTAAAGGTGGGGGCTCATGGGTTGAGGTAAACATGGACAAATAATCGCCAACCTGCATATAATTATCTTATAAAATGCAATGTCACTGAAATAATTATTAACAATGGTATAAAGGATTTTGCGGATCATCTATACCGGGCCTGTGACGTCATAGTGACGTCACACCAGTATCCTTAGCCTAGACTGGATGGTGGACTTACACTCTTGTGACGTCACAGGCCCGGTATAGACGATCCACAAAATCCTTTATACCATTGTTAATAATTATTTCAGTGCCATTGCATTTTGCAAGATAATTATGTACAGCTTGGCGATTATCATTCCATGTTTATCTCAACCCATGCACCCCCACCTTTAAGTAGGCCAAAACTCTTGAACATTAACCTCTATAACTCACAAACGACTATAGTAATCGAGCTAATATGTCTACCATTTGGGAAGAGTCAGCCAGGGAGTAGATGTGGAAAATTCCATATAGCAGCCCGCATGACCCACTGTCCACACCACCTCCCAGTAATACCCTCTCATACCCCGTGATATCTTTGTTGCACTAATCCAGTCCAACCACACTAAAATCTCTGCAACCAGGATCAACATGTCTTCGCCATTTCACAACGAAGATAAATAAAAACAACACTATAAATATATAAATGAGTCAACACGGGTAAGGGGATTTTGCTTTTTCTGGACCCCCTTCTCTCTCACGATTAGTCCCATTAGTTTGGCGATTTTAAGACGTTTTGTGCCATTTAGGCATTGATTTCTTCCTGGCGAGCGATAACAAGCCTGTAATTTTGGAGGAACCGGCCTTCGGCCTTGATGGAGGTCTTGGGAGGAAACTAAAAATAATGAATCAATACATAAATAATTGAATAAATAATTACAAATCCCCTCCAAAAGTGTCAAATGATGGCGAGGGAGAGTTCATTAGGCGGTTGGTCAGGATGAACAATTATCCCATCACAGAGGGTTCTCAATTACAATAAATATTATTATTTACACTACACTTTTTATTTGTGGGTATGGTATTTTGGTATGCTAATTTTGGATGTTGAGTCTACATAGCAATATATATATATATATATATATATATATATATATATATATATATATTTTGTTTTAGATTATGTTGAAAGGTTGACACACACACACACACACACACACACACAGTATGACATCAGTTGTCCAGTCTCTCTCTCTCCAGGGATCTATATACACTCACACACAACACATACACAGACACAAACACACACAAACACAGGGACACACACACGGAATTTTTGGCCTGGGTTCTATTCTGAAAGTTTAAAGGGAAAGGTATACAGTATTCCCTTTACACACACAACCCCTGCCTGGCTGACCACGGGTATATACTGTTATATCCCGAGTACTGCTGGTCATAGGTTCAGTTCCTGTCCTCCCTCCCTCAAACCTACACCATACCCCTACCCCCCTCCCTTCCCCCTCACACCTACACCATACCTGCCCTCCCCTTACCTCCCTCACACCTACACCATACCTACACTCCCCTCCCTCCCTCACACCTACACCATACCTGTCCTCCCCTTACACCTACACCATACCTACACTCCCCTCCCTCCCTCACCCCTACACCATACCTGCCCTCCCCCCCCTCCCCTCCTACACCACCCTCCCCACCCCCTTCCCTCACACCTACACCACCCTCATCATACCTACTCCCCCCCCCCCCTCTCAAAACACCCTCACCATACCCCCCCCCCCTCTGCCAGGCTGACCACGGATATATACTGCAGGTCATAGGTTCAGAGCCTTTATTCCCGTTATTATGGGTATTTCTATCTATCTATCTATATATCTATTGTATCTCTCTCTCTTTCTCTCTATCTATCTGTCTATCTATCTATCTACCTACCTATTTATCTATCTATCTACCTATCTATCTATCTATTGTAGAGAGCACCGTCCTTCGTTCGGTATTTAGTATAAGGTTGATTCCCCTAGACAGGTTGCGGACCAAGGCTGACGAGTCCCATCCACCCGGATATTTATAACGTTGTCTCACCTAGATGGGATGCCGATCAAGGCTGACGAGTCCCATCGGATCGGAGGGTTGGTTATGATTATGTTGACCCCTTTGAATTTTAGAAGTTAAGAAGAAATGGGCAGTTGTTTTGGTCTATAGATCCATGTATTCCTTAATTGGTCTATAGATCCATGTATTCCTTAATTGGTCTATAGATCCATGTATTCCTTAATTGGTCTATAGATCCATGTATTCCTTAATTGGTCTATAGATCCATGTATTCCTTAATTGGTCTATAGATCCATGTATTCCTTAATTGGTCTATAGATCCATGTATTCCTTAATTGGTCTATAGATCCATGTATTCCTTAATTGGTCTATAGATCCATGTATTCCTTAATTGGTCTATAGATCCATGTATTCCTTAATTGGTCTATAGATCCATGTATTCCTTAATTGGTCTATAGATCCATGTATTCCTTAATTGGTCTATAGATCCATGTATTCCTTAATTGGTCTATAGATCCATGTATTCCTTAATTGGTCTATAGATCCATGTATTCCTTAATTGGTCTATAGATCCATGTATTCCTTAATTGGTCTATAGATCCATGTATTCCTTAATTGGTCTATAGATCCATGTATTCCTTAATTGGTCTATAGATCCATGTATTCCTTAATTGGTCTATAGATCCATGTATTCCTTAATTTCTTAGTTTCCTCGCTAGACCTCCATCAAACTTAGAAAAACTCTTAGTGTACATTTTTCGGTAGAAAAATGTACCGGCCGAAGGCCGTTTCCCTTATAATTTCAGGCTCGCTATCGCTCGCCAGGATAAAATCGACACCTAAATGACACAAAAGGTCTTAAAATTGACAACGAAATGGGGCGAAAGGTGTTAAAATCGCCAAACTAATGGGCCGAACGTCTATATATAATCTCAAAACAAATGGGGCTTAACACAAGGGAGAAAGGGGACCAGAAAAACGACCCATCTCCCCTTAATAAGATGATCGTATGTTAACCCCTTCTGTACCAGCGACCTCTTTATTTATTGGATTTCAGCTAGGCTACATTTGGAAGATGTTATGAAGCTTACGAGACAGACATATGGCAACTAAAAGGATTAATTGAGATAGTCTGTAGTCTTTTAATGGGTAGACGTCCTTCCTAAGCTACATCAAACCGTCTAAATGTACCGTAGCTAAGATAAGATACCGGTACAGAAAGGGTTACTCCAACTAATAGAACATGGCGCCACAGTAAACAGCCCAACCGTTAACCCTTCTTTACAGGCAAAGTCTATTTCACTTTATTCTAGCTATATGTATAATTATGATGGTTAATTTATTGCTAGTTTTTTCATATATTTAATATTTTTCAAGTTTCCTCCCTAGACCTCCATCAAACATATAGAATAACAACCCCAGGATCCCCCTTCAAGATATATTTGTATATTTTTTGGTAGAAAATGTCCCCGGCCGAAGGCCGATTCTCCCTAAATTACAGGCTCACTATCGCTCACCAGGAAAAAATCGACACCTAAATGACACGAAAAGTCTTAATATTGACAAATAAAAGAGGTGAAAGGTCTTGAAACTAGCAAACTAATGGGCCGAACGTCTTAAAATCTGAAAACTAAAGGGGCTAAGCATGAGGGAGAAAGGTGTCTGTTAAAACAGACCATCTCCCCTTAAGAAGAATCTGAAGTAGTAAAAATGGTGAAGTGAGATAGTTCGAAGCTTGTTAATTGCTGGAGGCCTTTTTGAAACGGGTACAATCGTGTAATAGTAGCTGCAGTAAAGTTAAAGGACGTGACCGGTACTGAAGGGGTTAAATCTACTGAAGCTTATAAAGGGAAAGGCATAATACCTCCATACAAACCCCGGTGGTGGGGGGGGGGGGTGTAATGGAAGGGGTGGACTGGGTTGAGGGTGGGGAGGGGAGGAAGGGGGGGGAGGGTAGATGTAATGGAACGGATGAGCTGGGGTTGGGGTGGGGAGGGAAGGGGAGGAAAAGAGGGGGAAGGGGTGGACTGGGTTAAGAGAGGGGAGGGGGGGAGGGAATGTGTAATGGAAGGGGTGCACTGGGATGAGGGTGGACTAGGGTGAGGGTGAGGGTGGGGAGGGAAAGAGAGGGGTGAGGGGGGTATAATGGAAGGTGTGGACTAAGGTGAGGGTGGGAGGGGAAGAGAAGGAAGGGGTTAGGTAGGGGGTGAGGGTGGGGAGGGGAGGGGGAAGGAGAGGTAAACTGGAAGGGGTAGACTGGGGTGAGGGTGGGGAGGGGAGGGGTTAGGCAGAGCGATGGATTGCAGGGCGAGGCAGCCATAGTGGTGAGGCAGATAAAACTAGTACTGGATGAAGCAGTCAGGCAGTGGTGTGGTGTGGTGCGGGTGGGGTGGGCTGGGTGGTTGAGGGGGGTGGGTGGGGAGAGGCAGGTTGGATAGTGGAGTTGGGTGGGTGGGGAGAGGCAGTCAGGCAGTGGCGAGGTGTGGTGGGGAGAGGCAGGC
The DNA here is from genome assembly GCA_032716605.1 of Paralithodes platypus. Classification (NCBI taxonomy): domain Eukaryota; kingdom Metazoa; phylum Arthropoda; class Malacostraca; order Decapoda; family Lithodidae; genus Paralithodes; species Paralithodes platypus. The sequence goes on along the minus strand of CM064570.1, from coordinate 16,941,392 downwards.
TGGGTGGTGGAGTAGGGTGGGTGGGGAGAGGCAGGTTGGGGGGTGGGGGTGAGGATAGTGGAGGAAAGGAAAGGGGAAGCGAGGGAAGGACAGGTGAAGTAAGGAGAAGGGGAGAGAGGGGAAAGTAAGGGGAGATAAAGTAAGGGTAAAGGTATATAAATGACTGTTGGATTCCAAGGTCGAAGCAGGCATAGTGGTGGTGGCAGAGATATAACCAGTACTGGATCAGGTGGTGGTGGGGGTGATTGTGGGTGGGGAGAAGAGAGGCAGGTTGGGTGGAGTATGGTAGGGTGGGATAGGGGATGGGGAGGGAAGGGGAAAGAGGGGAGGATAGGTAAGGGGAGAGAGGGGAAAGGAGGGAAAGTAAAGGGAGGTGAACTAAGGGTAAGGCTATATAGTGACTGATGGATTCCAAGGTCGAAGCGGCCATAATGGTGGAGGCAGAGATAAAACCAGTACTAGAACAGGTAGTGTTGTTGTAGTTGTTGTTGTTGTTGTTGTTGTTGTTGCTGGTGTCTTTGTTGTTATTGTTGTCGTTGGTGTCGTTGGTGGTGGTGGTGATGTGTGTGTTGGTGGGGAAGGGAGGACATAAGAGGAAGGGGTGAGGCACAGTGGGAATGGGTTTGGTGGGGTGTGTTTAGGGAAGGTAGGGTGGGGAAGGTTAGGGTTCGGTTCGGTTGGAGGGGGAAAGTTGTGGTGGTGTAGATTAGGATTCAATGGTGGTGGTGTTGGTAGTTGTGGGGTGGAGTACAGTAGAGTGAGGTGGGGTGGGGTGGTGATGATGAGATAGGAAGGGTTGGGTTTAGTTAGGTGATGGTGGTACAAAGGAAATCAAGCAACACCAGATCTAGTGACCCTTCTAGGCTGCTTGTCCTCCAAAACGCTGAGGATCAAGTGTCCAAACAGTGGTTTAGAGTGGGTAAGGGAACATTGGAAAGGGAACTATGTCCGTGGCAGGATTAGGAAGTTAGTAGGGGACAGATGGGTTAGTAACTGAGGGGAGGATAAAATAAAGTTATTCATTTACAAACGCAGTCAGTCGCGGGTTTGATGCGAGATATTTGTCTATGCGGAGTTTAAATTAATCAACGATCCTGCAGTCTATAACGTCTCAGGGAAGTCCATTCCACAAGTTGACAACTCGATTGAAGAAGAAATTCTTAGATTCGTGTGAGTTAAAAGATTTACCAATAATTTCGCAACCGTTTCCCCGCGTGTAATTAGATTGGTCGATAGTGAAGTACTTACTACAGTTCATATTGTCGATGCCTTTGATGATTTTGAACACTTGAATTAAGTCACCTCTTAATCTGCGCTGGGTTAAAGGAAATAGATTTAATTCTCTAAGACGCTCTTCGTAAGGTTTGTTCTTTAGGCTAGGTATCATTTTGGTAACTCTACGTTGAACTCGTTCTAGCTTGTTTATATCTTTTTGGTAATAAGGGCACCAGGATTGAACGCAGTATTCCAGAAGAGGGCGGACTAAGGAATTGTAAAGGGTTAGGATAACTTCTTTGGATTTATGCTCAAATGACCTGCCTATAAAACCAATTGTTTTGTTTGCCTTCTTAACAACTTCTGAACATTGTTGACTCGGTTTTAGGTTACTCGATATTGTTACTCCCAGATCGGTTTCTCTGTTTACATTCTTAAGCTGAGTGCCATTCATCGAATAGTTTGCTTTCTCATATAGGTATCCGATATGTAGTACTTTACATTTATCCGCATTGAAACTCATTTGCCAAATTTGGGCCCAACATGACAATTTATCTAGATTGTGTTGCATATCGTCAACTTGTTCTTTTGAGAGTACGCTATTTGCAATTTTTGTATCGTCAGCAAATTTTGAGATTGTACAGGTGAGACCCTCATCTATGTCGTTGATGTAAATTAGAAAGAGAATTGGTCCTAGTACCGATCCCTGGGGTACCCCGCTAATTACATTGGTCCATTTAGATGCCTTACCGTTTATGACTACTCTTTGCTTTCTGTCGCTGAGCCAATTTTCTATCCATTTCAACACACCGTCTTGTATTCCATGCGCTTTTAGTTTTAGCAGTAAACGTTTGTGGGAACTTTGTCAAAGGCCTTTTGAAAATCACGGTATATAATATCTACAGCTTTACTCTCATCGTAGAGGTTGAGGATATCGTGGAAGAAGTCCAAGAGGTTTGTTAAACAGGAACGTCTTTTACGAAAGCCATGTTGAGTATCTTTAAGTATGTTATTTTCCTCTAAGTGATTTACGAGTCTGTCTCTTATGACCATTTCTAGCATTTTACATACAACTGAGGTTAAGCTAATTGGACGATAGTTACTGGGGAGGGATTTGCTGCCTTTTTTTAATATCGGTGTTACGTTGGCTAGCATCCACTGATCAGGCATAGTTCCAGACTGCAAGGATTTATTGAATAGTAATGTCAGTGGTTTGGAGAGCTCATCCTTAGCTTCTTTTAGAACTCTAGGCGAGATTGTATCAGGTCCAGGCGTTTTATTTACCTTGAGTTTATCTAAACAATTCAATACTTCTCTCTCTGTAACGGTGATATTGCTTAGAACATCTGAATTATCAATCTGAATCGGCGATGGTGTAGGGATATCACTGAGGTCTTCCGTTGTAAAAACTGATGCAAAGAAGGTATTGAGGGCATTACTCATTTGTACTTCGTCTTTGGTGTATTCTCCATTTTCATCGACTAATGGTCCAACAGTTGAAGTAACTACTTTTTTCTTTCTGATATAACTATAGAATTCTTTCGGGTTTGTTTTACTTTGATTCGCAACATGTAACTCTAGGGTCTTTTTACTTTGCTTAATTAACTTTGTGGCTTTGCGTCGTAGCTTTACAAATTTCACCCGTTCTTCGTCATTTTGAGAGGATTTTAATCTATCATTAGCAAATTTTTTAGCAAGCAGACAGTTTGAAATATCTTTATTCCACCATTTGGGCTTATTATTATGGCCTGGATGCCGTATTTTCGATGGTATGCAGTCTTGCACTGCTTTTAGGTAAGTGGTTTCGAATAATTTCCAAGATGTATTTATGTCGTTATTGTTAATTAAAAAGCTCCAGTCAGTTTCTTTAAACATAGCTCTAAGTTTATGAAAGTTTGCTTTCTTGAAATTAGGGACTTTTTCAATACTACTATTTGGTTCGTTACTAGTAAACTTTAAAGTTAAAGTTATCGTACGATGGTCGCTGTTACTGAATTCATCACCAACATTCAAATTCTCTATTAATTCTTCTTTTGTTGCAAGTACAATGTCAAGAACGTTATTACCACGGGTCGGCGTTCGAACAAATTGATAAAGCGAACTCTCTTGCAAGTTCGTATACAAGTCATGTCCGGAGTGTGAAGTAAGAGTATCGCCCCACTTGGTCACAGGTAAATTAAAGTCGCCAAAAATTACGGTATCTTGTGAGTTACTTACATCGGCAATTTGTTCGTAAATTTCTTGGTCAGTTTGCACTGATTGAGCTGGAGGTCTGAATATTAACGCATGTATTATTTTTGTACCTTTATTATTCTTTATTAGCACAAAAGATGTGTCGACGTTCACAATTTGAGGTTTTGACAAGAGGGTAGGGTTAAGACTTTCTTTGATATAAAGTAAAAAACCACCTCCATTTCTATTTATTCAGCTTTTCTTAAACATTACATAACCGGGAAGTGAATATTCTGCTAAAAAGTCTATCTTCTGTATTGAGCCAAGATTCTGCGATGCCAATCACATCATAATTTTCTGTAAACACTAGCTCCTCTAAATCTGAAAAATTATTGCGTATGCTATGAGCGTTTGCATAGAAAACCTTTAAATTTGTTATTTTAGAAATCACGGAACGCTCTTTAATAATATTTTTGGTTCTTGTCGGATCTACATTTATGTTCATTGCTGTCCTCGGTCCTCGCTGTCTTCGGTCCTTATCGCTGGTGGTCCTCGGTTGCCTCTGTTTTTTGCTTGGCGTTAGATGATTTATGTCACTGCTGCTTCTTCTCGGATGGCGTTTTTTGATCCATGGCTGCGGACTGCTTCGTGTAGGAGACGACCCATGCGTGCTGAACCCACAGGGTTTAGATGAGTGCCATCCTTGCGGAACAGAGTAGGCTGGTTAGTGGTTATAGAAATTATCCCAGAGGTTGATGAATTCAACTTCTTCCTTCAGACACAAATATTTTAGTCGGCTATTTGTGCTGAAGGCCTTGTCGTAGAATTTGTCAGGTGCGTCGATCTTGGGGAGAATGCCTGAGATGATGATATTCCTTGACTTGTTTTTGTAGTGCTGGATCATCTTGCGATATTTCTCCATCAACTCTTCAGATCTGGTGCGCATGACGTCATTTGAACCAGCATGGATGACAAAAAGGGTATTTTCGTTTGCATCCTTTGTGGTATCATCAAAGGCATCCACAATGTCGTCCAGTCCAGCTCCTGGGATGCAATATCTTTTTCGTCGATTTGGGACTCTGTCGCAGAACTCTTCGACCTGTCCTCGTAGGATGGAATCCCCAATGAGCCTGGTCTCTTCTGGTTCATCTTCCATCTCTACCAAGATCTCAAATCTGTTGGACATTGTGACTGGTAGATGAGACCTTTTCTGCGTTGGCCGTGCACCGTTCCTCACTGGTGTAAATCCGGAAACCTATGGTGGCGAGACTCTGCGTACAGGTTGGGGAGAGGAGTGGTTAGAACGGGGGCGAGGGGTTGGTACTGTTCGTGCTAGAAGGCTTCTTGCACGAGGAGTGGGGGAGAGACTAAGGTGAACAGGGCGGCTGTCCTGGTTTGATGTTGGCTCAGGTTCATCAGAAGCATCTGCTGCAGTGGCTACTGCAGGTGTTGGATTGTTGGCAGATGACATTGGGGCGGTGGTAGATGCTGGAGTTGAAACAATTGGAGTTAGTGATACTCCAACGTTGAGTGTTACAAACTCTTGGAGTGATTCCAGCTTCCTGGTGAGGGCGTTGATCTTGTTGTGGGCTTCATCCAATTTCGCTGTCAAATCCTCTCATTGCTGGCAGAGTCGGCAGACTTGTGGATCGGCAGGAGCAAACATGGAAGCACCAAACCTACCGGCGCAGTTCGTACAGGCACGAGGCATGGTGACGATCACTTTCTTCAGATCACTTCACTCACTTTAAAACACTTAACTCACTTTAACAACACTTAACTCACTTTAAAAACACTTCACTCACTTCAGGTCGCTTTACTTACTTAAATAGGCCTAACCAAAAACAAAAATGTTGAAATACGCACAAATAGGTTATCAGCGGTGATAGCCTAACCGATAATTAAAACAAAACAAAATTAAATTTAAATACGCAGTGATAGCCGAACCGAAAACAATTTTATTTTTATTTAAACAGAAATAGACCACCAGGGGTGATAGCCTATCCTAACCGAAAACAAAAATAACCGAAAACAAAAATTATGAAATACCGGTACGCAGAAATAGGCCACCAGGGATGATAGCCTAGACTAACCGAAAACAAAAATTATGAAATACGAAGAAATAGGCTACCAGGGGTGATACCCTACCTATAAAAGCAAAACAAATATATATATATATATATATATATATATATAATAGAATATGTAACTAAATATACAATTCACCAAATAGAGATTATATAAGAATAAAGTGTAACTGCACACAAGGGGTTAATATACTGTATCAACAGTACTGTATCAACATGTCACTGTAGGCTAGTCAAGCAGGATTATATTTAGATAAACAAAGTTATCAGTCAAAGGTTACTACAAGATCATGCAAGCAACAACTAAAATTAAAGATATATATAGCTACAGTAGGATACTGAATACGATAACTACTAGAGTTAATAAGAAAATACAAAGCTAGAGTGGTAGTGGATTGTTGGGGGATGTGATAGTGGTTAGCCAGGTTAGGTGAAAACAAATAATTTTGTTCAGTATGGTGGGGTGATGGTGGAGGGTAGGAGTGGAGTGATGTGGTAAGGATAAGGTTGGATCGGGTGTGGTGGGGTGGTAGGACAGGGTGGGGTAGTAGTGGAGGGGACGAGTGGGGTGAGGTGGTAAGGTTATGGTTGGATCGGGTGTGGTGGGGTGTACAAAGGAGTACAAAGGAAATCAAGCAACAGCAGTTCTAGTGACCCTTCTAGGCTGCTTGTCCTCCAAAACACTGAGGATCAAGTGTCCAAACAGTGGTTTAGAGTGGGTAAGGGAACATTGGAAAGGGAACTACTGCCCTGGAACTAATGCCCGTGGCAGGATTAGGAAGTTAGTAGGGGACAGATGGGTTAGTAACTGAGGGGGGGATAAAATAAACTTATTCTTTACAAATGCAGTCAGTTGCGGGTTTGATGCGAGATATTTGTCTAAGCGGAGTTTAAATGAATCAACGGTGCTGCAGTCTATAACGTCTCGGGGAAGCCCATTCCACAAGTTGACAACTCGATTGAAGAAGAAATTCTTAGATTCGTGTGAGTTAAAAGATTTACCAATAATTTTGCAACCGTTTCCCCGCGTGTAATTAGATTGGTCGATAGTGAAGTACTTACTACAGTTCATATTGTCGATGCCTTTGATGATTTTGAACACTTGAATTAAGTCACCTCTTAATCTGCGCTGGGTTAAAGGAAATAGATTTAATTCTCTAAGACGCTCTTCGTATGGTTTGTTCTTTAGGCTAGGTATCATTTTGGTAACTCTACGTTGAACTCGTTCTAGCTTGTTTATATCGTTTTGGTAATAAGGGCATTAGGATTGAACGCAGTATTCCAGAAGAGGGCGGACTAAGGAATTGTAAAGGGTTAGGATAACTTCTTTGGATTTATGCTCAAATTACCTGCCTATAAAGCCAATTATTTTGTTTGCCTTCTTAACAACTTCTGAACATTGTTGACTCGGTTTTAGGTTACTCGATATTGTTACTCCCAGATCGGTTTCTCTGTTTACATTCTTAAGCTGAGTGCCATTCATCGAATAGTTTGCTTTCTCATTTAGGTATCCGATATGTAGTACTTTACATTTATCCGCATTGAAACTCATTTGCCAAATTTGGGCCCAACATGACAATTTATCTAGATTGTGTTGCATATCGTCAACTTGTTCTTTTGAGAGTACGCTATTTGCAATTTTTGTATCGTCAGCAAATTTTGAGATTGTACAGGTGAGACCCTCATCTATGTCGTTGATGTAAATTAGAAAGAGAATTGGTCCTAGTACCGATCCCTGGGGTACCCCGCTAATTACATTGGTCCATTTAGATGCCTTACCGTTTATGATTAATCTTTGCTTTCTGTCGCTGAGCAAATTTCTATCCATTTCAACACACATGGGTGGTAGGACAGGGTGGGGTAGTGGTGGAGGGGAGGAGTGGAGTGAGATGGTTAGGTTAAGGTTGGATCGGGTGTGGTGGGGTGGTAGGACAGATTGGGGTAGTGGTGGAGGGGAGGAGTGGAGTGAGATGGTAAGGTTAAGGTTGGGTCGGGTCGGGTGTGGTAGGGTGGTAGGACAGGGTGGGGTAGTGGTGGAGGGGAGGAGTGGAGTGAGATGGTAAGGATAAGGTTGGATCGGGTGGGGTGGGGTTGTAGGACAGGGTGGGGTAGTGGTGGAGGGGAGGAGTGGAGTGAGATGGTAAGGTTAAGGTTGGATCAGGTGTGGTGGGGTGGTAGGACAGGGTGGGGTAGTGGTGGAGAGGAGGAGTGGAGTGAGATGGTAAGGTTAAGGTTGGATCGGGTGTGGTGGGGTGGTAGGACAGGATGGGGTAGTGGTGGAGGGGAGGAGTGGAGTGAGATGGTAAGGTTAAGGTTGGATCGGGTGGGGTGGGGTTGTACGACAGGGTGGGCTAGTGGTGGAGGGGAGGAGTGGAGTGAGATGGTAAGGTTAAGGTTGGATCGGGTGTGGTGGGGTGGTAGGACAGATTGGGGTAGTGGTGGAGGGGAGGAGTGGAGTGATATGGTAAGGTTAAGGTTGGGTCGGGTCGGGTGTGGTGGGGTGGTAGGACAGGGTGGGGTAGTGGTGGAGGGGAGGAGTGGAGTGAGATGGTAAGGTTAAGGTTGGATCGGGTGTGGTGGGGTGGTAGGACAGGGTGGGGTAGTGGTGGAGGGGAGGAGTGGAGTGAGATGGTAAGGTTAAGGTTGGATCGGGGGTGGTAGGACAGGGTGGGGTAGTGGTGGAGGGGAGGAGTGGAGTGAGATGGTAAGGTTAAGGTTGGATCGGGTGTGGTGGGGTGGTAGGACAGGGTGGGGTAGTGGTGGAGGGGAGGAGTGGAGTGAGATGGTAAGGATAAGGTTGGATCGGGTGGGGTGGGGTTGTAGGACAGGGTGGGGTAGTGGTGGAGGGGAGGAGTGGAGTGAAATGGTAAGGTTAAGGTTGGATCGGGTGGAGTGGGGTTGTAGGACAGGGTGAGGTGTGGAATACAAGGGGTGGTGTTGGGTAGGGTGGGTAGTGGAATACAAGTGGTGGTGTTGGGTAGGGTAGGACAGGATGGGGTGTGGAATACAAGGGGTAGTGATGAATGGGGTGTGGAATACAAGGGGTGGTGTTGGGTAGGGTAGGACAGGGTTGGGTGGGTTGTGGAATACAAGGGGTGGAGTTTGATCGGGTAGGGCAGGGTGGGGTGTGGAATACAAGGGGTGGTGATGGGTGGGGTGTGGAATACAAGGGGTGGTATTGGGTGGAGTAGGACAGGGTGTGGTGGGGTGTGGAATACAAGGGGTGGGGTAGGACAGGGTGTGGTATGGAATACAAGGGGTGGTGTAGGACAGGGTGGGGTGTGGAATACAAGGGGTGGTGTTGGGTGGGGTAGGACAGGGTAGGGTGTGGAATACAAAGGGTGGTGTTGGGTGGGGTAGGACAGGGTGTGGTGTGGAATACAAGGGGTGGTGATGGGTGGGGTAGGACAGGGTAGGGTGTGGAATACAAGGGGTAGTGTTGGGTGGGGTAGGAGATGGTGTGGTGTGGAATACAAGGGGTGGTGTTGGGTGGGGTAGGACAGGGTAGGGTGTGGAATACAAGGGGTGGTGTTGGGTGGGGTAGGACAGGGTGTGGTGTGGAATACAAGGGGTGGTGTTGGGTGGGGTAGGACAGGGTGTGGTGTGGAATACAAGGGGTGGTGTTGGGTGGGGTAGGACAGGGTGTGGTGTGGAATACAAGGGGTTGTGTTGGGTGGGGTAGGACAGGGTGGGGTGTGGAATACAAGGGGTGGTGTTGGGTGGGGTAGGACAGGGTGGGGTGTGGAATACAAGGGGTGGGGTAGGACAGGGTAGGGTGTGGAATACAAGGGGTGGTGTTGGGTGGGGTAGGACAGGGTAGGGTGTGGAATACAAGGGGTGGTGATGGGTGGGGTAGGACAGGGTAGGGTGTGGAATAAAAGGGGTGGTGATGGGTGGGGTAGGACAGGGCGGGGTGTGGAATACAAGGGGTGGTGTTGGGTGGGGTAGGACAGGGTGGGGTGGGGTGTGGAATACAAGGGGTAGTGTTGGGTGGGGTAGAACAGGGTGGAGTGGGGAATACAAGGGGTGGTGTTGGGTGGGGTAGGACAGGGTGGGGTGGGGTGTGGAATACAAGGGGTAGTGATGGGTGGGGTAGGACAGGGTGGGGTCTGGAATACAAGGGGTGGTGTTGGGTGGGGTAGGACAGGGTGGGGTGTGGAATACAATGGGTAGTGATGGGTGGGGTGGGGTGTGGAATGGAAGGGGTAGTGATGGGTGGGGTGAGGTGTGTAATACAATGGGTAGTGATGGGTGGGGTGGGGTGTGGAATACAAGGGGTAGTGATGGGTGGGGTAGGACAGGGTGGGGTGTGGAATACAAGGGGTAGTGATGGGTGGGGTGGGGTGTGGAATACAAGGGGTAGTGATGGGTGGGGTAGGACAGGGTGGGGTGTGGAATACAAGGGGTATTGATGGGTGGGGTAGGACAGGGTGGGGTGTGGAATACAAGGGGTAGTGATGGGTGGGGTGGGACAGGGTGGGGTGTGGAATACAAGGGGTAGTGATGGGTGGGGTAGGACAGGGTGGGGTGTGGAATACAAGGGGTAGTGATGGGTGGGGTAGGACAGGGTGTGGTGTGGAAGACAAGGGGTAGTGATGGGTGGGGTAGGACAGGGTGTGGTGTGCAATACAAGGGGTAGTGATGGGTGGGGTAGGACAGGGTGTGGTGTGGAAGACAAGGGGTAGTGATGGGTGGGGTAGGACAGGGTGTGGTGTGGAATACAAGGGCTAGTGATGGGTGGGGTAGGACAGGGTGTGGTGTGGAAGACAAGGGGTAGTGTTGGGTGGGGTAGGACAGGGTGTGGTGTGGAATACAAGGGGTAGTGATGGGTGGGGTGGGGTGTGGAATACAAGGGGTAGTGATGGGTGGGGTGGGGTGTGGAATACAAGGGGTAGTGATGGGTGGGGTGTGGCATACAAGGGGTAGTGATGAGTGGGGTAGGACAGGGTGGGGTGTGGAATACAAGGGGTAGTGATGGGTTGGGTGGGACAGGGTGGGGTGTGGAATACAAGGGGTAGTGATGGGTGGGGTGGGACAGGGTGGGGTGTGGAATACAAGGGGTAGTGATGGGTGGGGTGGGGTGTGGAATACAAGGGGTAGTGATGGGTGGGGTGTGGAATACAAGGGGTAGTGATGGGTGGGGTGGGGTGTGGAATACAAGGGGTAGTGATGGGTGGGGTAGGACAGGGTGGGGGTGGAATACAAGGGGTAGTGATGGGTGGGGTGGGGTGTGGAATACAAGGGGTAGTGATGGGTGGGGTGGTGTGTGGAATACAAGGGGTAGTGATGGGTGGGGTGGGGTGTGGAATACAAGGGGTAGTGATGGGTGGGGTGGGGTGTGGAATACAAGGGGTAGTGATGGGTGGGGAAGGACAGGGTAGGGTGCGGTTATAGACTGATTCCAACGATCGCCTACAGCCCCACCAACCAGACACAGTGTAGACAGTATACAGTATAACCGTGGCGAGGGGCAGTACACCTTAGCCCTCTCGTTAAGACAAATTAACCCCTTCTGTACCGGCGACGTCTTTTTCATTTTATTCTGGCAGCTAATAGACGATTTTATTCAATTTATAAGGGCCTCCAGAAATTAACGAATTTAGAACTATCTTATCTAACCCTTTTTACTACCACATATCCTTTTTAAGTTGCACAACATGGTAAATATAGATAGAATAACACTAAAAATACGTCACCAGTACAGAAGGGGTTAATCCCAGAGTGAAAAACATATGCGTCTAGTTCATTTGTTATAATTGGGCGAATTTCTATTTGGTCACATTGAGCAATAAAACTCTACTTGGAACTGATAGGTAAATGATACTGTGTTTTAAGGAGAGATGGGTCGTTTTTATGGTCCCCCTTCTCCCTCGCGTTTAGCCCCATTAGTTTTCAGGGTTTTTTAATGTTCGTCCCATTACTTTGGCGATTTTAAGACCTTTCGCCCCAATTCTTTGTCAATATTGTGAGTTTTCGTGTTATTTAGGTGTCGATTTCTGGCGAGCGATAGCGATCCTGTAATTTGAGAGGAACTGGCCTTCGGCCGGGAAATTTTTGTATAAAAAAATGTACAAATATATAATAAAGGAGGGTCTTGGGGGGGGGGGGGACAAGACATATAGTATACTAAACAGTACTATCAGCACCAAGTAGTGTTTACAACTCAAAAGGGACCAAAGAAGAGACCAAGAAGCATTGCATACAGTGAACATCTCCACCCTCCGTCCTACTACCCAGGGGGAAATTGGTATTTTTATTCAACCCCTTCTGTACCGGCGACGTCTTTCCAATTGTATTCTAACTATATGTAGACGATTTTGTCCACTTTAAGAAGGAATCTGTGGTAGTAAAAAGGGTTAAGTGAGATAGTTTGAAGCCTGCAAGTTGCTGGAGGCCTTTTTTAAGCTGAACATAATCGTCTAATTGTAGCCATAATATAGTTAAAAGGACGGTGCTGGATCAGCAGGGGATAAGCCCTCTAAGTACACCGTAAATAATAGGTTTTCAAATGTAACAGAAATTATACATGATATGGGTGTTTAAGGGGGGTGACCTGTTTTTGTTCTGTCCTTTTCTATCTTTCTCTGGCTTGTATCCATTTGGCCCCATTCAGCTTACTGTTTTAAGACGTTTATCCCCCTCCAGGTGTCAACTTTTTACTGGTGAGCGGTAGCGAGCCAGAATATTTTTTATTTTTGTTTGACAGCAGACTAAATTTGTACATTTTTCGATAGAAAAATTTCTTCGGCGAAGCCGGATTTCTTCATATAATGCTGGCTTGCCATCGCTCGCCAGGAAGAAATCGACACCTAGATGGGGATAAACGTCTTAAAATAGTTGGCTGAATGGGGCCGAATGGAAACAAGCCAGAGAAAGAGAGAAAAGGACAGAAATAACAAAAAGCAGGTCACCCCCCTTAAATCGTTAATATTTTCAAAGTGAAAATAGCACACACAAACGACTGAACTTCTAAATAGCACACACAAACGACTGAACTTCTAAATAGCACACACAAACGACTGAACTTCTAAATAGCACACACAAACGACTGAACTTCTAAATAGCACACACAAACGACTGAACTTCTAAATAGCACACACAAACGACTGAACTTCTAAATAGCACACACAAACGACTGAACTTCTAAATAGCACACACAAACGACTGAACTTCTAAATAGCACACAAACGACTGAACTTCTATAGACGACTGAACTTCTAAATAGCACACAAACGACTGAACTTCTAAATAGCACACACAAACGACTGAACTTCTAAATAGCACACACAAACGACTGAACTTCTAAATATGTGTATTATTGTTGGTGTGTAAGACGTCAGTGTGTTCAGCCGGCCTAATAAGTCATGTCTCGGCACCAAGTATATTTTGATCAATAATTGGTATCAGTAATATCTATACCAGGTGGATGGGACTAGTTAGCCTTGGTCGGCAATTCATCTAGGGGAGACAACCTTATACAAATCCGGGTGGATGGGACTCGTCAGCCTTGGTTGGCAACCTGTCTAGGGGAGTAAACCTGATACAAATCCGTACTGCTTACCTAAGGGTAAGGCAGGTTAGTGGATGGATTAGCCGAACACCACTGTAGAAAAATAGTGCTAACAAGATACACAGAGGGCCTCGGAGTCGGACGGATCCTAAATTGAGTGATTAATCCTGTAAGTCCTTCACTAAACTGGCTTGGGTTGTCCCTCTCACAGGGAATAGGTCCGCTTGGGGGCATTCTGTGTGTGGCCACCCTCGTAAGGGGAGTAAGGCGTCCGGCAATAGATAGATAGAATATCTATACTCGATTTATTTATTTTGAGTGAGATATACAAACATGTTGCTAAACTTACCCACCCTATTCAACATCTGGCAGACATTATTACAGCACAGAGCAAGCCAAACATAATGACAGGTGAGACATGACTTATTAGCGCTACCATACAGTATAGTGTATGTGAAGATGTTTCCAAGCTGACTCAAACAATTGGTAGCCCCTAGAATAACAAGGGCTCGAACCATAGGCATTATACGCAGGGTTTTAATATATTTTGTATTTATTATTATTATTTTCTTTTTCTTTTTCGGACGAGCAAACTTTGACTTATATTTTGTCCTCTAATTTATCAATATGTTTGTCATTCTTAGATTCAACATATACGCCGATAATTGATGTTTATCTTTCTATCGAACAACAAACATAACACCAACATCAACACCATTTGTCTGTCCATTGCTGGTAGGGTGTATTGGTTATTAGGGCACGCACACGCAAGCACACACACACACATATATATACACACACACCCATACACATACATACACACACACAAAAACGTTTAAGTATGGAAGAGTTGAACTAGACAAACGTTCCCGGTAAACGTCAACAATAATAACACCACCAATATCTGGAGCGTGTTGGGTGATAAACAAACCTTGACCCGGGACTGTCCAGGCGTAAGGTTAAGGGAGCCCACCTCGCTTTTTATTCTTTATCTCCCTCTCTCTTTGGCTTGTATCCATTCCAACACATTCACCCTAATGTTTTAAGATGTTTACCCCCATCCAGGTGTCAATATTTTCCTGGCGAGCGGTAGCGAACCAGCATATATTTTTTTGTTTTGACAAGCTAAATTTGTAAATTTTTCGATAGAAAAATTTCTCCGGCGAAGCCGGATTTCTCCATACAATGCTGGCTCGCTATCGCTCGCCAGGAAAAGATCGACACCTGGATGGGGTTAAACGTCTTAAAACAGTTGGCTGAATGGGGCCGAATGGACACAAGCCAGAGAAAGAGAGAAAAGGAGAGAAAGATAAATAAATCCGGTTCGCCCCCTTAAGGTGTGCTTGTGTGGGCGGAATCATCAGCAGCTGTCAAGGTTACCCGCTCTCAAGGTCGCTACAGGACATTAGGTCGAGGCTATACCGGCTGACGAGGGGGGGGGGGTCAGATAGAGAGAGAGAGAGAGCGTGTGAGATAGAGAGTGAGTGAGTGAGTGAGTGAGTGAGAGAGAGTGAGAGAGTGTGAAAGTGAGAGTGAGAGAGTGTGTGAGAGTGAGAGAGAGTGTGAAAGTGAGAGTGAGAGAGAGTGTGTGTGTGTGTGTGTGTGTGTGAGAGAGAGAGAGAGAGCAACATACTGTATAAATCTATTTGGTTTGGATGTATACAGTACATGGTAATTTGGTTTAGGGGAGATTTCCACTTGACGGATTTTTTTCTAGACCCCTTTGTCCCTCATATTTAGCCCCATCGCTTTTGAAATGTTAAGACGTTCGCCTCATTACTTTGGCGATTTTAAGAACCTTTACCCCATATCTGTCAATGTTAAGACCTTTCGTGTCATTTACTGTAGGTGTCGACATTTTCCTGGCGAGCGATAGCGAGCCTGTAATTCTAGAAGGAACTGGCCTACGGCCGGGAAATATTTTAACTACCGAAAAATTTACACATTTATCTTAAAAGGGGGTCTAGGGTGTGTTATTTTAAGCTTGAAGGAGGTATAGGGAGGAAACTAAAAAAAAAAAAGTAAAAAGATACATAAATGAGCCAATAAATACAGCCATCCCTCCTTAAACTGGACCGCACCCAGCATGTCCACAGTCCTTCCACTACAACACAAACTAAAATAGAACATGGCTTCAAAAATAGGTCAAACCAAAATATTTCACTTCTTGAATTCCCGATGACTTTCTTGACCTCCCAGGTTACAAGGTTGCCACGTAACATAATATACAGTCTACTATTCTGTATTGGTACGCCGACATATACAGTCTACTATTCTGTATTGGAACGCCGACATATTCAGTCTACTATTCTGTATTGGTACGCCGACATATACAGTCTACTATTCTGTATTGGTACGCCGACATATTCAGTCTACTATTCTGTATTGGTACGCCGACATATTCAGTCTACTATTCTGTATTGGTACGCCGACATATACAGTCTACTATTCTGTATTGGTACGCCGACATATACAGTCTACTATTCTGTATTGGTACGCCGACATATACAGTCTACTATTCTGTATTGGTACGCCGACATATACAGTCTACTATTCTGTATTGGTACGCCGACATATACAGTCTACTATTCTGTATTGGTACGCCGACATATACAGTCTACTATTCTGTATTGGTACGCCGACATATACAGTCTACTATTCTGTATTGGTACGCCGACATATACAGTCTACTATTCTGTATTGGTACGCCGACATATTCAGTCTACTATTCTGTATTGGTACGCCGACATATTCAGTCTACTATTCTGTATTGGTACGCCGACATATACAGTCTACTATTCTGTATTGGTACGCCGACATATACAGTCTACTATTCTGTATTGGTACGCCGACATATACAGTCTACTATTCTGTATTGGTACGCCGACATATACAGTCTACTATTCTGTATTGGTACGCCGACATATACAGTCTACTATTCTGTATTGGTACGCCGACATATACAGTCTACTATTCTGTATTGGTACGCCGACATATACAGTCTACTATTCTGTATTGGTACGCCGACATATACAGTCTAATATTCTGTATTGGTACGCCGACATATACAGTCTACTATTCTGTATTGGTACGCCGACATAATTATACAGTCTACTATTGTGTATTGGTACGCCGACATATACAGTCTACTATTCTGTATTGGTACGCCGACATATACAGTCTAATATTCTGTATTGGTACGCCGACATATACAGTCTACTATTCTGTATTGGTACGCCGACATATACAGTCTACTATTCTGTATTGGTACGCCGACATATACAGTCTACTATTCTGTATTGGTACGCCGACATATACAGTCTAATATTCTGTATTGGTACGCCGACATATACAGTCTAATATTATGTATTGGTACGCCGACATATACTGTACAGTCTACTATTCTGTATTGGTACGCCGACATATACAGTCTACTATTCTGTATTGGTACGCCGACATATACAGTCTACTATTCTGTATTGGTACGCCGACATATACAGTCTAATATTCTGTATTGGTACACCGACATATACAGTCTACTATTCTGTATTGGTACGCCGACATAATTATACAGTCTACAATTCTGTATTGGTACGCCGACATATACAGTCTAATATTCTGTATTGGTACGCCGACATATACAGTCTACTATTCTGTATTGGTACGCCGACATATACAGTCTACTATTCTGTATTGGTACGCCGACATATAGAGTCTAATATTCTGTATTGGTACGCCGACATATACAGTCTACTATTCTGTATTGGTACGCCGACATATGCAGTCTACTATTCTGTATTGGTACGCCGACATATACAGTCTAATATTCTGTATTGGTACGCCGACATATACAGTCTACTATTCTGTATTGGTACGCCGACATAATTATACAGTCTACTATTCTGTATTGGTACGCCGACATATACAGTCTACTATTCTGTATTGGTACGCCGACATATACAGTCTACTATTCTGTATTGGTACGCCGACATATTCAGTCTACTATTCTGTATTGGTACGCCGACATAATTATACAGTCTACTATTCTGTATTGGTACGCCGACATATACAGTCTACTATTCTGTATTGGTACGCCGACATATACAGTCTACTATTCTGTATTGGTACGCCGACATATACAGTCTACTATTCTGTATTGGTACGCCGACATATACAGTCTACTATTCTGTATTGGTACGCCGACATATACAGTCTAATATTCTGTATTGGTACGCCGACATATACAGTCTACTATTCTGTATTGGTACGCCGACATAATTATACAGTCTAATATTCTGTATTGGTACGCCGACATATACAGTCTACTATTCTGTATTGGTACGCCGACATATACAGTCTACTATTCTGTATTGGTACGCCGACATAATTATACAGTCTACTATTCTGTATTGGTACGCCGACATATACAGTCTACTATTCTGTATTGGTACGCCGACATAATTATACAGTCTACAATTCTGTATTGGTACGCCGACATATACAGTCTAATATTCTGTATTGGTACGCCGACATATTCAGTCTACTATTCTGTATTGGTACGCCGACATATACAGTCTACTATTCTGTATTGGTACGCTGACATATACAGTCTACTATTCTGTATTGGTACGCCGACATATACAGTCTACTATTCTGTATTGGTACGCCGACATATACAGTCTACTATTCTGTATTGGTACGCCGACATATTCAGTCTACTATTCTGTATTGGTACGCCGACATAATTATACAGTCTACTATTCTGTATTGGTACGCCGACATACAGTCTACTATTCTGTATTGGTACGCCGACATATACAGTCTACTATTCTGTATTGGTACGCCGACATAATTATACAGTCTACTATTCTGTATTGGTACGCCGACATATACAGTCTACTATTCTGTATTGGTACGCCGACATATACAGTCTACTATTCTGTATTGGTACGCCGACATATACAGTCTACTATTCTGTATTGGTACGCCGACATATACAGTCTACTATTCTGTATTGGTACGCCGACATATACAGTCTAATATTCTGTATTGGTACGCCGACATATACAGTCTACTATTCTGTATTGGTACGCCGACATATTCAGTCTACTATTCTGTATTGGTACGCCGACATAATTATACAGTCTACTATTCTGTATTGGTACGCCGACATATACAGTCTAGTATTCTGTATTGGTACGCCGACATATACAGTCTACTATTCTGTATTGGTACGCCGACATATACAGTCTACTATTCTGTATTGGTACGCCGACATATACAGTCTACTATTCTGTATTGGTACGCCGACATATACAGTCTACTATTCTGTATTGGTACGCCGACATATTCAGTCTACTATTCTGTATTGGTACGCCGACATAATTATACAGTCTACTATTCTGTATTGGTACGCCGACATATACAGTCTACTATTCTGTATTGGTACGCCGACATATACAGTCTACTATTCTGTATTGGTACGCCGACATATACAGTCTACTATTCTGTATTGGTACGCCAACATATACAGTCTACTATTCTGTATTGGTACGCCGACATATACAGTCTAATATTCTGTATTGGTACGCCGACATATACAGTCTACTATTCTGTATTGGTACGCCGACATATACAGTCTAATATTCTGTATTGGTACGCCGACATATACAGTCTACTATTCTGTATTGGTACGCCGACATATACAGTCTACTATTCTGTATTGGTACGCCGACATATACAGTCTAATATTCTGTATTGGTACGCCGACATATACAGTCTACTATTCTGTATTGGTACGCCGACATATACAGTCTACTATTCTGTATTGGTACACCGACATATACAGTCTACTATTCTGTATTGGTACACCGACATATACAGTCTGCTATTCTGTATTGGTACACCAACATATACAGTCTACTATTCTGTATTGGTACACCGACATATACAGTCTACTATTCTGTATTGGTACGCCGACATATACAGTCTACTATTCTGTATTGGTACGCCGACATATACAGTCTACTATTCTGTATTGGTACGCCGACATATACAGTCTACTATTCTGTATTGGTACGCCGACATATACAGTCTACTATTCTGTATTGGTACGCCGACATATACAGTCTACTATTCTGTATTGGTACGCCGACATATACAGTCTACTATTCTGTATTGGTACACCGACATATACAGTCTACTATTCTGTATTGGTACACCGACATATACAGTCTACTATTCTGTATTGGTACACCGACATATACAGTCTACTATTCTGTATTGGTACACCGACATATACAGTCTACTATTCTGTATTGGTACACACCGACATATACAGTCTACTATTCTGTATTGGTACACCGACATATACAGTCTACTATTCTGTATTGGTACACCGACATATACAGTCTACTATTCTGTATTGGTACGCCGACATATACAGTCTACTATTCTGTATTGGTACGCCGACATATACAGTCTACTATTCTGTATTGGTACACCGACATATACAGTCTACTATTCTGTATTGGTACGCCGACATATACAGTCTACTATTCTGTATTGGTACGCCGACATATACAGTCTACTATTCTGTATTGGTACACCGACATATACAGTCTACTATTCTGTATTGGTACGCCGACATATACAGTCTACTATTCTGTATTGGTACGCCGACATATACAGTCTACTATTCTGTATTGGTACAACCGACATATACAGTCTACTATTCTGTATTGGTACACCGACATATACAGTCTACTATTCTGTATTGGTACACCGACATATACAGTCTACTATTCTGTATTGGTACACCGACATATACAGTCTACTATTCTGTATTGGTACACACCGACATATACAGTCTACTATTCTGTATTGGTACGCCGACATATACAGTCTACTATTCTGTATTGGTACACCGACATATACAGTCTACTATTCTGTATTGGTACACCGACATATACAGTCTACTATTCTGTATTGGTACGCCGACATATACAGTCTACTATTCTGTATTGGTACACCGACATATACCTCCATTGTTGAATATGTCTTGATATTTAAGGGGAGGTTTTTAGTTAGTTCGCTAGACCTCCATCAAGCTTAACATTACAGCCCCTAGACCTCCTTTCAAGATAAATGTTTACATTTTTCGGTAGAAAAATGTCCCGGCCGAAGGCCGGTTCCTCCTAAATTACAGGCTCGCTATCGCTCGCCAGGAAAAAATCGACAACTAAATGGCACGAAAAGTCCTAAAATTGACAGAAATGGGGCAAAAGTTCTTAAAATCGCCAAACTAATGGGGCGAACGTCTTAAAATATCAAGAGCAATGGGGCTAACCATGAGGGAGAAAGGGGTCAAGAAAAAAATCCCTCAAGTGGAAATCTCCCCTTAAGAGGGAGTGGGCGTATCTACTGTATTTGCTCATTTATATATATTTGTATTGTTTTGTTGTTTTAGTTTCCTCCCTAGACCTCCATCAAGCTTAAAATTACACCCTCTAGACCCCCTTCAAGATAATTTTGTAAATGTTTCGGTAGAAAAAAATCACGTTCCTCTTAAATTACAGGATCGCTATCGCTCGCCAGGAAAAAATCGACATCTAAACGGAACGAAAGCTTTTAAATTTGACAGAAATGGGCCGGAAGTTTTTAAAATCACCAACCTAATGGGGCGAACTTCTTAAATTCTCATAAAACAATGGGGCTAAACATGAGGGAGAAAGGGGTCCAGAAAAAATCCTTCCAGTGGAAATCTCCCTATAAAGACAGAAGAATAATAGTACAAATATTGTATTTTCAGTATCGTTTATTTATAATTAGAGTGACTTCACTATAATTAGGTAGAGTCAGGAGTACTACCTTCAATGGAGAGGCAGGGTTAGGCAGAGATGGGTTAGGTAGAGTCAGACAGTACAATATAGAGATAGGGTTAGGCCAGTGATTCTCAACCAGGGGTAAATGTACCCCCTGGGGGTAAAAACATACATGGCATGGGGTAAATATATCATACCTGAAAACTCAATATTAATTCTATATTACGCTATACATGACTAGGCCTAACCTGTTTTAGGTTTAGAGAAACAGGGAAGACATTGTAAAAAATAACCCCTCTAATCTAGGAAAAATTCAGTTTACGAAGAGTTCACCAAAGTAACATTGCACATTTTCCAAACTTGGATGGTGTGTTACCTGAGATAAAAGAAAACATCACAGCACATTTGAAAATCTTGAAGGGTCACTGGCTATATTTCAGAAGACATAATTTCTAGAGATAGATGGATATCAAGACCTTTAACCACTGATCTGCCAGACATGAAGAATGACGACTCAGCAAAAGAAGTTCTGATTGATCTTCTATCCTCAGATACGTATTAATGAAAAACATGAACATGTTTATGATGAATTTTGGATGAAAATCATAAATTCAATCCCACTTCATACTCAGCGTGCCTTCAGATTGCTTGTTCCTTTTGTCACTAGATAGTTATGTGAATCAAGGTTCTCTACTTTAGTAGCAATGAAGACTAAGACCAGGAACCGCCTAAAAGCCAACGACGACATAAAAGTACGGTAGCGTCGTTTTCAACAGATCCTCGAATATATAAACTGTTGACTCAGTGAATCAGCAGTGTTCCCACTGATAATGCTTCTGGTATTGTTGTTTGATCTTGTTTGATATAAGTGGACTGTATATTTATTTCCTTTATCATATTTTACTTCGTGTAAACCATAAACATTATTTTTGTTTCTATCCTCTGTATTTTGTGAGGCTTTATGGCGGCTATCCCCTTTTTGTATGGGTGTAAGGAGGTAAATGGCGAAATACATCAAGCCGAGGGAGTAAATGACTGAGGAAAGGTTGAGAATCACTGGGTTAGGCAGAGATGGGATAGGTAGAGTCAGACAGTACAATGTAGAGATAGGGTTAGGCAGAGATGGGTTAGGTAGAGTCAGACAGTACAATGTAGAGATAGGGTTAGGCAGAGATGGGTTAGGTAGAGTCAGACAGTACAATGTAGAGATAGGGTTAGGCAGAGATGGGTTAGGTAGAGTCAGACAGTACAATGTAGAGATAGGGTTAGGCAGAGATGGGTTAGGTAGAGTCAGACAGTACAATGGAGAGGCAGGGTTAGGCAGAGATGGGTTAGGTAGAGTCAGACAGTACTACCTTATTTCTACTATATTTCTAGGTGAGAGAGGTGCGAGGTAGACAGGGTGAGGCAGTACAGATCTCTTGGCACAGGGAGAGGGCAGAGTTAGGAAGGGATATATGACGCAGATTACAGTATTTCTATGCGAGGCAGGTGTGAGATAGGAAGGTGGGAGCTAGACAGGGTTAGGCAGGTATATGAGATAGACAGGGATAAATACCGTAAATTACAGTATTCCTAGGTGAGACAGGTATGAGACAGGCAGAGTGAGGCAGTACTGATTTGTTAAAATAGAGTTAGACAGAGTTAGGCAGGGATATACGACGCAGATTACAGTGCGTCTAGGTGAGGCAGGTGTGAGCTACGTAGGTAGGATGAGGCAGTACTGATTTGTTAACGGGAGAAGTACAGTTAGACAGGGATATATGACGCAAATTAAAGTATTTCTAGGCGAGGCAGGTCAAAGTTAGGCAGGGTGAGGAGGTATCAGTTCGTATAGGGGTTAGACAGGGATATACGACGCAGATTACAGTATAGCTAGGTGAGGCAGGGGTAAGGAAGGCAGTGTGAGGCAGTACTGATCTGTTACAGGGGTAAGGCAGGGTTAGGCAGGGATATACGACGCAGATTACAGTATAGCTAGGTGAGGCAGGGGTAAGGTAGGCAGTGTGAGGCAGTACTGATCTGTTACAGGGGTAAGGCAGGGTTAGACAGGGATATACGACGCAGATTACAGTATAGCTAGGTGAGGCAGGGGTAAGGTAGGCAGTGTGAGGCAGTACTGATCTGTTACAGGGGTAAGGCAGGGTTAGGCAGGGATATACGACGCAGATTACAGTATAGCTAGGTGAGGCAGGGGTAAGGTAGGCAGTGTGAGGCAGTACTGATCTGTTACAGGGGTAAGGCAGGGTTAGGCAGGGATATACGACGCAGATTACAGTATAGCTAGGTGAGGCAGGGGTAAGGTAGGCAGTGTGAGGCAGTACTGATCTGTTACAGGGGTAAGGCAGGGTTAGGCAGGGATATACGACGCAGATTACAGTATAGCTAGGTGAGGCAGGGGTAAGGTAGGCAGTGTGAGGCAGTACTAATCTGTTACAGGGGTAAGGCAGGGTTAGGAAGGGATATACGACGCAGATTACAGTATAGCTAGGTGAGGCAGGGGTAAGGTAGGCAGTGTGAGGCAGTACTGATCTGTTACAGGGGTAAGGCAGGGTTAGGCAGGGATATACGACGCAGATTACAGTATAGCTAGGTGAGGTAGGGGTAAGGTAGGCAGTGTGAGGCAGTACTGATCTGTTACAGGGGTAAGGCAGGGTTAGGCAGGGATATACGACGCAGATTACAGTATAGCTAGGTGAGGCAGGGGTAAGGTAGGCAGTGTGAGGCAGTACTGATCTGTTACAGGGGTTAGGCAGGGATATACGACGCAGATTACAGTATAGCTAGGTGAGGTAGGGGTAAGGTAGGCAGTGTGAGGCAGTACTGATCTGTTACAGGGGTAAGGCAGGGTTAGGAAGGGATATACGACGCAGATTACAGTATAGCTAGGTGAGGCAGGGGTAAGGTAGGAAGTGTGAGGCAGTACTGATCTGTTACAGGGGTAAGGAAGGGTTAGGCAGGGATATACGACGCAGATTACAGTATAGCTAGGTGAGGTAGGGGTAAGGTAGGCAGTGTGAGGCAGTACTGATCTGTTAAAGGGAGAAGTAGAGTTAGGCAGGGATGGATTATAGCAAATATAGCTTCAGACAGTGATCGGTAAAGCTGAGCGAGACTATACTGGTTAGGGGGGGGGGGATTTTACTTCATATATTCAAAAATGTATTATTATACAATAGTTGTGTATTCTGCTCCCTAGACCTTAAACTTGGGGAAAACAAAAAAAATCTCACCCCCAAGAGCTTCGATATATATTTGTACATTTTTTGGTACAAAAATTTCCCGGCCAGACCGGCTTTAGGTAGGTTCCTCCTAAATTACAGGCTCTCTATCGCTCACCAGGAAATCATAGACACCTAAACGGCACAAATGGTCGTAATATTGATACATAATTGGTCCGAAAGGTCTTAAAACGGCCAAATTTATGGGGCGATCGTCTACAAATTCCATTACCATATCGAGAACTGTCTTCAACAATGGTTAGTTAAAGTCATACCATTCATGATCAAAGGCAGCAGAAATATTAATTGATTTAGTAATCTTAAAATAAACTAGACAATTGGTGCTAAGATATTATACAATAGCTACAGTATATTTTAGTACTGACATTTGGCAACGATGCTTACATCGTTACCAATTGTCATTATTTATAACTTGGAGCAAATTTCAAGACCTTTCGTACCATTTAAGTGTCAAGTTTTTTTCCTGGCGAGCGATATCGAACTTGCAATTTAGGAAGAATCGGCCTTTGGCAGCAGCATTTTTCTACCAAACAAATGCAAAATTAATCTCAAAGTGGGATTTTTGTTTTGTTTAATTAAGCTTGATGGAGGTCTACGGAGGAAACTAAAAAATAATAATATAAAATACAACACATAAATACATAAATATATAAATATATAATCGCAAAAATATAAATCTCCCCTTAACTTGTATGGGATTCCCGGGCCCGATACGATGAGCCGATAACGTTTATCGTGTGTCACCGGCTAAGGCAGTCCAGGAGTGTGTGGTTAGCAGAGGTTAGGCAGAGAGGGGTGAGGCAGGTTATAGGTTGTGGCAGTGATGGTTAGGCAGAGAGGGGTGAGGCAGGTTATTGGTTGTGGCAGTGATGGTTAGGAAGAGAGGGGTGAGGCAGGTTATAGGTTGTGGAAGTGATGGTTAGGCAGAGAGGGGTGAGGCAGGTTATATGTTGTGGCAGTGATGGTTAGGCAGGTTATATGTTGTGGCAGTGATGGTTAGGAAGAGAGGGGTGAGGCAGGTTATATGTTGTGGCAGTGATGGTTAGCCAGAGAGGGGTGAGGCAGGTTATAGGTTGAGCCAGTGATGGTTAGGCAGAGAGGGGTGAGGCAGGTTATAGGTTGTGGCAGTGATGGTTAGGCAGAGAGGGGTGAGGCAGGTTATATTTGTGGCAGTGATGGTTAGGCAGAGAGGGGTGAGGCAGGTTATAGGTTGTGGCAGTGATGGTTAGGCAGAGAGGGGTGAGGCAGGTTATAGGCTGTGGCAGTGATGGTTAGGCAGAGAGGGGTGAGGCAGGTTATATGTTGTGGAAGTGATGGTTAGGCAGAGAGGGGTGAGGCAGGTTATAGGTTGTGGCAGTGATGGTTAGGCAGAGAGGGGTGAGGCAGGTTATTGGTTGTGGCAGTGATGGTTAGGAAGAGAGGGGTGAGGCAGGTTATAGGTTGTGGAAGTGATGGTTAGGCAGAGAGGGGTGAGGCAGGTTATATGTTGTGGCAGTGATGGTTAGGCAGGTTATATGTTGTGGCAGTGATGGTTAGGAAGAGAGGGGTGAGGCAGGTTATATGTTGTGGCAGTGATGGTTAGCCAGAGAGGGGTGAGGCAGGTTATAGGTTGAGCCAGTGATGGTTAGGCAGAGAGGGGTGAGGCAGGTTATAGGTTGTGGCAGTGATGGTTAGGCAGAGAGGGGTGAGGCAGGTTATATGTTGTGGCAGTGATGGTTAGGCAGAGAGGGGTGAGGCAGTTATAGGTTGTGGCAGTGATGGTTAGGCAGAGAGGGGTGAGGCAGGTTATAGGCTGTGGCAGTGATGGTTAGGCAGAGGGGTGAGGCAGGTTATATGTTGTGGAAGTGATGGTTAGGCAGAGAGGGGTGAGGCAGGTTATAGGTTGTGGCAGTGATGGTTAGGCAGAGAGGGGTGAGGCAGGTTATAGGTTGTGGCAGTGATGGTTAGGCAGAGAGGGGTGAGGCAGGGTTATAGGCTGTGGCAGTGATGGTTAGGCAGAGAGGGGTGAGGCAGGTTATATGTTGTGGAAGTGATGGTTAGGCAGAGAGGGGTGAGGCAGGTTATAGGTTGTGGCAGTGATGGTTAGGCAGAGAGGGGTGAGGCAGGTTATAGGTTGTGGCAGTGATGGTTAGGCAGAGAGGGGTGAGGCAGGTTATAGGCTGTGGCAGTGATGGTTAGGCAGAGAGGGGTGAGGCAGGTTATATGTTGTGGAAGTGATGGTTAGGCAGAGAGGGGTGAGGCAGGTTATAGGTTGTGGCAGTGATGGTTAGGCAGAGAGGGGTGAGGCAGGTTATTGGTTGTGGCAGTGATGGTTAGGAAGAGAGGGGTGAGGCAGGTTATAGGTTGTGGAAGTGATGGTTAGGCAGAGAGGGGTGAGGCAGGTTATATGTTGTGGCAGTGATGGTTAGGCAGGTTATATGTTGTGGCAGTGATGGTTAGGAAGAGAGGGGTGAGGCAGGTTATATGTTGTGGCAGTGATGGTTAGCCAGAGAGGGGTGAGGCAGGTTATAGGTTGAGCCAGTGATGGTTAGGCAGAGAGGGGTGAGGCAGGTTATAGGTTGTGGCAGTGATGGTTAGGCAGAGAGGGGTGAGGCAGGTTATATGTTGTGGCAGTGATGGTTAGGCAGAGAGGGGTGAGGCAGGTTATAGGTTGTGGCAGTGATGGTTAGGCAGAGAGGGGTGAGGCAGGTTATAGGCTGTGGCAGTGATGGTTAGGCAGAGAGGGGTGAGGCAGGTTATATGTTGTGGAAGTGATGGTTAGGCAGAGAGGGGTGAGGCAGGTTATAGGTTGTGGCAGTGATGGTTAGGCAGAGAGGGGTGAGGCAGGTTATAGGTTGTGGCAGTGATGGTTAGGCAGAGAGGGGTGAGGCAGGTTATAGGCTGTGGCAGTGATGGTTAGGCAGAGAGGGGTGAGGCAGGTTATATGTTGTGGAAGTGATGGTTAGGCAGAGAGGGGTGAGGCAGGTTATAGGTTGTGGCAGTGATGGTTAGGCAGAGAGGGGTGAGGCAGGTTATAGGTTGTGGCAGTGATGGTTAGGCAGAGAGGGGTGAGGCAGGTTATAGGCTGTGGCAGTGATGGTTAGGCAGAGAGGGGTGAGGCAGGTTATATGTTGTGGAAGTGATGGTTAGGCAGAGAGGGGTGAGGCAGGTTATAGGTTGTGGCAGTGATGGTTAGGCAGAGAGGGGTGAGGCAGGTTATATGTTGTGGCAGTGATGGTTAGGCAGAGAGGGGTGAGGCAGGTTATATGTTATGGCAGTGATGGTTAGGCAGAGAGGGGTGAGGCAGGTTATAGGTTGAGCCAGTGAGGGTTAGGCAGCGAGGGGTGAGGTAGGTTATAGGTTGAGACAGTGAGGGTTAGGCAGCGAGGGGTAAGGTAGGTTATAGGTTGAGGCAGCAAGGGTTAAGAAGCGAGAGGTGAGGAAGGTTATAGGATGAGGCAGCAAGGGTTAGGACAGGTTATAGGTTGAGTCAGCGAGGGGTGAGGCAGATTATAGGTTGAGACAGCGAGGGTTAGGACAGGTTAGCCAGCGAGGGAAGAGTCAGGTTATATGATGTCTTGGTTGAGGCAGGGATGGTTAGGACAAGTTAGACAGCAAGGGGTGAGGGGTGAGGCAGACTATAGGTTGTCTAGGTTGAGGGAGGGATGGTTAATACAGGTTAGGAAGCAAGGGGTGAGGCAGAATATAGGTTGTCTAGGTTGATGCAGGGATGGGTGAGGAAGGATCTGCGCAGTACTTAGGGGCCGGTTCAGGTGTGAGGCAGGCAGTGGATGTCGCAATGTGAGATACAGAGGTAGACAAGGTGAGGTAGTGTGAGGTACAGAGGTAGACAAGGTGAGGTAGTGTGAGGTACAGAGGTAGACAAGGTGAGGTAATATGAGGTACACAGGTAGACAAGGTGAGGTAGTGTGAGGTAGAGAGGTAGATAAGGTGAGGCAGTTTGAGGTACAGAGGTAGACAAGGTGAGGTAGCGTGAGGTACAGAGGTAGACAAGGTGAGGTAGTGTGAGGTACAGAGGTAGACAAGGTGAGGTACAGAGGTAGACAAGGTGAGGTAGTGTGAGGTACAGATATACAAGGTGAGGTACAGAGGTAGACAAGGTGAGGCAGTGTGAGGTACAGAGGTAGATAAGGTGAGGTAGTGTGAGGTACAGAGGTAGACAAGGTGAGGTAGTGTGAGGTACAGAGGTAGACAAGGTGAGGTAGTATGAGGTACAGAGGTAGACAAGGTGAGGTAGTGTGAGCTGCAGAGGTAGCCAAGGTGAGGTAGTGTGAGGTACAGAGGTAGACAAGGTGAGGTAGTGTGAGGTACATAGGTAGACAAGGTGAGGTAGTGTGAGGTACAGAGGTAGACAAGGTGGGGTAGTGTGAGGTACAGAGGTAGACAAGGTGAGGTAGTGTGAGGTACAGAGGTAGACAAGGTAAGGCAGTGTGAGGTACAGAGGTAGACAAGGTGAGGTAGTGTGAGGTACAGATATACAAGGTGAGGTACAGAGGTAGACAAGGTGAGGCAGTGTGAGGTACAGAGGTAGACAAGGTGAGGCAGTGTGAGGTACAGAGGTAGACAAGGTAAGGCAGTGTGAGGTACAGAGATAGACAAGGTGAGCCAGTGTGAGGTACAGATAAACAAGGTGAGGTACAGAGATAGGCAAGGTGAGGCAGTGTGAGGTACAGAGGTAGACAATGTGAGGTAGTGTGAGGTACAGAGGTAGACAAGGTGAGGTAGTGTGAGGTACAGAGGTAGACAAGGTAAGGCAGTGTGAGGTACAGAGGTAGACAAGGTAAGGCAGTGTGAGGTACAGAGGTAGACAAGGTAAGGCAGTGTGAGGTACAGGGGTAGACAAGGTGAGGTAGTGTGAGGTACAGATATACAAGGTGAGGTACAGAGGTAGGCAAGGTGAGGCAGTGTGAGGTACAGAGGTAGACAAGGTGAGACAGTGTGAGGTACAGAGGTATACAAGGTGAGGCAGTGTGAGGTACAGAGGTAGACAAGGTAAGGCAGTGTGAGGTACAGAGGTAGACAAGGTGAGGTAGTGTGAGGTACAGATATACAAGGTGAGGTGCAGAGGTAGACAAGGTAAGGCAGTGTGAGGTACAGAGGTAGACAAGGTGAGGTAGTGTGAGGTACAGAGGTAGACAAGGTAAGGCAGTGTGAGGTACAGGGGTAGACAAGGTGAGGTAGTGTGAGGTACAGATATACAAGGTGAGGTACAGAGGTAGGCAAGGTGAGGCAGTGTGAGGTACAGAGGTAGACAAGGTGAGACAGTGTGAGGTACAGAGGTATACAAGGTGAGGCAGTGTGAGGTACAGAGGTAGACAAGGTAAGGCAGTGTGAGGTACAGAGGTAGACAAGGTGAGGTAGTGTGAGGTACAGATATACAAGGTGAGGTGCAGAGGTAGACAAGGTAAGGCAGTGTGAGGTACAGAGGTAGACAAGGTGAGGCAGTGTGAGGTACAGAGGTAGACAAGGTGAATAGTGTGAAGTACAGAGGTAGACAAGGTAAGGCAGTGTGAGGTACAGAGGTAGACAAGGTAAGGCAGTGTGAGGTACAGAGGTAGACAAGGTAAGGCAGTGTGAGGTACAGAGGTAGAGAAGGTAAGGCAGTGTGAGGTACAGAGGTAGACAAGGTAAGGTAGTGTGAGGTACAGAGGTAGACAAGGTAAGGTAGTGTGAGGTACAGAGGTAGACAAGGTAAGGTAGTGTGAGGTACAGAGGTAGACAAGGTAAGGTAGTGTGAGTTACATAGGTAGACAAGGTGAGACAGTGTGAGGTACAGAGGTAGACAAGGTAAGGCAGTGTGAGGTACAGAGGTAGACAAGGTAAGGTAGTGTGAGGTACAGAGGTAGACAAGGTAAGGTAGTGTGAGTTACATAGGTAGACAAGGTGAGGTGCAGAGGTAGACAAGGTAAGGTAGTGAGGTACAGAGGTAGACAAGGTAAGGCAGTGTGAGGTACAGAGGTAGACAAGGTGAGGTAGTGTGAGGTACAGAGGTAGACAAGGTAAGGCAGTGTGAGGTACATAGGTAGACAAGGTGAGGCATAGAGGGGCAGGTCGAGGACGTGAGGTACGCATTATGAGGTAGAGGTAGACAAGGTTGAGGAAGCAATGGGTAGGCAGGACCGGCGCAGTACTTAATGGCCGGTTCAGTTGTGAGGCAGCAGTGGATGACGCAGTGTGAGGTGGAGGATGACAAGTTGAAGCAGGCAGAGGCATATAGATAGACAAGTTGAGGCATAGAGGTAGACAAGGTGAAGAAGGTTGAGGCATGTCATGCGCAATACTTAACAGGTTCAGGTGATAGGTAACAGAGGATGACGTAGTGGGAGGTAGAGGTAGGCAGGGAGAGATGTAGAGACACAAAGTGATGTTGAAACAGAGTACGAGAGAGAGAGAGAGAGAGAGAGAGAGAGAGAGAGAGAGAGAGAGAGAGAGAGAGAGAGAGAGAGAGAGAGAGAGAGAGAGAGAGAGAGAGAGAGAGAGAGAGAGAGAGAGAGAGAGAGAGAGAGAGAGAGAGAGAGAGAGAGAGAGAGAGAGAGAGAGCGAGAGAGAGAGAGAGAGAGAGAGAGAGAGAGAGAGAGAGAGAGAGAGAGAGAGAGAGAGAGAGAGAGAGAGAGAGTACAAAGGAAATAGAGCAACAACAGGTCCAGCGACCCCTCAGGCTGCTTGCCCTTCAAAACACTGATGGTCAAGTGTCCAAACGGTGGTTTAGGGAAAAAACAAAAAATATTAATTTACAAATGCAGTCAGTCGTGGGTTTAAGGCAAGGTGTTTGTCTAGGCAAAGTTTAAAAGAGTCGACAGTGCTGCAGTCTATAACATCTCGGGGAAGCCCATTCCACAAGTTAACAACTCGATTGAAGAAGAAATTCTTAGACTCATGCGAGTTAAAAGATTTGCCAATAATTTTGCAGCCGTTCCCCCACGTGTAATTTGATTGGTCGATAGTGAAATATTTATTACAGTTCATATTGTTGATGCCTTTGATGATTTTGAACACTTGAATTAAGTTGCCTCTTAATCTGCGCTGGGTTAAAGGAAATTGATTTAATTCTCTAAGACGCTGCTCCTCGTATGGTTTGTTCTGTAGGCAAGGTATCAATTTGGTAACTCTACGTTGAACTCATTTTAGCTTGTCTATATTTGTTTTTTCTTAGTAAGGGCACCAGGATTGAACGCAATATTACAGGAGAGGGCAGACTAAGGAATTGTAAAGAGTTAGGATTACATATTTGGATTTATGCTCAAATGACCTGCCTACAAAGCCAATTATTTTGTTTGCCTTCTTAACAACTTCTGAACATTGTTGACTCGGTTCTAGGTTACTCGATATTGTTACTCCCAAATCAGTTTCTCTGTCTACACTCTTAAGCTAGGTGCCATTCATTGAATAGTTTACTTTCTCATTTCGGTTTACGATATGGAATACTTTGTCCGCATTGAAACACATTTGCCAAATTTGAGCCCAATGTGACAACTTACTTAGATTATGTTGCATATCTTCAACATGTTCATTTGTGAGTATGCTATTTGCAATTTTTGTATCGTCAGCAAACTTTGAGATTGTACAAGTGAGACCCTCATCTATGTCGTTAATGTAAACTAGGAAGAGAATTGGCTCCAGTACCGATCTCTGGGGTACCCCGCTACTTACATTGATCCATTTGGATGCTTTACCGTTTATGACTACTCTTTGCTTTCTGTCACTGAGCCAATTTTCTATCCATTTCAACACACTGTCTTGTATTCCATGCGCTTTTAGTTTATCAATAAACGTTTGTGGGGAACTTTGTCAAAGGCCTTTTGAAAATCAAGGTATATAATATCTACAGTTTTACTCTCATCATATAGGTTGAGGATATCGTGGAAGAAGTCAAAGAGGTTTGTTAAGCAGGAGCGTTTATTACGAAAACCATGTTGAGTATCTTTAAGTATGTTGTTTTCCTCTAAGTGTTTTTACGAGTTTGTCTCTTATGAGTGTTTCTAGCATTTTACATAAAACTGAGGTTGAGCTAATTCGACGATAGTTACTAGGTAACGATTTGCTCCTTTTTTTTTAATATCGGTGTTACGTTGGCCACTGATCAGGCATAGTCCCAGACTATATGGATTTATTGAAGAGCAATGTCAGTGGTTTGGAGTGGTTAGCTTCCTTTAGAACTCTAGGCGAGATCGTATCAGGTCCAGGCGATTTATTTACCTTTGAGTTTATCTAAACATTTCAATAATGATCTCTCTGTAACGCTGGTACTGCTTAGAACGTCAGAATTATCTATCTGAACCAGCGATGATGTAGGGATATTACCAAGGTCTTCTGTTGTAAAAACTGATGCAAAGAAGGTGTTGAAAGCGTTACTCATTTTTGCTTCATCTTCATCTTCATCTTGCTCCTCTCCTTTCTCATCGACTAACGGTCCAATCGTTGAAGTCACTACTTTCTTCTTTCTGATGTAACTATAAAATTCTTTCGGGTTTGTTTTACTTTGATTTGCAACATGTAATTCTAGCGTGTTTTTACTTTGTTTGCTTAACTTTTTGGCTTTGTGTCGTAGATCTACAAATATAACTTTATTTTCATGGGTATTGGAGATTTTGAATCTATCATGAGCATTCTTTTTAGCAAGCAGACAATCCGCGATGTCTTTATTCCACCACTTAGGCCTATTATTATGTACCGATCTTTGGTTTTTTAATGGTATACATTCGAGTAAGTGGAGGTGAAAATCTCCATGATTGGTTTAGATCATCATTGTTAACCCTTAAAGATCGGGGCCGGACTTAAGTCCGGCTCCAATTTGCAGCAAGTTAGGAGCATTATTAAGGCTTTTAAAGGGTTAAAATCGAGTGCAAATGGCCGGGAGCACAGCGAGCCAGACAGCCGACTCCCAGGGCTTACCCATTAACTCATGTTCCCTGTGTTCTCGAGAGGCCGGCAGTGTAGGCAGTAGTGAGCATAGCTGGGGAAAATATGCCGCTATACGTTAAACTCCCATGTTACTGGTATCACTGTATGAGAACCACGAGTGCTACGTAGCTCGTTCTGGTCTCATTTTTAAGCTTTTAGCGCCTAGTTTTTTGCTAAATAAAAAAAAATTCATGCAGATACTTGATTTATCATTCAGGAGGGCCTGAATATGCCCAAATAAGCCCAAAAACCCCTGCTAGACAAGGGTTAATCATAGAACTCCAGTCGCTTTCCTCAAGTATTGCTCTAAGTTTACGGAAGTTTGCTCTCTTGAAATTTGGGACCTTCTCTTTGCTGGTATTGAATACGTTGCTATTGAATTTTAAAAGGAAAGTGATCGTACGATGGTCACTATTACTGAATTCATCACCGAGAAAGAGAGAGAGAGAGAGATAATGAATGTGATAGAAGGGTTAGAGCGAGGAAGGGTGTAGTAGAATTAAGCAGAACGAGGTACTGTAGTTAGGCAGAGCGAGGCATAACACAAGAGATCAAGGCAGCTTAAGGGACCCCACCTCGCTTTTTTTCTCTTTCCCTCTCTCTCTCTTTGGCTATTATCCATTCGGCCCCATTCAGCCTACTGTTTTAAGACGTTTACCCCATCCAGGTGTCAATATTTTCCTGGCGAGCGTTAGCGAGCCAGCATATATATATTTTTGTTTTGACAGCAAGGTAAATTTGTAAATTTTTCGATAGAAAAATTTCTTTAGCAAAGCCGGATTTCTCCATAAAATGCTGGCTCGCTATTGCTCGCTGGGAAGAAATCAACACCTGGATGAGGATAAACGTCTTAAAACAGTTGGCTGAATGGGGCCGAATGAATACAAGCCAGGAAAAGAGAGAAAAGGAGAGAAAGATTAAAAAAAACCCGGTAGATTCAGGCATAGACTGAAGCAGGGGTTTTGGTTCTAGAGCTAGACGGGAGTTCTAGGGTGAGACAGGGGGTGTTAGGTAGACTACAGGGTGAGGTAGGGAGTGTTAGGTAGACTACAGGGGGTGTTAATAATAATAATCTCTTTTCACTGACTGACTGGGGTAGGTCGTTCCAGTCTTTGATGGCAGTGAAGAAGAATGTTAGCTTACCCTGTCCTTGGATTCTCGGGACCGTAAAATTAAACATCCTATTTCTTGTATTATGTCCACTCCTCTCATTTGCTTTAACAAAATTACTCTTCAAATACTCTGGAGCTCTGTCATAGAATATCTTGAAGGCATTAGTGAGCCTGATTTGTTTGGCCCTGTCAGAGACATTGAGCATACCAAGTGACTGAAGTTGTTCCTGGCCAATATGCGATCTGGGTCCTAGGTTCAGCATGAACCTAACCATTTTATTTTGAGTGACCTGAAGTGTGTGCTTTGCTGATTTAGATGATGCAGAGTACCAGGATGACACAGCATAGTCAAAATGACATTGAACAAGCGCTTGGCATAGGGTCTTTTTGGTCGCCGCTGGCAAGCATCCCACCTGTCTATACAGGTATTTTATACGTGCTCTACATTAGGTAGTCTACAGGGTGAGGTAGGGGGTGTTAGGTAGACTACAGGGTGAGGCAGGGGTCACTGGGTAGGGTCAGTTAGGCAGGTAGACCAGACGGCGAGACGTTTGTATTGATTAATGCGTGTGTTTGTATGTGCGTGTGTATGTGTTAGCACGTGGCAGCGCGTTCAGACCAGCTCTCTATCTCTCT
>CM064570.1:16871694-16901694 GCA_032716605.1 Paralithodes platypus | reverse complement strand
TCTACCTATACCTGTCTGTCTTCCTGTCTACCTATACCTGTCTGTCTTCCTGTCTACCTATACCTGTTTGTCCTCCTGTTTACCTATAACTGTCTGTCTTCCTGTCTACCTATACCAGTCTGTCCTCCTGTTTACCTATAACTGTCTGTCTTCCTGTCTACCTATACCTGTTTGTCCTCCTGTTTACCTATAACTGTCTGTCTTCCTGTCTACCTATACCAGTCTGTCCTCCTGTTTACCTATACCTGTCTGTCTTCCTGTCTACCTATACCTGTCTGTCTTCCTGTCTACCTATACCTGTCTGTCTTCCTGTCTACCTATACCTGTCTGTCTTCCTGTCTACCTATACCTGTCTGTCTTCCTGTCTACCTATACCTGTCTGTCCTCCTGTCTACCTATACCTGTCTGTCTTCCTGTCTACCTATACCTGTCTGTCTTCCTGTCTACCTATACCTGTCTGTCCTCCTGTCTACCTATACCTGTCTGCCTACCTATACCTGTCTGTCTACCTATACCTGTCTGTCCTCCTGTGTACCTATACCTGTCTGTCTACCTATACCTGTCTGTCTACCTATACCTGTCTGTCTTCCTGTCTACCTATACCTGTCTGTCTTCCTGTCTACCTATACCTGTCTGTCCTCCTGTCTACCTATACCTGTCTGTCTACCTATACCTGTCTGTCCTCCTGTCTACCTATACCTGTCGTCTACCTATACCTGTCTGTATACCTATACCAGTCTGTCCTCCTGTCTACCTATACCAGTCTGTCCTCCTGTCTACCTATACCTGTCTGTCCTCCTGTCTACCTATACCTGTCTGTCTACCTATACCAGTCTGTCCTCCTGTCTACCTATAGCTGTCTGTCTACCTATACCAGTCTGTCCTCCTGTCTACCTATACCAGTCTGTCCTCCTGTCTACCTATACCTGTCTGTCTTCCTGTCTACCTATACCTGTCTGTCTTCCTGTCTACCTATACATGTCTGTCCTCCTGTCTACCTATACATGTCTGTCCTCCTGTCTACCTATACCTGTCTGTCTACCTATACCAGTCTGTCCTCCTGTCTACCTATACCAGTCTGTCCTCCTGTCTACCTATACCTGTCTGTCTTCCTGTCTACCTATACCTGTCTGTCTTCCTGTCTACCTATACATGTCTGTCCTCCTGTCTACCTATACCTGTCTGTCTTCCTGTCTACCTATACCTGTCTGTCTTCCTGTCTACCTATACATGTCTGTCCTCCTGTCTACCTATACATGTCTGTCCTCCTGTCTACCTATACCTGTCTGTCTACCTATACCAGTCTGTCCTCCTGTCTCCCTATACCAGTCTGTCCTCCTGTCTACCTATACCTGTCTGTCTTCCTGTCTACCTATACCTGTCTGTCTTCCTGTCTACCTATACCAGTCTGTCTTCCTGTCTACCTATACCAGTCTGTCCTCCTGTCTACCTATACCAGTCTGTCTTCCTGTCTACCTATACCTGTCTGTCTTCCTGTCTACCTATACATGTCTTTCCTCCTGTCTACCTATACCTGTCTGTCTACCTATACCAATCTGTCCTCCTGTCTACCTATACCAATCTGTCCTCCTGTCTACCTATACCAGTTTGTCCTCCTGTCTACCTATACCTGTCTGTCGTCCTGTCTACCTATACCTGTCTGTCTTCCTGTCTACCTATACCAGTATGTCTTCCTGTCTACCTATACCTGTCTGTCTTCCTGTCTACTTATACATGTCTGTCTTCCTGTCTACCTATACCTGTCTGTCCTCCTGTCTACCTATACCTGTCTCTCTACCTATACCTACCTGTCTACCTATAGCTGTCTGTCTACCTACAGTATACCTGTCTGTCCTCCTGTCTACCTATACCTGTCTGTCTACCTATACCTGTCTGTCTACCTACAGTATACCTGTCTGTCCTCCTGTCTACCTATACCTGTCTGTCTTCCTGTCTACACCCGTTAAATTCATCATCTTTATCATCCCCATCGTCAACATCATACCATCCTCATCATCATCATTAACATCATTATTAACATCAGCGTTATCATCATCATCATAATCATTGTTATCATCATTATCATTATTACATATATATAAAAAACATCAACCTATCATCATTATCATCATCACTAGTACCAGAGGGGAGGTGTGGTGGAGTGGTCTTGCCACTGGATTGGCAATCCAATGGACCCGGGTTCAAATCCCGATATGTCAATGGGAAGATATTATTGGGATTGAATTTGTGCTGTACCTAGTATCAGTGTATTACCACAAAGCCCACCGAAATGCCAAAAAAATACCCTCATTGTTCCCTGATTAAATAGCACTGTATGAATATTCCCATACTCAAAATATGCTACAGGGGGACAATGCCTAGTGAGTTCACTGCTCAATAGGTGGCATTCTGAGAGTGAGGGTCTGAGTCTGGAGGGTGAGACAGTGAAGCACTTGAACGAAGCAACCAGCGGCTTCAGAGATGGAGTTGCTTCGAGCCATGAATGGATGCTTCACATGTCTCACTCCCCAGACTGGAACGAGACCTCACGGGCTTCACCGTGTTGAGCGGTGGAATGTACAGGCTCAGCTTATGCCCGAGAGGAAGTAGTTGGAATATAAAAAAAAAAAAAAAAAAAAAAAAAAAAAAAAAAAAAAAAATGTAAAATAACCATCTACCAGACTATCATCATTATCACCACCATTATCACCAATACTAATAAACCATCCACCAGCCTATAATCAACGCCATCAGTAACAGCATCATCATTATCACCACCATTATTATGTGTGTCTCTAAACCCCTCCACCCCCCACCCCACCCCAATGTCTGGACTCATAGCACTCCCACCCACATTTTGTCGTCTGCATACCCTCCCCTCTCTTTTATAGACTGTCTACCTCATTGTCTATCTACCTCAATGTCTGTCAACCTCTCTGTCTGTCAACCTATCTGTCTACCTCTCTTTATACTTCTCTGTCGATCTCTGTCAACCTCGTGTCTACCCCTTCATCCATCCCTCTATCTGTCTACCCCTCCGTCTGTCTACCTCTATGTCTATCTACCCCTTTGTCTACCCCTGTCTGCATACTTCTCTATCTATCTCTCTGCCTACCCCTCCATCTGTCTACCCGTCCATCTGTCTACCCCTCCATATGTCTACCCCTCCATCTGTCTACCCCTCCATATGTCTACCCCTCCATCTGTCTACCCCTCCATCTGTCTACCCCTCCATATGTCTACCCCTCCATCGGTCTACCCCTCCATCGGTCTACCCCTCCATCGGTCTACCCCTCCATATTTCTACCCCTCCATCTGTCTACCCCTCCATCTGTCTACCCCTCCATCTGTCTACCCCTCCATCTTTCTACCCCTCCATCTTTCTACCCCTCCATATGTCTACCCCTCCATCTGTCTACCCCTCCATATGTCTACCCCTCCATATGTCTACCCCTCCATCTGTCTACCCCTCCATATGTCTACCCCTCCATATGTCTACCCCTCCATCTGTCTACCCCTCCATCGGTCTACCCCTCCATCTGTCTACCCCTCCATATGTCTACCCCTCCATCTGTCTACCCCTCCATCTGTCTACCCCTCCATCTGTCTACCCCTCTGTCTGTCTATCCCTCCAGCTGTCTACCCCTCTGTCTGTCTACCCCTCCATCTGTCTACCCCTCTATCTGTCTACCCCTCCATCTGTCTACCCCTCCATATGTCTACCCGTCCATCTGTCTACCCCTCCATATGTCTACCCCTCCATCTGTCTACCCCTCCATATGTCTACCCCTCCATATGTCTACCCCTCCATATGTCTACCCCTCCATCTGTCTACCCCTCCATCTGTCTACCCCTCCACCTGTCTACCCCTCCATATGTCTACCCCTCCATCTGTCTATCCCTCCACCTGTCTACCCCTCCACCTGTATACCCCTCCATATGTCTACCCCTCCATATGTCTACACAAAAGTTACAGTACATTAGACTACGTTTGGTAAGGAAAGGCTTGGTTAGACTAGGTTAAAGTTAAGACAGAATAGGGAGGTTTGATTAGGTCAGGTCAGGTTATGTTAAGATATGATTGGAAAGATTATGTTAGATTAGGTCAGGTCAGGTCAGGTTAAGATAGGAGAGGATAGGTTAGATTATGTCAGGTTAGGTCAGGACAAATTATGTTAGATTAGGTCAGGTCAGGTTAAGATAGGAGAGGATAGGTTAGATTATGTCAGGTTAAGATAGGTCAGGTTAAGATAGGTCAGGTCAGGTCAGGCCAGGTTAAGGTGACTATTATTGGTGTTGCTATAGTTCTCAGCATATACAGTATATTATGGTTACATCACTTCCAATCCTTGAAACTTTAAGGGGTGATGAGCCTGTTTTATGGACCACTTTCTCCCACATGTTTAGCCCCATTAGTTTTCAGATGTTAAGATGTTTGCCCCATTAGTTAGTCGATTTTAAGATCTTTCGCCCAATTTCTATTTCTTCGTCAATATTTAGACCTTTCGTGCTATGTAGGTGTCGATTTTTTCCCTGGCGAACGACAGTGAGCCTGTAATGTTGGAAGAACCGGCCTTCGGCCGGCACATTTTTCTACCGAAAAATGTACAAATTAATCTAGAAAGGGGATCTAATGGATACTTTTTGTTTTATTTGATGGAGGTCTAGGGAGGGAAAAAAAACAATGAATACATGCAAAAATCGACCAAAAAGTGAACCATCCCCCCCTTAAAGCCAAGTTCTGAAGCATTTGGCCTATAATAAAGCATCGCATTGTCTCGTTTACGTTCGATACTGCTTCAAATGAGTGTGTCGAGATTTACGGTCTGAACTGTAGAGCACAAAGACTTAGGCTGGGAGGTAAATAATAGCCCAGGCTACAATATGGGGCTTGGATGTCAAACCACCTGCAGCACAATAGTAGAAGCTCAAAGGCAGACAACGCTTACAATACATCAGGCATTATAACTTACAATACATCAGGCATTATAACTTACAATACATCAGGCATTATAACTTACAATACATCAGGCATTATAACTTACAATACACACGGTTCGGAGATGATAATGATAATAATAATAATAATAATAATAATAATAATTATAATACTAATAACAATAAAAATAATAATAATACTAATAACAATAAAAATAATAATAATGATAATAGTTATCAGCATCATCATCATAACAACAACAACAACAACAATAATAATAATAATAATTATTATTATTATTATTATAATATATGCAGGGACCCCTGGTAGACCTCATAACTACGCTGGCTGGTTCTTTACCATTCATATCATAGGCCTCATATTTTTCTGGATCTGAGTTCCAGGATATGATCCGGATCGCCTCCAAAATGGAATCACTTCTTCCTTGGCGAATATCCTATCTGCCCACCAAATTTCGTGGACATCGGTTCATAACTTTATAAGCCACCTACGCTGGCGGAGGTATGCACTCTATCGATCACCTCCTAAATACAGTAACTTCTTCCTTGGCGCATTTCGTACCTGCTCACCAACTTTCGTGGAAATCGGTTCATAACTTTTATAATACTCCATGGTGTGTATACTGAAGGCTTGGTTCCTGTAATGGCTATTCGGGGGAGATAATTTCAGGGGGGGGGGGGAGGGGGGGGGTTTCTGGACCTGTTGTTCTCCCTTATGTTTAGACCTATTAGTTATAAGATTTTGAGACGTTCACCCCATTAGTTTGGCGATCTTCAGACCTTTCGCGCCATTTCTTTGTCAGTTGTAAGAACTTTGGTTCCAATTAGGTGTCGATTTTTACATGGAGAGCGATAGCGAACCTGCAATACGGTCTAAGCATTAATTTACCAAATAATGTAATAAGTTTTCTTGAAGGGTGTGTCCTGGGGGTGTTGTTTTTTATGTTTGTTAAGGTCTCGAGAGCAAACTTGGAAGAAAAAAAAAATACAAATAAATAAATAATTAAATCCAGACACACTGTTAAAAGTGTATCAAGTAAACATAGTTGGTTCCTGTAATGGGTGTATGTATATCGCAGCCCAGCGTAGATACTTCAAATAAGTAGCGGGTTGGGTTTTAGCACCTAGTACTGTATGTGTCAGGGTAGGTGTGGTGGAGGGGTCTTTCTACTGGGCTAGTAAAATACAGTATGTATTTGAACTCCACCGACAAAATTTGTGAATTAATTCCAAATAAATAAACAAACTCACATTATTCTATAGTAAAATTAAAAACTAATAAGCCATCTTTTGAGATAGAGCATTTAAAGTAAAAACTTGGAGCATCGTCCTAGCCCGAGTTAATGTAAACCGTGCACTAGTCCGAACACTGTATGACAAAATGCTTCTGAACTTGGTTTTAAGGGTTCAAAGATTCGACCAGATGGTACCGGATTTATGGTGACAGCTCTACCTCTGCCAGTTTCTTGAATTAGGGAAATAAGGCATATTTTGCTGTTGTTGGTAATATGTTTGTAATGCATAGTTAATGTATTAGTAGTTTACAAGTGTAACATATTGGGTAATGATGAAGCACCTGCCATTCTGACCTATATCGTTGAACTGGTGATGAAGTGTGTATTACAACTACATACATCAAAAATAAATAAGCTATTGAATAATAAAGATGAGCACAGCAAAGATTCCTGGAATTACTATCATACGGGAGTGTTAAGAGAATAATAAACACGCACACAAAGACGCATGCACACTCATATCTACCTTTCAACCCACTAAGAATCCCCCCCCCCCCCCCCCCCTCCCCTGAACAACTCATCTCGCCTGTTACCCCCTTACAATAACATTTCGAAGTGAACCAACCTTACATAACTCAAATACAACTCTACCACACACACACACACACACACAAACCGCCTCCCCACTCCCCCATGGGTTACACACCCAATTGAACCACCCACTTCGATCATTACCACCAACACTATCAATTTTATCTCAGCCATACAGAATTCCCACTTACTATCACTAAGCACACACACAAGCACATACACATACACACTCACCCACACATACAAACCGCTTCCCCACTCCCCCATAGTCAAACACCCAGTGGTACCCCCTACCTCTCTAGTTACCCCCAACAATAGAATACTCACACTTACCACTATTACAAACACATACACACGCATACACAAACACACATACCCTTACTACATACACACGCATACACTTCAGTCTCGACAAGTCTTACCAAAAGAATATACAAGAGCAGTGTGAGCTGAGTTAGTGCGTATTCTCGTGAATATAATTTGTATATGGGTCAAATAATGTTCAGTGTATCGATTTTTAGTTTGTATATGCGTTATTCTCTATGCAACAACGTCAGATTTAATGAAAGTGTTCTAATTCTTCGTGTTTTTCATTATAGAAATTCTATTGAACGAATAACAACGGTATCAAATTGACAACTGCCCGCCATACTCCACAACCAAATACCCGCCAAGTTGTAGTGTTCGGATATGTGACACAGGCTTTGCCTTTAACATTCCACAATGGGAACAGAGTATCAAATGTGTCAACATCACCATCACCGCGATCGCTAAGTCACTTATAAATTTAATGCTAACCACATTAAAACAGCAATATAACTTTACATAAGTACACATAAGTGCTTGGCATCATTCAGATAATGTTATTAAGAATTCCCGATGCCATTGGTATGTTTGATTTCACAGTATATCCATTATATCAGGCAACTGGTGTCTAGTGCACCTATAGCAACATTCGTGTGCTACATATCTAATTAGTCCTCTATCTCCTTAATTAGGCAACTATAGTAAAAATGGTATGTATAAAATAGTATTATATTTAACTCTACAAGTGATCCTGGAAGTTTGTCGGTGGAGTTCAAATACATACTGTATAGTTCCGAGGTTCAAATCCCTATGTGTCAATGGGGGGGGGGGGGGGATTATTGAATGTGTGCTGTAAATTGTTTCAGTACAATCCCAGAAACCCCACCCACCCGCTACAAAAATAATAATAATAATAATAATAATAATAATAATGAAAAGAAAAAGAAAAATATTATAATATATAATAATAATAATAATAATAATAATAATAATAATAATAATAATGGTTGTTTCCCATTTCTGTAAACATTGTATAATCATCCTCATGCGATGGGATGCAGTGCCTTGTTAGTGATAAGCTC
Organism: Paralithodes platypus; assembly: GCA_032716605.1. NCBI lineage: Eukaryota > Metazoa > Arthropoda > Malacostraca > Decapoda > Lithodidae > Paralithodes > Paralithodes platypus. The sequence goes on along the minus strand of CM064570.1, from coordinate 16,893,521 downwards.
AATAGGTAGCGTAAGACAGAGAGAGTTGTCCGAGGTTGCCAGATGAGACAGTGAAAGAGTGGAAATATGGCTTCCAGATGTCCAAGATACAACGTGCCAATGAGAGACAACCAGGCGCCATAAGACTGCCAAGAAAACACAACGACGGAGACACTTTTAACATTTATTTGTATCGTTGTTTCACTCGCAATTTGAAGTAAGAGCTCCTGACATGCTGAGTGATTGCAGTCCTATGTCCAGAGGGAGAGTTGGAACATAACACAATATATACTGTACATACATACAATATACCAGCGTTTACAATACTGGCAATATATATATATATATATATATATATATATATATATATATATATATATATATATATATATTTTCTTTAATACATACAAGGTTGAAAGAAATGGCAATTTCTGCGTTGGAAATTTTATTATTCAAAGTTTCCAGGTCTCTGATGAGTTTTCGCTGGGTGGCAGGAAGTAGATGAAGGAGATGAGCAAAATTCATGGTGGTACAGGGTTACATAAATGTAAATGATGATACAGGATATACGACGCGTTTCACTGGACAACCAGCATTATCAAGTAAGGATGGAATGATATAAAAGGTAAACAGGAAGGGTATATATAGAGGGTGGAGGATCAGAGGAGGCGGAAAACAAGGGGCAAAAATCTACTATTGGTGGAGGGGGTTCTGGAAAAGAGAAAGGGGGGAACCGCTTCACGCATGCGCACTGGATGCGGGATGGTGGTTGGTTGGTGGGGTCGAAGCTGATTGGCTGCGTGTCGAGGGGCGTGGCCTAAGTTGTGTGGCGCCTGCGGAAGACGAAGCTGAAGGAGGTAGCGCGGGGGGCTGCATCAAGGGCACCGGGGGGCGAGGGGGGGTGTTAGGTCCTGTAGAAAGTGCCTTTTGGCAGAAGGAAGGATCTGAAGGTCCAGAGTTTGGTTGTTGATGTTGGGATGTAAGGCTTGGATATATAAAGCTTCGAGTATAGGTAATCTCCTTGGGTCACTTTCTTTATCGAGTATGGTGGTGTGTTTCTCTAACTCGTTGCGTGTGAGGTGAGGGTGGTTAGGGGTGAGATAGTGGTCTTTGATGGCTCCAGCCTGAAGGTGAAGAGTTAGCCGACGTGAAAGACGAGTCTGCGTCATACCAATATAGGAATGAGGTCCACAGTCCTCATAATTACAGGTATGTTGGTAAATGACGTGATCGTCGGTCATCGGGCTCTTTATCTTGGTGGAGGCAGGTTTGTTGCGGAGAACGAGGTTGGAGGTCTTGGGGGATTTGTAGTAAATTATTAATTTGATTTTGTTTTCCGGGTTGGTTGGGTGGACATGCTTGGAGATTATTTCTTTTAAGACGGCCTCGTCATTTTTGTGTTCAGAGGACATGTAATTGCGGTAGAAGATCTTAATTTCATTGGGGGGGTCAATGTTAGGAGGGCTTTGGGTGTACCATTTTTCAAGATGGTGGTTGATGGTGCTGGAGATGTCGGAGTTGGAGTATCCGTTATTTACTAAAACTTGGGATAGTCTTTCTAGTTCCTGGTGGGTGTCGGCCCAGGTAGAGCAGTGCGTGAGGGCTCTCCTAACATAGGCGGAGATGGAGGATAGAAGATAACGGCGGGGGCATTCACTATCGCCGTTGAGGCATTGTCCTGTGTTAGTTGGTTTAATGTAGACGGTGGTTTTGAACCCATGGTCGTTCAGAGCTACGAGGATGTCGAGGAAGGGGAGTTGTCCATTGTTAGATTTTTCAAAGGTGAAGTTAAGTCCGGAAGAGGTCATGAAGCGACGCTGGAGTTCCTGAAGTTCGTGGAGGTCCTTGATTTGCACGAAGATGTCATCCACGTATCTACAGTAGACGGCGGGTCGTTGGGCAGCTAGGAGCTCTTCCTCGATGGTACCCATGAAAAAGTTCGCAAAAAGAACTCCTAGAGGGCTGCCCATCGCCACACCGTCTATCTGCTTGTACATGTTGCCCCGGGGGCAAAGGAAGGGGGCCTCCTTGGTACATAGCTCCAGTAGTGTTTTCAGGGCCTTCTCCGGGATGTCCAGGGTTGGTGTATCAGGGCAATGATAAATTCGACGTAGAATCATGTCAATGGTCCTATCCACTGGCACGTTGGTGAACAGGCTTTCTACGTCGAGAGAGGCGATTGTGTGGTTGTTGTTACGGGGGGCGTCTCGTAAAATTTCCAAGAAATCGTGGGCTGAGTTAAGGTTGAATTGGCTGGGCATGTATTCCACGATTTCTTGGAAATTTTACGAGACGCCCCCCGTAACAACAACCACACAATCGCCTCTCTCGACGTAGAAAGCCTGTTCACCAACGTGCCAGTGGATAGGACCATTGACATGATTCTACGTCGAATTTATCATTGCCCTGATACACCAACCCTGGACATCCCGGAGAAGGCCCTGAAAACACTACTGGAGCTATGTACCAAGGAGGCCCCCTTCCTTTGCCCCCGGGGCAACATGTACAAGCAGATAGACGGTGTGGCGATGGGCAGCCCTCTAGTTCTTTTTGCGAACTTTTTCATGGGTACCATCGAGGAAGAGCTCCTAGCTGCCCAACGACCCGCCGTCTACTGTAGATACGTGGATGACATCTTCGTGCAAATCAAGGACCTCCACGAACTTCAGGAACTCCAGCGTCGCTTCATGACCTCCTCCGGACTTAACTTCACCTTTGAAAAATCTAACAATGGACAACTCCCCTTCCTCGACATCCTCGTAGCTCTGAACGACCATGGGTTCAAAACCACCGTCTACATTAAACCAACTAACACAGGACAATGCCTCAACGGCGATAGTGAATGCCCCCGCCGTTATCTTCTATCCTCCATCTCCGCCTATGTTAGGAGAGCCCTCACGCACTGCTCTACCTGGGCCGACACCCACCAGGAACTAGAAAGACTATCCCAAGTTTTAGTAAATAACGGATACTCCAACTCCGACATCTCCAGCACCATCAACCACCATCTTGAAAAATGGTACACCCAAAGCCCTCCTAACATTGACCCCCCCAATGAAATTAAGATCTTCTACCGCAATTACATGTCCTCTGAACACAAAAATGACGAGGCCGTCTTAAAAGAAATAATCTCCAAGCATGTCCACCCAACCAACCCGGAAAACAAAATCAAATTAATAATTTACTACAAATCCCCCAAGACCTCCAACCTCGTTCTCCGCAACAAACCTGCCTCCACCAAGATAAAGAGCCCGATGACCGACGATCACGTCATTTACCAACATACCTGTAATTATGAGGACTGTGGACCTCATTCCTATATTGGTATGACGCAGACTCGTCTTTCACGTCGGCTAACTCTTCACCTTCAGGCTGGAGCCATCAAAGACCACTATCTCACCCCTAACCACCCTCACCTCACACGCAACGAGTTAGAGAAACACACCACCATACTCGATAAAGAAAGTGACCCAAGGAGATTACCTATACTCGAAGCTTTATATATCCAAGCCTTACATCCCAACATCAACAACCAAACTCTGGACCTTCAGATCCTTCCTTCTGCCAAAAGGCACTTTCCTACAGGACCTAACACCCCCCCTCGCCCCCCGGTGCCCTTGATGCAGCCCCCCGTGCTACCTCCTTCAGCTTCGTCTTCCGCAGGTGCCACACAACTTAGGCCACGCCCCTCGACACGCAGCCAATCAGCTTCCACCCCACCAACCACCATCCCGCATCCAGTGCGCATGCGTGAAGCGGTTCCCCCCCCCTTTCTCTTTTCCAGAACCCCCTCCACCAATAGTAGATTTTTGCCCCTTGTTTTCCGCCTCCTCTGATCCTCCACCCTCTATATATACCCTTCCTGTTTACCTTTTATATCATTCCATCCTTACTTGATAATGCTGGTTGTCCAGTGAAACGCGTCGTATATCCTGTATCATCATGTACATTTATGTAACCCTGTACCACCATGAATTTTGCTCATCTCCTTCATCTACTTCCTGCCACCCAGCGAAAACTCATCAGAGACCTGGAAACTTTGAATAATAAAATTTCCAACGCAGAAATTGCCATTTCTTTCAACCTCGTATGTATTAAAGAAAATTTATTACCTGGCTTTACTAACATATATATATATATATATATATATATATATATATATATATATATATATATATAAGGAATAGAAGAACCAGAAGCACTCGGTGTAAAAACATGTTTATTGGTGACAGTTTCGGAGGTGACTTACTCCATCATCAGGCGAATCAACAAAATAAACATAGTCCTATCAGTTAAAATTACAAAACAAGGCTAAGAAGCGGGATAGTAATGTTGCCAATCAATTATTTGAGACACCGTGTGCAATTGAAAGTTAAAAAATAGAAATGAAGGAATGTAAACAAAGTCAGTACAATAGAGAACAACAATAATAGATATACCTAAAATAGCTTAAACATAAGTAAAGGTAAAAGTACGAGTGTCATTGCTGTAACGCAGTGTATATTGGAAAAATTAAACGCCAACTCAGGGTTCGAATCTTTGAACACAAGGGAAGATCTATTAGAACAAATAATCCGCTATCAAATCCTTCATTCAGTGCGATTCGGCAACATTCTCTGGAATCAGACCATCCCATTAAAGTTGAGTCATTCTCAGTCCTTGCCTCGAACCCTACAGACACACAGCTATGCATTAGTGAGTCTCTCTTGTCTATTAAGGGGAGGTTTTTAGTGTGTTTCCTAGACTTCCATCAAACTTGAAATTACACCCCCTTGACTCCCTTTCAAGATAAATTTGTACAATTTTCGGTAGAAAAATGTCCCGGCCGGTTCCTCTTAAATTACAGGCTCGCTATCGCTCGCCAGGATAAAATCGACACCTGAATTGCACGAAAGGTCTTAATATGGGGTGAAAGTTCTTAAAATCGCTAAACTAATGGGGCAAACGTTTTATAATATCAAAAGCAATGGGGCTAAACCTGAGGGAGAAAGGGGGCCAGAAAAAAATATCTCAAGTGGACATCCCCCCTTAAGGAAAAGCCTTCTCTGTCACAACGAAACATCAGTTGACCTCCTTTGTTTTTAAACGTATTTTGTATGTAGTATATAAGTCGCTTCATTTTTCTTCCGTTTCCAAGCAAACAATGTTTTCTATAGGTGTAATTAACTACTGTTATTTTTCTCCATTGTCTTTTCTTAGCATTCCATTTTTATGTGTTCGTCCTTTGTTCACATTCAGTCACATTTACTTATGTTTAAGCTATTTTAGGTATATCTATTATTGTTGTTCTCTATTGTACTGACTTTGCTTACATTCCTTCATTTCTATTTTTTAACTTTCAATTGCTCACGGTGTCTCAAATAATTGATTGGCAACATTACTATCCCGCTTCTTAGCCTTGTTTTGTAATTTTAACTGATAGGACTGTTTTATTTTGTAGATTCGCCTGATGATGGAGTAAGTCACCTCCGAAACTGTCGCCAATAAACATGTTTTTACACCGAGTGCTTCTGGTTCTTCTATTCCTTATATATATATATATATATAAAATTATATACTGTGTAATAATATATTAAATATATAAGTACCCCCAATTTATTTGTACTGGCAGCTGCTGGTTGGCTGGCTCACTGCTAGTCATTATACCTGGTAACCTATACTTCTAACTCTACCTCTACCTCTCTCTCTCTCTCTCCCTCTGATAGTTATTCTACCTGATAACCCCATGCCACACCTATCTCACTCACTCTCTCTCTCTACTAGTTACTTTATCTGATAACTCCACCCTTCTCATTATCTCTATCACACACTCTCCCTCCTAATGATGTTATCTGCTAACTCCACCCCTATTTCAATCACACACGCACACACACACACTATTTATCTGTTTCTTCTCTCCTAGTTATCATATCTGCTAACACCACCCTCTCTCTCTCTCTCTCTCTCTCTCTCACACACACTCACTCACACTCACTTTCTCTCTGTTAAATCCACTAATCACCATCCCATGTATTTGTATCTCAACATTATCTCTATCTTCACTTTATCTATTGTTTATGTGTAGTCTTCACTTTATCTATTGTTTATGTGTAGTCTTCACTTTATCTATTGTTTATGTGTAGTCTTCACTGTATCTATTGTTTATGTGTAGTCTTCACTTTATCTATTGTTTATGTGTAGTCTTCACTTTATCTATTGTTTATGTGTAGTCTTCACTTTATCTATTGTTTATGTGTAGTCTTCACTTTATCTATTGTTTATGTGTAGTCTTCACTTTATCTATTGTTTATGTGTAGTCTTCACTTTATCTATTGTTTATGTGTAGTCTTCACTTTATTTATTGTTTATGTGTAGTCTTCACTTTATCTATTGTTTATGTGTAGTCTTCACTTTATTTATTGTTTATGTGTAGTCTTCACTTTATTTATTGTTTATGTGTAGTCTTCACTTTATCTATTGTTTATGTGTAGTCTTCACTTTATCTATTGTTTATGTGTAGTCTTCACTTTATCTATTGTTTATGTGTAGTCTTCACTTTATCTATTGTTTATGTGTAGTCTTCACTTTATCTATTGTTTATGTGTAGTCTTCACTTTATCTATTGTTTATGTGTAGTCTTCACTTTATCTATTGTTTATGTGTAGTCTTCACTGTATCTATTGTTTATGTGTAGTCTTCACTTTATCTATTGTTTATGTGTAGTCTTCACTTTATCTATTGTTTATGTGTAGTCTTCACTTTATCTATTGTTTATGTGTATTGTGTAGTCTTCACTTTATCTATTGTTTATGTATAGTCTTCACTTTATCTATTGTTTATGTGTAGTCTTCACTTTATCTTTTGTTTATTTGTATCTTACCTTTATTTATTGTTATTTGTATCTTACCTTTATCTATTGTTATTTGTATCTTACCTTCATCTATTGTTATTAATTTTGTATCTTCCTTTAATCTATTGTTTCTTTGCAATCTTCACTGTATCTATTGTATATTTGTAGTCTTCCCTTTCCACAGCTTCCCTTTAGTAGGCCTCTGTCTCACTATCCATCTATCTCACTATCTAATCCATCTACTCATCAATTCACCTATCATTCAGTTATGTGTATCTATCTATCTATCTATCAATTCCCCATCCAACCCATTTATCAATCAATCAATCAATCTATCTATCATCCAGCCCATCTATGTACCTGTCTCCCTGTAAGTGTATTAACCAGATGATCTACCTGGGAGAGGGGAAGGGTGGGAAGGGTGGGAGGGGTGGGAGGCAAGGAGGAAGCAACAGAGGTATACTATCTATCAATCAATCCCATCAATCTACCTGTCTACTTGTAAGTGTATGAACCAGATGATTTACGTGGGAGAGGGGAAGGTGGAGGGGGGGAAGGGGGGAAGGGAAGGAATCAGAATCAGAAATATTTGTCATTATAAAAAAATGGTTGGGGATGAGAGGGGTATACCATCTATCTATCTATCTATCTATCTATCTATCTATCTAACTATCTATCTACGGCCCTTTCAGCTGTTTGGCATAGAGCCATGGTATTTTTTCAAAACAAAAATCTATCTATCTATCTGTTTATATTTCTAACTATATATCCATCTCACTATCTATCTATCTATATATTTATCTATATACCTAAATATCTATCTATCTATCCATCTATCTATCCATCTATCTATCTATCTATCTATCTATCTATCTATCAATCTATCTATCTATCTACATGTCTGCCTCCGAATCTATCAGCCAGACAGTTTACCTGGGAGAGAGGGGAGGAGGGAGAGGGAGTGAGAGGGGAGTGAGAGGGGTATACTCTTAAAGGTTACCTAGCCAGACACACCAGCTAGACAGTACTCTCACTCACACACACACTCACTCACTCACTCACTCACTCTCTCTCTCTCTCTCTCTCTCTCTCTTATACCAGTCATACCAACACTACTACCACCATCATCAGTCATTCCAACGTTATACCAGTCAGACCAGTATTCCCCTCTCCCTCCCTCTCTCTTATACCAGTCATACCAACATTACTACCACCATCATCAGTCATTCCAACGTTATACCAGTCAGACCAGTATTCCCCTCTCCCTCCCTCTCTCTTATACCAGTCATACCAACATTACTACCACCATCATCAGTCATTCCAACGTTATACCAGTCAGACCAGTATTCCCCTCTCCCTCCCTCTCTCTTATACCAGTCATACCAACATTACTACCACCATCATCAGTCATACTAACGTTATACCAGTCAGACCAGTATTCCCCTCTCCCTCCCTCTTTCTCTTATACCAGTCATACCAACATTACTACAACCATCATCAGTCATACCAACGTTATACCAGTCAGACCAGTACTCCCCTCCCCTCTCTCTCTCTCTCTCTCTCTCTCTCTCTCTCTCTCTCTCTCTCTCTCTCTCTTATACCGGTCATACCAACACTACTACCACCATCAGTCATACCAACATTATACCAGTCCTAACAATTGGTGAACATCGTATGATCCCTATTCCTTCATACCAGCCATTCATACCAAGCATAAACACATGACGTCAGTAATTCTCCAACACCAGTTATACCTGTCATTTCATCATGGCATACCAGGAATACCAATCCATCCCTCATACCGGTTATTTACATATTTCCATCAAACATACCACATTAGTGATGTCTTTAACACCAGTCATACCAAGCCCTCTCTTACACCATACACACACACCAGCACCATCAGTCACACCAGTTATACCAACCCTTATATCACACCAGTCATACCAACCCTTCTCTTACACCATACACACACACCAATACCATCAGTCATACCAGTTATACCAATCATTGTATCACACCAGTCATACCAATCCTTCTCTTACATCATACACACACCAACACCACCAGTCATACCAACCCTTATATCACACCAGTCATACCAACCATTCTCTTACATCATACATACACACCAACACCACTAGTCATACCAACCCTTATATCACACCAGTCATACCAACCCTTATATCACACCAGTCAGACCAACCCTTCTCTTACATCATACATACACACCAACACCACCAGTCATACCAACCCTTATATCACACCAGTCATACCAACCCTTATATCACACCAGTCATACCAACCCTTATAACACACCAGTCATACCAACCCTTAATCACACCAGTCATACCAACTCTTATATCATACCAGTCATACCAACCCTTATATCACACCAGTTATACCAACCCTTATATCACACATCATACCAACCCTTATATCACACGTCATACCAACCCTTATATCACACGTCATACCAACCCTTATACCACACCAGTCATACCAACCCTTATATCACACCAGTCATACCAACCCTTATATCACACCAGTCATACCAACCCTTATATCACACCAGTCATACCAACCCTTATATCACACATCATACCAATCCTTATATCATACCAGTCATACCAACCCTTATATCACACTAGTCATACCAACCATTATATCACACCAGTCATACCAACCCTTCTCTTACATCATACATACACACCAACACCACCAGTCATTCCAACCCTTGTATCACACCAGTCATACCAACCCTTATATCACACCAGTCATACCAACCCTTATATCACACCAGTCATACCAACACCTATATCACACCAGTCATACCAACCCTTATATCACACCAGTCATACCAACCATTCTCTTACATCATACATACACACCAACACCACCAGTCATACCAACCCTTATATCACACCAGTCATACCAACCCTTATAACACACCAGTCATACCAACCCTTATATCACACCAGTCATACCAACCCTTATATCACACCAGTCATACCAACCCTTATATCACACCAGTCATACCAACCCTTATATCACACCAGTCATACCAACCCTTATAACACACCAGTCATACCAACCCTTAATCACACCAGTCATACCAACTCTTATATCATACCAGTCATACCAACCCTTATATCACACCAGTCATACCAACCCTTATATCACACCAGTCATACCAACCCTTATATCACACCAGTCATACCAACCCTTATATCACACCATTCATACCAACCCTTATATCACACCAGTTATACCAACCTTTATATCACACCAGTCATACCAACCCTTATATCACACCAGTCATACCAACCCTTATATCACACGTCATACCAACCCTTATATCACTCCAGTCATACCAACCCTTCTCTTACATCATACACACACACCAACACCAACAGTCATACTAACCCTTATATCATACCAGTCATACCAACCCTTATATCACACCAGTCATACCAACCATTCTCTTATATCATACATACACACCAACACCACCAGTCATACCAACCCATATATCACACCAGTCATACCAACCCCTATATCACACCAGTCATACCAACCCTTATAACACACCAGTCATACCAACCCTTATATCACACCAGTCATACCAACCCTTATATCACACCAGTCATACCAACCCCTATAGCACACCAGTCATACCAACCCTTCTCTTACATAATACATACACACCAACACCACCAGTCATACCAACCCTTATATCACACCAGTCATACCAACCCTTATATCACACCAGTCATACCAACCCTTATATCACACCAGTCATACCAACCCTTATATCACACCTGTCATACCAACCCTTCTCTTACATCATACATACACACCAACACCAACAGTCATACCAACCCTTATATCACACCAGTCATACCAACCCTTATATCACACCAGTCATACCAACCCTTATATCACACGTCATACCAACCTTTATAACACACCAGTCATACCAACCCTTATATCACACCAGTCATACCAACTCTTATATCACGTCATACCAGCCCTTATATCACACCAGTCATAGTTACCAACCCTTATATCACACCAGCTATACCAACCCTTATATCACACCAGTCATACCAACCCTTATATTACACCAGTCATACCAACCCCTATAGCACACCAGTCATACCAACCCTTATATCACACCAGTCATACCAACCCTTATATCACACCAGTCATACCAACCCTTATATCACACCAGTCATACCAACCCTTATATCACACCACTCATACCAACCCTTCTCTTACATCATACATACACACCAACACCACCAGTCATACCAACCCTTATATCACACCAGTCATACCAACCCTTATATCACACCAGTTACACCAACCCTTATATCACACCCGTCATACCAACCCTTATATCACACCAGTCATACCAACCCTTATATCACACGTCATACCAACCCTTATAACACACCAGTCATACCAACCCTTATATCACACCAGTCATACCAACTCTTATATCACGTCATACCAACCCTTATATCTCACCAGTCATACCAACCCTTATATCACACGTCATACCAACCCTCATAACACACCAGTCATACCAACCCTTATATCACACCAGTCATACCAACTCTTATATCACGTCATACCAGCCCTTATATCACACGTCATAGTTACCAACCCTTATATCACACCAGCTATACCAACCCTTATATCACACCAGTCATACCAACCCTTATATTACACCAGTCATACCAACCCCTATATCACACCAGTCATACCAACCCTTATATCACACCAGTCATACCAACCCTTATATCACACCCGTCATACCAACCTTTATATCACACCAGTTATACCAACCCTTATATCACACCAGTCATACCAACCCTTATATCACACCAGTCATACCAACTCTTATATCACACCAGTTATAGCAACTCTTATATCACACCAGTCATACCAACCCTTATATAACACCAGTCATACCAACTCTTATGTCACACCAGTCATACCATCCCTTATATCACGTCATACCAACCCTTATATCACACCAGTTATACCAACCCTTATATCACACCAGTCATACCAACCCTTATATCACACCAACCCTTATTTCACACGTCATACCAACCATTATATTACACCAGTCATACCAACCCTTCTCTTACATCATACATACGCACCAACACCACCAGTCATACCAACCCTTATATCGCACCAGGCATACCAACCCTTACATCACACCAGTCATACCAACCCTTATATCACACCAGTCATACCAACCCTTATATCACACCAACCCTTATATCACACCAGTCATACCAACTCTTATATCACACCAGTCATACCAACCCTTATATCACACCAGTTATACCAACCCTTATATCACACCAGTCATACCAACCATTATATCACACCAGTCATACCAACCCTTATATCACACCAGTGATACCAACCCTTATATCACACCAGTCATACCAACCCTTATTTGGTTATTTTATGATAATTTGTATTCTGCACATGCATCATTATTGTATTTATTTATTTTGTTTGTAAACTAAGCTTACCATCCTCATATCTGTACATCTCATGTTCATCCACTAAATTGTAAAATGTGTATTTTCAGCTCATGAGGCTGCCATTCTTTAATAAACCGTTTATTATTATTATTATTATTATTAACCCTTATATCACACCAGTCATACCAACCCTTATATCACACCAGTCATACCAACCCTTATATCACACCAGTTATACCAGCCCTTATATCACACCAGTCATACCAACCCTTGTATCACACCAGTCATACCAACCCTTATATCACACCAGTCATACCAACCCTTATATCACACCAGTCATTCCAACCCTTATATCACACCAGTCATACCAACCCTTATATCACACCAGTCATACCAACCCTTATATCACACCAGTCATACCAACCCTTATATCACACCAGTTATACCAACTGTTACGTATCTTGATCCTCAAGTGGTTAACTTGATGAATCTAGATAGCACAGAGATATATATTAAGGTATCAGTCAGCTGAAGGCAAAACAAAAGTAAAATCTAATAAAATTATTTTCTGTTGTTGCTTCCTTTCCTTTTGGATCTTAGGACTTAGTATCCTTTATTGACTGATACTTTAATTATGAAAAATATTTAAACTAATTAAAGTCATGTAGTATTTATAAAGAATTATTATTTAACCGAAGCTTAGTAGGCTATGGTTATGAACCGAAGAAGTTATATCTAAAGAAGGACTATTAATTCTATAAAAAGTCTTCAAAGATAAATATTAAAGTAAGAATATTTCTGTCTCTTACCCTTTTTTAAATGAATAGATAGTTTTCTTCTATGTCCTTTTATTTATATTTAATGTAATTATTCTTGGTTCTTGTCTTACGTTAATAGGATTATATTATTATTATCATCAGGAGTAATATCAAAGTCACATAAAAAGTTAGATATATATTTAATAATTAGTTAAATGTATTTCTTAACCACGTAACATTGAGGTTTGATTATGAGTAAATAAAGTTACAGGATCGCTTCATAGATTCGATTCAGGTCTCACTCAAATAATATGAAAAGCAAAATATAATATTTTGAAGCAAAAGAATTTTCTTCAGCTTAGGAAATCACTATAAGTAATATAAACACAGCCATGTTAGTCTAAGGCGATATTACTAATATGAGACAATAGCATCACCGTACTACGCACCGTTAAGCAATGTAAGCTTAATTAAAAGAAAATGAAAGAACTCGTAAGTATTAATATAAAACAATAGTATTACTTTCATCATAACCCAATTACTTAAAGAGTTGCTTTAGTCCACAAGTTAGTCAACTAAAATAGTTAAGCACATAATAGTAGCGTTAACGATAATTCGCAATCATATAGTTAAACACATAATAGTAGCGTTCACGTTAATTCCCAATCACATATCTCACTAACCAACATAACGTAAGTGTTTACACCGAACACACTTAACACACACATATATAATCTGACTGACAGTCACAATCCCATTAAAATACTTCACCCCGTCTTCCTCCAGCTGCAAGTTCACCTTCCCCAACTCCAAATGAGACTGATTTGAATGCCCACAACTCGGGTCTTATATACTAAACAATGATGGTGTAGGAACGAATCAGGAGGCGGGGGGTGGTGCCCGCTCCAATCATAGCTCCTCGAGTCGCATAACAGGTGCCTGGTCCACTCACAGCTCCTGGCGTCGATCATACGTCATAGTGTCCGGTCATCGGGGTAGTTTGCAGGGTCCCCTATGACGCACGCAGGTGTGAAGGCTGGTTTGCAGGTATGCGGGCGAGCTAGTTTCCCCACTCGCTGGTTCGCTCGCTAGTCTGCTTCACCGTTTGGGTAGTGGGACTCCTTCAACTCTAATTCTAACTCTTAAATTAACATACAGGGCTCCGTATGTCAGACAACCCTTATATCACACCAGTCATACCAACCCTTATATCACACCAGTCATACCAACCCTTCTCTTACATCATACATACACACCAATACCACCAGTCATACCAACCATTATATCACACCAGTCATACCAACCCTTATATCACACCAGTCATACCAACCCTTATATCACACCAGTCATACCAACCCTTATATCACACCAGTCATACCAACTCTTATATCACACCAGTCATACCAACCCTTATATCACACGTCATACCAACCCTTATATCACACCAGTCATACCAACCCTTATATCACACCAGTCATACCAACCCTTATATCACACCAGTCATACCAACCCTTATATCACACAGTCATACCCATCACACCAGTCATACCAACCCTTCTCTTACATCATACATACACACCAACACCACCAGTCATACCAACCTTTATATCACACCAGTCATACCAACCCTTATATCACACCAGTCATACCAACCCTTATATCACACCAGTCATACCAACCCTTATATCACACCAGTCATACCAACCCTTATATCACACATCATACCAACCCTTATATCACACCAGTCATACCAACCCTTATATCACACCAGTCATACCAACCCTTATATCACACCAGTCATAGCAACCCTTATATCACACATCATACCAACCCTTATATCACACCAGTCATACCAACCCTTATATCACACATCATACCAACCCTTATATCACACCAGTCATACCAACCCTTATATCACACCAGTCATAGCAACCCTTATATCACACCAGTCATAGCAACACTTATATCACACGTCATACCAACCCTTATATCACACCAGTCATACCAACCCTTATATCAAACCAGTCATACCAACCCTTATATAACACCAGTCATACCAACCCTTATATCACACCAGTCTTACCAACCCTTATATCACACCAGTCATACCAACCCTTATATCACACCAGTCATACCAACCCTTATATCACACCAGTCATACCAACCATTATATCACACCAGTCATACCAACCCTTATATCACACCTGTCATACCAACCCTTCTCTTACATCACACATACACACCAACACCAACAGTCATGCCAACCCTTATATCACACCAGTCATACCAACCCCTATATCACACCAGTCATACCAACCCTTATATCACACCAGTCATACCAACCTTTCTCTTACATCATACATACACACCAACACCACCAGTCATACCAACCCCTATATCACACCAGTCATACCAAACCCTCTTACATCATACAAACCAACACCACCAGTCATACCAACCCTTATATCACACCAGTCAGACCAACCCGCACACCAGTCATACCAACCCTTATATCACACCAGTAACCAACCCTATATCACACCAGTCATAAACCCCACACACATACACACACCAACACCACCAGTCATACCAACCTTTATATCACACCAGTCATACCAACCCTTATATCACACCAGTCATACCAACCTTAGACACACCAGTCATACCAACCCTTATATCACACCAGTCATACCAACCAACACACAGCATACCAACCGTATATCACACCAGTCATACCAACCCTTATATCACACCAGTCATACCACCCTTATATCACACCAGTCATAGCAAACCTTATATCACACCACCATAGCAACACATATCACACCAACCCTTATATCACACCAGTCATACCAACCCTTATATCAAACCAGTCATACCAACCCTTATATAACACCATACCAACCTTATATCACACCAGTCTTACCAACCCTTATATCACACCAGTCATACCAACCCTTATATCACAC
The DNA here is from genome assembly GCA_032716605.1 of Paralithodes platypus. Lineage (NCBI taxonomy): Eukaryota > Metazoa > Arthropoda > Malacostraca > Decapoda > Lithodidae > Paralithodes > Paralithodes platypus. The sequence continues at coordinate 16,877,473 of CM064570.1, read as the reverse complement.
CAGTCATACCAACCGTTATATCACACCAGTCATACCAACCATTATATCACACCAGTCATACCAACCCTTATATCACACCTGTCATACCAACCCTTCTCTTACATCATACATACACACCAACACCAACAGTCATGCCAACCCTTATATCACACCAGTCATACCAACCCTTATATCACACCAGTCATACCAACCCTTATATCACACCAGTCATACCAACCTTTCTTACATCATACATACACACCAACACCACCAGTCATACCAACCCCTATATCACACCAGTCATACCAACCCTTCTCTTACATCATACATACACACCAACACCACCAGTCATACCAACCCTTATATCACACCAGTCATACCAACCCTTATATCACACACCAGTCATACCAACCCTTATATCACACCAGTCATACCAACCCTTATATCACTCGTCATACCAACCCTTATATCACACCAGTCATACCAACCGTTATATCACACCAGTCATACCAACCATTATATCACACCAGTCATACCAACCCTTATATCACACCAGTCATACCAACCCTTATATCACACCAGTCATAGCAACCTTTTTATCACACCAGTCATACCAACCCTTATATCACACCAGTCATACCAAGCCTTATATCACACCAGTCATACCAACCCTTATATCACACCAGTTATACCAACCCTTATATCACACCAGTCATACCAACCCTTATATAACACCAGTCATACCAACCCCTATATCACACCAGTCATACCAACCCTTATATCACACCAGTCATACCAACCCTTATATCACCCCAGTTATACCAACCCTTATATCACACCAGTCATACCAACCCTTCTCTTACATCATACATACACACCAACACCACCAGTCATACCAAGCCTTATATCACACCAGTCATACCAATCCCTCTCTTACATCATACATACACACCAACACCACCAGTCATACCAACCCTTCTCCTACATCATACACACACACCAACACCACCAGTCATACCAACCCTTATAATCACACAAGTTATACCAACCCTTATATCACACCAGTCATACCAACTCCTTACATCATACACACACACAACACCACCAGTCATACCAAGCCTTATATCACACCAGTCATACCAATCCCTCTCAATAATACATACACACCAACACCACACATACCAACTTCCTACACATACACAACACACAACACCACCAGTCATACCAACCCTTATATCACACCAGTCATACCAATCCCTCTCTTACATCATACATACACACCAACACCACCAGTCATACCAACCCTCTCCTACATCATACACACACACCAACACCACCAGTCATACCAACCCTTATAATCACACAAGTTATACCAACCCTTATATCACACCAGTCATACCAACCTTCTCTTACATCATACACACCAACACCACCAGTCATACCAAGCCTTATATCACACCAGTCATACCAATCCTTTACATCATACACACCAACACCACCAGTCATACCAACCCTCCTACATCATACACACACACCAACACCACCAGTCATACCAACCCTTATATCACACAGCATACCAATCCCTCTCGTACATCATACGTACACACCAACACCACCAGTCATACCAACCCTCCTACATCATACACACACACCAACACCACCAGTCATACCAACCCATATATCACACCAGTCATACCAATCCCTCTCTTACATCATACATACACACCAACACCACCAGTCATACCAACCCTTCTCCTACATCATACACACACCAACACCACCAGTCATACCAACCCTTATAATCACACAAGTTATACCAACCCTTATAACACCAGTAACAACCCTTATATCACACCAGTCATACCAACCCTTATATAACACCAGTCATACCAACCCTTATATCACACCAGTCATACCAACCCTTATATCACACCAGTCATACCAACCCTTATATCACACCAGTTATACCAACCCTTATATCACACCAGTCATACCAACCCTTCTCTTACATCATACATACACACCAACAGTCATACCAAGCCTTATATCACACCAGTCATACCAATCCCTCTCTTACATCATACATACACACCAACACCACCAGACATACCAACCCTTCTCCTACATCATACACACACACCAACACCACCAGTCATACCAACCCTTATAATCACACAAGTTTTACCAACCCTTATATCACACCAGTCATACCAACCCTTATATCACACCAGTTATACCAACCCTTATATCACACCAGTCATACCAACCCTTATATCACACCAGTCATACCAACCCTTATATCACACCAGTTATACCAACCCTTATATCACACCAGTCATACCAACACTTATATCACACCCGTCATACCAACCCTTATATCACACCAGTTATACCAACCCTTATATCACACCAGTCATACCAACCCTTATATCACACCAGTCATACCAACCCTTATATCACACCAGTTATACCAACCCTTATATCGCACCAGTCATACCAACCCTTATATCACACCAGTTATACCAACCCTTATATCACACCAGTCATACCAACCCTTATATCACACCAGTCATACCAACCCTTCTCCTACATCATACACACACACCAACACCACCAGTCATACCAAGCCTTATATCACACCAGTCATACCAAGCCTTATATCACACCAGTCATACCAATCCCTCTCTTACATCATACATACACACCAACACCACCAGTCATACCAACCCTTCTCCTACATCATACACACACACCAACACCACCAGTCATACCAACCCTTATAATCACACAAGTTATACCAACCCTTATATCACACCAGTCATACCAACCCTTATATCACACCAGTCATACCAACCCTTATATAACACCAGTCATACCAACCCTTATATCACACCAGTCATACCAACCCTTATATCACACCAGTCATACCAACCCTTATATCACACCAGTTATACCAACCCTTATATCACACCAGTCATACCAACCCTTCTCTTACATCATACATACACACCAACACCACCAGTCATACCAAGCCTTATATCACACCAGTCATACCAATCCCTCTCTTACATCATACATACACACCAACACCACCAGTCATACCAACCCTTCTCCTACATCATACACACACACCAACACCACCAGTCATACCAACCCTTATAATCACACAAGTTATACCAACCCTTATATCACACCAGTCATACCAACCCTTATATCACACCAGTCATACCAACCCTTATATCACACCAGTCATACCAACCCCTATATCACACCAGTCATACCAACCCTTATATCACACCAGTTATACCAACCCTTATATCACACCAGTCATACCAACCCTTATATCACACCAGTCATACCAATCCCTCTCTTACATCATACATACACACCAACACCACCAGTCATACCAAGCCTTATATCACACCAGTCATACCAATACCTCTCTTACATCATACATACACACCAACACCACCAGTCATACCAACCCTTCTCCTACATCATACACACACACCAACACCACCAGTCATACCAACCCTTATATCACACCAGTCATACCAATCCCTCTCTTACATCATACATACACACCAACACCACCAGTCATACCAACCCTTCTCCTACATCATACACACACCAACACCACCAGTCATACCAACCCTTATATCACACCAGTCATACCAATCCCTCTCTTACATCATACATACACACCAACACCACCAGTCATACCAACCCTTCTCCTACATCATACACACACACCAACACCACCAGTCATACCAACCCTTATAATCACACAAGTTATACCAACCCTTATATCACACCAGTCATACCAACCTTTATATCACACCAGTCATACCAACCCTTATATAACACCAGTCATACCAACCCTTATATCACACCAGTCATACCAACCCTTATATCACACCAGTCATACCAACCCTTATATCACACCAGTTATACCAACCCTTATATCACACCAGTCATACCAACCCTTCTCTTACATCATACATACACACCAACACCACCAGTCATACCAAGCCTTATATCACACCAGTCATACCAATCCCTCTCTTACATCATACACACACACCAACACCACCAGTCATACCAACCCTTATAATCACACAAGTTATACCAACCCTTATATCACACCAATCATACCAACCCTTATATCACACCAGTCATACCAACCCTTATATAACACCAGTCATACCAACCCTTATATCACACCAGTCATACCAACCCTTATATCACACCAGTCATACCAACCCTTATATCACACCAGTCATACCAACCCTTCTCCTACATCATACACACACACCAACACCACCAGTCATACCAACCCTTATAATCACACAAGTTATACCAACCCTTATATCGAGGGGTGACAACCAGAAGTGGTTATGTCCACAAATGCAGTTTGTAGATAATCATACTTAAAGATTTAAAATCTTTATGAAATATCGAAAATTGATTAAATATTTGAAATGTTTGCTGGAAATGTTCATGATATAAATGTCTATGAGACTGGAGACTAAACAAATTCCTAAACTGAAACAGTTGATCAAAAATGGCTAAATTGGACATAACCAATTCTGGTTGTCACCCCTCGATATCACACAAGTCATACCAATCCTTCTCTTACATCATACACACACACCAACACCACCAGTCATACCAACCCTTATATCACACCAGTCATACCAACCCTTATATCACACCAGTCATACCAATCCCTCTCTTAAATCATACACACACACACACCAACACCACCAGTCATACTAGTTATACCAACCCTTATCTTACATCATACACATGATACACACACACCAACACCATCAGTCAGTGGGGCTTTGGTTTCCGGGCGTTTCCGCACCCTCCTCAGCTCCCCGCCATGGAGTGGCTTCGGTCACCCAGGCTTTATTGTGGTCGTCAGGGAGGGTTCTGTGAGGGCGCTCAGTTATGGCCTTGGAATTGCTCGGGGCCTTGGGGCTGTTCGGCCAGGCAGCTTGGGGAACAACAACAACAACAACAACACCATCAGTCACACCAGTCATACCAACCCACCTCTAAAGGGTGAGGGCAGGTCCTATCCAGAATGAGGTTTGGCATCCTATACCCAACCTTAGCCGTTTCTGTCTGTCTCTTTTCCTGTACTGTTTTCCCTTCTAGGTGGTGGCTAGATCGGCCGATTGTGTGGCACTGCATGGGGATGGGGGGTGGGGGGGGGGGTGTAGTGGACGGTATCCTACTTATAATAGATGGACAGTAGGTATGTTGAGTCTTATAATAGATGGACAGTAGGTATGTTGAGTCCTATTTGTGTAGCTCCAAACCCGTAGAACCAATTCCACATTATTCTATAAACTTCTCTGTATCCCAATATGCCAACGGAATGTATGCATATAATTACAATACCCCGCCACAACACAGCCAAATCATTTTTACCCAGACAGTGTGTACATTGGAGGGCATGTATATTTAATTTTGTTTACCTTTTTTAACACTGATTATTATTATTTTGTGCCGACTAACTTTGAATGAGTTTATTAAGCTAACAAATATTTATATTAATGTATATTAATATTTATAATAATGTTGTTAAAAAGAAATAAGCATAATACAAATCAAATACTACTACTACTACTACTACTACTACTACTACTACTACTACTAGGCTACTATAAATAATAAAAATAAGTAAATCATTATATTTATCTACATATTTATAATACAAATTAATATAATACTAATAATAATAATGTTGATAATAAAATTAATAATAATAATAAAAATAATAATAGCA
>CM064570.1:16804593-16871594 GCA_032716605.1 Paralithodes platypus | reverse complement strand
TAGGGGGCAAACAACCAAAAAAATTGCCGCAAAGCCCTTCCCTCAACATAGTATTGTATCCAATGGCAGTCAAAATAGACGGGAACATGATCGCAAGCGTCCACCGCCGCCGCCGCCGCCGTCATGTTTACATGGTCGATTGCCGCAGTTTGGTTAGGCCTATTTGCCCCCCTCATCATATTATTGTATCCAACGGCATTCAAAATGGACGGGAACATGATGGCAAGCTTTCGTCGCCGCTCCACCGCCATGTTTACATGTGTCGATCGCCGTGGTTAAGTTCGCGTCTATTTTGACGGCGATTTTTTTCGGTTATTTGCCCCCTGCTGGCAATATATAAGATGATGACAATATGTCATGAGGGGGGGGGCCTCAACAATGACCTCTAACCTCTGTATATCAAATAGGGCTAGAGCAAATTGGCTGCAAATTTCCACATCTAGGCTATTCCTTGACTGACTCTTCCCAAATGGTCGACAACATATTAGCTTGATCACTCTAGGCCTAGTTGTTTTTTAGTTACAGAGGTTATAGCCTAGGTCATGATTTCTTGCCTACTTACAGCGAATAGACTATTGTAGATTGGCAAAATATTTGCTTAACCCGTGGAGCCCCGGCTAGTTTTGTAATGTTTGTTCACCAGAACCCGGCCGGTTTTCAAAAAATGGTTTTATTCCAGAAACAATAGCGAATGGGTTAGGAATGATGGAAAAACCATGAAAAACCGCTCAAAAAGCTTAAAGAATGGTCCTACAGAGCCCCCGAAAACATATTTTACAAGAGTAAAAAATTGAAGGCAATTACCCCAAAAAACCAGGTTATTGCGCGCTCACGCACACGCACGTGGACTTTGAGAGTTTTCAACCATCGGCACGGTTGCGTGGGATACGTACACAGTTCCCATACAAATCTGAGCCCTCTTGAGTGGCTACACCTGAGGTTACGGTCGGCGCAATTAGGGTGACGGGTCAGACGCGTTTCTGGGGCCGATCACCTCGCCGACGCGTCAGATGCGTCGAGGGCTGTGCTGTTACATACATGTAAGGCTTAGTCTAGAAAATGCGTGCTATGCAATTGTATCGATTTGACTAATTTTAACTTAATTAGCTAAAGCAGTCTATTCCTCTATTCCCCCCAAACAGTGTATCCCATCCCTAGGCTAGGCCCAGGCCTAATCCCACTCTCAATCAAAATTCGAACTGATAAATTCGTACCTACCGGTAGCGCTGCCTAGGCTAGGCCTATATTTTTCGTGAATAGATATAGAAAATGATTTAAAGGAAAGAGCATCCTATATTATGTTCAAATAATATGTAATAGCACTGTGTATGGTTGTATTACATTTAAATAGTGATAGATGTGTACAGTATATTAATGGGATAAATACTCCGAAGTTCGCATACGTTCAGAAAATTTTGTGCAACACTGTTGCCAGATACTAATCAATCCCATTATCATTATATCATAATGGATTTTACTCATTTGCATAATTTCAAATACCTAGGACATTAATATAATATTTTCCTATCTTTTTTGGATAATATTCAAGGACACTAGTGCGACGTTATGAGAAACAATTTATTAGGGAAAATAGGCACCAATAGATTCGCCATATTTTTCTCCATATAGTCCGCATGGAGGATTTTCGTTATCAACAAATTGAAAAATACCCACTTCACATACAAATACACCAAAAATCTAAGTCAAAGCGGGGGTGTGGGGGCGCCAGCCCCCACCTATAATACTAGGTTAGGTTAGGTAAGGTTGTTAGGTTAGGCTAATGTCCTTTCAAAGGGGTATAGGCTAGTAAACACTAGGATAGCCTATACCCGGTCAGAGGTAAGAAGAAGAAGAAGAAGAGTCCCGCAGTAGTCTCCTTGAATGCTACCCTTTTTTGTAGTGATATTTGTCTGATTTAGTGGTATATTGGTGTCTGTCTAGGGTTATAATGCATTGTGAAAGTTACCTCTGCATCTCTGACTTGGCTTAAGTACCCCTGCTTTCTTTGAGTACTACACGGCAAGAGAAGCTTTCGGTTCTGTCACAGACTGTCTTTACTGTTCAAGGTAAACAGCAACTGCTACATTCGACATCATGTTCAAATAATATGTAATAGCATTATCTATGGTTGTATTAGACAACAATCGTGATAGGTTTCTATTTTATGTGGATAAATAGTATTAAGCTGAATAAACTAAATACCGAAAGTTCACTAGAGTGGTTGTTGATACATATGAGGGAGGAAGAAGATAGGAAGGAAGGGCTAGGCAGTGTTGCCAGTTGTATTGCTAGATATTACCGCTAGATGTAGAGCTATTTACTTCAATTTAGCAGCCATTTTTTCATATCTAGAGAGATTTACTAGGGATAATTTAAAAATGTCAGACATTCTAGTCATATTACATTGTAAAATTTGCAAAACAAACAAACCAAAACTCTTTAGAAATTGCAGCATTATTCTAACATTGTTTTGACTATGTAGCAACATGCTAGTGACTTTTGAGAAAGGATCTAGCGGTATTTTGTGGAGACATACTGGGAGGGTGGGAGGGAGGTGGTGGTTGCAGTGGTGCCAGTTGTAAAGCTACATATTACCGCTAAATGTAGAGCTATTTACTTCAATCTAGCAGCCATTTCTTTATATCTAGAGACATTTACTAGGGATAATTTGAAAATTTCAGACATTCTAGTCATACTACATTGTAAAATTTGCAAAACAAACAAACCAAAACTCTTTAGAAATTGCAGCATTATCCTAACATTGTTTGGCTATGTAGCAACATGCTAGCGACTTTTGAGAAAGGATCTAGCGGTATTTCGTGGTAACAGTTTAGGAGAGTTAAAATACGAGTCACACGGGCAATTGCCAAAACTTTAAAGGTCCATATCATTGTTATTAAACTAAGCATTTGGCAAAGGGAGGAATTGTTAAAAACCTTAGCCAATACTCTGTCATTCACCAAACATAAATTTGAATTTATCATTTTATTTGGTAGGGTAGGTATGTATAGGTAGGTTGGCTAAATAATTGCTGGAATTCGTAGGGACTCGAACGGTTTTGAGAGAGTTAAATAAAAAAACAAAAGATAGGACTGAATAATAAAGAGATTATGTTATTAAGCAAAACTGGGGGATGCGTGGAAGCCTATAGACTGTAGACGGTAAACTTTGTGTGGGTAGCGAATTCGGTTTTAAAGTAATTTAAGAATAGACAGTTTTCAATGCTGCGGCCAAACTATTCCACCCATTTATATTTTGTTGGTATCAAAACGTTCGGAATCGCGAGCCTCACCCAACTACGCAAGCATGGCTCTGATCATCGGCGTAGTTTTCAAGATGTGGAATTTTAAGTGGAATTCGAGGTTTTTTCAAGATTGCCGGAAAAAACCCCACGTGCAAAAGCAAAACCTTCTCTATAAAATTTGCGGAGCATTAGTAGGGGAGTGCGTATGCCAAAGCCCAGTCGTTTCCTGTGAGTGGGAGAGACGGTATTTAAGCGTCAAGTTTTTCGGGAAATCGGCTGCCACGGACCTGTTTGGCCACCATGCCGGATGTTTAAAATATCAAAAGTTGCCCAATACAAAAACGCACCTCTTGTGAAAGTTTGATCCCGATCCAAAAAGCGGTTCTGGAGTTATTGCGTCGAAACCGGCGCGTAAGAAGAATTTGGATGAAATTCCAGGTTTAATGATTACAATAGGGGTTCCCCGTAGGGGACGAACCCCTAATAATAATACAAATAATAAGGATATGGATAATACAAATTGAATAATAAAGAGATGGCAAATCTATACAGCACTGCATCTAGTTATCATACAGTGCACACTACTGTTCCCTTCAAAAGTCCAGCTCCCTGCAAAACTCCCCGAACCCCCCCCCTAGTGCTCAGGAACTCTTGCAGGGAACTACACATACTAAAATCTATATGCAAGCTATCAATACTAACTTAGATATAACTTTCAAGTTACTCACAAAACTGGACACTGCAGTAAATCTATGGATGAGCAAAGCCAGGGAAAATGGGCAGAATGTCCTCAAGCACATCACTTTCTATGAAATAGTTACACAATTCCATATAGCCTATACCTGGAGGTCTAAAGTCCTGTATGTAACTACATTCAGAGATATAATGTACGAGAGTATGTTGACCTTCTTCCCCGCAGACCTAACAATTGGTATATTTGGCCCGGTGTCTGGAGGACACCTGCCAAATATACCGGTAATAATAATAATAATAATAATAATAATATTTATTCAGTTAGCAATTTACAGAGTTGGTACCACATAGTATGTTACAAATATGACATGTACCAGCCTTGCATAATTCCAACTAAGGATAGCCCAATAAGGCCGTTAGGCGTATTTCCATTGGGGTCCTTGTGGGATTAGGTTAGCTGGGGAAAATGGGGAGGATAAAGAAATAGATACTTTAGAGAAAGTATTTCTAGGGGGTTATTTTAAGATACCTTACATCCTATAGTAAATATCAGTAATCCGTAATCAGTAATCATTTCAGTTTGGTTTGTCTATCTCTTATGTCGCATTTAGTAGTAGACATAAGCTTGGTGCTCCCTTCTCGCAGCTGTCCGGTTCAGGTGTTCCTTCAGGCTACGTCTGAAGGAATACAGTGTTCTCTTTTGACGGACTGGCTGGGGTAGGTCCAGTCTTTGATGGCAGTGAAGAAGAATGTTTGCTTACCCTGTCCTTGGATTCTCGGGACCTTAAAATTAAACATCCTGTTTCTTGTATTATGTCCACTCCCAAGTCTTAAGGCCGCGTCATACAGAACTCGAATCCACCAGAACCCACTAGAATCGAACTTTTCACCGGAATTGACGAGAATTACACGGCCTTAATTGAGTGTGACTTCAGAGTAGAATGCAACCAGTCAATGACCGGAATGTAACTCGAACGTAACTCGATGGACTCGAATGTAACCAAAATACGAGTCGATGTTAACCAGTAAGTGACTCGAAGGAAACCGGATGTGGAAAGACTATTCGATCCCAAGTCGAATGCAACTCGAATGACCAGAATGAGACCGGAATGTCAGTATATCATGACCAGAATTACATGAAGTTAAGTCGAACGTAAGTGGAACTAAGTTGAACGTAACTCGAACGTAAGTGGAACGTGACTCGAATAGGCAGAAGGTGACTCGATGAGGAACAATATAAAGGGAGGATTGGTTCACAGGCACACCAGTAGTAACAGGGCACTCACCACGGCAACATAAGCACTTTCAATCACATACACACATACACGTACACGAGGGGAGGGGGGTGATAGGGTTTTTCTGGACCCCCTTCTCCCTCATGTTTAGCTCCATTAGTTTTTGAGATGTTATGACGTTCATTCCATTAGTTTGGCGGTTATAAAAAAAATTGCCCTATTTCTTTGTTAATATTAAGACCTTTCGTGCCATTTAGGCATAGGTTTATTTCCTGGCGAGCGATAGCGAGCCTGTAACTTTAGGAGGAACTGGCCATCGGCTGGGACACTTTTCTACCGAAAAATGTACAAATTAACCCGGTGAGACCCAGCGTCGCACGTGATGCGTCGGCAGTGTTTGATCACCAACTCCCAGCGACGCATCACGTGCGTCCGACATATAAAAAACACTTACGTGGCTCGTAAGGTAGGAAATGGCGGGAGAATAGGAGGGGGAGGTACCGTAGTGTGTGTGGGAGCCGGGCCGGTAGGTCTGAGCGGGCCGAGACAGCCGCGCGGCTGGTGGTGGTGGGCTTAGTGGGGATACTTTACACCCTTAGTTCACCGCCACTTTGAACCTTCATTACTCCGGTCGTATGGGAGCTAGAGGCTTGAGATTTATGTGAGACACTCCTTAGGATGTATGCCGTACAATGCCATACTCAGTTTTCACCCTAGTGCTCCCGGGCGGGTGGTCATGCGGGGGAGACGAACTTTCGACCCCCCCCCCCCCCCCCGCCCCCCAAATGACCGAGGTGAGGTTTTTTTTATTGTTTTCTTTATTTCTCACCATTCTCTTCCATTTTGGCTTAACACATTTTTTTGAGGCTCCCCCCCCCCCCCCACCCCCCCCCCAAAAAAAAAAATATCCGAGGTGATTTTTTTTTTTGTTTTTTTTCATTTCTCATCCTTGTCTTCCATTTTAGCAAACAAAAAAAAGAAGTGAAAATGGCTTGGGACTGGGGTGAACAAAATATTATAACTAGCCGGGGCTCAACGGGTTAATCTCGAATTGAGTGTGTTTTTTAAGCTTTGATGGATGTCTAGCGAAGAAAGTAAAAACAAAAAAAATATATATAGGCTAAATAAAAAATAGACCAAAAAGTAACCCTACCCCCTTAACTCACACAGCTGGGGTGAAGGAAGAACACTTTTCATTGGTAGACACAACTGAGGGGAAGCCGGAGTTAAGGTGTGGAGAGTTAGATGAGTAAGTTTGATTCCAGGTACTACTTGAAATACAATGGCCTCGTATAGGGCCGATTTTATATTTTATTTTATTTTTATTTATTTTTTCTCAATCCGTTATATATTTGGGGCCGCACCTAGTCGAGTTATATTCTGGTTGTATTCCAGTTACCTTCTAGTTGGATTCCACTTGTATTCTAGTACTTCTAGTCATGTTCGAGTCGATATCCAGTGTACACTCGATACATCAAGCAAGTATGCAGTCATCTACCAGTCATATTCTAGTCGGCATCCAGTTGTATTCTTCTTAATTCGGGTTATATTGAACTCTCATTCCATTACATTCAATTTTAAAGTGGAATAATCAACTTGTCATCCAGTTGACTTCCGGTCATTATCGAGTGGCATCGAGTTACATTCAAGTAATTCGAGTCGGCATCGACTATAAAAATTAGATCAGAACATGACCAGAATAGGTAGAATGCGACTCTAATGCGACCAGGATATGATTAGAATGTAACTCGATAATTTTTAACGGTTTTTTCACTCGATAAATCGTAGAAAGTTAACGCATGCACTAACTTTTTGCTCACTCACTCGATCAATCGAGTGACGACTAGAACATCACTCGAAACACAAGAATAGACAAGAATCTAACCAGAACACTTACAAGAATAGACCAGAATGGGGAAGAAGTGGCTAAAATTTGAATTTTTGAATTCATTCCGGTGGGTTCTGCTGGATTCGAGTTCTGTATGACGCGGCCTTTATTCTTGCTATAACCTTATCACACTGTCTTGTATATGTGTTATGCCTACCATAAACAAAAGGTTTCTTATAAAAAATATCAAAATGCTTTATGCTAATGCTCTCAGCTCTTTGAGAATTCCTTGCCTCCATAAGCTCACTAGCATTGTTTTTCTGCAATTTTCCTTTAATTACTGTGCTGGATAGTCCACAATGAAAGTCAATATGTGATTTAAAGCAGGCTTCATTGGCTAATTTGTCTGCTTTGTCGTGATGTGTTACCCCTATATTAGATGGTATCCAGAGAAAGTGTATTACATTACCTTTAGTTTTGGCATGAATGAGACCCTGCTTAATGGTATCAATGATGGCAAGAAACTCACTTTTCTGGCTGTTCAGTGAAGCTAGAGCACTCTGAGAATCAGAGATTATAAGACCGCTTGAGGAAGTGGCTCCCAGATATGCAACTGCCATCAAGATGCCCACTAACTCACACTGAGTAATAATAATTATAATAATAATAATAATAACAACAAAAATAATGATAATTGTCAGTATATTGTTCACTTGCAGCCGTACAATGCTTATACTACCCTAACTACCAGGTCACATGCGAACTTTGACGGCTATGAGGTGCCTGAGTTCCCACCATAGTACCTACGCATAATTATGCACTGGTGGGAAGTATGTGTAGGATAACTAAGCTGATAAATGAGCAGTTTGGTTAGGGAGGGACCACAATACGATCCTCTCCTTCGGGATAGCTGAAAATAACTTTAGGATTTTAGTGGACTTGCACCCTCGACCTCGCAAGTCAGCACTCGGCGCCTTAGACCACTTGTGTGTGTAATGTGTTTATGCAATGTGTGTGGGTGTATGTGAGTGTGAATGTAATGTGTGTATATAATTTGTGTGTTTGAGAGTGTATGTAATGTGTGTGTGGATGTAATGCATGTGTGTGCGTGTGTGTAAAGTGTATTGTGTGTGCCTGTATAATACTAGGATAAGAGAGAGAGAGAGAGACAAAAAAAAGAACGAGAGAGAGAAAGAACAAGCACGAGAGAAAGAGAGAGAGGGTGGGAGAAAGAGAGGCAGAGACCAAATAAATATACAAAGAGACAATATTTAAAATTAACTGAGAAGTATTTTTAAATTGGGAGAAATTATGTCCAATTTGCTGTGTGTGTGTGTAATACCAGGATAAGAGAGCGAAAGAGAGCAGACAAGCAGACAATATGTAGATTAAACTTGAGAGATATATTGAAATTAGGAGAAACTATTTAACTATACTGGGTGTGTATATGAATCTTGTGTGTGTGTGTGTGTGTGTGTGCAAGAGAGAGCTAGACAGACAGAGAGAGCAAAGGAGAGCGGACTCAGCCCATACACACACACAGCACACACACATAAAGCCGTACACACACAGACGTACACATATCCCTGACCTACCATAACACCGCCCAAATGTAGACACCTGGCAACCAGCGGAGAGTGTTGCCATTCGCTCACACCCGCACCATTTTTTTGGGGTTATTCTTGTTTGTCATTATTTTGTTATAGGTGCATTTTTTGGGTGCTATGGGGTTTGGTGGGGTTTATTTGTTTGTCTAATCATGCAGTGATTCTCAACCAGGGGTAAATTTACCCCCTGGGGGTAAAAACATACATGGCATGGGGTAAATATATTATACCTGAAAACTCAATATTAATTCTATATTACGCTATACATGACTAGGCCTAGCCTGTTTTAGGTTTAGAGAAACAGGGAAGACATTGTAAAAAATAACCCCTCTAATCTAGGAAAAATTCAGTTTACGAAGAGTTCACCAAAGTAATATTGCACATTTTCCAAACTTGGATGGTGTGTTACCTGAGATAAAAGAAAACATCACAGCACATTTGAAAATCTTGAAGGGTCACTGGCTATATTTCAGAAGACATAATTTCTAGAGATAGATGGATATCAAGACCTTTAACCACTGATCTGCCAGACATGAAGGATGACGACCCAGCAAAAGAAGTTCTGATTGATCTTCTATCCTCAGATACGTATTAATGAAAAACATGAACATGTTTATGATGAATTTTGGATGAAAATCATAAATTCAATCCCACTTCTTACTCAGCGTGCCTTCAGATTGCTTGTTCCTTTTGTCACTAGATAGTTATGTGAATCAAGGTTCTCTACTTTAGTAGCAATGAAGACTAAGACCAGGAACCGCCTAAAAGCCAACGACGACATAGAAGTAGCGTCGTTTTCAACAGATCCTCGAATATATAAACTGTTGACTCAGTGAATCAGCAGTGTTCCCACTGATAATGCTTCTGGTATTGTTGTTTGATCTTGTTTGATATAAGTGGACTGTATATTTATTTCCTTTATCATATTTTACTTCGTGCAAACCTTAAACATTTTTTTTCTCTATCCTCTGTATTTTGTGAGGCTTTATGGCGGCTATACCCTTTTTGTATGGGTGTAAGGAGGTAAATGGCGAAATACATCAAGCCGAGGGGGTAAATGACTGAGGAAAGGTTGAGAATCACACTCTAATGGGTGTGTTTGTTATTGATGTTTTTGTTTTCATTGATATTTTGTTATGTGTTATGTTGATTTTCGGTGTGAGCATCCTGGGTTCGAATCCACGGACTGCCACATGTGTTTGTAAATTTCATTAATCGATTTTAGGAGTATGGTTGGTTGTTGGAAGGAACGTAATAATTATTATAATAATCATAATTTGTTTTCATATATTATTATTATTATTATTATTATTATTATTATTAGTAGTAGTAGTAGTAGTAATAGTAATAGTATATTCTTATATTATTATAAATACTATTATTTTCTTATATTATTAGGGGTTCGACCCCTACGGGGAACCCCTATTGTAATCATTAAACCCGGTTTTTCTCCAGATTCTTCTTACGCGCCGGTTTCGACGCAATAACTCCAGAACCGCTTTTTGGATCGGGATCAAACTTTCACAAGAGGTGCGTTTTTGTATTGGGCAACTTTTGATATGCTAAACATCCGGCATGGCGGCCAAACAGGTCCGTGGCAGCCGATTTCCCAAAAAATTTGACGCCTAAATACCGTCTCTCCCACTCATAGGTAACAACTGGGCTTTGGCATATGGACTCCCCTACTAATGCTCCGCAAATGTTATAGAGAAGGTTTTGCTTTTGCACGTGGTTTTTTTTCCGGCAATCTTGAAAAAAACTCGAATTCCACTTAACACCTTTCGAGCGGCCTATGCGGTTTATTTATATGTACCGCCCAGCGGGGTGTTTTTAGCCAAAATAGGGCTGTTTACGTGATCATTTTCATGCCTAAATAAGACCCAGAACGTAAAACAAGTACCTATCCCTGAAAGGGCATAGACAGAGCTTTCGAATGACACCATAACGATCCTTTTATGATGGCTAGTTTTCTTGCAATAACCGTGCAACGCGAGTGCAAAAAGCATGTAATTAGCCACTTTCCCGATACAATTCCTTATATAGCGAGTGAGAGAGGGAGGAGGGAGCTGGGATTCGTGTCAGTATGTTCGCCGCGGTGGTCTGGAGCAGTCATACGCTCGCTACTCTCCTGCCACCACTTGTCTCTCTCTCTCAGCAACATTACGTGCTGAAATTGCCACTCGAGTTATGTCGAGCGCCGCCACATAGTCCAGCTTTATTTAACTCGACTTATGTGGTGAGCCGCTAATTAAGGGTTAAAATTCCACATCTTGAAAACTACGCCGATGATCAAAGCCATGCTAGCATAGTTGGGTGAGGCTCGCGATTCTGAACGTTTTGATACCAAAAGAATATAAATAAGTGGAATAGTTTGGCCGCAGCATTGAAAACTGTCTATTCTTAAATGACTTTAAAACCGAATTCGCTAC
Organism: Paralithodes platypus; assembly: GCA_032716605.1. NCBI lineage: Eukaryota > Metazoa > Arthropoda > Malacostraca > Decapoda > Lithodidae > Paralithodes > Paralithodes platypus. Next base: position 16,860,558 of record CM064570.1, on the reverse strand, counting down.
CCACACAAAGTTTACCGTCTACAGTCTATAGGCTTCCACGCAATCCCCAGTTTTGCTTAATAACATAGTCTCTTTATTATTCAGATCTATTTTTTTTTTTATTTAACTCTCAAAACAGTTCGAGTCCCTACGAATTCCAGCAATTATTTAGCCAACCTACCTATACATACCTACCCTACCAAATAATAATGACAATTCAAATTTATTTTTTTGGTGAATGACAGAGTATTGGCTAAAGTTTTTAACAATTCCTCCCTTTGCCAAATGCTTTGTTTAATAACAATGATATGGACCTCTAAAGTTTTGGCAATTGCCTGTGTGACTTACCCTGCCCTTCCTTCCTACCTCCCTCCTTCCTCATATCTAGCAAATGTATCAACAACCACTCTAGGCGCTCGGTTTCTAACCGGGAGGACCGAGTTCGATTCTCGGCTGGTGGAGATAGTTGGGCAATCTCCTCACACACCTTGTCTCTGTTCTGATCGCCTAACAGTAAAATAGGTCTATGCCAGGGTAAATAGGTTCCTCGTGACCTCATCCCTTAACTACTACAAAAAACAAAAAACAAAAAAACCCCACTCTAGTGAACTTTCGGAATTTAGTTTATTCAGCTTAATACTATTTATCCACATAAAATAGAAACCTATCACGATTTTTGTCTAATACAACCATAGACAGTGCTATTACAATTATTATTTGAACATGATGTCGAATTTAGCAGTTGCTATTTACCTTGAACAGTAATGACAGAACGAAAGCTTCTCTTGCCGTGTAGTACTCAAAGAAAGCAGGGTTACTTAAGCCGGCCCATACCGTACTGTTACCAAGTCAGAGATTCAGAGGTAACTTTCACAATGCATTATAACCCTAGACAGACACCAATATACCACTAAATCAGACAAATATCACTACAAAAAAGATAGGAAAATATTATATTAATGTTCTAGGTATTTGAAATTATGCAAGTGAGTGAAATCCATTATGATATACTGTAATGATAATGGGATTGATTAGTATCGGGCAACAGTGTTGCACTATAATTTTCTGAACTTATGCGAATTTCGGGATATTTATCCCATTAATATACACATCTATCACTATTTAAATTTAATACAACCATACACAGTGCTATTACATATTATTTGAACATAATATAGGCTAGGATGATTTTTCCTTTAAACCATTTTCTATATCTATTCACAAAAAATATAGGCCTAGGCCTAACCTAGGCAGCGCTACCGCTAGCGGTAGGTATGAATTTATCAGTTCGAATTTTGATTGAGAGTGGGATTAGGCCTAGGCCTAGCCTAGGGCTTAACATGGGATACTGTTTGGGGGTTGGGAATAGGCTCAGGCTGCTTTAGGCCTAATTAGGTAAAAATAGTCAAATCGAGACAATTGCACAGCCAACATAGCCTAGGCCTATTAAGCAAATATTTTACCAATGTACAATAGGCCTAGTCTATTCGCTGTAAGTAGGCAAGAAATCATGACCTATAACCTCTGTAACTAAAAAACAACTAGAGTGATCAAGCTAATATGTCTACCATTTGGGAAGAGTCAGTCAAGGAATACTCTAGCCTAGCCTAGATGTGGAAATTTGCAGCCAATTTGCTCTAGCCCTTTTTGAGATACAGAGGTTAGAGGTCATTGTTGAAGCCCCCTCCCCCCCCCATGACATATTGTCATCATCTTATATATTGCCAGCAGGGGGCAAATAACCAAAACAAATCGCCGTCAAAATAGACGCGAACTTAACCACGGCGATCGACACATGTAAACATGGCGGTGGCGGGGGAGGTGTCGGACGTTTGCAATAAAGTTCCCGTCTATTTTGAATGCCATTGGATACAATAATATGTTGAGGGGGGCTCCCCCCCCATGACATATTATCACCATCATATATATTGCCAGCAGGGGGCAAATAACCAAAAAAATCGCCGTCAAAATAGACACCTTTATGAATAGGTTAGCCTTTAGGCTAGGCCTATCGGCAAGAGTTGCGTTATCGGGCTTATCACCTGACCGGGTATAGGCTATCCTAGTGTTTACTAATTTATAGGCTACCCCTTGGAAAGGACATTAGCCGGGTAGGATGTAGTTACCGGGTGTATCGCCAGCCTTGTTTACACTACGCGTACGCGTAGTGGCGTCGGACGCTTGCCATCCTTTTCCTGTCTATTTAGACTGCCTTTGGATACAATAATATGTTGAGGTTGGGCTTTGCCCCCCTTCACCCCCCCCCCCATGACATATTGTCATCATCATATATATTTCCAGCAGGGGGCAAACAACCGAAAAAATCACCGTCAATATAGACGCAAAATTAACCGCGGCGATCGCCCTATGTAAACATGACGACCGTACACCCGAAAACTACATCCATCCCCATTAGCCTAACCTAACAACCTTACCTAACCTATCATAGTATTATGGGTGGGGGCTGCCGCCACCTAGACCCAGTACGTTGGATACAAAACTAACCCTCACCTAACACCTAGTATATGTCCCTAGTACCCAGTACATGGGATACCAAGCTAACCCTCATGTAGCACCTAGTATATGTCCCTAGTACCTAGTATTTGGGATACAATACTAACCCTTACATAACACCTAGTATATGTCCCTAGTACCCAGTACGTGGGATACAAAACTAACCTTCACCTAGCATATATCCCTCACTCAGTACACCTTTCACCCTCACTACCGTTCGTGAGTCCTTATACATCTTCATTATCACACGCACCAGCCACTCCTCTACGCCAAATTTTCTCCTAGCCTACTGCACAACTTCTTACTTTCAGTAGATATCTTTCCTGCAGATGCCTGACTATGAAGTTGTCGATTGTGTCACGTCCTGGCATGAAACCAAACTGCATAGCGTCGATAGAATGCTTTCCCTTATCATACCTTCAAAGACTCTCTCACACTCACAGACCTTCATGACTTGGCCAAGCATTTTCAGGCCTCTTATAGCAGTTGCAAGGGGAGCCTAACTCTGAAATAACTAGATAGTGCCTCCAGAACCATAAAAAAGAGGAGAGGGCTTAATTAACACACTTCCCTGTTGGACTCCGACGCGAACTGAAAACTCATCACTCAGTACCCTCACGTAACACCTAGTATATGTCCCTAGTACCCAGTACCCAGTACTTTGGATACAAAACTAACCTCCACCTAACACCTAGTATATGTCCCTAGTAACCAGTATGTGGGATATAAAGCTAACCCTCACCTAATATCTAGTATATGTCCCTCACTCAGCTGTACACCTTTCACCCTCACTACCGTTCGTGAGTCCTCGTACATCTTCATTATCTCATGCACCAGCCACTCCTCAACGCCAAGTTTCTCCTAGCCTACTGCACAACTTCTCTGGCCACCTTATCAAAGGCCTTCTCCCGGTCTGCAAACACATCAGATCCATATCTTTTAAGTACATACAGTATCTTTCCTTTATCATACCTTCTAAGACTCTCTCATAGACCTTCATGACTTAGTCAAGCATTTTCAGGACCCTTATAGCAGTTCCCAGGGGAGCCCAACTCTGAAATCACCAGATAGTGCCTCCAGAACCATAAAAAAAAGGGAAAGGGCTTCATTAACACAGAGCCCTGGTGGACTCCGACGCGAACTGAAAACTCATCACTCAGTACCGGTACATCTTTCACCCTCACTGCCGTTTGTGAGTCCTCATACATCTTCATTATCACACAAATCCCTTCATGACTTGGATTGTGCCGTGTCTTAGCATGAAACCAAACTGCATATCGTCAATATCATACCTTCAAAGACTTTCTCACAGACCTTCATGACTTGATCAAGTATTTTCAGGCCCCTATAATTTTCCCTATCCAATGAGTCCCCTTTGCTCTTATACAGTATATAATGTACTTTTGTGCCATTCATCAGAGATTACTTCCTCTCTGATGATGAAGTTAATTAGCTCATTGAACACACCTGCTCCTTTCTCACCTGAGGCCTTAATCATCTCAGCTAGAATGCCAGAGCATCCTGCAGCTTTTCTGTCCTTCATTAAGTTATTGCACTGCTTACAAAAGCTGGCACAATCACAGGGAGGGGGAGTATTGGCTTTTCGTTGCTAAGCTGCTCTATTCCATTCAAATTCCATGTTGAATAATCTTTCGTAGTGTACGGTATCTTCCAAGAATCTATAATTTCTTTGTCAGCGGAAACAATTGTTCAAGTATATATTTTCCCTGTGAAACCAATTTAACTTCATAATGACAATTATATATATAAAGAAAAAACAATATATTTTACATAATTTATTGCATATCTTACATATTTAAAAAGATATTTATTAAAATAGTTTAACCAGACCACTGAGTTCCCCCAAAAAACTCTAATAGGGCTGGCCTGAAGGATTAGATCAAGATGGACAACCAATCAAGATATGATAGGTAGGGAAGGGCAAGAGGTGAACAAATCTAGGAAGGTGAAGATACGCAGACATTTCTCACCATTTCACCAATTCAGCCGCACCACATGAGTTCCACAGCAGAACTCTTATAGGGTAGGGCCGAAGGGTGAGTCAAGAACTGCTACACTGCAGCACCAATTAACCCTTAATTAGCGGCTCACCACATAAGTCGAGTTAAATAAAGCTGGACTATGTGGCGGCGCTCGACATAGGTCGAGTGGCAATTTCAGCACGTAATGTTGCTGAGAGAGAGAGACAAGTGGTGGCAGGAGACTAGCGAGCGTATGACTGCTCCAGACCACCGCGGCGAACCTACTGACACGAATCTCAGCTCCCTCCTCCCTCTCTCACTCGCTACATACTGAATTATATGGGGAAAGTACCGAATTACATGCTTTTTGCACTCGCGTTGCACGGTTATTGCAAGAAAACTAGCCATCATAAAAGGATCGTTATGGTGTCATTCGAAAGCTCTGTTTATGCCCTTTTAGGGATAGGTACTTGTTTTACGTTTTGGGTCTTATTTAGGCATGAAAATGATCACGTAAACAGCCCTATTTTGGCTAAAAACACCCCGCTGGGCGGTACATATAATAAACCGCATAGGCCGCTCGTAAGGTGTTAAGAAGTGATCAATAGCAAAGAATGAGAAATCAGGTCTAAGGAAGAAATAAATCACACCGAGATACACACATAATACACCACTGAGGGGAATCGAGTCAGCTTGACCGCACCAGCGACCATAGACACAAATAAAGTCAGGAGCCAATAAACTAGCCAGGCCAGGGTGGCATAATTATGATATAGGCCGTCCGGAGGACAACCAAATTAGACAGAATAAGAATAGAAGGGGAAAACATACAAAAAGGGGCATTCAAATTTCAATGGAAATTCACTATGATAAATGTAATATGTGGGAATAACTTTCACCTTCATATTTCCTTATCTCTTAGCATAAACATGATCAATTAGTGTGCCATTTTCAGTTGTTGGTTGTGTTACATGTTGAGAGTATCCGCTCTTTTCCATTAAATTTGCAATAGAAGAGTTGTTGTTGTTGTTGTTGTTGTTCCCGTTCCCCAAGCTGCCTGGCCGAACAGCCCCAAGGCCCCGAGCAAGGCCAAGGCCATAACCGAGCGCCCCCACAGAACCCTCCCCGCCGACCACAATAGAAGAGTTAGTTTGGATGTTTTCACAATGCAACCAATTGGGTATTTGTCTAGTTCATTTAGCAAATTACTTAAATTGACTCTAAAATAATTAGGTCCATATGAAATAGGTCTGTATATAGGGACAGGTTTGTCCTATAGAAAAGTATAGCCAACACTGTTCTCTACCCACTAAAAGCTGAACCAGTGGAAGGTATTACCCGTGTTTGCATACCTTCCCTCAATTTCAGTCAGGCTATATTTGCATGATAATTTGAACTCAATTTGACCTATCTCAGAATAGTAGTATGGGAATTTCATTCTTTTCCTTATTGTGAAGGCAATCATTATTCTATAAAAACACTTACCTTAATAATACATATACAAGGTTATTCTCTATATTTTAAGATTATACTCTTTATATAAAAGGCTTGCATGGCTGCATGATAAATGTTTTTCTTTGATTCACTCTTCTTGACTTTTTCTATATTGCAGGCCATGCTTTTGTTCATCCTAATTCCTTTTCTATTATTTCCACTCCTCAAGTGAGGTACTGTAGAGGTGATTCTCTTGGTCCCATCTGTAGAGGTATTGTAAATGGTGGCCAGACACGCCCGTGGCAGCCTTTCACACCCAACCCATCTTGTCCTATCTAATTTTATGTTGAACTCTATTGTTCTTGATCCCACTATAGGACTTGGTAGCCTATTCCACATATCTACAACTCTGTTACTAAACGAATAGAGGCAGATCCCTTACACACCCAGTTTCTCTCTGCCGCTCGTTTGCTTGCACATCGGTACAAATGAAGCAGATCCCTTACACATGCAACTAAGATGAACATGGGAATCTGCAGACAAGTGGCCCACAAAAGGCAGATCCCTTTCACATCCAACCCATTTCGTCCATATGTCTATCTGATTTTATCTTGAAATTCTTTATTGTTCTTGATCCCACTATAGCACTAGGTAGCCTATTTCACATATCTACGACTCTGTTACGAGAGAGGCAGATCCCTTACACAGCCAATCTCTCTCTCTCTCTCTCTTATTTGCACACTGGTACAAATGAGGCAGATCCCTTACACATGCTACCAAGATGAAAATGGGAGTCTGCAGAGAGCCGATTGGCCCACACACGGCAGATCCCTTTCACACCCAACCCATCTCGTCCTATCAAATTTTATGTTGAAGCTCTATTGTTATTGATCCCACTATAGCACTTGGTAGCCTATTCCACATATCTACAACTCTTTTACCAAGCGAATAGAGGCAGATCCTTTACACAGCCAATCTCTTTCTCTCGCTCTTGTTTGTTTTGCACACCGGTACAAATGAGGCAGATCCCTCACACATGCAACCAAGATGAAAATAGGAGTCTCCAGAGAGCCAAGTGGCCCACATAAGGCAGATCCCTTTCACACCGAACCCATCTCATAAACGTTACCTGTTATTTACACTACTTACTATACACCCATGTTATCATAATTATACCTGCAACCAAAACACAATTGTAAGAAATAGGAACATAGGAAAATGGGAGTCTGTAGAGAGCCAATTGGCTCACACAAGACAGATCCTTTTCACACCCAACCCATCTCATAACAACTCTCTCTCATTTATCTCTGTCTTCCTTAATTTTATGACATCCTAGTCTCTCTTTCTCTCACAAATGAGAACATAAGAAAACCGGAGTCTGCAGAGAGCCGATTGGCCCACACCTGTCAGATCCCTTTCACACCCAACCCATCCCGCGCTCTCTCTCTCTCATATTTATCGCTATCTTCCTTACGTTTATGACATCCTATTCTCTCTTGCCATACTCTCTCACTCTCACAAATGAGAACATAAACAAAATAAGAAAACGGGAGTCTGCAGAGAGCCGATTGACCTACACATGGCAGATCCCTTTCACACCCAACCCATCTCGTTCTATTTAATTTCAAATTGAAGCTCTATTGTTCTTGATCCCATTATAGCACTCGGTAGCCTATTCCACATATCTACAACTCTTACTAAACGAATAGAGCCAGATCCCTTATACAGGCAATCTCTCCCTCTCTCGCTCTTGTTTGTTTGCACAATCTGTTCCTTCTGTAGTTTCTCCATGCCCGATAAGTTAAATGATCTTTTGATATCTGTGACACAACTTTTGTATCCAACACAATACCCTGCTTGCAAAACCCCTCGAACCCCGGACAACGTTGCTTGCAACTTTAATTATTATTATTAGGGGTTCGTCCCCTACGGGGAACCCCTATTGTAATCATTAAACCTGGGATTTCATCCAAATTCTTCTTACGCGCCGGTTTCGACGCAATAACTCCAGAACCGCTTTTTGGATCGGGATCAAACTTTCACAAGAGGTGCGTTTTTGTATTGGGCAACTTTTGATATGCTAAACATCCGGCATGGCGGCCAAACAGGTCCGTGGCAGCCGATTTCCCGAAAAACTTGACGCCTAAATACCGTCTCTCCCACTCACAGGAAACGACTGGGCTTTGGCATACGCACTCCCCTACTAATGCTCCGCAAATTTTATAGAGAAGGTTTTGCTTTTGCACGTGGGTTTTTTCCGGCAATCTTGAAAAAAACTCGAATTCCACTTAAAATTCCACATCTTGATAACTACGCCGATGATCAAAGCCATGCTTGCGTAGTTGGGTGAGGCTCGCGATTCCGAACGTTTTGATACCAAAAAAATATAAATGGGTGGAATAGTTTGGCCGCAGCATTGAAAACTGTCTATTCTTAAATTACTTTAAAACCGAATTCGCTACCCACACAAAGTTTACCGTCTACAGTCTATAGGCTTCCACGCATCCCCCAGTTTTGCTTAATAACATAATCTCTTTATTATTCAGATCTATAATTTTTGTTTTATTTAACTCTCTCAAAACAGTTCGAGTCCCTACAAATTCCAGCAATTATTTAGCCAACCTACCTATACATACCTACCCTACCAAATAATAATGATAAATTCAAATTCATTTTTGGTGAATGACAGAGTATTGGCTAAGGTTTTTAACAATTCCTCCCTTTGCCAAATGCTTAGTTTAATAACAATGATATGGACCTTTAAAGTTTTGGCAATTGCCCGTGTGACTCGTATTTTAACCCTCCTAAAGTGTTACCACGAAATACCGCTAGATCCTTTCTCAAAAGTCGCTAGCATGTTGCTACATAGCCAAACAATGTTAGGATAATGCTGCAATTTCTAAAGAGTTTTGGTTTGTTTGTTTTGCAAATTTTACTATGTAGTATGACTAGAATGTCTGAAATTTTCAAATTATCCCTAGTAAATGTCTCTAGATATAAAAGAAATGGCTGCTAGATTGAAGTAAATAGCTCTACATTTAGCGGTAATATGTAGCTTTACAACTGGCAACACTGCAACCACCACCTCCGTCCCAGTATGTCTCCACAAAATACCGCTAGATCCTTTCTCAAAAGTCGCTAGCATGTTGCTACATAGTCAAACAATGTTAGAATAATGCTGCAATTTCTAAAGAGTTTTGGTTTGTTTGTTTTGCAAATTTTACAATGTAATATGACTAGAATGTCTGAAATTTTTAAATTATCCCTAGTAAATCTCTCTAGATATGAAAAAATGGCTGCTAAATTGAAGTAAATGGCTCTACATCTAGCGGTAATATGTAGCGATACAACTGGCAACACTGTCTAGCCCTTCCTTCCTACCTCCCTCATCTACCAAAAGTATCAGCAACCACTCTAGTGAACTTTCGGTATTTAGTTTATTCAGCTTAATACTATTTATCCACATAAAATAGAAACCTATCAAGATTGTTGTCTAATACAACCATAGATAATGCTATTACGTATTATTTGAACATGATGTCGAATTTAGCAGTTGCTGTTTACCTTGAACAGTAATGACAGTCTGTGACAGAACCGAAAGCTTCTCTTGCCGTGTAGTACTCAAAGAAAGCAGGGGTACTTAAGCCAAGTCAGAGATGCAGAGGTAACTTTCACAATGCATTATAACCCTAGACAGACACCAATACACCACTAAATCAGACAAATATCACTACAAAAAATGATAGGAATATATTATATTAATGTCCTAGGTATTTGAAATTATGCAAATGAGTAAAATCCATTATGATATAATGATAATGGGATTGATTAGTATCTGGCAACAGTGTTGGACTATAATTTTCTGAACGTATGCGAACTTCGGAGTATTTATCCCATTAATATACACATCTATCACTATTTAAATTTAATACAACCATACACAGTGCTATTACATATTATTTGAACATAATATAGGATGCTCTTTCCTTTAAGCCATTTTCTATAATAATCTATTCACGAAAAATATAGGCCTAGCCTAGGCAGCGCTACCGGTAGGTACGAATTTATCAGTTCGAATTTTGATTGAGAGTGGGATTAGGCCTAGGCCTAGCCTAGGGCTTAACATGGGATACTGTTTAGGGGTTGGGAATAGACTGAGGCTGCTTTAGGCCTAATTAGGTAAAAATAGTCAAATCGAGACAATTGCACAGCCAACATAGCCTAGGCCTATTATGCAAATATTTTACCAATCTACAATAGGCCTAGTCTATTCACTGTAAGTAGGCAAGAAATCGTGACCTAGGCTATAACCTCTGTAACTAAAAAACAACTAGGCCTAGAGTGATCAAGCTAATATGTCTACCATTTGGGAAGAGTCAGTCAAGGAATAGCCTAGATGTGGAAATTTGCATCCAATTTGCTCTAGCCCTATTTGAGATACAGAGTGTTATGCCCTGTTTTTCTACAGGATTAACTTGGGTAATGTGGGTTCTAACTGACTGGGTATATAAGGCTGCATGCACAATACAAGGTATGAGGAATAGAGAACACAAAATAAACACACGGTAACAAGACACACGATCACGTTTATTTAAGTAGGTTAATAGGGAGCATAGGAAAGTAGGAATACTCGTACAAGACAAATGATAGAAATGAACCGCTAGCATTAGTGGATCTGGATGGAGCCTAGTCTCCCACTTCCAACGTTCAGGTATACTCTTCTGATCACTGGTTTGGTTCGCAAGTTTATATACTGGAAGACCTCAATGTTATTTATGGATTCAATTTCACTAATTAGATTTATTACTGGCAGGTCTGGTGCACAAGTAGTAGTTCACAGACTAGAATTAGACATGCGTATGTTTTAGAGCACGGGAATTCTAGTAACCTCGGGGGGTACTGATCTAAGTTTTATATTCTTATGGTAGAAATACGTAGAACACAAATCAGTGGGCGAACGTTAGATATCACTAGGGTTTTAATATCTGGATAAAGGTAATTACGAGAGTTAATGTCGCCTGTTAATTAATGAACACTGATACGCTTAGTACTTCCCAAATGGAATGGTTATATATGAATTACACTGGGCAAAGATATAGCCACTTCATAGAAAGATTAATAAGTGAATTTCTAATTAGTACTATAACACGTTAGTACTAATAAAGTGAATCTTGGATAGTATTTTGTTGGTCTGGTCCTGGTTATCTTGCGTCCGTGATGTTGGGGGCTAACGACTGGTTCCGCGGCCGTCCAGGTGGTCCATATGTAGGAAGTTCTCAAGACGGATCTCTTGGCGATCGGTGCTGGCTACACGCTTATATACCCACTAGTGTGTGTGAAGGTTATAAGGTGCACGTAGATTCTTGTACGTGGACAGATGCTTCTATCTCCAATCTGCCACGGAGTCTGCCGGCTCTGGAATCTCACAACTCAGGAACAACACAAGGGCAGAGCTAGAGGTCAACTTCAGGGGGTCAGCCACTGGTTGGTGTCTATCTTTCAACTGATTTTACTGGGGGCTGGAGCTGGGTTTATAGGCTCGGTTTTGGACCCTGTAGGCCATAGGGATCTCGAGTCTTATGGACTTATTTGAGCTCTCAATAGATACGGGGACTAGGTAAGGTGGTGATTACTGTTGTGGCACATGGCTATAGGGAGCCTTCATAATGTGATATAACTGAGCCTTAGTAAGAGGTACTATTTTGGCTATACTGGAAGTATTGAGGGGAGGGAGACTGGATCTACTTTGCGGGGAGGACTGGGACAGCTGTGATAGGGGCGTCTCTCTTATATTGCTCAGTCTTCATTCTATGGTATAGCTGAGGTGCTAATTTGATTATCTGAGTATGCAAGAAAGGTGAATGGGTTATTGTGGGTTAATAGAGGTTAGTAAGGGGGTTAGTCATGCATGGTTAGTTCATTGATAGGAAGAATTCCTGTGCTACCTGGCAATGACCCAGAAGTCAAAACAGGGGTCAGGTATACCTCCGCAGGGGTGGGGGTCTCCCTCCTCGGGTGGGTAAAAAGGGGTAGCTGGGCGCCCTCTCTCTGGGATGGTCGTCCGGCGGCTGTGGCTAGGGGCTTGCCATATCACAAGTGTTTGTACTAACCCTCTGTTTATGAGACAGATGTGAGTGTTCTTAATACCAAAACCGAAGGTGCCTTGGCTAGCTGGTTTTAATCGGTTGGTTGTTAATTGTATGGTTTGCTGGATGTGGTGGAGACTGGGTTGCTAACTCTGCCACATTTATCTGGAAGTATGGCAATAGAAGTTAGTCACTGGCGAGGCGGCTAGCCTCGCACTGACGATCATTGGGTGCAGGGTTGTGAATGGGTTGTAAGGGAATAGATGGCATGCAAGGGGTTAGTAAAGTTCTAATGTTGTTCCGGCCTACTAAGGGAAGGTAGGCTGGATAGGAGTATATATATAAAAGGTTGGAGAGCGTTAGCAACGGAAAAATCAAGGATTTTCAAGAGGTATGAGGGAGAGGCTAGGTCGGAAAAGAGTCGAGGAGCGCGGGGTGTTAATGAGAGGGAGAGAGTTCATGGGGCTACGTGGAAATTTGACCCTAAGGTCTCCGGGCGTGGGGGTGGCATTAGGCTACAGTTGATATTGGAGTTTGGGGGAAAGGACAGTGAAAGTACGTTAGCCAAATGCTACCGGGGGATGAGCAAATACTGGGTGGTATAGGAGTCTGGAAAAGATAGGATCATGTGGACTGTGGGCTGTGGGGAAGGGGAGGTTAACTGTAGGTGTGTGCTTGACTGTGGATAAAAGTAGAGAAAAACATGGTGTATTATTACTCGTCAATACGAGGGGTTATGGACACTATTATTTTGACACGATTTCTTGCTGATCTAGCTGTCCCTGGGAACTGCGTTTTCTATGAAATATAGACCAAAGAAAAGCGGCAGTTCGTAGGGGTACTTCGTTATTGTTTCGTGCTACTATGATAGACAATGGAAAAAAAAGGTTATCTATACAATCTCTGGTTGGGGTAAGAATTAGAGTTACTGCATGGTGGCTAACATCTTCAGTCATTATCTCTGTCTAGGCCTTACAGGAATAATGGTTATATATACAATGGTGTACCCGTGGGTATCATAGTTTCTTATTAATTATGACATGGGGTTTTAACATACTACTTCTCGGATGGAAGAACATACATAGATTTATGGGGGCGGTTGGTCTTCAGAAACTTAGTCTGGCAAGACAAGGTATTTTAAGCCTTAACTAGCGGCGCGCAACATAAGTCGAGTATAATAAATCTGGACTATCTGGCGGCGCGCGACATAGGTCGTGTGGCAATTTCAGCACGTAATGTTGCTGAGAGAGAGAGACAAGTGGTGGCAGGAGAGTAGCGAGCGTATGACTGCTCCAGACCACCGCGGCGAACCTACTGACACGAATCCCACCTCCTCCCTCCCTCTCTCACTCGCTACATACTGAATTGTATGGGGAAAGTACCGAATTACATGCTTTTTGCACTCGTGTTGCGCGGTTGTTGCAAGAAAACTAGCCGTCATAAAAGGATCGTTATGGTGTCATTGGAAAGCTCTGTTTATGCCCTTTCAGGGATAGATACTTGTTTTACGCTCTGGGTCTTATTTAGGCATGAAAATGATCACGTAAACAGCCCTATTTTGGCTAAAAATACCCCGCTGGGTGGTACATATAAATAGACCACTAGCCCGCTAATAAGGTGTTAAGGGGTGAACATATTACTTCTCGGATGGAAGAACATACATAGATTTATGGGGGCGGTTGGTCTTCAGAAACTTAGTCTGGCAAGACAAGGTATTTTAAGGGGTGAACATATTACTTCTCGGATGGAAGAACATACATAGATTTATGGCTGTCTGAACTGGTTGGCATTGGCTCAACCTAGGGACAGGGCATGGGTGTTTTAACCTGGGAGGAACATACATAGATTTATGGGGCGATTCTTCAGAAACTTAGTCTGGCAAGACAAGGTATTTTAGGGTATGTTGATATTAATATCCTAACTTAGGGACAGGGCATGGGTGTATTAACTGTACGGTGTATTTATGTTCGTCATCATGTAGGTAGAGGTGTAGGACACGAGGGGTAGTGTATGTGAGGTGTGGGAAAGGTCAGTGTTTAGAAGGGGTAGACAGGTGTGGTTTGGAGCTGCTTAGCCCTGCGGGCTTGGGCCTGTCTGAACTGGTTGGCTCGGTCAGCTGGTCCTTTCGTTCTGTGCACCTTTCTTTCGGGTGTTTCTGTGTGGTGTTCGCTCGTGGCTTCTCGTTCTGGGGCATTTTACTTCCCTCTCCTTCATTGTAGGCTCGTCCCCGAGCCTCAAGGGTGAAGTAAAAAGAAGCATAGTCATGGTGGGTCATTTTGAGGGTATTTAGAAGGTCCCACCAAGTAAGAGAGCGAGGGTCAGGTTTCTTTTGCAGGTCAATGTATACCTGTAGGAATGTGTCCTCTGTGTTGTGGAGGGCGGTTGCCCGGGCTTGATGTGGGCGTTGTAGACGGGCTAAGCGTCCTGTGGGGGTTTTTACTTTAACCTTTCGTATGAATGGTTTGTAGTTTTCCCCCGTGGGGGTCGGAGTGAGGTGTGTGGGACTGACAGGAGGTCTGTTTAGTGTGGTGAATGGGTTACTAACCGAAGGGGAGGGATTACTGCGTGAAAATGGAGCTGGGGATGAAGGGGGGATATGAGTCTGGGGTTTTTGGGATTTTCTTGGGCGGGGTTGTAGGCTGGGGAAATATAGTGAGGCAATGTGCAAGATCGGTTTAGGTAAGGTGCGTGAAGGAGGTGTGTGAGAAGGAGGGGGTGTGTGTGTTGTGTGGCTTGGGTCTTTAGTGTCAGAACGGGGTGTTGTTTTTGTATAACTGTCTTTAAATCTGATGGGTCTGTTGATTATTCTACCTTTGGAGGTCCTGGTGGGAAGGTAGATGTTTGTCGTGGGACTTGAGTCGCTCGACGATGTTTTATATTGAGGGGAAGACCGTTTTACAGGTGAAGGGCATTTATTGGGGGCGAGGTCGGGGGTTATTTGAGAGGTAGATGCGTGTGGAGGTTTTTGTTGGGTGAGGGTGGTAGGTGGAATGGAAGAGGATTTGGTGGGGGTATGTATGGGGGTTCTCTCAGGGGTGACTTTGGGGAGGGATTTTTTAGGGGTTGGTTGGTTGGGGGTTCGGTGAGATGAGGAGGTTGGTTGATGTGTGGGTGGGGTTGCGGGGATAGTGGAGGGGAAAGGGGTGGATGCGGGGGGTCTAGACGGGTGGGTAGGGAGTGTAGATTTAAGTTGGAGGGTTGGGGGTAGGGACGTGTGTGGGGTGTGTTCTTTGGTGAGGTCGGTGATTTGCTGGTGGTGGAAGTAGGCGGTTTTATGGGTGTAGATCTAGCAGGTCATTCGGGGTAATGAGGTGGGGGTGGAGAGGGGATGAGGTTGAAGAGGAAGGTATGTGTTTTCGTGGGGGGTGGGGGTTGTTACTTCTGGAATATAGTTAGAGGGTTTATGGTGTTGACTGGTGATTATTCGTCTTCTTTCCCTTTGTGGAGGAGAATTCGACGAAGAAGAAGAAGAAGAAGAGGAGGAGGAGGAGGGTAGTGGTCTGGCAGCCCTACGGAACTTGGTTAGCAGGGTGTGTTTTCTGGAGGTTTTAAAAGATTTTTGTCGTGGGCGTAAGTTGTAGCATGAGGTTACTGAGGTAGATTGTGTGGTGTGTTTGGGTGTGTACTTGGTTTTGGGTGTGGGGGGGGGGGTGGCTTTCTTACTGTGGTGCCTGGGGGAGGTATCTCAGGGCTAGACGGGAGGGTTTCTGTTGTGGTCGGGGTTGTGGGTGGAGGTTTTCGTACTTGGATAAGTTGGGGAGGTACTTGACTATCAGAAGTGAAAGAAGGTGTCATGGTGGAGGAGGGTGTGATAGTGGGGGCTTGGGGTTTGTGGAGGTTAGTTTGGGGGGTATGTTGAGGAATGATTTGTCTGTTCGGTGTCGGAGGGCTTAGGTCCTTAGGGGTTTGTATGGGAATATTCATAGCCTGAGTGGAAGGGTTAGTAGGGGTGTTTAATTCCGGTTCAGACGTGTGGGGTGGGGTATTGTCTTGTGGTTTTAGAGGTTTAAACGCTCGGACGAATCTAGTTCGGAACGTGCTAGTCACGCCGTGATAATCGATGGTGACTTGATAGGCGTTTGGGACTTGTGTGATGGTGTAGGGCCCGACATAGCGAGGGCCTAATTTGTTGGTGACAGGGAGGTTGGCTACCATTACGGTGTCATGGATGGCGAAAGGGTTTTGTCATCGGGGTTATCAGTTTTGGTGTCTTGACAGGTTTGGGCGGTATGGAGGGTGTTTTGCAGATGTTGCAATGGGTCAATTGTGGAGGTGGTGGAGGGGAGGTGAGCGTGATGGTGGAACGGCAGTAACAGGGGGGGTACGCCGTAAACACGTTCATGAGGGGAAATACCATCTTCTCGGGGGCAGGTGTTCATGCCCCATTGTATCATCTTTAGTTGTGATGGCCAGTCTGAGGTGTTAAGAGCAATAATTTTTGTCCGTAACTGATTGTTGATGGTGCGATGGCTACGTTCGCATATAGCATTTCCTTGAGGCCAGTACGGGGATGAGTGTTTAATCTTAATACCACATTGTTGGGTGAACTGTTGCCAAACGTGTCCACTAAACTCTGGGGCATTGTCGGATAGAAGAGCAAGGGGAAGGCCGAATATAGGGAACACTTCTGTGGCAAGCAGTGTGGCGACTGTGGTGGCTGTGTGGTCTTTAACTGGGCAGGCTATTAAAATTTTTGAATATACGTCAACAAATGTGACGATATAGCGTTTGCCAGCGTAAGAAGGAAACGGGCCCATGATGTCGAGGGATAGGACTTGGAACGGTTTGTTAGCAGACATGGTACCAGCTGGGCCTGGGGTGCGTGATCTATCCTTCCCCAATAAACAAGGTTTGCAGGATTCTGTCACTCGTTGTGCAATTTTTAACATCTTCTTTTGTCCAAGGTGTATGCCGTTTCCCTCGTGGATGGCAATCATGTAGTCGTGGGCAATGGTGGGGTCTAAGATTATGTGACCAGAGTCTGTGGCGAGTTGATCTCCCCAGCGAGTCAGTTTCCTGAAGACATTTAACGGTATCCAGGGTGGTCTGATTCTTGCTTCCCAAGGTTGAATTAGGGAGGGGGCTGAGGGGGAATTATGTTGGGGGATGAGGGTGGATAAAAGCTCCGTGTTTTGTAAGGCGGCTAGGTTGGTGGGGGGGTCTTTTGGTACTGGCAAACGTGACAGGGCGTCTGCATTGGTGTGAAGTTTTCCTGGACGATACTGTATTGTAAAGTCGTAGTCCTCTAGTGTCTCCCTCCAACGTACCAAAATGGCTGAGTTGGTTTCGCATTTTTGCAACCATTGCAAAGATTGATGGTCGGTGATTATATCGAGTTTTGCGCCCAACACAAATGACCGGAAGTGGCTGAGTGCCCAAATGATCCCTAAGCACTCTCTCTTGGTGGCTGCATAATTCTGTTGTGCTTGGTTGAGGGTGGAGCTGGCATACGCTATCACATGTTCCTCTCCGTCTCTGACTTGAGCTAAAACTGCACCAATGGCGTACAGAGATACGTCGGTATAAAGACGGAAAGGTTTATGGTAATCAGGGAAAGCGACAATAGGGGCTTGGATTAGCTTTTGTTTCAAAGTGTTAAACGCGAGGTCTCTTTCAGGTGTCCAGGTGAACGGGGTGTCTTTGTGGGTGAGTTGGTGGAGGGGTCTGGCTATGGTGGCAAAGTGGGGGACGAAACGTCTGTAGTATGTGGCTAAACCTAATAACGAACGTACTCCTTTAACGGTGGTGGGTGGGGGTTGGTTTTGTATGGCTTGAAGTTTCTTTGGGTCTGGTGCAATACCATGTTCAGATATTACGTGGCCGAGGAAATCTACCTTATTTCGGGCAATCTCGCACTTTGAGGGTTTTAATTTCAACCCGGCGGCTCGGATTCTTTGAAGGACTTGTCTCAACCTGAGGAGGTGTTCTTCCCAGGTTGGTGAGTACACAATAATATCGTCTAGATAGGCTAGGCAGGTTTCCCAGGTTAGGCCATGTAATACCGCTTCCATCAAACGGGAGAAAGTGGCGGGTCCGTTACAGAGGCCAAAAGGTAGGACGTTAAATTCGTAGTGGTGGCCACCACTAGTGGAAAATGCTGTTTTCTCTTGGTCCTCGGCCTTAATAGGCACTTGCCAATACCCTGCTTGCAAGTCGAGGGTAGTGAACCATCTGGATCCGTATAGGGAGTCAAGGGAATCGTCTATCCGGGGTAATGGCGTAGCGTCTTTAATGGTTACGTCATTCAACCTCCTGTAATCGACGCAAAAACGGGTTGACCCATCTTTCTTTTTGACTAGGACAACAGGGGAAGACCAGGGACTAATGGACGTGGTGGCAATACCGGCCTCTAACATCTCTTGGACTTGGCGTTCCTCTTCCTGACGTTGTATGGGATTTTTTCTACGGGATGGTTGTCGTATGGGGGGGCCTGTGGTGTTAATGATGTGTTGTTCTACATCGGTCTGTCTGATTTCGGTGGGTTGTTGGGCAAACACGTCACTGAACTCTAGCAATAGGTCGTACATGCCGTTTTTTTGGTGGTTGGATAATGTGTCCGGGAGAGGGGGCAATTGGAGGCTGGTAGGGGTGTCATTAAAATCTATGGGGAGGTCATCAAAAGTTTCGAGGTCTCCTATAATGAGACCTTTTGGTAATGTCAGGGATTCCTCGGAGATATTTGCCACGAGAATGTGGTTGATGCGAGCGGAAATGATGGCGGGTTGTAAGAGGCAACGATTGGGGTTGGTGGACGTGGTAGTGGGGGAAAATATCATGTGAGTTTGGGGTATGGGTCGAAGGTTCACCCATTTTTGTGGCGGGGGGGAATCTGGCATTTATCTTGAACTACAGCTGGGCTAATGATGGTGGGGGATTGACTGGCGAGCAGGTGCTTGGTATGCATAAGGGGGGAAAGGTCACTTTGGTGGGGGTCACGCGTGAGGGGGGCATTAACGGCGCGTGTGGGAGGATCAGTGGGGCGCGGTGTGAGGGAGTTAGAAAACGGAATTTGTTGGAGGGACTGTGGAAGGTTGGTGGGGGAAGAGTGAGCTATAGAAGATGGATTATTGGGGGAGGACTGATGTAAGGGTTGGTGGTGGTTAGAAGGACGAATTTGGGGAGCTTTGTCGGTGGCAGTGACGGTTTGTTTGGAGTTTATATGGATTTGGTGGTTTTGTTTGTCATGAGAGGGCGAGTTAAGTGTGGGATTTTGAAGTTTTCTAGGGGTGTGAATTGTGTGGGGGTGGAAGGGAGCTACTGACGGAAAACTGTCACAAGGGGGATTGGGGTGGGTGTGGAATAGCTGGACATTTCTGGGGCATGGTGGGAACATAGTTGTGTCCCTCGGTCGGCACGCGTGAGGGGAGGATTAACGGCGCGTGCGGGCGGGTCAGGAAGGTGAGAGGTGAGCGAGTTAGAAAACGGGATTTGTTGGTGGGACTGCGGAGGGTTGGTGGGGGAAGAGTTAGGTGTAGAACATGGGTTATTGGTGGAGGACTGGTGTATTGATTTGTGGTTGTTAACAGGACGAATTTGGGGAATTTTCTTGGTGGCAGTAACGGTCTGGTTAAAGGTTATCTGGGACTGGTGAGTTTGTTTGTCATGAGAGGGCGAGTCAAGTGTGGGGTTGTGAAGTTTTCTAGGGGTGTGAATTGTGTGGGGGGGGAAGGGAGCTACTGACGGAAAACTGTCACAAGGGAAATTTTGTTGGTTGTGGGATAGCTGAACATTTCTGGGGGCATGGGGGAAACATTGTTGGGTACATAGGTCAGCATTTTCCCTGGAAACATGTGTACATAAACATTTGATAGAATTATGGTTACATATATCAGAGTCTGTCCTGAAAACATGGGAGGATTTATCCTGGACAGAGTTACGAGAATTGAGGGGATTACCGAGAGGGAGTTGCTTGGACTTGTCTCCTTTCGTTTGTTGAGGCAATTTTTTACTGAATTGGGTGATATTTTGAGAGAACTCGGGGCAAGGGGAGGGTTTAGGAGTCACCTTAGTGCTAGCTGCAACTTGGTAACCCTGACTCAGGGTTTGTTGAGGGGGAAGGTGTTTTTTCTTTTTGTGCATGGGTTTCTGCGTGATTGGTTTGTCAGAGGCTTTGGGTTGGAATTTGTTTTTGAATGAGATCAGCCTTTGGCCGCAGTCAACCTGGGCCTGGAGTTTTTGAAGGAGGTCAAGTCCAAGGAAACCATCGTAATGTTTACCGTGGGAGGAAAATACTGTGAACATGTGATAACAATGAGCATGGGGGGCAGGAGTAGTTACTGATAGGGGCAAAGTGTCTCCTAGGAGATTTAAGTAAGTATCAGCAGCTGAGATTAGTTCTGCTTTGGTGGTTAACAAGGGGCCAAATAGTCGGTGGTGTTGATCATAATAAGACTTGAACAAACATGACTTGGCAGCTCCCGTGTCGATTAACAAGCGGACAGGAATGTCCTTGATTTTGGCCATGTAATAAATGGGGGCAGTGCGGTCAGTTATGGCGTCCCCCGCCGAGGCCATCTTGGGCGGGGGTACTTTAAAAATCCTGGGGGTCGGTATCTACCTCCTCCAGGGTTTCCTCGGTATCCTCTGAGGTCAAGATAGGGGCTATTTCTCCAGTGTGCCTTTCCTCCATTTCTTCCTCTTGTCCCAACTCCTCTTCATTTACAGAAATGCGAGGAGTAAAGGGGCGAGGTTTGGCAGAGTCACGAATTTGATGGAGGGCACACTGAGCATTACAGGCAGGGAATTCATAGGGGTTGATAATTACTAAGGTAGGGTTTTTACTTTGGTAGGTGTTGTAGGTTTTGTTCCGGTTGAAGATTCTGCGTGGCTGGGTAGGTTGGAACCGGGGTCTACTGGGTTGGGGCTTGCCGGAAAGGTAGGTGGGTCTGTTGTGGAAGGATGAGGATAGGTAGGCATTCTTTGAGTTTTGGTGGTCGGGGTGCTGCGGGTACGTGGGAAACCTCTTGATCACAGCGATTTGGGTGGGTGCTTTTGTGCGCACTGCCAAAATACGTCGGATCGTGATGAGATCTTTTTGGTATCCGACGAAATCGTGCACACGGAAATGGTCTTTTACTGCTGAGGGCAATATTGATACAAGGTTGACCAGAATCTGCTGTTCTTGTTGGATTCTGGTCAATGTGGGGAAAGAAACTTTTATGTGTTGGGCGATCTTATTCAATGTGGCATCTAGATCGCCTTCGAATTTAGTGTCTTGGATACGGGTGTGGGCCACGAAAACGCCCAACGAAGGCTTAATGGCTTCTATCACTATTGGGCGAAATTCGTCCCATGTGAGAGCAGGGTGCACTTGATAGGCAACTTGGGAAACGGCTTTTCCCAGGTGCGTTAATGTCACGGCTATTTTTTCTGCATCCGTGGTATAAACTAGGTCAAGTACGGGTTTCACTATGTCCATGAACGTTTCGATCTCGTAAGTTTCTCCATCATAATGTGGGATGGGAATGTGAGAACGGTGCGCCATGATGTTATTGTGTTCTGGCTGTTCCAAACTTGCAATGTAATGCAACCTTTTATCCGAAATCAAGAACCACCGCTGCCGCCAATGTTATGCCCTGTTTTTCTACAGGATTAACTTGGGTAATGTGGGTTCTAACTGACTGGGTATATAAGGATGCATGCACAATACAAGGTATGAGGAATAGAGAACACAAAATAAACACACGGTAACAAGACACACGATCACGTTTATTTAAGTAGGTTAATAGGGAGCATAGGAAAGTAGGAATACTCATACAAGACAAATGATAGAAATGAACCGCTAGCATTAGTGGATCTGGATGGAGCCTAGTCTCCCACTTCCAACGTTCAGGTATACTCTTCTGATCACTGGTTTGGTTTGCAAGTTTATATACTGGAAGACCTCAATGTTATTTATGGATTCAATTTCACTAATTAGATTTATTACTGGCAGATCTGGTGCACAAGTAGTAGTTCACAGACTAGAATTAGACACGCGTATGTTTTAGAGCACGGGAATTGTAGTAACCTCAGGGGGTACTGATCTAAGTTTTATATTCTTATGGTAGAAATACGTAGAACACAAATCAGTGGGCGAACGTTAGATATCACTAGGGTTTTAACCCTTAATTAGCGGCGAGCAACATAAGTCGAGTTAAAAAAAGCTGGACTATGTGGCGGCGCTCGACATAACTCGAGTGGCAATTTCAGCACGTAATGTGGCTGAGAGAGAGAGACAAGTGGTGGCAGGAGACTAGCGAGCGTATGACTGCTCCAGACCACCGCGGCGAACCTACTGACACAAATCTCAGCTCCCTCCTCCCTCTCTCACTCGCTACATACTCAATTATGTACTGAAAGTACCGAATTACCTGCTTTTGCACTCGCGTTGCACGGTTATTGCAAGAAAACTATCCATCATACAAGGATCGTTATGGTGTCATTCGAAAGCTCTGTTTATGCCCTTTCAGGGATAGGTACTTGTTTTACGTTCTGGGTCTTATTTAGGCATGAAAATGATCACGTAAACAGCCCTATTTTGGCTAAAAACACCCCGCTGTGCGGTACACATAAATAAACCGCATAGGCCGCTCGTAAGGTGTTAATATATCAAAATAATTACTTTAACAATATAGGCTAGGCCTAGGCTAAATTCTCATCAAAATTGCTCATAGCCTATGTCCAATTTAAGCATTTCTTACTATGAAATGGAGGACTCGAAGCTTTACCTTTCCCATTTGGGAAGGGTCAGCCAGGGGATAGATAGCCTATGGCAATTTACAGCCCACTATCCTAGCTCTGGCCCTTTTTGAGTTAGAGATAGGCTAGGTTAGATTTCACAATTTATGGCCATAGGCCTAGATCTACTTGGAATAGGTGAACAGGGCTAGGCTTGAATATAACAGAAAAGCTTGCTTGATATTATAACCAAGCCACTTTTCCAGAGAGCCAAGCACAACCCAATTATTCAGCGAAAATCCATACCACAACCCCATGGCTATTCCTAAACTCAAAAATTGATTGGTGGTTGAAGGGAAATTAGGCTAAGAGAAATTCAATGGTCCTCTGGGGAATCACTAGGGCCTAGGCTACTTTATTTTCGTCAATTGAGAATGTCCTAAAAACAGAATAATAAGATAAATGCAATAAACTGGGTAAATAATACACCAGGGACCATCACTTTATTACGATTCGATTCCGTCTGTACTCCCGTGAGGCTGCCCGAGGCAGTAATTTGTAAACAAAACGTTCCTCAGGTATACCAACCGTAAGAAATGCACCGCGGCGAGTTTGACAGGCTTACCAACCATACGTCCGACGGCATCGCACGAGAGATTCTCACAAGGAAGAAACTGGTGGTACCACCTTCACGTGCGAATCCTTCGTCGAAGGGATCGCACGATTATCTGGTACTGCGGGCCATAGGCCTCAGGTGAAGGTGCCTGTACAACGGCTCCTGTCAAGTTCAACATCGTCATTGAAGATATATCGAAAGTCTTTGGAAATGTGCTAATTGTAACCCATATTAATATATATTAATAGTTTCGTACATTATGCAATTGATTTGCATTAAAGAATGTCTTCTGTAACCTTTAATTTACGAATTGAAACAATAATACACATAATAAAATTCAATTAGCAAACGAAGGGATCCGACGACCATCGAAGAGAAGGGTCGAAGGTCCTCTTCAGATTCCAATAATATTGGACGTAAACGGTCGCGGCGACCGTTTACGAAAGCATTCGCTCAGCCAAACAAATCCCAAAGAATGTTTCTATACTACGAATTTTGAAAGGAAGTGTTATGCCAGGTTTTTACTGGGGTTTAATTGGTTTTGATCAAGTGGGCTCTTCCTAACTGGAGAAGTTATATTGTTTTACCACAGACACAGAAAGACAATAGAGGATAATTATCACAAGACGTGTATTCATATTCCGTTTATTTGCACAAGAATATCGCATACGTAAAAGCTAGAACAATAATGGTCAAGAACAAAACAATTAAAGTGAACGAACGAGG
Source organism: Paralithodes platypus (assembly GCA_032716605.1). Classification (NCBI taxonomy): domain Eukaryota; kingdom Metazoa; phylum Arthropoda; class Malacostraca; order Decapoda; family Lithodidae; genus Paralithodes; species Paralithodes platypus. The sequence goes on along the minus strand of CM064570.1, from coordinate 16,836,562 downwards.
CTCCACTACGTCTGACTCGCAAGACTGGATTATTCTATGCTATATCTAAGTAAGTATTAGGGACCGCTTTCTAACTGAAAGATTACACTTGTCCTGTATTTATTTCAGAGTTAAGATCGAGTAGCACTCCTTTCAATCGAGGATTTACACTTGTGCTTAGAAAGGTTATATAGTAATTAGATATGTGAACTATTGGTATTTACCTGCGTAGAGTGGTTCTGGAATTTGGGAGCTAAACGTAATTATTTTCCTGAGGTTAAATCACTGTGGTGCTTATGCATAAGTTAACTTGAATTTATTTGTTATTAATTTTAGCAGAATTATTATCAGTACTTCCCTAATTTCTTTGAGTTTCACTAGAGTTTCCTTTCTCTCGCTTTTGTATACGTGCGTAGTATCCGATGTTTCCAGAATACCTTTTATTATATACGCAGTAGATATATTTTAATTACTTTCACTTTCGATCTTTATATACTTTCTCTCTGACAACATACCAAGTATAATTTCTTTTCACAGTTAGATCTTCTATAACTTTTACGGTATAATAACTTCACTTTCGATGTGTAGAATAATTAATCCAATGGGTGTAGAATTAGTAATCCAATCTGGGGTAGATCCGCTGGCCGTGGGGTTGTCCTGACGCCACTGGGTTCCCACAGTGTAACTCGAGCACTTTGGTTTGGGACCTTAAATAACTAAATTGCCTAGCCCAAGCCGTGACAAAATAGCATCGAGCGAACGCAGGAGTGAACTCCTGTCTACTCTGGTCTTTATAAGTACTTTGATGAATTTCTTGTGGTTTGGTCTATCCTGGATAAAGCTAGTTAGTACCTGACTGTCTGCTTATATCCACAATAGCGCCGGGGTTGAGGTAGGCCGAGAATATTAGATTACTTCACCCAGAAGGCTCTAATAAACCAGCTTGTTGATACCCACTAAAAAGAATTAGTATAATGGGTGACTACAGTCTCGTAATTGTGTCTACGCCTTGCGATCAACTGAACCAACTCTTCAACTGTGTCCTCAACTTTCGAATCTGTCCTTTTACCCAGGGTGTCAAGAACAGCTCTAGATTGAGATGTCGATCCTAAAATCTTCCGTAATAGTCATACCGTTTCTCAGGGCCTCGGGGTTGATATTGTTGAGCATCAGAAAGGCACCTAGGGGTAGGATGTTGTAGGGTGGTTAGTTCCTTGTGGCTTGGAGAGGGGTGATATACTTTTTTACTTATAGTGCCATTTCTTGATTAATTTCTCTTCTTCGCTTTTCTTCTTCTGTTGGACTTTGGAATTGGTTATGTTGATGGATAAGTTGTTCCCTGGTGTTAGAGGGCGTGTCATCTCGATGGTAGTAACTCGTGTTGTCTGGGGGCGGTTGTGTCCTTTTTAACTCTGGGGTGAGGTGATATAATATGATATTGTCTTCTGATTTGGTCTGGGGCTGTTATGTGTTTTACAGGCTGGAGGTAGATGGAGTGGACAGTGGTTGCAAGTTTGTAGGTTTGGGGTGTTGCAGGAGAAGTGTAATATCGGCGAGAACTGATCACATGTTATCTTCTGCCCTGCACAGGTATATAATTGTTATCCTCGAGTCTTTGAGTCGACGTTTTCTCTGATGCGGGAGAGGTGTGGTAGAGAGAGAAAACGACTTGTGGTGGTGAATGCTTGGGTAACTGTTTCTCTGTTATTGGTAGAGGTGGTGGTGGTGGTGGTGGTGAGCAGCTATAGGTCTTGGTATGTTGGCTGTGGTGGTGAATATGTTTTTCTGTTATTTCACTTCCTTCTTCCCCATCAAAGCCACGACCTTGTGGCTGGAGCTGGTCACACCAGGCATTTTCTTGGTGGAAACAAATTTCCATTTGTCGAGATATTCCCACCATGTCATTGAGCTTCTATCTGCTGGTTTGCTCAGGTTAGCATAAAGAGTTATGCAAGGTATCTCTGTATATGTCCCGAGGGCTGCTTCTAGTTGATGTAGGAACTTAATATTCTTAGTTACGTCATTGGTTTGGGTCCCTATGATCTTGATGTAAGGACCACTTCTGGGAATGCGGGTTGTTGCCGACTTAGTTTTGGTTGAGGTGTTGGTTTTCTTAATCCTTGTGGGAGCCAGGGAACCCTTTTTAATGACTGGGTTTTGATGGATTACAGTGATGATGGATGAGGGTGCTGGAATTACTTGAGTATTGCTTGCTATCTTCAAGGTTGGAGCGAACACGGATGATTGATCGGAGACGAAAGGAACAGGGGCCGATCGACGAATGTGGTGTGCAGGTGGGTGTTTTAGCCCGACTGTATCATAGGAGGAGAGATTATCTTCGGCGGATGGGCAAGTGAAGAAGGGTTGGATGGAGGAGGTTCATATGATTTCGGAGGTGCTGAAGGTGATGTAGTAGACATGGAGGCTGTTGGTGAAGATGTAGAACAGGCTTTACCATAAAAGCCGGTGGAGGTAGGTGGTCGAGTATATGGAGACTTCTGAGGTGGCTGTGGTTGGATGTTGACTTTTTTCTTCTTTGGTGATTTGGCTTTAGGAGTGGCTTTAGCCTGATGGTTATGGCTTTTGTTCCTGATCGCTATTTGGATTTTTGGTATCCTTCTAGGGGAGTCTTCTGGAACGTCTTCAAACTTAGCTAGGTGGTAGATGGGTGGAGTTTTTCCGGGCACAGGCTCTCTCGCTGAGGCCATAGAACTGGGCGGGGGACAGTCTTCTTCATCGTGGTACTCGATGCAGTCCTTTTCTTTAGCCGGGTGGTAGATGGGTGGAGGTGTCCACGGCACAGGCTCCCTCGCCGAGGCCATATAAATGGGCGGGGGAGGCTCAAAAAAATCTCGAGGAGGGTCTTCCATCTCTTCTAGTTCTTCTTCCCCTCGGTCTTCATGGTCTTCCCTCTCTTCTATTTCTTCTTCCTCTTGGTCTTCATCGATGGCTTGAATTTGGTGCATTTCCGGGGAACAGTATTCTTCATCGTGGTACTCGATGCAGTCCTTTTCTTTAGCCGGATGGTAGATGGGTGGAGGTGTCCACGGCACAGGCTCCCTCGCCGAGGCCATATAAATGGGCGGGGGAGGCTCAAAAAAATCTCGAGGAGGGTCTTCCATCTCTTCTAGTTCTTCTTCCTCTTGGTCTTCATGGTCTTGACTCTCTTCTATTTCTTCTTCCTCTTGGTCTTCATCGATAGCTTGAATTTGGTGCATTTCCGGGGAACAGTATTCTTCATCGTGGTACTCGATGCAGTCCTTTTCTTTAGCCGGATGGTAGATGGGTGGAGGTGTCCACGGCACAGGCTCCCTCGCCGAGGCCATATAAATGGGCGGGGGAGGCTCAAAAAAATCTCGAGGAGGGTCTTCCATCTCTTCTAGTTCTTCTTCCTCTTGGTCTTCATGGTCTTCCCTCTCTTCTATTTCTTCTTCCTCGATGGCTTGAATTTGGTGCATTTCCGGGGAACAGTATTCTTCATCGTGGTACTTGATGCAGTCCTTTTCTTTAGCCGGATGGTAGATGGGTGGAGGTGTCCACGGCACAGGCTCCCTCACCGAGGCCATATAAATGGGCGGGGGAGGCTCAACAAAATCTTGAGGAGGGTCTTCCATCTCTTCTAGTTCTTCTTCCTCTTGGTCTTCATCGATGGCTTGAATTTGGTAAATTTCCTGGAGACAGCACTCCTCACACTGGCACTCAATGTCCATTGTCTTAGCTGGGTCGATCTCCCAGGTGTCAGGGATCGGGTAAGTGGGATCGCAAGCTTCCCAACTGAAGGGAGGCTCAAAAAAATCTTGAGGAGGGTCTTCCATCTCTTCTAGTTCTTCTTCCTCTTGGTCTTCATGGTCTTCCATCTCTTCTATTTCTTCTTCCTCTTGGTCTTCATCGATGGCTTGAATTTGGTAAATTTCCTGGAGACAGCACTCCTCACACTGGCACTCAATGTCCATTGTCTTAGCTGGGTCGATCTCCCAGGTGTCAGGGATCGGGTAACCGGGATCGCAAGCTTCCCAACTGAATGGGTAATTTAACCTAATGGGCTCTTGAGGGTGAGTGTTCCAGGGTACCGGTTTCCTTGCCGAGGCTATCTCTAGGTACGGGCGAAGATCCTGAATTTCAAATTTTTTGGGGGGGCCTCGGGTTTCCTGTTGGTTGTTCTGGTAAGATTGACCAGGATGATGGTGGTTAGGGAAGCTTCGCAGATTTCCTTGTGGGTGGCCTGACGAGAGGGGTTGGGGCGGCCTTGGGATGAGTACTGCGATCTTTTCCTTCGTTTTTTGGTTTGTCCGGGTCTTCGGTATACTTGAGGGTGTGTGGGGGGGTTTCTGATGGCTTCTTTTGTGGAAGTTTTAGGCCGGTTGGCCAACAGCTTGCGAATAGTGATGATATCCTTTGTAAATCCCACGGGATCGTGGATATCAAAGTATTCCTTAATATTTGAGGGAAGGATCCTTAAGAGCACACAGAACACCTGTTGCTGTTGTTGCTCATAAGTGTACAGAGGGTAAGCACGTTTTACCTGTCGGCTCACTATTCTCAAGGTACTGTTTAGGTTCCCTCCGTACTTGATTTCGTTGATTTTGGCTGCAACGGGGCCTAGTGATGGCTGAACAGCGTTGATCACAATATTCCGAAAGTTGTCCCATGTCAAATCTGGGCGTACATGTTCGGCTACCAGGGGCACGGCCTTCCCCAGGTGAATTAATAAACCATAGACCTTCCTTACGTCGGTCGGGTATGCCAGGCTAATTAGCGGGCTGACCATCTCTAGGTACGTGCGAATATCCTGAGTTTCCGCGTCATACGTCGGTATGGGGAATTTTGGATCCATGATGACGCATGTGCTCTCTATCTCTTTCCTGATTACGGTGTCAAACAATTTCCTTCCCGAATCAAGAACCACCAGCTGCCGCCAATGTTATGCCAGGTTTTTACTGGGGTTTAATTGGTTTTGATCAAGTGGGCTCTTCCTAACTGGAGAAGTTATATTGTTTTACCACAGACACAGAAAGACAATAGAGGATAATTATCACAAGACGTGTATTCATATTCCGTTTATTTGCACAAGAATATCGCATACGTAAAAGCTAGAACAATAATGGTCAAGAACAAAACAATTAAAGTGAACGAACGAGGCTCCACTACGTCTGACTCGCAAGACTGGATTATTCTATGCTATATCTAAGTAAGTATTAGGGACCGCTTTCTAACTGAAAGATTACACTTGTCCTGTATTTATTTCAGAGTTAAGATCGAGTAGCACTCCTTTCAATCGAGGATTTACACTTGTGCTTAGAAAGGTTATATAGTAATTAGATATGTGAACTATTGGTATTTACCTGCGTAGAGTGGTTCTGGAATTTGGGAGCTAAACGTAATTATTTTCCTGAGGTTAAATCACTGTGGTGCTTACGCATAAGTTAACTTGAATGTATTTGTTATTAATTTTAGCAGAATTATTATCAGTACTTCCCTAATTTCTTTGAGTTTCACTAGAGTTTCCTTTCTCTCGCTTTTGTATACGTGCGTAGTATCCGATGTTTCCAGAATACCTTTTATTATATACGCAGTAGATATATTTTAATTACTTTCACTTTCGATCTTTATATACTTTCTCTCTGACAACATACCAAGTATAATTTCTTTTCACAGTTAGATCTTCTATAACTTTTACGGTATAATAACTTCACTTTCGATGTGTAGAATAATTAATCCAATGGGTGTAGAATTAGTAATCCAATCTGGGGTAGATCCGCTGGCCGTGGGGTTGTCCTGATGCCACTGGGTTCCCACAGTGTAACTCGAGCACTTTGGTTTGGGACCTTAAATAACTAAATTGCCTAGCCCAAGCCGTGACAAAATAGCATCGAGCGAACGCAGGAGTGAACTCCTGTCTACTCTGGTCTTTATAAGTACTTTGATGAATTTCTTGTGGTTTGGTCTATCCTGGATAAAGCTAGTTAGTACCTGACTGTCTGCTTATATCCACAATAGCGCCGGGGTTGAGGTAGGCCGAGAATATTAGATTACTTCACCCAGAAGGCTCTAATAAACCAGCTTGTTGATACCCACTAAAAAGAATTAGTATAATGGGTGACTACAGTCTCGTAATTGTGTCTACGCCTTGCGATCAACTGAACCAACTCTTCAACTGTGTCCTCAACTTTCGAATCTGTCCTTTTACCCGGGGTGTCAAGAACAGCTCTAGATTGAGATGTCGATCCTAAAATCTTCCGTAATAGTCATACCGTTTCTCAGGGCCTCGGGGGTGATATTGTTGAGCATCAGAAAGGCACCTAGGGGTAGGATGTTGTAGGGTGGTTAGTTCCTTGTGGCTTGGAGAGGGGTGATATACTTTTTTACTTATAGTGCCATTTCTTGATTAATTTCTCTTCTTCGCTTTTCTTCTTCTGTTGGACTTTGGAATTGGTTATGTTGATGGATAAGTTGTTCCCTGGTGTTAGAGGGCGTGTCATCTCGATGGTAGTAACTCGTGTTGTCTGGGGGCGGTTGTGTCCTTTTTAACTCTGGGGTGAGGTGATATAATATGATATTGTCTTCTGATTTGGTCTGGGGCTGTTATGTGTTTTACAGGCTGGAGGTAGATGGAGTGGACAGTGGTTGCAAGTTTGTAGGTTTGGGGTGTTGCAGGAGAAGTGTAATATCGGCGAGAACTGATCACATGTTATCTTCTGCCCTGCACAGGTATATAATTGTTATCCTTGAGTCTTTGAGTCGACGTTTTCTCTGATGCGGGAGAGGTGTGGTAGAGAGAGAAAACGACTTGTGGTGGTGAATGCTTGGGTAACTGTTTCTCTGTTATTGGTAGAGGTGGTGGTGGTGAGCAGCTATAGGTCTTGGTATGTTGGCTGTGGTGGTGAATATGTTTTTCTGTTATTTCAGGAAGGATACCTTCGAGGGAAGGGAACGTTTGGTACTGCGGGCCATAGGCCTCAGGTGAAGGTGCCTGTACAACGGCTCCTGTCAAGTTCAACATCGTCATTGAAGATATATCGAAAGTCTTTGGAAATGTACTAATTGTAACCCATATTAATATATATTAATAGTTTCGTACATTATGCAATTGATTTGCATTAAAGAATGTCTTCTGTAACCTTTAATTTACGAATTGAAACAATAATACAAATAATAAAATTCAATTAGCAAACGAAGGGATCCGACGACCATCGAAGAGAAGGGTCGAAGGTCCTCTTCAGATTCCAATAATATTGGACGTAAACGGTCGCGGCGACCGTTTACGAAAGCATTCGCTCAGCCAAACAAATCCCAAAGAATGTTTCTATACTACGAATTTTGAAAGGAAGGATACCTTCGAGGGAAGGGAACGTTTGGTACTGCGGACCTCAGTCCCGCAATCTTGAGAGCTCTGCTATGGACGTGTTCATGTGTACAAAAAGTGTTCGAAATGGAGTAGGCCTACACTCGCTACGGTAAAGTGTTATGTTCTACAAAGATGTTATTGTATTTTGTATGTCTAATATATGAGCCCACAGTAGCTGGCATGCAACTTGCAAGGGCTAGTGTTATATCCCACGTACTGGGTCTAGGGCACTCTAGGGTTAGGTTAGGTTAGGTTGTTTGGTTAGGTTAATGTACTAAGTCTCGGAAACAAGATTCGTAGTTGCGGTAGTATTTACATCAAAACTATAGTTAACTATCAAAACTATTTTTCCACAGTGGAATCTATGTGAGTATATTATAAGGATTCCATAGAGCTTCACTTTCCCTAATAAATTATGTATAATAACGCTGCGAGTCTTTTCAAAAAAATTACCATATAGGCCTAGCCTAGGCAGCCCTACCGGTAGGTACGTATTTATCAGTTCGAATTTTGATTGAGAGTGAGACTAGGCCTAGGCCTAGCCTAGGGCTTAACATGGGATACTGTTTGGGGGTTGGGAATAGACTCAGGCTGCTTTAAGCCTAATTAGGTAAAAAAGTCAAATCGAGACAATTGCACAGCCAACATAGCCTAGGCCTATTAAGCAAATATTTTACCAATCTACAATAGGCCTAGTCTATTCGCTATAAGTAGGCAAGAAATCATGACCTAGGCTATAACCTCTGTAACTAAAAAACAACTAGGCCTAGAGTGATCAAGCTAATATGTCTACCATTTGGGAAGAGTCAGTCAAGGAATAGCCTAGATGTGGAAATTTGCAGCCAATTTGCTCTACCCCTATTTGAGATACAGAGGTTAGAGGTCATTGTTGAGGCCTCCCCTCATGACATATTGTCATCATTTTATATATTGCCAGCAGGGGGCAAATAACCGAAAAAAATCGCCGTCAAAATAGACGCGAACTTAACCACGGCGATCGACACATGTAAACATGGCGGGGAGGTGTTGGACGTTTGCAATAAAGTTCCTGTCTATTTTGAATGCCATTGGATACAATAATATGTTGATGGGGGCTTTGCCCCCCCCTCACCCCCCCCCCCATGACATATTTTCACCATCATATATATTGCCAGCAGGGCGCAAATAACCGAAAAAATTGCCATCAAAATAGACACCTTTATGAATAGGTTAGCCTTTAGGCTAGGCCTATCGGCAAGAGTTGCGTTGTATAGGCTATCCTAGTGTTTACTAATTTATAGGCTACCCCTTTGAAAGGACATTAGCCGGGTAGGATTGTAGTTACCGGGTGTATCGCCAGCCTTGTTTACACTACGCATATGCGTAATGGCGTCGGACGCTTGCCATCCTTTTCCTGTCTATTTAGACTGCCTTTGGATACAATAATATGTTGAGGTTGGGCTTTGCCCCCCTTCACTCCCCCATGACATATTGTCATCATAATATATATTTCCAGCAGGGGGCAAATACTCAAAATAAATCTCCGTCAAAATAGACACGAACTTAACAACGCCGATCGACAAATGTAAACATGACGGAGGCGGCGGACGTCTGTAATCATGTTCCCGTCTATTTTGAATGCCAATGGATACAATAATATGTTGAGGGTGCCAGCAGGGGGCAAAATAGACAAATACACCAAAAATTGGGTGTGGGGGCGGCAGCCCCCACCCATAATAGCCTACTATGATAGGTTAGGTAAGGTTGTTAGGTTAGGCTAGGCTAATGTCCTTTCAAAGGAGTATAGGCCTAGTAAACACTAGGATAGCCTATACCGGTACCCGGTCAAAGGTAAGTCCTGCTGTAGTCTCCTTGAATGCTACCTTAAATTGTAATATTAGACTAGGCCTAGCCTATAGATAAAATAGCTTAACCTACTCATTTATTGTAGCCTATAATATAGGCCTAGCCGGGCAGAATGTAGAGTTCGGGCGTACCGCCACCAATGTTTACACTACGCAGAGCGGCGACGAAAACTTGCCATCATGTTCCCGTCCATTTTGAATGCCGTTGGATACAATAATATGTTGAGGGGGGCAAACACCCCAATGACATAATGTCATCATCATATAATTTGCCAGCAGGGGGCAAATAGGCCTAACCAAACTGCGGCTATTGACCATGTAAACATGACGGCGGCGGCGGTGGTGGATGCTTGCGATCATTTTCCCGTCTATTTTGACTGTCATTGGATACAATAATATGTTGAGGGAAGGGCTTTGCGGCAATTTTTTTGGTTGTTTGCCCCCTACTGGCAATATAATATATGATGATGATAACATGTCATGGGGGGGGTGAGGGGGGGCTTTCAACATATTATTGTATCCAATGGCATTCAAAATAGACGGGAACATTATCCCAAGCGTCCAACGCCGACACCGCCGCGGCTGCTGAAGAACAAGGAAGTTAGCAATAGGTTTCATTGTGAACTGGAGGAAATTAATAGAAATAAGGAAGCTAGGCCTAGCGATGTAAATAGTCAATGGAATTTCCTTAATAATGACAATTATATGTATAGGTATAAAGTAAAAACAATATATTTTACATAATTTATTGCATATCTTACATATTTAAACAAATATATATTAAAAATAGTTTAACCACACCACTGAGTTCCCCCAAAATACTCTAATAGGGCTGGCCTGAAGAATTAGATCAAGATGGACAACCAATCAAGACATGATAGGTAGGGAAGGGCAGGTGAACAAATCTAGGACGGTGAAGATACGCAGACATTTCTCGCCATTTCACCAATTCAGCCGCACCACATAGTTCCACAGCAGAACTCTTATAGGGTAGAGCCGAAAGATGAGGCAAGAACTGCTACACTGCAGCACAGCACCAATTAAGAAGTGATCAAAAGCGAAGAATGAGAGATCAGATCTATGGAAAAAATATATCGCACCGAAATGCACAAAAAATACACACACCGAGGGAAATCGAGTCAGCTCGACCGCATCAACGACCGACACAAATCAGGTCAGGAGCTAATAACCTAGCCAGGCCAGGGTGGCATATGATATAGGCCGTCCGGAGGACAACCGAATGAGACAGAATAAGAACAGAAGGGGAAAAACATAGAAAGAGGAATGAAACACTTGTCATGTCATCGTCATATTGCCAGTAGGGGGCAAAATAGACAAATACACCAAAAATCGGGGTGTGGGGGCAGCAGCCCCCACCCATAATAGCCTACTATGATAGGTTAGGTAAGGTTGTTAGGTTAGGCTAGGCTAATGTCCTTTCAAAGGGGTATAGGCCTAGTAAACACTAGGATAGCTTATACCCGGTCAAAGGTATGTCCTGCTGTAGTCTCCTTGAATGCTACCTTAAATTGTAATATTAGACTAGGCCTAGCTTGGCTTAACATGGGATACTGTTTGGGGGTTGGGAATAGGCTCAGGCTGCTTTAGGCCTAATTAGATAAAAATAGTCAAATCGAGACAATTGCACAGCCAACATAGGCTAGCCTATTTATAGGCTACCTTTCATTACTGCAGTTAAACACAAACTTATTTTACAATGGAAAATAATGCATGAGGAGGGCTGGGTAGGCCTATTAGTATTTTGTGAAATAACTTAAATTAGGTTAGGCTATAGTATACTTCATTAGGTTATTAGGCCTATGAGAAAACAGGCCTAGCTTAATTTAATTTCACTGCTCACCATCTTTTTTTTTGTTTTTGCTGTTGAGCTCTGCATAGGGCTATATTCAGGTAGGCTTGGGTTTTAGTAAAATTGCATTAGGCTAGGCTACATATTTTTACTTCTATTGGAAAGCACAGGCCTACACAATAGTACACATGTTAAAGAATTTAGCCTAGCCTACCACAATTTAGCCTAGAATGAAAGAACAAACAAAAATAGGCTAGGCTAATTGCAGCTAAATAATTTAGCCTAGCCTCCACAATTTAGCCTAGACTGAAAAAACAAACAAAAATAGGCTAATTGAAGTTTTGGTAAGAGTTGTAGTTGTGGGCATACCAAAAGCTTTGTTTATATAGCCTAGTCGCACGCTCGCAGTTAAGCCTACATTCGCTTCTAATTTAACTGCTGGGGTAAACTTGGTAAAGCCACCCTCAATCCGTCGGCCGGTAACAAAACAATTTACCCAACGCCTGGCCGTGGGATACAATAAAGGGTTGAAGGGGCTTTATCCCCCTATGACTTATTGTCATCATCATATTATATCACCAGGAGGGGCAAATAACCACAGTCAAATTAGACGCGAATGTAACTGCGAGCGTGCGGCTACGTAAGTAAAGGGGACGATAGACCCGCTAACACAACTCTTAACGCATTTTCTCCTAATTTATTAGATTTTTTTATATTTATGACCTCAACAGTTGAAAGATGACAATTTTATGGTTTATTTTAGGCTATACAAAAACATTTGCTTTGTACCGGTAACTTAGATACGGTACTCATATTTATGCTTATAATTGCAGTAAGAGTGGGTTTTTTCTTTTTATATGTAGGCCTAGGCTAAACAAATGTTAGTTTTTGTTTTATAGGCTAAACTAGGGTGAATTTATGCTAATAAATATTAATTGGAGGGTGCAAATCTGTCAAGGAATAGCCTAGATGTGGAAATTTACAGCCAATTTGCTCTAGCCCTTTTTGAGATACAGAGGTTAGAGATAGTTGGATACAATAAAATGTTGAGGGGGTCAATCACCCCCCATGACATATTGTCATCATCATATATATTGCCAGCAGGGGGCAAATAGCCTAGGCCTAGCCTAACTACAACAAAAATCGCCGTCAAAATAGACGCGAACTTATATTAACTACGGCGATCGACCATTGCCCGCACCGGCCGTCCCCCGGTTATTGTTGAGGTCCTGAGGAACCGTATGACTTTGACGAGCTCTTCCCTCCGCAGTCTCCGCATCCCATGTATCGTCGTACGGTAGCTCTTCCCCTCCACATCCTACATCTGGTCGTCCTGCATATGCCTTCTAAGCCTCGCCTCGTCCCGTCACTGAGTATGTGGATGGGCGTCCCTTTCTGGCTTCCAAGATGGATTCCTTCCGACAGCTCCTACTGGATTGTCTGGGGTTGGTTGATAAGGGCACCTCGCTTCAAGACATTGCTGTGGCCCTAGTACCGCGGTTTGTAGGTCTCTGGTTCGCCACCTGATGATCTGCTATTGGGTTGTTGCCTTTACAGTGTTACGGTTCTACGAATGACCTAGAGTGAAAGTGACACGGTGGTGAATTTTAACCTTAACTATAAACTAATTTAAATTGTGACATAGGATCTCCGCGACTACGGTAGGGCCGGAGCGGGCGAGTATTCGCCTGAGGTTGCCCTTAACCCCCAAGACAAGACAAGACAAAATTCTAGTGCTGGTTTTACTCAGATTTTGTGAGTTTTAATTTAGCCTAGCCTAGGCCTAAGAGTTCAGAAGATTTGCAAAATGCACCCCATACTAGCCTACCCATAGCCTAATAGGCCTAGTGATTCTTTTTTGGCAGACCACCCACAAATTTTCATATAGCCTAGGCCTAGGCTAGCCTAAGTTCTGGAATGCATGTTGGAATAGCCTTCCTATAAACTGTAGGCTAGGCTACTTCCTTTTAATTTAAGTTTGATTCTTTGGAAAAATCTATTAGGCCTAGACCAGGGCAGGAAAGTAACATTTAAAATGACGTGTAAAAAGTCGCCCAAAAACGGCGGGCCGCTATGTTATTGTAATTTGGGAGCTTATTTCGTCTGTTGATTGACTGTGTCCTTAATTGGGGATCCTATGAAGTAGCACAGATGATGATGACTTACCGTACATCATAATACGTGACGGGCCGACGTGGGGGGGCAGAGCCACAGAGACCCCCTCAACATATTTTGTGTCCCACAGTAACTTTTAATGGGATGGATGTAGTTACCGGGTGTACGGTCGTCATGTTTACATAGGGCGATCGCCGCGGTTAACTTCGCGTCTATTTTGACGGCGATTTTTTTCGGCATATTTAATTTTATTCACTTCCTTTAATATTTAGGCTATAATCTAGCTTTGGCACGACAATAACCCTAACCTAGTCTTCCTTAAAGATTCTTCTAATCTTCCAGTAGCCTATAGCCTAATTTAGGTCATTTTTAAAGGCACACAATTAAATGGTTGGTATTTTAAACGACACTACTGCAGCATTATGAGAAACAATTTATTAGAGATAATAGGCAACAATAGATTCGCCATATTTTTCTCCATAAGCTATAGTCCTCATGGAGGATTTTCGTTATCGACAAATTGAAAAAATTCCCACTTCACAGACAAAATAGACAAATACACCAAAAATCGGGGTGTGGGGGCAACAGCCCCCACCCATAATAACCTACTATAATAGGTTAGGTAAGGTTGTTAGGTTAGGCTAGGCTAATGTCCTTTCAAAGGGGTATAGGCCTAGTAAACACTAGGATTGCCTATACCTGGTCAAGGGTAAGTCCTGCTGTAGTCAACTTGAATGCTACCTTAAATTGTAATATTAGACTAGGCATAGCCTATAGATAAAATAGCCTAGCCTACTTATTTATTGTAGCCTATAATATAGGGCTAGCCGGGTAGAATGTAGAGTTCGGGCGTACCGCCACCATTGTTTACACTGCGCAGAGCGGCGACGGAAGCTTGCCATCATGTTCCCGTCCATTTTGAATGCCGTTGGATACGATAATATGTTGAGGGGGGCAAACACCCCCCATGACATATTGTCGTCATCATATAATTTGCCAGCAGGGGGCAAATAGGCCTAACCAAAAAAAAATCGTCGTCAAAAACTCAAAATAAACGCGAACTTAGAGTAACTGCGGCGATCGACCATTTAAACATGACGGCGGTGGACGCTTGCGATCATGTTCCCGTCTACTTTGACTGCCATTGGATACAATAATATGTTGAGGGGAGGGCTTTGCGGCAATTTTTTTGGTTGTTTTCCCCCTACTGGCAATATATATGATGATGACAACACGTCATGGGGGCAAAGCCCCCCCTCAACATATTATTGTATCCAATGGCATTCAAAATAGACGGGAACATTATCGCAAGTGTCCGACGCCGACACCGCCGCCGTCATGTTTACATATGTCGATCACCGTAGTTAAAGGCTGGTTCACACATAGCCGAGTCGGTGCGCGAGTCCAACACGAGTCACACTCGTCGATTATCGCCGTCGCTGGAGGCTGAGTCGGCCGCGAGTAGCAATTGCTCCCGAGTCAAGGAGAGTGTAACACGAGTTAACTCGAGTCAATACGAGTCAACACGTGTTCATGCAAGAGTCTGTACGAGTAACTGAGAGTCAAAACGAGTGTAACACGTACCCAACACGAGTGTCAAAAATTTGAAAAATAATGGCCACATTCCAGGGCACGTAAATAAAGAGTATGGACAAGTCTAACACAAGTCAACGTGATTGTTACACGGATCAACACGATTGTTATACGGATCAACACGAAAGACAACGCGTTGACTCTCGTTGGATCTCTGTTGCACACGTATTACATCCGTGTAAACTCGTGTAAACTCTCGTTGATTCGTCCTACATTTTTGAAATAATGGTATTTCAAATGACACTTGCTTTTTCGTGTTACACTTGTGTTTTTTTCTCAGTGGATCGTGTTTACTCTTGTTTGAATCGTGTAAACTCTGGCATCATGGGGGCACCAAATTTTGGCACTCACATTCGTGCTTTCTACTCTTGTTGATACGTGTTGCATGTGTGTTACATACGTGTTGTTGCGTGTAGACACGTGTTGCTTCGTCAACGTCGAAATGATGACGAAAAGCGACGAATCACCAAAGAGTGTTACGCGGGTTTACACGAGTCAACACGAGTTAACACGAATAACGAAATTATTCAGAGTCAAACACGAGTTAACACGTATGTACACGAGTCTACACGTATTTAGGCCACACTCGTAGTTACTCGCCATGGGACCCAAAAATTTCATGCATGCATGAAATTTTTGGACCCCGTGGCGAGTACCCACGAGTGTGTCGAGTAAACAAAGAGTATACACGAGCGTAGCACGAGTCTATACGAGTGTTGAGGAGTATCGACGAGTCATTGCTGAATAGCAAAATTTCATCACTCGTGTTGGACTCGCGCACCGACTCGGCTATGTGTGAACCAGCCTTTAGTTCGCGTCTATTTTGAAGGCGTTTTTTTCGGTTATTTTCCTCCTGCTGGCAATATATATGATGATGACAATATGTCATGGGGGGGTGACCCTCCTCCAAAAGCAGTCAAATAGACGGGAAGATGATGGCCAGCGTCCGCCGCCACTCCGCGTAGTGTAAACAAGGCTGGCGGTACACCCGAACTCTACATTCTACCCCACTAATTTTCCAACTAGCATAACCGATGATTATCAATGATCAATCCCAGTCAGAAACGTCCATGCTTCCCTCCCATAAGTCAATGTCGGGATTACCACACTGTCATGCAAGGACTTCTTTACTTCCATGCTGACCACCCTATTTCTTCTTACTGCTTTCAGAGTTCTACAATGCTCTTCCCCTGTTTCACTTTCTCCCACACTTCTTCATCCATAGGCCTACTCACATCTTTACTCAACACACTGCCCAAATACTTAAATGAGCTGACATTCTTCATAGCTATTCAACCTCACTTCACACTCTATGGTTGCACCCCTTTCAATGACCATAATATTGCTCTTCCTAGCATTTACCTCCAGATTCCGTTTTTCACACACTGTTCCAAACATATTTACCTGACCCTGCAACTCCCATTCACTATCGCTCATCAGAACTGTGTTGTCAGCAACAGTAGTACCGGTACTGTACTGTTGAGGCAACTTCCACTCGTTTCCTTCCCTTATCAGCGGTACACCAACATCCGCTGCTCTTCCTTGTATTTCTTTCATGACTCCATCCATATACTGTACCGGTATATATTGAACAACCATGGGGACATCACACACACCCTTGCTTTAACCCAACATTCAGATTAAAGAACTCGCTCTGTTAATTATCCACACATACTGACACCTTTGCACCCTCATACATTCTCTTCATTGCTTTCAGCAACTTGCCATCTACTCCGTATATTCTCAGTACCGGTACTTTCCACATACCTTCTCTATCAATTCTGTCATAGGCCTTTTCCAACTCCATAAATGCAGCATACAACTTTTGTCGCTTCTCCAGATATTTCTCCACAACACATTTCCGGGCAAAAATCTGAGCTACACATCCTCTTCCCTTCCTAAGATGACTACAGTATGCTAACCGTTTCCCCAGCAATACTGACTGAAAATGCCCAAATATATTGCATGTCCTCTTCAGGTTTATCTAAAATATGTAAAATTACACCAAATACCACTACAGTAGCACTGAAATCAATAAAATTCACTAACAGGATAAATAAATGGAAGAAATACTCCAAAAGATTAATATGTTAACCCTTTACCCAGCAATACTGACTGAAAATGCCTAAATAGATTGCATGTGCTCTTCAGATTTATACATACATACGTACATAACATTTTCAGACTGAGTGCTCCACACAGATGTGCAGTTTCAGTCTCTTTTCCTAATGGCGGCGTTCCAGGCAACCCTGTTAAGGGATGCTTTACTTGTCAAGTTTTTGGATTTGAGATCGGCACGTATAGTCCGATCCCAGGTCTTACTCGGTCCACCCCTTGGTGCAGCTCCCTCCACAATCGCAGACCTGCATCTTTTCACCCAATTTTGTTCATCCATTCTCTCCACATGTCCATACCATCCCAGTTTACTTGTACGCATCTCCTCGCTAATACTCTTTATACCTAAACGTCTCTTCAGCTCATCATTTGTTATTCTGTTGACATCCTTTATCTGAAATATGTAAAATTACACCAATTACCAACTACATTACCAAAAATTTTTAAAAAAGTACACTAACAGGATAAAGAAAATGTAAGAAATAGCCCTAAAGATGAATTTATCTATCTATCTATTGACGGACGCCTTGATCCCCGAAGGATTGGCCACGAACGAAACACCCCTATGCACCACTGTCCCCAGTCAGTCGACGCCCCTCCTCCCATCCAGCACCGCTTTCACGCATATACTTCTTAACTCCATCCTTCCACCTCTCTCTCGGTTTATTTCTCCCTCTGTCCTTCCACCTCACAGATTCCTTCCACAGATGTGCTGGAAAGTGTGAAAAGGAACAACTTGAGATGGTTCGGCCATATGGAACGTATGGAAAGCGAGAGAATGACTAAGAGGGTGTATGAGAGCGAGGTGGAGGGACAGAGGGGGAGAGGTAGACCGAATATGAGGTAGTGAGGAAGTACATGAACGAAGGTGGTGCTGGTTGGGGGGAGGGGCGTCGACTGACTGGGGACAGAGGTGCATGGGGGCGGTTCGTTCGTGGCCACCCCTTCGGGGATCACGGCGTCAGGCAATAGATAGATAGATAGAGATTACGCTCTGGCTTTTGCTTATGCATGAAAATGAGCAGGGAATGAAGGCAATTTCGGGCAATTATGCCTACTCGTACAGGAGTCCTTGGAGCGGCTTCGGTCGCGCCGGGAATTTCCACACCTCTCACACCACACACACACACATCACACAGTTTTTCCTACACCGAGAAATGACTCTCTGGCTGTCATTTCTCGAAGACTTCTTCTAGCTGGAGACATTGAGAGCAACCCAGGACCCACCTACACATACATATGTCCAACTTGCTCAAAACCCATCACTTCGAGTCACCACACTAAGGGTTCAGTTCTCTGCAATTCATGCAGGAACTTGACCCACTTCACCTGCACAACACTTGCCTCCAAGAAACACTACACGAACACCTGGACCTGTTCCTCATGCCCCTCCCTCTCCCAGTCAAATCCCTCGCCTAAAACCCGTCCACCTCTCCTCCCCAACCCACCTAACCTTCCCATATCATCCACTCCCCCCCCTAAAACCGGTCCAGCTCTCCTCCCTAACCCACCTAACCTTCCCATACCATCCACATCCTCAACTCAACACACCACACCCCATCCTAATCCATTCCAACCCCCATCTCCTGCTCCCCAATCCCCACCACCACTTCACCCATCCCAACCCCCAGCCCCTCCCTCACCCCCACCCCATCCTCATGCAGCAGCACCCAACATACATCGTGCACATAACATTAACATTCTCCAATTGAACATAGATGGCATCAACACAAAGAAACACAAACTCTCACACTTCATCAAACAACACAACATACACATTGCCATCTTACAAGAAACAAAACTCCGCACAACACAAAAAACACCCACATTTCATGATTTCACCACCATCAGACAAGACCGGGCTGTCGGCGGAGGAGGTGGACTCATCACCCTGGTACACAAAGAAATATCATACATAGTTACCAGTGTACAAACCAAATCCCTCCTCCCCCAAATGATAACACAACAGAAATACAATCAATTAAAATACGCACTGGCAACAACTCCAACATAACCATCATAAACACATACATCCCCTACAGTACCAAATGAATACAGACCACACTACAACACATCACAAACACCCCAAACATCATCCTGGGTGGTGACTTCAACGCCAAGACGTCGGCCTGGTTTGTCGACAACCCCGACACAGACAGAGGGCTGGTACTACAAAACCAAACTGATAACCTCATCATCCTTAACGACATCCATCAACATACCCATATTCCTCACCAAGCCCTCTATAACCCATCATCTCCAGACATCACCTTTTGCTCCCAGAACTCGCCCCCACAACATCCTGGAGGGTGGTCAGAACCTTAGGCCCTGACCACCTCCCGATCATTATCACCACCAAAACCAGACTCACCCCAGCTAGCCAACAAACACACATACACCAATTATAAAAGAGCTAACTGGGAAGCATTCACAAATGAGACAGAACAACACTTCACAACTGTAAACAGTACACCCATCACTAACATCAACAATGCTGTACACATACTCAATAAAACTATCCAAAACGCTGACAAGAAACACATTCCAAGAGGTAACAGAAAAAGACACAACCCCAACTTCACACCAGAAATTCAAAACCTCATTAGACAATGCGACATACTGAAACACTCCCCAGCACCCCACACATGACATCACACAACAAATCCAAGCACTCAACACCCAAACTAACAACAAAATACAAGAACAACAAAAACTAAATTGGAATAACTTCCTACAAACACTTGATCACAAAACAAACCCCCAAAAACTCTACAAAACACTAAACAGCATCACACTTTCCAACAGCAACACAACACAATCACATGCTGCAATCACAACAACAGACTCTACTCCTTCATGTAAGCAACAAGCAAACACTCTCATCAATCACTTCTCACATGTCAGCCACCTAAAACCTCACAAAGACGACCGACGTGTCAATTCCCCACAGACCCTGACTATACACCCTTCACCAATCACCAGACAAAGCATATCATCAACAATCTCAAGCACTCACCCGCTTGTGGCCTAGACAACATAAGGAACATATACCTCAGACACCTGGGACCACAAGGCATACAAGCACTCACTAACATATCAAACTACAGTTATTCACACAACACAATACCAGACATTTGGAAGCATGGTCTCATCACCACATTCCCCAAACCCAACAAGACCCCACGCTACCCTCCTCGCACCGCCCCATCACACTCCTTTGCTCCCCCTCCAAAGTCATGGAACGCCTAGTATTACAACTAATTACACCCGACCTACCCCTAGCTCCAACACAACATGGTTTTAGGCCACTGCACTCCTCAAACACACTTCTCACAGACCTTACACAAAGAGCTTTTGACGGCATCAACTCAGCTAGACCACCACACAGATCACTATTAGCCACACTCGACATTAGTAAAGCCTTCGATGCCATCCCCCGCCACAACCTAACAAACAAAATCTACAACACAAACAAAATCTACAACACAAACATGCACAACACAAAAAGGTGGCTGGCCAACTTCCTAGCAGGCAGATGTGCACATGTATCTTTTGCCGGTCAGTCATCTAAAATCAGAAACTTTCCAAACGGAGTCTCACAAGGATCCGTCCTATCGCCCGCACTCTTCAATCTGTACATGCACGATATAACTACACCCAATACGCCCCAAATAAACTTAGCCTCCTATGCAGATGACATAACACTCACATGCACACACCATGACCCAAAAAGAGCAACAGATCTCCTTCAACCCTATCTCAACACACTACATGGCTGGTGCACTACAAACAGACTTAATCTAGCCACAGCCAAATCCACCGCAACCCTGCTTACAAGCTGGACAGGAGAACACGAATACATCCCTCAAGTCACCATAAACAACACACCCCTAACACATACACACACACCCAAAATCCTAGGAGTAACATATGATACTCATATGACATTCAAACAGCACACCACAAACATTAAAAAGAAACTGACACCCAGACTTAACGCCCTCAGGTCACTTGCTCACACAAAATTTGGACACAACAAAGAAACTACCACCACAGTATATAAACAATACATAAGATCAGTGATGGAATACGCAAGCCCAGCCTGGGCTTCTAACCTAGCTGAAACACATCATAAGACCTTACAGACTATTCAAAACAAAGCCCTGAAGATCATTACAGGCTGCACAGCTACTGCACCCACAGATCACCTACATCAAAAGACCCCAAAATCCTCAAAGTCAAAGACCATTTTTTTTTTTTTAAAAGAGACAATGAACGGAGGAAGGAAAATCACAGATAAAACAAAAAGGTCCATGTGCCTAAAGGCATCCTCCATTCATAAAATGTTTGTAACAACTGGATTTAAACATTTGTAGATTGTAAGTTTGTGGAAAGCAATTCGAGGGAAGTGAATTCCAAAGAGTAGTAGTTCTAGGGATAAATGAATTTTGATAAGCAGAAGTTCTGCATTGTGGAGGAGAAAGTGTAAATTCATGGGCGCTCAGCTGCCCTAGTTCTACGGGGAAAGATGTGGAGAGGCGGCACAATTGAAGCAAGTTCCTCGGAACAATTGCTGTGAAAATTTCTGTAGAATAATGCAAGGGATGCAACGTTTCTTCGTATGGATAATGTAGGAAGGTCCTGTGTGATTGCAGGGTTATTGATTAATCTAATAGCTTTATTTTGAATTTTGTCCAACTGCCTCAATGCAACCACTCCACTTCCACTCCACAGAGGCGAACAGTAATCCATCTGAGAACGCACATGACTTTTATATATTACGGCCAACTGCTCGCCAGTGAAGAATTCTCGAACTCTGTACAGGAGTCCCAGTTTTTTAAAGGCATTCTTAGCAATGCTTCTAACATAATGTGTCCAGCTCAAGTTAGTAGTTAATGTTACACCGAGAATGTCAATACTAGGGGAAGTGGGAATATTTACATCATTAAAAAATAAGTCAGTGAGATTCTGTCGGTTAGAAAATTGAATGTACTTGGTTTTCTGTGCATTAAAGGAAACTAGATTCTTTTGTCCCATTCTTCAATTCTAGAAAGGTCCTGGTTCAGAGAAATTGCAGTGCTTATTTTTGAATTTATAAGATCGGGTTGGGTGAAAGAATTGGTAAATGTGAAGGAACTGTGGAGTGTTGAGTCATCTGCATAGGAATGTATTGGATTATGAGTGGTAGATATGAGATCATTGATATGAATGAGGAACAGAGTTGGGGCCAAACTGATCCCTGGGGAACACCAGCATTTATTGAGTGAAATTGAGAATAAAGGCCATCTACCATTACACATATTTTTCTGTTATGAAGATAAGAAGAAATTAGTGGAACTAATGATGCAAGGCCGTAGTGTGACATCTTCGACAATAAGGATTGATGCCAGACTCTATCAAATGCCTTTGATATATCCAGTGCTATTGTATGTGTTTCACCATGTTGGTCTGTAGCTTGGTTGATTTGATGCGTAAGAAGGCAAAGAATGTCTGCAGTTGATCGACATCGTCTAAAACCATATTGCCTATCACTGATTAATTATTATTCTCAAGATGCTTAATTATGTGATTATTTAATATAATTTCAAAGACTTTACCAAGAGTGGAAGTTATAGCTATTGGTCTGTAGTTTGATGGATCTGAAGAGGCACCTTTTTTAGGAACTGGATGGATGTTTGCTTCTTTCCAGGGTACTGGGAAGCATGAGGTATGAGTACATAGACGGAAAAAATATGCCAATACAGGAGCGAGCACCAAGGAGCAATTCTTAAGTACTATTGGAGGAATTTCATCTGGACCAGGAGCCTTATCTACTGAGAGATTCTGCAAAATAGTTTTGACATGTCTGGTGTGGATCTTAAGTGAGGGAATTTCAGGCGAATTAAAATTAAGTACAGGGACATCTTGATTTATTTCATCTAAGGTTGAGTTGGTGGAGAAAATATCCGCAAGAAGGTTAGCTTTACCTCGTGGGTCACTTACAAGATTGCCAGTCGGAGATTTTAATGGATGAAGCAGTAGTGAAGTTGGATTTGAATGAGTTAAGAGTAGACCAAAATATTTTGTTATCATTGGGATTATTTAGAAGTTTATTTGCCTGCTTGTGGAGAAAGTTTGATTTAGTTAGGTTTAATACAGTTTTGGCATGATTTCTGATGTTTCTAAAGTAATTAAAGGTTTCATGTGTTTTTGATCGTGTATGCATTGTAGGCTATTGCTTTTTGTTCAGTTACTCTAGCACAATTATGGTCAAACCATTTAGGTGAGTTAGATCTTTTAATGTACTTTTGATGAGGGATAAAAGTTTCCATTCCAATTTTTACAAAATCTTGTATGTGGCTCAAGGTGGAGTGTGCATCATTAGAAAAGAAAGAGGTCCAGGGAATATCAATAAAGAAACCTTGAAGACCCTCCCAGTCTGCCCTATCATAATGCCATTTAGTCACCAAAACAGGTTCAGAGTGGGAAGGTGTGGTAGGTGATAGACAGGTGGCCTGTATCAGACAGTGATCAGAAGATCCAAGCGGGGACCTCACTGTAACATCATAATTTTCTGAATTGGTTGTTAAAAATAAGTCCAGTAGGTGGGAATTATGATTAGGATTATCTGGTACACGGGTGGGATGGTTGACTAGTTGAGTGAGATTAAATGAGTCTGCAAATAGCTCACATTCAAGACCAGCATCATCAGTCCTGGCTGAATGAGTGAGCCATTCAACATTATGGACATTAAAATCACCCAACACAGTGATTTCAGAAGAAGCATTTAAGTTGAGGACACTGAGTTGTGAGGACAGAGAATCAAAAAGACTTTGCTCTGGAGGAGTATTTGGGGAACGGTAGATGCAACATATGTATTTAAATTTACCAGCAGAAATTAATTTGTATATAGAATAATCAAAATAGGGACAATTGAAACTAGTAACCTCTTCCAGGGCAATTTCAGATTTTGCGAAGCAACATACACCTCCTTTAGGTCTGAAATTTTGGAGCAGTTGATAACCTGGAAAATTAAATCTAGACGTGTCAGATGTGGATGTTACTTGAGTCTCTGTCAAAAAAAGAGAGTAGGGGATTCTGCTTGAAGAAATTGGTGTACAGAATTGATGTTAGAGTGAAGTCCCCTTATATTGCTAAATAAAAAGCTGCACCGATGAGCAGCTTTGGGACGTTACAATGCTCTTGACACAGTCGCATGATGACGACCGGGAGGGCCTTGTGTCAATGACCCAACCCTGCCGGGGGTGGATATCCGAGGGACCACCAGGTTTGCTCTTAACAATTGTACTGCCATATTTATTGGGTAAGGTGTATGGTGTTACATGTATGATATGTAGTGGGAAGAGTAGTGTTTTATGGATAGAGGATAGCGATGTAGGGCAATGTCGTGAAGTTGGATGTGTATGTTATATAAAAAGGGTTTTCCTGATACCCCTTATGTGTGAGGCAGAAAGATGTGTATCCAGCTACCAAGGCCTGGGAGAGAAAATGGAATTCAGGCTATTCCCTGAGTCTCCCGAAACCTTGGCGGTAGTACTTCCCTGGGCGGGGCTGCCTACCCCTACTACCTACAACCTACAATCTGGACATGAGAGGCACTCAATTCCTGGCAGCAGCCTCCACGAACCAAGACCACCCACTAAACTACATGGCAACACACCCACAGACACCAAGCAATATCAAAACAACACCCAGCACACGGTATCACACACAATTACTGTCCTCTCTCCCTCCCTGCCCACCCCGAACCAACTTCCAAAAGCACATCTATACTCATATCTCTCGCCGATCCATCCACTCACTCACAGACAACACGCAGCTGCAAGCACGACCTCCCGAAATCCATCCTTCCGAATCCTCCCTTCCTCGCGAGGACAGAGTCCACCTGGCCAGGCTGAGATGTGTACACCATCCAGCTCTCCTGAGCTATCAGAAGAGACTGGATGACTCCGTTGTCGACGCCTGCCCGGGATGTAACACAGCACCCCATACCATTAAACACATCATAGAAGACTGCATTTCACACAACCACTTATGCCAACAACACAATCTACACTCAATGAGAGCTCTGTGGGTAAGCCCGATCGTGGCCATAGCCTTCCTCAGGGGCTCGGGGCTGTTCGGCCAGGCAGCTTAGGGAACAACAACAACAACAACAACTCGTACAGGATTAATAGCTTTAGCCAAATGGTCACACTCCTTAATGGTCTAAGTGGCCATAGCCAAAATGGCTACACTATATTCCTTCTGTACTTTCTCCATGCCCGATAAGATACATGATATTTTGATATATGTGGCACAGCCCTTGTATCCAACACAATACCCTGCGTGCAACCCCGCTCGAACCCCGCACAACGTTGCTTGCAACTTTAATTATTATTATTATTATTAGGAGTTCGTCCCCTACGGAGAACCCCTATTGTAATCATTAAACCTGGGATTTCATCCAAATTCTTCTTACGCGCCGGTTTCGATGCAATAACTCCAGAACCGCTTTTTTGATCGGGATCAAACTTTCACAAGAGGTGCGTTTTTGTATTGGGCAACTTTTGATATGCTAAACATCCGGCATGGCGGCCAAACAGGTCCGTGGCAGCCGATTTCCCAAAAAACTTGACGCCTAAATACCGTCTCTCTCACTCACAGGAAACGACTGGGCTTTGGCATACGCACTCCCCTACTAATGCTCCAGAAATTTTATAGAGAAGGTTTTGCTTTTGCACGTGGGTTTTTTCCGGCAATCTTGAAAACAAATCGAATTTCACTTAAAATTCCACATCTTTAAAACTACGCCGATGATCAACGCCATGCTTGCGTAGTTGGGTGAGGCTCGCGATTCTGAACGTTTTGATCTATCTATCTATCTATATGCTCAGGCCCAATCCCCATTTTGGGGGTAGCCGACTCAAGACAGCAAGAACAGGGAAAACACAAAAACAACATAAAACAAAAAATAAACACAGATAAAAAACACAAACTCTCACACATCCAGGTCACCCAGGAGAAGACCCAGAGACCAGGGTTACCAAGGTCGCTCCAGCACTCCCCCGGCCCCTGACCACCAGGAGAGGTTCCGATCTCGGCAGGCAGACATGCAGCGGAGCCAAAGCGACAAGCCCTCCCACCACACTTCCAGGCACACCCTTCATATTAATCGTCTCCCCGGGCCAGGCGCCTGATGGACTATTATCTAGTCCAACTTGCGCCCGACCCCTTACTCCAAATGACCACGTGTTCACTCAACTATTCACAAGCATTCTCCATTCACTCCTGTCCACCACCACTTCCCCTGCCTGATCTATAGTCATTCCTCTATCATCCAAAGCCTTTCTTACACAGTCTCTCCATCTCAATGGGGGTCTTCCTGCCCTTCTATCTCCCCTTGTACCGGACTCACATATTCTCTTTGTAAGCCTTTCATCTCCCATTCGTTCAACATGACCATACCAGCTCAGCACCCTTCTGTCCACTCTGGCAGACAAATGTTCCTGCTGCCCCACTCTCCTACGTATCTCTTCATTTCTCAATCTGTCTCTACGAGTAACTCCACACATACTCCTCAAGCAGCTCATCTCCATCACATCCAGCCCTCTTTTCTCCTTTTTCTTCAGAGCTCATGTCTCAGCCCCATACATCACTGTTGGCACAACAATTCCTTGATAAAGTGCACTTTTTACTTTCACTCCGAGATTTCTCGTCTTCCACATACTTCCCATTGCTCCGAAAACCTTCCTTCCTTCACACACTCTCTGTTTTACCTCCACTCCTGCTTATTGTTCCTCCTAGATATTTAAAACACTCTACTTGTTCCAATATTTCCCCATCCAGCCTCACATCTAGATTCACCCTATGCTCTCCCCTATTACACACCATTACTTTACTTTTATTGACGTTCACCTTCAGTTTCCTCCTTCCACAAACCACACCAAACTCTTTGACTACCCGCTGCAGTTTCTCATCAGAATCCGCCACCAATGCTGTGTCATCAGCGAACAGCAACTGATTCAACTCCCAATCTCTACCATTCTTTCCTACTAAACCCAATCCTCTTCCCATAGTTCTCCTTTTCACCTCCCTCACCACACACCATCCATAAACATATTAAACAGCCATGGTGACATTACACAACCCTGTCGCAAACCTACCTTTACCTCAAACCATTCACTCAACTCACCATTTCCTACTCTCACACATGCTCTGCTCCCTTCATAAAAACTCTTAACTGCTTCTAACAAATTTCCTCCAATTTCATAAATCCTTAACACCTTCCACATTGCTTCACGGTCCACACGATCATATGCTTTTTCCAAGTCCATAAAAGCCCAAAATATCTCCTTATGCTTCTCTAAATACTTCTCGCATAACTGTCTTACTGCAAACATCTGATCCACGCACCCTCTTCCCCTCCTAAAACCGCACTGTTCTTCTCCTATTGCAACTTCCGTACACTTTATTATCCTCTCTATCAACACCCTGCCATACAGCTTTCCAACCACTGACAATAAACTAATACCTCTATAACTTGAACACTCCTGCCGATCTCCCTTCCCCTTGTACAACGGCACAATACATGCACTCTTCCAGTCTAATGGTACCATTGACACAGCAAAGCACACATTGAAAAGTCTCACCAACCAATCTATTATCACATCTCCACCCTTCTTTATACACTCCACAGCAATACCATCCAAACCTTCTGCTTTTCCCGCTCTCATTTGTTTCACTGCTTCTTTCACCTCATTTTCCTCAATCCTTTCATTCATTCCCTGCCACCTGGGTGGCCTGGGTAACCTATCTCCATCCACCTCTGCTTCAATCACTGCTTCTCTTCCATCTCTTGTATTTAACAAAGATTCAAAATACTCGGCATATCTTTTCCTCACTTCAACTGGTTCCACTAGTAATTCTCCATTTTCATCTTTCACCGACTCTTCCCTCTTTTGTCCTCCTTTCCTTACTTTATTTACCTCCTTCCAGAACATCTTCTTTCGTTCTTCAAAATTCTCACTCAGCCTTTGACCCCACCTTTCGTTTGCATCTTTTTTCGCTTCTCTAATTTTCCGTTTTGCCTCTCTCCTTTTCTCCTTGTACCTCTCCCATACCTCAACACTACCATCCTGTAAAACCCTCTCAAAACACTGTCTCTTCTCCTCAACTGCCTTTCTCACCGTATCATTCCACCACTCGCTTCCCTTCCTGATACCTCTGCCTCCTACTTTCCTTTTGCCGCATACTACCTCTGCACTTGCTTTCACTCCTTCCTTAAACTGTTGCCATTCAACCTCTACTTCTCTCTCTTCCATCTCTCTCACTTCCATCCACTTTTCATTTAGTCTTTCCTTGTACTCCCTCTCTTTTTCACTCTTCTCTAACTCACTAACTTTTATTACCTCTCTTACTTCACGCTTGTCTCTTATTCTCCTGTAACTCTTAACTCTTAGCTTTCCCTCCACCAGGTAATGATCTGACATACCCTCCGCCTCACCTCTCATCACATTCACATCCAGCAGTCTACACAATCTTTCCCTTGTCACCAGCACATAATCCATCAATGCCCTCTCTACAATCTCTCCCCTCACAAGTCTATGCCAGGTGTACTTGTGTATACGCCTTTTTTTGAAGAACGTATTACCTACACTCAATCTACACTCTTCACATACATTTTTCAGTCTTTCTCCACTCTCGTTTACACCATCCACACCAAAACTACCGATGACTCCCTCAACAGGCTCATTCCTACCCTAGCATTTAGGTCCCCTAAAACTATAACATTTTCATTTTCATCAAACCCTTGTAGACAATCTCTCAAATCCTCCCAGAAACCCTCTACCTCGTCTAACTCTCTTTCACTTCCTGGTCCATACGCACTTACAAAAACCCACCTTTCACCCATAAACCGCATTCTCACCCACATTAGCCTTGATGACACCTCTTTCCACTCTTTTATAAACTCTCTCAACTCCTCCTTCACAATAATAGCCACTCCTTCTTTCCCCCTGACTCCCTCGTCTACTCCAGACTTTCTACCTATCACGTTTTCAAAATCCACTTCTCCCTCTCCTTTCATCTTTGTTTCATTCAGTGCAAGGACATCATACATCCTTCTTTCAATAACCTTCCAATATCCTCTCGCTTCTCATTCGTACTACATCCACGCACATTCAAAGCTCCTATTCTTAGGGTCCGGTACCACGAACGCGTTCCCTCGCCCCTATCTCTGTCTCGTTTTTTTGGTAGATTTATTTAAGGGGAGAAGGATACCAGGCCCCCCGCCCCCGATCCCCTTTAGCCGACTTCTACGTCTCACCGGAGAAAAGCGGTGGTGGAAATTTCTCACCCCTCCACCACAGAGGAGGCTACCTGCACCAGAAAGTGGCGGGCGTTGGGGTCGCCGCATCCCTACGCCATTTGAAAAAATTAGAGATGCAGAAGGAGAAAAAGATAGAAGGGGCTATGGGAAGTAGAGGACACCAACCCTCACTCTGACAAAGGGTCAGCCCACCACTTGATACCACGTTTTGATACCAAAAGAATATAAATGGGTGGAATAGTTTGGCCGAAGCATTGAAAACTGTCTATTCTTAAATTACTTTAAAACCGCATTCGCTACCCACACAAAGTTTACCGTCTACAGTCTATAGGCGTCCACGCATCCCCCAGTTTTGCTTAATAACATAATCTCTTTATTATTCAGATCTATAATTTTTTTTTTATTTAACTCTCTCAAAACAGTTGGGAGTCCCTACGAATTCCAGCAATTATTTAGCCAACCTACCTATACATACCTACCCTACCAAATAATAATGATAATTCAAATTTATTTTTGGTGAATGACAGAGTATTG
This sequence comes from Paralithodes platypus, assembly GCA_032716605.1. Taxonomy (NCBI): domain Eukaryota; kingdom Metazoa; phylum Arthropoda; class Malacostraca; order Decapoda; family Lithodidae; genus Paralithodes; species Paralithodes platypus. The sequence continues at coordinate 16,806,917 of CM064570.1, read as the reverse complement.
GCTAAGGTTTTTAACAATTCCTCCCTTTGCCAAATGCTTAGTTTAATAACAATGATATGGACCTTTAAAGTTTTGGCAATTGCCCGTGTGACTCTTATTTTAACCCTCCTAAAGTGTTACCACGAAATACCGCTAGATCCTTTCTCAAAAGTCGCTAACATGTTGCTACATAGCCAAACAATGTTAGGATAATTAAAATGCCCCAGAACGAGAAGCCCACCACAGAAGCCATGAACGAACACCACACAGAAACACCAAAGGAAAGGTCCACAGAACGAAAGGACCAGCTGACCGAGCCAGCCATTTCAGACAGGCCCAAGCCCGCAGGGCTAAACAGCTCCAGGACACACCCATTTACCTTTTCTAAAACTGACCATTTTCCACACCTCACGTACACTAACCCCCTCGTGTCCTACACTCCTAACTACAAAGATGATGAACAGGAATATACATTCATATTAAAAACACTCATGCCTGTCCCGACGTTGAGCCAATGCCAACACATCAGACAGCCATAATTATATCTATGTATGTTCTTGCATCCGAGAAGTAGATGTTATATATCTTAGAAGTTAAAACACCCACGCTGTCCCTAGACCTCGTATATCATTTTCCATGACGAGTATAGATATATGTAACCCGTGCCCAGTCGCCCCTTGCATTGTTCCTCTAGTAACTAAGTCTATAATATTAACTGCCACCAGCATTGATACGACATAGCGGCACTGTCCTTGCTACAAAGATGATGAATAGGAATATACATTCATATTAAAAACATGCCCTGTCCCGACGTTGAGCCAATGCCAACACATCAGACAGCCATAAATATATCTATGTATGTTCTTACATCCGAGAAGTAGGTGTTATATATCTTAGAAGTTCAAACACCCACGCTTGTCCCTAGACCTCTTATATCATTTTCCATGACGAGTATAGATATATGTAACCCGTGCTCAGTCGCCCCTTGCATTGCTCCTCTAGTAACTAAGTATTAATATTAACATTCCCTAACATCTTGTCTTGCCAGACTAAGCTTCTGAAGACCCATCGCCCCATAAATCTATGTATGCAATCCTTAGGTTAAGTATTTTTATCCGCCATTGTGTTCACCTTTTTCCATTTACTTTCCACAATTGTCATACGTCTTCCCCTTGCCTCCTTCGTATCCACAGCCCACACTACGCCAATTTATTTCGTGTCTTACACCTCTTACCCCAACCAGAGATTGTATAAGATAACCTGGTTACCAGTATCTGTCATAAGTACCCCGAAACAATAACTAAGTACCCCTACGAACTGCCGCTGTGGTTGGTATTTTATATTTAATAGAAAACGCAGTTCCCAGGGCCAACTAATAGTATCCATAACCCTCTGACTGATCACATAACTCTATCTTTTCCAGACTCATATACCACCCCATAGTTGCATTCCCCGGTAGCATTTGGCTAACGTATTCTACTGCCTTTTCAAACTTCCATATCAATTGTAGCCTAATGCCACCCCCACACCCAGGGACCTTAGGGGCAAAATTTCCCTGTAGCCCTTGAACTTCCCCCCCCCCCCCTCTCATTAAGACACTCGCGCTTCTCGACTCTTGTCCGACCTAGCCTCTCTCATACCTCTTGAAGATCCTTGAATTGTCCGTTACTAACGCTCTCCAACCTTTTATATATATACTCCTATCCAGCCTACCTTCACTTAGTAGGCCAGAACACCATTAGAACTTTACTAGCCCCTTGCATGCCATCTATTCTCTTACAACACATTCACAACCCTGCACCCAATGGTCGTCGGTGCGAGGCTAGCCGCCCCGCCAGTAACTAACTTCTATTGCCATACTTCCAGATAAATGTGGCAGAGTTAGCAACCCAGTCTCCACCATATCCAGCAAACCCTACAATTAACAACCAGCCGAGTAAAACCAGCTAGCTAAGGCACCTTCGGTTTTGGTATTAAAGACACTCATATCTGTCTCATACACAGAGGGTTATTACAAACACTGGTGATATGGCAAGCCCCTAGCCACAGCCGCCGGACGACTATATCAGAGAGAGGGCGCCCAGCTCCCCATTTTTGCCCACCCGAGGAGGGAGACCCCCACCCCCGCGGAGGTATACCTGGCCCCTGTTTTGACTTTCGAGTCATTGCCAGGTAGCACAGGAATTCTTCCTATCAATGAACTAACCATGAATGACTAACACCTTTACTAACCTCTATTAACTCACAATAAACCATTTACCTTTCTTGCATGCTCTGATCACTAAATTAGCACCTCAGCTATACCATAGAATGAAGATTGAACAATCTAGAGAGACGCTCCTATC
>CM064570.1:16767093-16799593 GCA_032716605.1 Paralithodes platypus | reverse complement strand
CGGGTGAAGCGTAAATATTCGCATTTTGGCTCTTCATTTCAATATCATAGCGCAAAAGTATTTTGTCCTAGGAACTTCTAGTTTATTTTATACTCATTAGCATTATTTGCCGTATTCATTCAGCCTAAATTTAAAACCATACACTTCGTAGCAACGAAATAAATCGAAAATGTTATAAACCATATCAATCAAAATATTTTTTTTTTTTTTTTTTTTTTTCGGTCACTGCATGGAAACAATTGTGCATAGCTCGCGAACCAATTATGCTATATTATTTTTGTTTTCCACCATTGGAAAGAGCACAATTTTCCGATTCCGGTGATATATACAGTTATATACGTATCCGAGCCAAATAACGCAACCACGAGGTGGGAACAGCTCGGAACCCCGGCTAGCAATCGCCGGAACAGAGATGGGTGAAGCGTAAATATTTGCATTTTGGCTCTGGATTTCAAATATTCATAGCGCAAAAAGTATTTGTCCCTAGGAAACTTCTAGTTTGTTTTATACTCATCCAGCATTATTTGCCGTATTTCATACAGCCTAAATTTAAAACCATACACTTCGTAGCAACGAAATAAATTGAAAATGTTAGAAAACCATATAAATCAAAATCATATATTTTTTTTTTTTTTTCGGTCCACTGCTTGAGAACTATTGAAGATAAACAATTTCTGTTTTCAGATTTGGAAAAGAGGAGAAAAAATACTATTATTTGAGCAAAAACAAATATATGGTCATCACTCACAATTTAGAGCTAGGACGGTGTGAAGAAAATTGCGTGGGAAATAATTGTATTCCGGACTCATTTACACTTTCATATTTCGATTTATTTACATTTTTTTTTATTTTATCATGTACTATAAATATTCCTCTTTCCATTGATATATGATACATCACAATAAACAGCATTCTGGTGGATGGAAATCGCGAAAAATGTAAGGCTTCGACAACACTCATGAGCCAAATTCAAGACCCAAAATACTTGTCAAGCGCCTCCTTGGACTTATTGGAACATAATATGTCGGAGGGAGTTAAAACTCTAGTGATATCTAACGTTCGCCCACTGATTTGCGTTCTATGTATTTCTGAGACAAGGATATAAAACTTAGATCAGTACCCCCTGAGGTTACTAGATTTCCCGTGCTCTAAAAATACGTGTGTCTAATCTAGTCTGTGAACTACTACTTGTGCACCAGAGCTACCAGTAATAAATCTAACAGTGAATATGAATCTATAAGTAACATTGATGGTCTTCGGTATATAAACCTGTGAAATCAAAGCCAGTGATCAGAAGATTAATACCTGAACGTTGGAAGTGGGAGACTAGGCTCCATCCAGATCCACTTATGCTAGTGTTGTTCAATTCTATTATATTGTCTTACACAAGTATTCTGCAGTGGTATATCAATAAACGTGATCATGTAACTTGCTACCATGTGTTTCTTTGTGTTCTCTATTCCTCATATCTTGTATTGTGCATGCAGCCTTATATACCCAGTCAATTTAGAACTCACATTACCCAAGTTAAACCTGTAGAAAAACAGGGCATAACATTAATGCTGCAATTTTTAAAGAGTTTTGGTTTGTTTGTTTTGCATATTTTACAATGTAGTATGACTAGAATGTCTGAAATTTTCAAATTATCCCTAGTAAATGTCTCTAGATATAAAAGAAATGGCTGCTAGATTGAAGTAAATAGCTCTACATTTAGCGGTAATATGTAGCTTTACAACTGGCAACACTGCAACCACCACCTCCCTCCCACCCTCGCAGTATGTCTCCACAAAATACCGCTAGATCCTTTCTCAAAAGTCGCTAGCATGTTGCTACATAGTCAAACAATGTTAGAATAATGCTGCAATTTCTAAAGAGTTTTGGTTTGTTTGTTTTGCAAATTTTACAATGTAATATGACTAGAATGTCTGAAATGTTTAAATTATCACCTAGTAAATCTCTCTAGATATGAAAAAATGGCTTCTAAATTGAAGTAAATAGCTCTACATCTAGCGGTAATATGTAGCGATACAACTGGCAACACTGCCTAGCCCTTCCTTCCTACCTCCCTCCTCCCTCATCTAGCAAAAGTATCAACAACCACTCTAGTGAACTTTCGGTATTTAGTTTATTCAGCTTAATACTATTTATCCACATAAAATAGAAACCTATCACGATTTTTGTCTAATACAACCATAGACAATGCTATTACATATTATTTGAACATGATGTCGAATTTAGCAGTTGCTGTTTACCTTGAACAGTAATGACAGAACCGAAAGCTTCTCTTGCCGTGTAGTACTCAAAGAAAGCAGGGATACTTAAGCAGGCCCATACCGAACTGTTATACCAAGTCAGAGATGCAGAGGTAACTTTCACAATGCATTATAACCCTAGAGAGACACCAATATACCACTAAATCAGACAAATATCACTACAAAAAAGATAGGAAAATATTATATTAATGTCCTTGGTATTTGAAATTATGCAAATGAGTAAAAATCCATTATGATATAATGATAATGGGATTGATTAGTATCTGGCAACAGTGTTCAACTATAATTTTCTGAACGTATGCGAACTTTGGAGTATTTATCCCATTAATATACACATCTATCACTATTTAAATTTAATACAACCATACACAGTGCTATTACATCTTATTTGAACATAATATAGGATGCTCTTTCCTTTAAACCATTTTCTATATCTAGGGCCTATTCACGAAAAATATAGGCCTAGTCTAGGCAGCGCTACCGGTAGGTACAAATTTATCAGTTCGAATTTTGATTGAGAGTGGGATTAGGCCTAGGCCTAGCCTAGGGCTTAACATGGGATACTGTTTGGGGGTTGGGAATAGACTAAGGCTGCTTTAGGCCTAATTAGGTAAAAATAGTCAAATCGAGACAATTGCACAGCCAACATAGCCTAGGCCTAGGCTATTAACTCCTTCAGACATTATGTTCCAATAAGTCCGAGGAGGCGGGAGCCCCGGGATCATTGCCACTGCCTCGCACTACACTCACAACAACACTGTGGCCGTTAGAATTATCGGAGGAGGCTGAGGTTGCCACCAACGGTTTTATCGTAAGCTAACTTATCGGACTTACTGAGCTCATATGACGCAAAATCGCGTCATAAACTTATTGGAGAGGCATGGAGATAAGTCCATATGACGCGATCGCGTCATATGAGTTTTTGGTTATTGGGAGGTTTGACGTACCTCCCAACCTACCAAATAGGAAAACCTACTATTTGGTAATAGTCTTGGAAATCCAACGTCAAGGCTATTAACCTAATTGCAATGACGACTTGTCTATTTTGACTGCTATGTCGTCATTCCAACCGCTGTTAAAAAGAAAACGTCTAGAGTCTACTCCTTATCTTGCTCTAGGAGACGTTGTACATTAACCAAAACTACCACCGAAGGTGTAAAAAGCATAGAAGAGAAGAAAAAGGGGTTTACCTTAGTAACCGATTAACCCTCCTCTAGCAGGTGCTCTGTGGCCGTTTTGGGCCTTTCTGGGCCGTTCTGACTGCTATATCAACCATCAGTATGAAAGGAACTGTATTGCGCCGAAAACTAGGTGGAAATCGCTACACAATGACGCAACATACAGCTACGTAGCACTCGTGGAGCACTGACAGTGTTACCTCGAAGATGGAAGTTTAACTGATTTTGCTACCTTGCTCACTTTTAGCGAACTATTGGTTACACTGTCATCCTGATGCGCGGTGGGGGAACTGGAGTTAGTGTTGGCCGGGAGGCCACAGATGTCGGACGTATGGATCATTACTATCCCACCCATTTTCACTCGATTTCCACCCTTTTTTCACCCGTTTTTTGCCAGTTTTTTCAACTCGACTTATGTGGTGAGCCTCTTTTTAAGGGTTAAGGCCCATCCCGTGTTCCGTCATGTGCAGATCCCTGTCGAACGTGCACATGAGCGACCCTCTCTTGTCATCACATCTCACGTCAGCAGAAGAACGCGGATGGGCAGGGGTCCGGTGTGAGGGAGGGTATTATGTACGTTGGATTTTCCAAGACTACTACCAAATAGTAGGTTTTCCTATTTGGTAGGTTGGGAGGTACGTCAAACCTCCCAATTTGTTAGTAGTCTTGGCAAATCCAACGTCAAGGCTGCATAACAAATAGGAGGAGGACATCCAAGCCCAACCTACCAAAAAAACCAATGCAAAAAACAAAATTATGAATGACAAAGACACAATTTAAACAAGAGAGTTTAATAAAAGAGTGAAAACTGAGGAGTAGCTAAAAAGAACAGTTTTAACACATGCCCGTCATTCATAGTAATGCAACAACATGGACTTGTCTTAAACCAAAAGGTACTGTACCCAAAATCCCTTTTCTCCCAAAACCAACAAAAACACTGAACACAAGAACAAAACACAATTTTCAAGTTGGCAAAAACACTTATGTACTGGAACAATACATAATCCCAAACTTGCAATCCAGTGTTGCAAACCCGTACACCCCCCCCCCCCCCTTTGTCAAATAAAACAATGGAAAAGAACGAGGGACAAGGGGGGAAGACCAGGGATCTTCGCCAGAGCACCAGGAAACACGACCCCCGAGAGCAATCACCGGCCGAGGGGGTCGAACACTGGACACGGAGAGGTAGGAGGAGATGAAGGAATTGATAGAAGACCACAAAACCTCTGAGGCGATGGCAGGGAAGGATCGACGTGGCAGGAACCGGAAGGAGGCAGCAAAGGATCTGACATCGTGCGCAGAACCCCTACAAACAGGGTGACGGGCACGAACGGTCCGACAAACGTGGCGGCCCATCTGCACCTGCGAGAGCCTCCCACCTGTCCGAGGAGACACCCACACAGCAGTACCCGAAGGCGGCGCCACAGACGCAACAGAGGAGTGCAAGGCTGACACCGGGCACAACACATGGCGAGGAGGCCCACGCCGTAAAGCCTGGACGGTGAAAGGCTGGAAAACGGGGGCCTCCCTCCCATGCGTGGTAACAAAAGGAGGGGAGGAGGCGAACGAGACGCCATGCAAGGACGGGGAGAATCGCACACAGTCCCGGGGCCGTGACAATGCCGCTAGTGCAGACACCCGATCCCCAGTGGCCAGAGCGACAAGGAAGAGTGGACGCCCGAGCAACGGAACCGGCGTAGCGGCCCTTGTATACGTGGGTGAAGCCAGAGCCCACCCCAGATCCCACTGTGGAGGGACCTGGCGCGGAGGCGGTCGATCCCGGAAGGCAGCCGTCAGGAAGGAATCCAGCTCCTGCGGCGGAACGACCAGCCCAGCGACGGACCCAAAGACCCCCCGGACGGCAGACAAGTGGGTACGTATAGCGTCGACTTGAAAGTGACGTGTACGGAAGAGGTGAAACAAGGAGCGTAGGACGAGGGAAGGAGAGCCAACTGGCAGGCGAGTGTCCTGTAGCCACCTAGTAAAAGACCTCCAGCGGGACCCGTAAGTCCCCCAAGGAGAAGACGGCCAGGAACGCAGCAGGAAGTCAGTCAGGGCCCGGCCGGGGACCGGGAGCCACCGTGCCTCATGAACAAGCACGATGCGAAGGCCAACGAGGTCCGCAGGTCCCCAACCTAGCTCAAGTGGAAGCCGGAGACAGGTAGAGGGACCGGACTCAGGCACCACCGCGGCAACCGGGCGTACCAAGCCTGTGCCGGCCACAGAGGCGCGAGGACTGGACACATCAACACCGCCACCTGTACCAGGCTACCATGAAAGCGTCCGGACCCCCCCCGGAGCGCGAGGCCGGAAGGAGAGGCCCAGAAGCAACTGGCGCGGCACCCCCGATGCGAACAAGGCGACCTCCGGAACACCCCAGGAAGCTGCGAGGTCGGCGAACACAGTCCGTTGCATCGCCCATTCTACAAGAACGCCCTGCCCTCTCGACAGGGCGGCCGCCCACAGGGTGGCAGGCCCGGGCAGGGAGGAGGCATGCAAGGAGAAGGGGTGTCGGTCCGCGAGGAAGAACAACTCCACCGAGACCCCCAATAGAGTCAACGACCTGGAGGACCCCCGCATTAGGAAACGGTGGACAGCTGTCTGAGTGTCCAACCCGAAGGCCACCGACTTACCCTGAAGGGCCAGCGCGTGGTCCCGCAGGAAGAACAAAGGAACCAACAGTCCGAGGGCATAGACGGGTAAGTTGAGGGAGACCCACCCATCTGCCGGGAAGTGGACGTCCCAGGTTCGATCGGGAACCCCACCCAACCTCGCTCGACGTATCTGTGTCTACCCAGACCGTCGGCGGGGGGGGCGGTCCAGGGCACAGCCGCAGAGAGCGCGGCCCGAGCAACCCAGCAACCGAAGCGTCTGCGAACGGTACGCGGGAGCGGCAGGAGCCGATCCATAGGGGCAACGGAAACACCGCGGTGCCCATGAGGAGGAGGCGGCGTAGCCAGAGGCTCCCTAAGGGAATGGGCAGAGCGGCCCAATGGAGCGAACCCACGAACGAGTCCCAGAGCCACCCCGGGAGGGAGACTGAGTGCAACACAGCGAAGACCTTCCACCGAAGGTGCACCGCGGCCGGCAGACCCCGGGTCACCGTAGCGCCGGACAAAACCCATGCGAGACCGATCCATGGCACGACACGCGATGGGGTCAAGCGTGACTTGGGACCATCGAAGGGGAACCCTAACCGTGCGACGTGGCGAACGACTGTGAGGGCGTCGCCTACGCACAGTCCTAGGGCTTCGGAAACTACCAACCAATCGGCCAAGGAAAACAGGATCTGGAGCCCGCTCCTGAGGAAAGAACCCTGAGCCTGCCCCACCAGTGCGGAGAAGATCCGCGACGCGATGTGGAGACCGAAGGGAAGGCCGTCGAACAGGAACACACAATCGGAAGTCCGAACGGCCAAGAATCGCTGGAATCGAGGATGGAGAGGAACGAGCCAAGACGCATCCTGGAGGGCCAGCGACACTACCCACGACAGAGGGTGTAGGGCCAGGCGTACCAGGGGTACCGGCAGCATCCGAAACCGTGTGTGCACGATGTGCCCGTTGAGGGCCGACAGATCCACCACCGGTCGCATCGCGTCACAGTTCGTCTACGGTACCAGAAAGACACGGGAGAGGAAAACTGGGTGACCGGCGGTCAACTCCCTCGACGCTACCCAGCTCGGGCATGGAAGTGAACACGTGGGCCACCTCTGAAGAGATGGGCCGGCGTCGGTGACAAGAGCGGAGTGGGGGTCTGGACGTCCACCTCCAGGTGAGACCCCTCCGCGCAACCCGCCGCCCCCAACGTCCCTCGCGGCCACCGAGGGGCGCAAGGGCGAAAACAACCCGAGGGAGCACCCGAGAGGAGGGGAGCGACCCGGTCAGCCAGGCGAGAAGGAGAACAAGGAGGCCGACCCAGAGAACCTACACATTGTGTTGACGTGGAGGTACCCCCGGTACGGGCCGTGCGGGCATGAGTGCCACGTTGACCTCCTCTACCCCCCACCAACCTCGTCGAAAAGGGCGGGCCACCCCAACCCCTGGCCGTCGCGGGGCTGACCCCGTCGAAGGGCGGCCGGAAGTGGAAGGCCGGCCAGCCCCGACACGGCGGAGATGAAAGGGGGCAAGAACAGAAGTGCGAGGCGGAACCGACGCACTGGCCTGCAACGTCCCAGTCCTGCGCCCGTGCAAGGCGGCAGCACTTGCAGCAGCACCCCGAAGAGGACCAGCAGAAGGACGGGACTGAGAAGACCCCGCGCGCGACACAGCACGTCGGTGCGTGTCGTAAGCAGGGTCCGCAACGACACAGCGCGTCGTCGTGTGTCGGAAGCAGGGGCCGCCGACAGAGAAGCGTAGCATTCCCAAGCATCCTGCTCAAAAAAACCCGACGTATATAGCGCTGAGCACAACAAACCCTGACGAATATCCAAGGGGGCCGGCCGGCAGAACGAGGACCGTATCGTCGGGCGTTGCCGAGTTGCCACGCACAAAACCGCCTTCAGTTCGGGAACCAAAGACACCGCGAGCCGAAGGTGGATCCGCTGAACGCGGTCCAAACCCTCGCGAAGAACGCCTGGCGCAGATGCCTCGATAAGCCGCAGGTGGTGAACAGACGTCCTGAGGGAACCTAAAGACAAGACAATAAGTCCGTCACCCTCTGTCGCAAGGGAAAATACTTGGCGACAGAGGGCTGATCCGGGTGAGAGAAGAACGGGGTAGCAATAGAACAAAGTTCAAGAACGGGCGCGCTTATCCAGGACGAGAACGCGCCGTCCAACCCGCCGACAGACACAAGAGGAGGCAAAAGCAGTGATGACTCCTGGGGAGGGACTGAAGGAGAGCCGTCGACGGATCGGTTGGTGAAGTCGAAGGCCTCAGCAAACCAGGCCTCCAATGGGAGAGGGTGACCGAGCACGATGGCTAAGCCAGGCGGACCGGCATCGCACAAACTTGTCCCATAGGAGGACAGACCCGTCAACACAGCCAGGGACTGAACAGCCGGAAGGATGTCAGGGCGGCTGAAGTCTGACCAGAGCGTAGGCCTGCAGAAGGGAGGGAGACCGTAGCAGGGGTAGGTAGGGTGAGGCGCTGAGGGTGTGTCACCGCCAAGAAGCGCGAGAAGAGGGAGTCTTGCATCGATTCCAAGCGCCCGTCGATGCGTGACACAACCCAGCCCTGCATAGCCGACAATCGATCCGAGAGAGGCGACACCCCCCAAGATTGGTCGGCCCGCAGGGGCGAGCGTGAGCGGGAGCGTGAGCGGGAGCGAGACCCACGACACGAACCAGCAGCATCGCGGCCCAAGGAAGGCGAGCGACGACGGTTGTGTCGCCGTTGAGGGACTCATCCCCGATCACGAACGGCCGAGGGGGAAACAGCACCATCCCCCTCTTCCAGCGACACGTCAGCTCCTGAGAAAGGGGACCCAGAAACCTCGCTAAACCCCACCGAGGCAAGAGGAGGGGTACCCCCCCTGGCGAGACGGTAAGTGAAGGTCAGGAAGAGAAGAATGAGGAGGAGCAGGACGACGGGAGTGGGAAGGCTGGCCGGGTGAAAGGAGGCCAGAAGGAGCCGCGGGGGGAAACAGAGCAAGGATCCCCGGGGCTGAGATAACAGAGCGGCCCGACACCGAGGCGGAGGAGGAAGGGACCCCCACCGTGGGACGAGACCGTGAAGGAAGAATAGGCACTGAAGCAGGCGAAGTAGGAGAAGCAACGACATCCAGGCGGACCCTCCTGGACAGTGTAGGAGGAGGGAGCAGAGGGCCAGCTACAGCATGAACAACCGCGCGCGGAGAGGACAATGTAAGAGGAAGTCGTCTGGGCTGGGGAAGCGGGTGGAAGGGAGTAGAGCCCCTATCCGTAGAGGCCAGGGGAGGGCGCACAGGGGCAGAGCCGCTAACCCCGGCCTGAGGGCGAGAACCATGACGAGGGCGATGGGCGTCGTCAAGGCGATCAGGAGGACGACGAGGGGCAGTAGAGGACGGACGACGAGGCGAGCGAGAGCGTGGACGGAGCTGGGGAACCCCCCGACGATTGGACGACCGGCTGCGGGACCCAGGGGAGAGGGCCCGAGCAGGGAGAGGGCCAGGTGAACGGCCTTTAGTCGGGTCAGGGATACCCATGGCGACGCGGATCCGGTCGGCAACAAAGGCCGGGGAACGGTGGCCCACAGTCCTAATGTGGCGGGAGACCATCGTCCACACTGACGGAAGGGAAGCAGAGGCCACAGCCGCCGCCGAGGAACCAGGGCTATGGTGCAGCACATCCACCAGGGCCAGACACGTGCCACACAGAGCAGGGAGGTAGGCCGTAGAGGACACACAGAGCGAGTGGCGCAAGCAGGACTTGTGGCTCTCCAAGCACGGGGAGCGACAACCAAGGCGAAAGCAAGGCAGCCTACCTGCACCGGAAGAACACACACCATAATCAGCACGTCGAAGGAGTAAGTGGAGAGAATGTCCAAGAAGAACCAGGGAAGGAGCATGGGGAAACAGGAACACACATGCAAACAGGTATCCGTACTCACCCTAAACTGGGAGCACAGAGGTAGGTGAGGAGGGCGGCCGAGGCGGAAGAGCACTAGCAGAACCTGCAAAGACGGAGAAAGTGTTAACCACTACTCAACATCTTACATGCAGGGCCAATAACACCAGTAAAGTGCATACACCAATCAGGCAACAAGATGACATCAAAAAGGTCAACAGTGAAAGCCAACTATAACCGCAAATTTGCGGGCCAATAGAGGCATAACCATACCGACACAACCCTCCCGCATCTTTGAGGGACCCCCCAGCGATCACCGCAAATTTGCGGGGAGCCGAAATGTCCCAGAGGACCGAATTGAGCTCCCGCAAATTTGCGGGACCGGCCGAGATGGTCCAGCGCCGAAAAAGCGAGAGGAGCGTCTAGGGAATACCAAAAAAGGCCACAAAAAAGCGTCATCTCCTTATAAACTCCAAGCGATGATGGCCATCAAGCTGAGCAGTGTCTTCCTTGAATTGATCCTAACTCAACCGGTAAAGGGAGAGGCAAGGAAGACACACCAGGGGAGAGGAGGCACATCCCCCAGGAACCACCCAACCCACAGAAATAGAGCAAAGCCCATTAGGAGAAGTGGCAGGGAGGGTGGTTTCGCACAAACAGGGGTCCCCGTGGGGTACCCCTGGATTGGGCAAAATAGATTATGAAAGGATGGAGGTGAAACAGGAAGAGAAAACAAAAACCAGTAAATGAAATTGGCGAGAAAAAGGGTGGCCTAGCCGTGAGCAGAGAATGTGTCAGGGGCGAAAAACCCTGTGATGTGAAGGAGGGGCCCCCGTGGGGTACCCCTGGATTATCACGAACCACCTGTCGCCCAGGCCCTTGAGACACAGTGAAGGCTCGAAAGGGGGGACTCGGGAATAACGCTAATAATGCGGCCGACACAAACTCTACAAACAGCACCGCCACCAACGAAATCTCAGATTGTTTACCAACGGTACACCTTAGGCTATGAAAAAATGAAAACTCATAGGGGCATAGCAATTCCGGAATGAGAAAACCAGCTAGGCTAAAATAAGCTAAAAGCTAAACTATGCCCAGACTAACAGGAAAAAAGAATATGAAAAGAGAAAGAATTAAAAACATATACGAGGAACGCCAGGCGCCCCCGTACGTTCGGTAGGCTATTTCCACACGCGTCTCCATTATACACACTTAGGAGCCCATTTACGTGTGCCCTAGATCACGTAACATCTGTCTAACAAAAAAGAAGGCCAGATAAGCCGAAACGAACCTAAACAGGGTGAATTAAAGGAGCACAACAAAAGCGACTTCATTCAATGGAGCGTGTGAAAAAATGACGAGAGGGTCGCTCATGCGCACGTTCGACAGGGATCTGCACATGACGGAACACGGGATGGGCCTTAAGCGGTAAGTAAGGTAAACCCCTTTTTCTTCTCTTCTATGCTTTTTTCACCTTCGGTGGTAGTTTTGGTTAATGTACAACGTTTCCTAGAGCAAGATAAGGAGTAGACTCTAGACGTTTTCTTTTTAACCGCGGTTGGAATGACGACATAGCAGTCAAAATAGACAAGTCGTCATTGCAATTAGGTTAATAGCCTTGACGTTGGATTTGCCAAGACTACTAACAAATAAGTTCCATATGACGCGATCGCGTCATATATGTCGCAAGGAGTTAAGCAAATATTTTACCAATCTACCATAGGCCTAGTCTATTCGCTGTAAGTAGGCAAGAAATCATGACCTAGGCTATAACCTCAGTAACTAAAAAACAACTTGGCCTAGAGTGATCAAGCTAATATGTCTACCATTTGGGACATTGGGTGGTGGGCTGACCCTTTGTCAGAGTGAGGGTTGGTGTCCTCTACTTCCCATAGCCCCTTCTATCTTTTTCTCCTTCTGCATCTCTAATTTTTTCAAATGGCGCAGGGATGCGGCGACCCCAACGCCCGCCACTTTCTGGTGCAGGTAGCCTCCTCTGTGGTGGAGGGGTGAGAAATTTCCACCACCGCTTTTCTCCGGTGAGACGTAGAAGTCGGCTAAAGGGGATCGGGGGCGGGGGGCCTGGTATCCTCCCCTTAAATAAATCTACCAAAAAAACGAGACAGAGATAGGGGCGAGGGAACGCGTTCATGGTCCCGGACCCTAAGAATAGGAGCTTTGAATGTGCGTGGATGTAGTACGAATGAGAAGCGAGAGGATATTGGAAGGTTATTTGAAAGAAGGATGTATGATGTCCTTGCACTGAATGAAACAAAGATGAAAGGAGAGGGAGAAGTGGATTTTGGAAACGTGATAGGTAGAAAGTCTGGAGTAGACGAGGGAGTCAGGGGGAAAGAAGGAGTGGCTATTATTGTGAAGGAGGAGTTGAGAGAGTTTATAAAAGAGTGGAAAGAGGTGTCATCAAGGCTAATGTGGGTGAGAATGCGGTTTATGGGTGAAAGGTGGGTTTTTGTAAGTGCGTATGGACCAGGAAGTGAAAGAGAGTTAGACGAGCTGGAGGGTTTCTGGGAGGATTTGAGAGATTGTCTACAAGGGTTTGATGAAAATGAAAATGTTATAGTTTTAGGGGACCTAAATGCTAGGGTAGGAAATGAGCCTGTTGAGGGAGTCATCGGTAGTTTTGGTGTGGATGGTGTAAACGAGAAAGACTGAAAAATGTATGTGAAGAGTGTAGATTGAGTGTAGGTAATACGTTCCAAAAAAAAAGGCGTATACACAAGTACACCTGGCATAGACTTGTGAGGGGAGAGATTGTAGAGAGGGCATTGATGGATTATGTGCTGGTGACAAGGGAAAGATTGTGTAGACTGCTGGATGTGAATGTGATGAGAGGTGAGGAGGAGGGTATGTCAGATCATTACCTGGTGGAGGGAAAATAAGAGTTACAGGAATAAGGAGAAATAAGAGAGGTAAATAAAAGTTAGAAGGAGTTAAAGAGTGAGTAAAAGAGAGGGAGTACAAGGAAAAGTGGACTAATGAAAAGTGGATGGTGAGAGAGATGAGAGAGAGGAGAAGTAGAGGTTGAATGGCAACAGTTTAAGGAAGGAGTGAAAGCAAGTGCAGAGGTAGTATGCGGCAAAAGGAAAGTAGGAGGCAGAGGTATCAGGAAGGAAGCGAGTGGTGGAATGATACGGTGAGAAAGGCAGTTGAGGAGAAGAGACAGTGTTTTGAGAGGGTTTTACAGGATGGTAGTGTTGAGGTATGGGAGAGGTACAAGGAGAAAAGGAGAGAGGCAAAACGGAAAATTAGAGAAGCGAAAAAAGATGCAAACGAAAGGTGGGGTCAAAAGGGAGTGAGAATTTTGAAGAACAAAAGAAGATCTGGAAGGAGGTAAAAGTAAGGAAAGGAGGACAAAAGAGGGAAGAGTCAGTGAAAGATGAAAATGGAGAATTACTAGTGGAACCAGTTGAAGTGAGGAAAAGATATGCCGAGTATTTTGAATCTTTGTTAAATACAAGAGATGGAAGAGAAGCAGTGATTGAAGCAGAGGTGGATGGAGATAGGTTACCCAGGCCACCCAGGTGGCAGGGAATGAATGAAAGGATTGAGGAAAATGAGGTGAAAGAAGCAGTGAAACAAATGAGAGCGGGAAAAGCAGAAGGTTTGGATGGTATTGCTGTGGAGTGTATAAAGAAGGGTGGAGATGTGATAATAGATTGGTTGGTGTGAGACTTTTCAATGTGTGCTTTGCTGTGTCAATGGTACCAATAGACTGGAAGAGTGCATGTATTGTGCCGTTGTACAAGGGGAAGGGAGATCGGCAGGAGTGTTCAAGTTATAGAGGTATTAGTTTATTGTCAGTGGTTGGAAAGCTGTATGACAGGGTGTTGATAGAGAGGATAATAAAGTGTACGGAAGTTGCAATAGGAGAAGAACAGTGCGGTTTTAGGAGGGGAAGAGGGTGCGTGGATCAGATGTTTGCAGTAAGACAGTTATGCGAGAAGTATTTAGAGAAGCATAAGGAGATATTTTGGGCTTTTATGGACTTGGAAAAAGCATATGATCGTGTGGACCGTGAAGCAATGTGGAAGGTGTTAAGGATTTATGAAATTGGAGGAAATTTGTTAGAAGCAGTTAAGAGTTTTTATGAAGGGAGCAGAGCATGTGTGAGAGTAGGAAATGGTGAGTTGAGTGAATGGTTTGAGGTAAAGGTAGGTTTGCGACAGGGTTGTGTAATGTCACCATGGCTGTTTAATATGTTTATGGATGGTGTGGTGAGGGAGGTGAAAAGGAGAACTATGGGAAGAGGATTGGGTTTAGTAGGAAAGAATGGTAGAGATTGGGAGTTGAATCAGTTGCTGTTCGCTGATGACACAGCATTGGTGGCGGATTCTGATGAGAAACTGCAGCGGGTAGTCAAAGAGTTTGGTGTGGTTTGTGGAAGGAGGAAACTGAAGGTGAACGTCAATAAAAGTAAAGTAATGGTGTGTAATAGGGGAGAGCATAGGGTGAATCTAGATGTGAGGCTGGATGGGGAAATATTGGAACAAGTAGAGTGTTTTAAATATCTAGGAGGAACAATAAGCAGGAGTGGAGGTAAAACAGAGAGTGTGTGAAGGAAGGAAGGTTTTCGGAGCAATGGGAAGTATGTGGAAGACGAGAAATCTCGGAGTGAAAGTAAAAAGTGCACTGTATCAAGGAATTGTTGTGCCAACAGTGATGTATGGGGCTGAGACATGGGCTCTGAAGAAAAAGGAGAAAAGAGGGCTGGATGTGATGGAGATGAGCTGCTTGAGGAGTATGTGTGGAGTTACTCGTAGAGACAGATTGAGAAATGAAGAGATACGTAGGAGAGTGGGGCAGCAGGAACATTTGTCAGCCAGAGTGGACAGAAGGGTGCTGAGCTGGTATGGTCATGTTGAACGAATGGGAGATGAAAGGCTTACAAAGAGAATATGTGAGTCAGGTACAAGGGGAGATAGAAGGGCAGGAAGACCCCCATTGAGATGGAGAGACTGTGTAAGAAAGGCTTTGGATGATAGAGGAATGACTATAGATCAGGCAGGGGAAGTGGTGGTGGACAGGAGTGAATGGAGAATGCTTGTGAATAGTTGAGTGAACACGTGGTCATTTGGAGTAAGGGGTCGGGCGCAAGTTGGACTAGATAATAGTCCATCAGGCGCCTGGCCCGGGGAGACGATTAATATGAAGGGTGTGCCTGGAAGTGTGGTGGGAGGGCTTGTCGCTTTGGCTCCGCTGCATGTCTGCCTGCCGAGATCGGAACCTCTCCTGGTGGTCAGGGGCCGGGGGAGTGCTGGAGCGACCTTGGTAACCCTGGTCTCTGGGTCTTCTCCTGGGTGACCTGGATGTGTGAGAGTTTGTGTTTTTTATCTGTGTTTATTTTTTGTTTTATGTTGTTTTTGTGTTTTCCCTGTTCTTGCTCTGTCTTGAGTCGGCTACCCCCAAAATGGGGATTGGGCCTGAGCACATAGATAGATAGATAGATAGAATTTGGGAAGAGTCAGTCAAAGAATAGCCTAGATGTGGAAATTTGCAGCCAATTTGCTCTAGCCCTATTTGAGATACAGAGGTTAGAGGTCATTGTTGAGGCCCCCCTCCCTCATGACATATTGTCATCATTGTATATATTGCCAGCAGGGGGCAAATAACCGAAAAAAATCGCCGTCAAAATAGACGCAAACTTAACCACGGCGATCGACACATGTAAACATGGCGGTGGCGGGGGAGGTGTCGGACGTTTGCAATAAAGTTCCTGTCTATTTTGAATGCCATTGGATACAATAATATGTTGAGGGAGCTTTGCCCCCCCCCCCCCCATGACATATTTTCACCATCATATATATTGCCAGCAGGGGGCAAATAACCGAAAAAATTGCCGTCAAAATAGACACCTTTATGAATAGGTTAGCCTTTAGGCTAGACCTATCGGCAAGAGTTGCGTTGTATAGGCTATCCTAGTGTTTACTAATTTATAGGCTACCCCTTTGAAAGGACATTAGCCGGGTAGGATGTAGTTACCGGGTGTATCGCCAGCCTTGTTTACACTACGCGTACGCGTAGTGGCGTCGGACGCTTGCCATCCTTTTCCTGTCTATTTAGACTGCCTTTGGATACAATAATATGTTGAGGTTGGGCTTTGCCCCCCTTCAACCCCCCATGACATATTGTCATCATAATATATATTTCCAGCAGGGGGCAAATAACCAAAATAAATCTCCGTCAAAATAGACACAAACTTAACAACGCCGATCGACAAATGTAAACATGACGGAGGCGGCGGACGTCTGCAATCATGTTCCCGTCTATTTTGAATGCCAATGGATACAATAATATGTTGAGGGTGCCAGCAGGGGGCAAAATAGACAAATACACCAAAAATTGGGTGTGGGGGCAGCAGCCCCCACCCATAATAGCCTACTATGATAGGTTAGGTAAGGTTGTTAGGTTAGGCTAGGCTAATGTCCTTTCAAAGGGGTATAGGCCTAGTAAACACTAGGATAGCCTATACCCGGTCAAAGGTAAGTCCTGCTGTAGTCTCCTTGAATGCTACCTTAAATTGTAATATTAGTGTTATGCCCTGTTTTTTCTACAGGATTAACTTGGGTAATGTGAGTTCTAACTGACTGGGTATAGAAGGCTGCATGCACAAAACAAGGTATGAGGAATAGAGAACACAAAATAAGCACACGGTAACAAGACACACGATCACTTTTATTGATGTACACACTTCTATAGTTTTCTTGATGATGATTAACACCTTACGAGCGGCCTATGCGGTTTATTTATATGTACCGCACAGCGGGCTGTTTTTAGCCAAAAATAGGGCTGTTTACGTGATCATTTTCATGCCTAAATAAGACCCAGAACGTAAAACAAGTACCTATCCCTGAAAGGGCATAAACAGAGCTTTCGAATGACACCATAACGATCCTTTTATGATGGCTAGTTTTCTTGCAATAACCGTGCAACGCGAGTGCAAAAAGCATGTAATTAGCCACTTTCCCGATATAATTCCTTATATAGCGAGTGAGAGAGGGAGGAGGGAGCTGGGATTCGTGTCAGTATGTTCGCCGCGGTGGTCTGGAGCAGTCATACGCTCGCTACTCTCCTGCCACCACTTGTCTCTCTCTCTCAGCAACATTACGTGCTGAAATTGCCACTCGAGTTATGTCGAGCGCCGCCACATAGTCCAGCTTTATTTAACTCGACTTATGTGGTGAGCCGCTAATTAAGGGTTAATATGAAGCATAAGAAGATATGAATACTCGTACAAGACAAATGATATAATTGAACAACACTAGCATTAAGTGGATCTGGATGGAGCCTAGTCTCCCACTTCCAACGTTCAGGTATTAATCTTCTGATCACTGGCTTTATTCACAAGTTTATATACTGGAGACCATAAATGTTTCTTATAGATTCATATTCACTGTTAGATTTATCACTGGTAGCTCTGGTGCACAAGTAGTAGTTCACAGACTAGATTAGACACGCGTATTTTAGAGCACGGGAATTCTAGTAACCTCAGGGGGGTACTGATCTAAGTTTTATATTCTTGTATCAGAAACACATAGAACGCAAATCAGTGGGCGAACATCAGATATCACTAGGGTTTCACTTCTATGTAATAATATCTGGATATATGGGTAATTACGAGAGTTAATATCGCCTGTTAATTAATAAACACTGATACGCTTAGCACTTCCTAATTGAATGGTTATATATGAATTATACTGGGGCAAAGATATAACCACTTCATAGAAATATTAATAAGTGAGTCTCTAAATAGCACTGTAACACTGTAGCACTGATAGAGTGAATCTTGGGTAGTATTTGATTGGTCCGGTCCTGGTTATCTTGCGTCCGTGATGTTGGGGCTAACGACTGGTTCCGCGGCCGTCCAGATGGTCCATATGTAGAAAGTTCTCAAGACGGATCTCTTAGCGATCGTTGCTGGTTACACTCTTATATACCCTCTGGTTTCTAGACCTGAATCACAGATATTAGGATCTTCCTGTCAATCTGGATCGGTATTAACGCCAAGCGCATCTCACGTCGATCGCTCAGCTTCCCGGTCTGTATGAAGGTTATAAGGTGTACGTAGATTTCTTTTACGTGGACAGATCCTTCTATCTAAATCTGCCACGGAGTCTGCAGGCTCTGGAACTCAATTCTCAGGAACAAACAATGATAGAGCTAGAGGTCAACACAAGGGACCAGCCACTGTTTGGTGTCTATCTTTCAACTGATTTTACTGGGGGCTGGAGCTCGGTTTATAGGTTCGGTTTTGGACCCTGTAGGCAATAGGGATCTCAAGTTTTGATGGACTTATTTGAGCTCTCAATTGATACGGGAACTAGGTAAGGTGGTGATTACTGTTGTGGCACATGGCTGTATGGAGCCTTCATAATGTGATATAACTGAGCCTTAGTAAGAGGTACTATTTTGGCTATACTGGAAGTATTTAGGGGAGAGAGACTGGATCTACTTTGCGAGGAGGTTTGGGACATCTTTGATTGGAGCGTCTCTCTTAGATTGCTCAGTCTTCATTCTATGGTATAGCGGAGGTGCTAATTTGGTTATCGGAGTATGCAAGAAAGGTTAATGGGTTATTGTGGGTTAATAGAGGTTAGTAAGGGTGTCAGTCATACATGGTTAGTTCATTGATAGGAAGAATTCCTGTGCTACCTGGCAATGACCCGGAAGTCAAAACAGGGGTCAGGTGTACCTCCGCAGGGGTAGGGGTCTCCCTCCTCGGGTGGGTGAAAGGGGTAGGCGCGCGTCCTCTCTCTGTGATGGTCGTCTGGGCGGCTGTGGCTGGAGGCTTGCCATATTACAAGTGTTTGTAATAACCCTCTGTTTATGAGACAGATGTGGGTGTTCGTAATACCAAAACCGAAGGTGCCTTGATCAGCTGGTTTAATTGGTTGGGTTGTTAATTGCATGGTTTGTTGGATGTGGTGGAGACTTGGTTGCTAACTCTGCCACATTTATCTGGAAGTATGGCAATAGAGGTTAGTCACTGGCGAGGCGGTTAGCCTCGCACTGACGATCATTTGGTACAGGGTTGTGAATGGGTTGTGAGGGAATAGATGGCATGCAAAGGGTTAGTAAAGTTCTAATGGTGTTCCTTCCTACTGGGGGAAGGTAGGCTGGATAGGAGTATATACAAAAGGTTTGAGAATGTTAGTAACGGAAAAGTTAAGGATATTCAGGGGGTATGGTGGAGAGGCTAGGTCAGGAGGGAGTCGAGGAGCTTGGGGGGTTAACGAGAGGGAGAGAGTTAAGGGGGGCTACGTGGAAGTTTGACCCTAATGTCTCTGGGCGTAGGGGTGGCATTAGGCTACAGTTGGTATCTTAGACTGGGGGTTACCGACAGGGAAGGTAGGTTAATCAAACGCTACCGGGGGATGAGCAATAGGTGGTGGTATATGAGTCTGGAAATTATAGAATCATGTGGACTGTGGGGAAGATGAGGTTAGCTGTAGGTGTGTGCTTGACTGTGGATAAAAGTAGAGAAAAACATAGTGTATTATTACTCGTCAATACGATGGGTTATGGACACTATTAGTTGACACGATTTCTTGCTGATCTAGTTGTCCCTGGGAACTGCGTTTTCTATGAAATATATACCAAAGAAAGCGGCAGTTCGTAGGGGTAGCTTCGTTATTGTTTCGTGGTAGATATGCGTCGAGACAATGGTAAAAGAGGGTTATCTATACAATCTCTGGTTGGGGTAAGAATTAGAGTTACTGCATGGTTGCTAACATCTTCAGTCATTATCTCTGTCTAGGTCTTACAGGAATAATGGTTATATATACAATGGTGTACCCGTGGGTATCATCATGTACTTAATCTAGGGGGGGGGGGGGGGGGGGGGGGAGGGGTTCTTACATAAGATTCCCTGGTTTGATGAACATGGAGTAGAATTGGGCAATACAGGAACAATGGAATTTCCTATACCATCTCGTCTGTGCAGGAATATAGTTACTGGATTGCTCGCGGCATCTTCAGTCGTGATATCTGGCAAGATAGGGCAGGCGTAATGGTTGCACGATGGTGTACCCGTGGGTATTATAGTTTCTTATCAATTATGACATGGGGGTTAACATATTACTTCTCGGATGGAAGAACATACATAGATTTATGGGGGCGGTTTGTCTTCAGAAACTTAGTCTGGCAAGACAAGGTATTTTAGGGTATGTTGATATTGATATCTTAACTTAGGGACAGGGCATGGGTGTATTAAATTAAGGTGTATTCATGTTCATCATCATGTAGGTAGAGTCTGGCGGGTAAGAGGTGTAGGACACGAGGGGTAGTGGATACGCGAGGTGGGGGAAGGGTCAGTGGTTAGAAGTGATAGGCAGGTGTGGTTTGGAGCAGCTTTGCCCTGCGGGCCTTCTCTCCTTCTTTCTTCTCTCACGCTGATCTATGGGGCGTCTGCTCTCACCTGGTCCTTTCGTTCTGTGGGCCTTTCCTTCGGGTGTTTCTGTTCCCGTTTCTTTGTTGTTCTCGCTCGTGGCTTCCGTGGTGGGCTTCTCGTTCTGGGGCATTTTACTTCCCTCTCCTTCGTTCTAGGCTCGTCCTCGAGCCTCAAGGGTGAAGTAAAGAGAAGTATAGTCATGGTGGGTCATTTGGTGGGTGTGTAGAAGGTCCCACCAGGCAAGAGAGCGAGGGTCAGGTTTCTTGTGCAGGTCTATGTAGACCTGTAGGAATGTGTCTTCGGTGTTGTGGAGGGCGGCTGCCCGGGCTTGATGTGGCTGTTGTAGACGGGCTAAGCGTCCTGTGGACGTTTTTAATTTAATACGTCTTATGAACGGTGTGCATTCGTCCTCAGTGGGGGTAGGGACGGGAGCGACGAATGGTGTGGATGTGTTCATGGTGGAGGTCAGGTATTGAGTGAGGTGTGTGGGACTGACAGGAGGCCTCTTCATTGTTGTTAAGGGATTAACAACTGGAGGGGAGGGACTAACACGTGAAGGCGGAGCTGGGGGTGAAGGGGGGATATGAGTCTGGGTTTTTTGGGGTTGTCTTGGGTGGTGTTGCAGGCTGGGAAAATATATGGAGGCAATGTGCAATTTTGGTTTAGGTAAGGTGCGTGATGGAGGTGTGTGAGAAAGAGGGGGTGTGTGTGTTGTGTGGCTTGGGCTTTTAGTGGAAGAAAGGGGTTTTGTTTTTACATAACTGTCTTCAAATCTGATGGGTCTGTTGATGATTCTACCTTTGGAGGTTCTGGTGTGAAGGTAGATTTTTGTAGTGGGACTTGAGTCGCTCGACGATGTTTTATATTGAGGGGAAGAACGCTTTACAGGTGGAGGACATTTAGTGGGGGTGATGTAGGGGGTTATTTGAGAGGTAGATTCGTGTGGAGGTTTTTGTCGAGTGAGGGTGGTAGGAGGAATGGGAGAGGATTGGGTGGGGGTATTGATGGGGGTTCTCAGAGGGGCGACTTTGTGGGGGGATTTAAGTGGGTGTGTGGAGGTCGGGTATGTCATTTTGGAGGGGCTTTGGTTGGGAGTTACTTGTGTGGTAGACGTGGTGGGTGAGGAGGGGTTGGTCGTTGGCATAGGGTAGTCTTTAGGGGGAGGTTGGTTGGGGGTTTTATGAGATGATGAGGTTGGTTGATGCGTGGGTGGGGTCGCAGGGATACTGGAGGGGAAAGGGGTGGATGCGGGGGGGGCTAGACGAGTGGGTAGTGAGTGGAGGTTTAATTGGGAGGGTTGGGGTAGGAAAGTGTGTTGGGTGCGTTCTTTGGTGGGGTTGGTGATTTGATGGTGGTGGAAATAGGTGGTTTTGTGGGAGTTTGGTGGGGGGGCAGATCTAGAAGGTCATTCGGGGTGATGAGGTGGGGGTTGAGGTTGAAGGGGAAGGTATTTGCTTTCGTGGGAGGGTGGGGGTGGTTATTTTTGGAATATAGTTAGAGGGGTGATGGTGTTTGCTTGTAATTATTCGTCTTCTTTCCCTTTGTGGAGGAGAATTCGACGAAGAAGAAGAAGAGGAGGAGGAGGATAGTGGTCTGGCAGCTCTACGGAACTTTGTTATCAGGGTGTGTTTTCTGGAGAGTTTAAAGGATTTCAGTCGTGGGCGTAAGTTGTAGCGTGAGGTGACTGGGGTAGATTGTGTGGTGTGGTTGGGTGTGTACTTGGTGTTAGGTGGGGGTGGTGGTTTTCTTACTGTGGTGCCTGGTGGAGGTACTTCAGGGCTAGACGGGAGGGTTTCTGTTGTGGTCGGGGTTGTGGGTGGAGGTTTTCGTACTTTGATATTTTGGGGAGGTACTGGACTATCAGAAGTGAAGGAATTGGTCATGGTGGAGGAAGGTGTGATAGTGGGGGCTTGGGGTTTGTGGAGGTTAGTTTGTGGGGTATGTTGAAGAATGATCAGCAGGTTCTGTGCTGGAGGGTTTAGGCCTTTAGGGGTTTGTAGGGGAACATTTATAGCCTGAGTGGGAGGGGTAGTAGGGGTGTTCAATTCAGGGTCGGACGTGTGGGGTGGGGTAATGTCTTGTGGTTTTAGAGGTTTAAATGCTCGGACGAATCTATTTCTGAATGTGCGAGTCACGCCGTGATAATCAATGATGACTTGATAGGCATTTGGGACTTTGATGATGGTGTAGGGTCCGACATAGCGAGGGTCTAATTTGTTGGTGACAGGGAGGTTGGCTACCATTACGGTGTCATGGATGGCGAAAGGGTTTTTATCATCGGGGTTATCATTTTTGGTGTCTTGACAGGTTTGGGCGGTATGGAGGGTGTTTTGCAGATGTTGCAATGGGTCAATGTGGAGGTGTTGGAGGGGAGGTGAGCATGATGGTGGAACGGCAGTAACAGGGGGGGTACGCCGTAAACACGTTCATGAGGTGAAATACCGTCTTCTCGGGGACAGGTGTTCATGCCCCATTGTATCATTTTTATCTGTGATGGCCAGTCTGAGGTGTTAAGAGCAATCATTTTGGTACGTAACTGGATGTTGATGGTGCGATAGCTGCGTTCGCATATAGCATTTCCTTGAGGCCAGTACGGGGATGAGTGTTTGATCTAAATACCGCATTGTTGGGTGAACTGGTGCCAAACGTGTCCACTAAATTCGGGGGCATTGTCGGATAGAAGAGCAAGGGGAAGGCCGAATATAGGGAACACTTCTGTGGCAAGCAGTGCAGCGACTGTGGTGGCTGTGTGGTCTTTAACTGGGCAGGCTATTAAAATTTTTGAATATACGTCAACAAATGTGACGATATAGCGGTTGCCAGCGTAAGAAGGAAACGGGCCCATGATGTCGAGGGATAGGACTTGGAACGGTTTGTTGGCAGAAATGGTACCAGCTGGGCCTGAGGTGCATGATCTATCCTTCCCCAATAAACAAGGTTTGCAGGATTCTGTCACGCGTTGTGCAATCTTGGAAGGGTTGGGGGTCCAGTACTGATCCGTGAAGATTTTTAACATTTTCTTTTGTCCAAGGTGTATGCCGTTTCCCTCGTGGATGGCAATCATGTAGTCGTGGGCAATGGTGGGATCTAGGACTATGTGACCGGAGTCTGTGGCAAGTTGATCTCCCCAGCGAGTCAGTTTCTTGAAGATATTTAACAGTATCCAGGGTGGTCTGATCCTTGTTTCCCAAGATTGAATTAGTGAGGGGGCTGGGGGGGAATTATGTTGGTTGATGGGGGTATGTAAGAGCTCAGTGTTTTGTAAGGCAGCTAGGTTGGTGGGGGGGTCTTTCGGTACTGGCAAACGTGACAGGGCGTCTGCATTGGTGTGAAGTTTACCTGGACGATACTGTATTGTAAAATCGTAGTCCTCTAGTGTCTCTCTCCAGCGTACCAAGATGGCTGAGTTGGTTTTGCACCTACGCAACCATTGCAAAGATTGATGGTTGGTTATTATATCTAGTTTCGCGCCCAACACAAATGACCTGAAGTGGTTGAGTGCCCAAATGATCCCTAGGCACTCTCTCTTGGTGGCTGCATAATTCTGTTGGGCTTGGTTGAGTGTGGAGCTGGCATACGCTATCACATGTTCCTCTCCGTCTCTTACTTGAGCTAAAACTGCACCAATGGCGTACAGAGATACGTCGGTATAAAGACGGAAAGGTTTATGGTAATCAGGGAAAGCGACAATAGGGGCTTGGATCAGCTTTTGTTTCAAAGTGTTAAAAGCGAGGTCTCTTTCAGGTGTCCAGGTGAATGTGGTGTCCTTGGGGGTGAGTTGGTGGAGGGGTCTGGCTATTGCGGCAAAGTGTGGGACGAAACGTCTGTAATATGTGGCTAAACCTAGAAAAGAACGTACTCCTTTAACGGTGGTGGGTGGGGGTTGGTTTTGTATGGCTTGAAGTTTCTTTGGGTCTGGTGCAATATCATGTTCAGATATTACGTGGCCGAGGAAATCTACCTTATTTCGTGCAATCTCGCATTTTGAGGGTTTCAATTTCAGCCCGGCGGCTCGGATTCTTTGAAGAACTTGTTTCAACCTGAGGAGGTGTTCTTCCCAGGTTTGTGAGTACATAATGATATCGTCTAGATACGCTAGGCAGGTTTCCCAGGTAAGGCCATGTAATACCGCTTCCATCAAACGGGAGAAAGTGGCGGGTCCGTTGCAGAGGCCAAAAGGTAGGACGTTAAATTCGTAGTGGTGGCCACCACTAGTGGAGAATGCTGTTTTTTCTTGGTCCTCTGCCTTGATGGGCACTTGCCAATACCCTGCTTGCAAGTCGAGGGTAGTGAACCATCTGGATTCGTATAGGGAGTCAAGGGAATCGTCTATCCTGGGTAATGGCGTAGCGTCCTTAATGGTTACGTCATTCATCTCCAGTAATCTACGCAAAAACGGGTTGACCCATCTTTCTTTTTTACTAGGACAACAGGGGAAGACCAGGGGCTGATGGACGGGGTAGCAATTCCGGCCTCTAACATCTCTTGGACTTGGCGTTCCTCCTCCTGGCGTTGTATGGGATTTTTTCTACGGGATGGTTGTCTTATGGGGGGGCCTGTGGTGTTAATGATGTCTTGTTCAACATCGGTCTGTCCTATTTCAGTGGGTTGTTGGGCAAATACGTCACTGAACTCTAGCAATAGTTCGTACATGCTGTGTTTTTGGTGGTCGGATAATGTGTCAGGGAGAGGGGGTAATTTGAGACTGGTAGGGGTTTCATTGGAATCTATGGGGAGGTCATCAAATGTTTCGAGGTCTCCTATGATGAGGCCTTTTGGTAATGTCAGGGATTCTTCAGAGATATTGGCCACTAGAATGTGGTTTATGCGAGCGGAAATGATGGCGGGTTGTAGGAGGCAACGATTGGGGTTGGTGGACGTGGTAGTGGGGGAAAATATCATGTGGGTCGAAGGTTAACCCATTTTTGATGGCGGGGGGGAATTTGACATTTATCTTGAACTACAGCTGGGCTAATGATGGTGGGGGACCGACTGGTGACCAGGTGCTCGGTACGCATGAGGGGGGGATTAACGGCGCGTGTGGGAGGATCAGAGTGGTGAGGTGTGAGTGATTTAGAAAACGGAATTTGTTGGTGGGACTGCGGAGGGTTGGTGGGGGAAGAGTTAGGTATAGAACATGGATTATTGGTGGAGGACTGATGTACTGATTTGTGGTTGTTAAAAGGACGAATTTGGGAAGTTTTGTCGGTGGCAGTGACGGTTTGTTTAGAGGTTATATGGGATTGGTGGGTTTGTCTATCATGAGGAGGCGAGTCAAGTGTGGGGTTTTGAAATGTTTTAGGGGTGTGAATTGTGTGGGGGTGGAAGGGAGCTACTGATGGAAAGCTGTCACAAGGGAAATTTTGTTGGTTGTGGAATAGCTGAGCATTTATGGGGGCATGGGGAAAACATTGTTGGGTACATAGGTCGGCATTTTCCCTGGAAACATGTGTACATAAATATTTGGTAGAATGGTTTTTACATACATAAGAGTCTGTCCTGGAAACATGGGAGGATTGATCCTGGACAGAGTTAGGAGAAATGGGGGGGTTTACATCATTGAGTTGCTTGGACTTGTCTTCTTTCGTTTGTTGAGGCATTTTTTCAACGGAATGAGTGATATTTTGAGAGAACTCGGGGCAAGGGGGGGGGGGGGGGTTAGGAGTTACCTTAGTGCTAGCTGCAACTTGGTAATCTTGACTCAGAGTTTGTTGAGGGTGGAGGTGTTTTTTCTTTTTGTGAACTGGTGTCTGCATGATTGGTTTGTCAGAGGCTTTGGGTTGGATTTTTTTTTTGAATGAGATCAGCCTCTGGCCGCAGTCAACCTGGGCCTGGAGTTTTTGAAGGAGGTCAAGTCCAAGGAAACCATCGTAATGTTTACAGTGGGAGGAAAATACTGTGTCCGAGTGATAACAACGGGCATGGGGGGCAGGAGTAGTTACTGACAGGGGCAAAGTGTCTCCTAGGAGATTTAAGTAGGTATCAGCAGCTGAGATTAGTTCTGATTTGGTAGGTAACAAGGGGCCAAATAGTCGGTGGTGTTGATCATAATAAGACTTGAACAAACATGACTTAGCAGCTCCCGTGTCGATTAACAAGTGGACAGGAATGTCCTTGATTTTGGCCATGTAGTAAATGGGGGCAGTGCGATCAGTTATGGCGTCCCCCGCCGAGGCCATCGTGGGCGAGGGATACTTTAAAAATCCTGGGAGTCGGTATCTACCTCCTCCAGGGTTTCCTCGGTATCGTCTGAGGTCATGATATGGGCTATGTCTTCGGTGTGCATTTCCTCCATTTCTTCCTCTTGTCCCAACTCCTCTTCATTTGCAGAAATGCGAGGAGTAAAGGGGCGAGGTTTGGCAGAGTCACGAATTTGATGGAGGGCACACTTAGCAGTACAGGCAGGGAAATCATATGGGTTGATAATCACTAAGGTAGGGTTCTTACTTTGGTAGGTGTTGTAGGTTTTGTTCCGGTTGAAGATTCTGCGTGGCTGGGTAGGTTGGAACGGGGGCCTACTGGGTTGGGGCTTGCCGGAAGGGTAGGTAGGTTTGTTGTGGAAGGATGAGGATGGGTAGGCAGTCTTGGAGTTGAAGGTTTGAGCCTTGGGGTTTTGGTTGTCGAGGTGCTGCGGGTGTGTGGGAAACCTCTTGATTACAGCGATTTGGGTAGGTGTTTCTGTGCGCACGGCCAAAATACGTCGGATCGTGATGAGATCTTTTTGATATCCGACGAAATCGTGCACACGGAAATGATCCTTTACTGCTGAGGGCAATATTGATAAAAGGTTGACCAGAATCTGCTGTTCCTGCTGGATTCTGGTCAATGTGGGGAAAGACACTTTGATATGTTGGGCGATCTTATTCACTGTGGCATCTAGATCGCCTTCGAATTTAGTGTCTTGGATACGGGTGTGGGCCACGAAAACGCCCAACGAAGGCTTAATGGCCTCTATCACTATTGGGCGAAATTCGTCCCATGTGAGAGCAGGGTGCACTTGGTAGGCAACCAGGGAAACGGCTTTTCCCAGGTGCGTTAATTTCACGGTTATCTTTTCTGCGTCCGTGGTATAAACTAGGTCAAGTACGGGTTTCACTATGTCCATGAACGTTTCGATCTCGTAAGTCTCCCCATCATAATGTGGGATGGGGATGTGAGAACGGTGCGCCATGATGTTATCGTGTTCTGGCTGTTCCAAACTTGCAATGCAATGCAACCTTTTATCCGAATCAAGAACCACCGCTGCCACCAATGTTATGCCCTGTTTTTTCTACAGGATTAACTTGGGTAATGTGAGTTCTAACTGACTGGGTATAGAAGGATAGGCGACGAGCAGGGAGGTTTTAGGAAGGGAAGAGGATGTGTAGATCAGATTTTTACCCTGAATTGTGTTGTGGAGAAGTATCTGGAGAAGAAACAAAAGGTGTATGTTGCCTTTATGGACTTGGAGAAGGCCTATGACAGAGTGGATAGAGAAGGTTTGTGGAAAGTACTTAGAATATACGGAGTAGAGGGCAAGTTGCTGAAAGCAGTGAAGAGCATGTATGAGGGTGCAAAGGCGGCAGTACGTGTGTGAGAGCAGAGCGAGTTCTTTGACCTGAATGTTGGTTTGAAACAAGGGTGTGTGATGTCCCGTGGTTGTTTACTGTATATATGGATGGAGTTATGAAAGAAATACTATCAAGAGCAGTGGATGTTGGTGTATCGCTGAAAAGGGAGGGAATTGAGTGGAAGCTACCTATACTGCTGTTTGCGGATGATACAGTTCTGATGACTGATAATGAATGGGAGTTGCAGGGTCTGGTAAATGAGTTTGGAACAGTGTGCAAAAAAACGGAATTTGAAGGTAAATACGGGGAAGCAAGGTTATGGTCTTCGAAATGGGTGAAGTCACAGAGTGTGAGGTGAAGCTGAACGGTCAGGCTATGGAGATCGTCAACTCTTTTAAGTATCTGGGCAGTGGTGTTGAGTAAAGATGGGACTATGGATGAAGAGGTGCTTGAGAGGGTACAACAGGTGAAGAGGGTTGTAGGAACGCTAAAACAGTAACAAGAAATAGGGTGGTCAGTATGGAAGTGAAGAAGTCCTTGCATGACAGTGTGGTAATCCCGACACTGACTTACGGAAGCGAAGCATGGACGTTGGTTGAGAGACTCAGACCAAGAGTGAGAGCAGTGGAAATGAATTACTTAACTGACAGCGCGATATAGACCTAGGTGCTAGTTATTTGTGCATTTCTAGCCCTGGATTCTGACAGAATTCGTTATATTTACAATAACCATTATTTGTTTTCGGTATGCTTTTTATTTTACATATATGATGTATATATGAACCTTCAAGAGTGCTAAAATAGTGGGAAAAGCATTTGGGTGGTGAAAAACGAAGATATTGGCCACCCGGTCATAATCTCAGGCGAGAGAGAGACACAGGCAGCCCTCCCCTCTCGCTGTCTGGGAGTCAACTGAGACGAGCGGGGCGGTGTGTGCCGGTGTCTGGGTGTTGCATAACGATCTTTTATGCAACCCACTTGTGCTACATTATCGCGGGAGAGAAAAATAACCGATAAATGATGATAATAAGTGGATAAATAGGTGATAATTGAGGAGGGGGGGGGAGGGGGGAATAAGGTGGGGAAGGAGGAGGGTGAGAAACACATGGATGAGTACTAGAGGGGAATTATCTCACCTAGAGACAAAATCCTTTGTTTTGATAGGCCCTTTTTTTTTTTGGAAGGCTTTTTTTATGGTCCTGCTTCCGTGAGGCCTATCGCGTTCCCTATAGGAAGCCTTCCGTGAGGCTATCGCGCTTGCCGGGTTAAGGAGTGCGGAGTTACATGGAGGGATAGACAGACTAATGAGGAAGTAAGAAGGAGGTGTGGTGTGGAGGTAGATGTGCTGGAAAGTGTGAAAAGGAACAACTTGAGATGGTTCGGCCATATGGAACGTATGGAAAGCGAGAGAATGCTAAGGGTGTACGAGAGCGAGGTGGAGGGACAGAGGGGGAGAGGTAGACCGAATATGAGTGTGGAAGGATGGAGTGAGGAACTACATGAACGAAGGCAGTGCTGGTTGGGGAGGGGCGTCGACTGACTGGGGACAGAGGTGCATGGGGGCGGTTCGTTCGTGGCCACCCCTTCGGGGATCGCGGCGTCAGGCAATAGATAGATAGATAGATGCACAAAACAAGGTATGAGGAATAGAGAACACAAAATAAGCACACGGTAACAAGACACACGATCACTTTTATTGATGTACACACTTCTATAGTTTTCTTGATGATGATTAATATGAAGCATAAGAAGATATGAATACTCGTACAAGACAAATGATAGAATTGAACAACACTAGCATTAAGTGGATCTGGATGGAGCCTAGTCTCCCACTTCCAACATTCAGGTATTAATCTTCTGATCACTGGCTTTATTCACAAGTTTATATACTGGAGACCATAAATGTTACTTATAGATTCATATTCACTGTTAGATTTATCACTGGTAGCTCTGGTGCACAAGTAGTAGTTAATAATAATAATAATAATAATAGTTCTTAAAGCTAGCGCATGCTAAGCTAGCTAAGGATAGCTCAATAAGGCCGATTAGGCGTATTTCCATTGGGGTCCTGTACTACTACCCCATCCCTTTGCTCATGAGGGATTTTAACGACTCAGTGCTTGTGAAAAATCTTTAATGCGCCGAGCGTGGGCGCGAACCAGGGCCTTCTGGGTGGAAGTCCGAGACGCTAGTCATTACACCAAGCGAGCCGCTAAGTTCACAGACTAGATTAGACACGCGTATTTTAGAGCACAGGAATTCTAGTAACCTCAGGGGGGTACTGATCTAAGTTTTATATTCTTGTATCAGAAACACATAGAACGCAAATCAGTGGGCGAACATCAGATATCACTAGGGTTTCACTTCTATGTAATACTATCTGGATATATGGGTAATTACGAGAGTTAATATCGCCTGTTAATTAATAAACACTGATACGCTTAGCACTTCCTAATGGAATGGTTATATATGAATTATACTGGGGCAAAGATATAGCCACTTCATAGAAATATTAATAAGTGAGTCTCTAAATAGCACTGTAACACTGTAGCACTGATAGAGTGAATCTTGGGTAGTATTTGATTGGTCTGGTCCTGGTTATCTTGCGTCCGTGATGTTGGGGGCTAACGACTGGTTCCGCGGCCGTCCAGATGGTCCATATGTAGAAAGTTCTCAAGACGGATCTCTTAGCGATCGTTGCTGGTTACACTCTTATATACCCTCTGGTTTCTAGACCTGAATCACAGATATTAGGATCTTCCTGTCAATCTGAATCGGAAGTAACGCCAAGCGCATCTCACGTCGATCGCTCAGTTTCCCGGTCTGTATGAAGGTTATAAGGAGTACGTAGATTTCTTTTACGTGGACAGATCCTTCTATCTAAATCTGCCACGGAGTCTGCAGGCTCTGGAACTCAATTCTCAGGAACAAACAATGATAGAGCTAGAGGTCAACACAAGGGACCAGCCACTGTTTGGTGTCTATCTTTCAACTGATTTTACTGGGGGCTGGAGCTCGGTTTATAGGTTCGGTTTTGGACCCTGTAGGCAATAGGGATCTCGAGTTTTGATGGACTATTTGAGCTCTCAATTGATACGGGAACTAGGTAAGGTGGTGATTACTGTTGTGGCACATGGCTGTATGGAGCCTTCATAATGTGATATAACTGAGCCTTAGTAAGAGGTACTATTTTGGCTATACTGGAAGTATTTAGGGGAGAGAGACTGGATCTACTTTGCGAGGAGGTTTGGGACATCTTTGATAGGAGCGTCTCTCTTAGATTGCTCAGTCTTCATTCTATGGTATAGCGGAGGTGCTAATTTGGTTATCGGAGTATGCAAGAAAGGTTAATGGGTTATTATGGGTTAATAGAGGTTAGTAAGGGTGTTAGTCATACATGGTTAGTTCATTGATAGGAAGAATTCCTGTGCTACCTGGCAATGACCCGGAAGTCAAAACAGGGGTCAGGTGTACCTCCGCAGGGGTAGAGGTCTCCCTCCTCGGGTGGGTGAAAGGGGTAGGCGCGCGTCCTCTCTCTGTGATGGTCGTCTGGGCGGCTGTGGCTGGGGGCTTGCCATATTACAAGTGTTTGTAATAACCCTCTGTTTATGAGACAGATGTGGGTGTTCGTAATACCAAAACCGAAGGTGCCTTGATCAGCTGGTTTAATTGGTTGGGTTGTTAATTGCATGGTTTGTTGGATGTGGTGGAGACTGGGTTGCTAACTCTGCCACATTTATCTGGAAGTATGGCAATAGAGGTTAGTCACTGGTGAGGCGGCTAGCCTCGCACTGACGATCATTTGGTACAGGGTTGTGAATGGGTTGTGAGGGAATAGATGGCATGCAAAGGGTTAGTAAAGTTCTAATGGTGTTCCTCCCTACTGGGGGAAGGTAGGCTGGATAGGAGTATATATACAAAAGGTTTGAGAATGTTAGTAACGGAAAAGTTAAGGATATTCAGGGGGTATGGTGGAGAGGCTAGGTCAGGAGGGGGTCGAGGAGCGTGGGGGGTTAACGAGAGGGAGAGGGTTAAGGGGGGCTACGTGGAAGTTTGACCCTAAGGTCTCTGGGCGTAGGGGTGGCATTAGGCTACAGTTGGTATCTTAGACTGGGGGTTAACGAGAGGGAAGGTAGGTTAATCAAACGCTACCGGGGGATGATCAATAGGTGGTGGTATATGAGTCTGGAAATTATAGAATCATGTGGACTGTGGGGAAGATGAGGTTAGCTGTAGTTGTGTGCTTGACTGTGGATAAAAGTAGAGAAAAACATAGTGTATTATTACTCGTCAATACGATGGGTTATGGACACTATTAGTTGACACGATTTCTTGCTGATCTAGTTGTCCCTGGGAACTGCGTTTTCTATGAAATATATACCAAAGAAAGCGGCAGTTCGTAGGGGTAGCTTCGTTATTGTTTCGTGGTAGATATGCGTCGAGACAATGGTAAAAGAGGGTTATCTATACAATCTCTGGTTGGGGTAAGAATTAGAGTTACTGCATGGTTGCTAACATCTTCAGTCATTATCTCTGTCTAGGTCTTACAGGAATAATGGTTATATACAATGGTGTACCCGTGGGTATCATCGTGTACTTAATCTAGGT
>CM064570.1:16697167-16766993 GCA_032716605.1 Paralithodes platypus | reverse complement strand
CGCACGCGCGTCGGGTTAAACGAAGTAGGAAAAACTTGGAATCCAGTATTGCAAGGTTAAGTAAGTCAAATCCAAAAGAATTCTATGGATATATTAGAAGTAAAAAGGTGATAACATCTCATATCGGGCCACTTACTCATTAAAATGGAGATCTTGTCGAAGATGAGGTCCAAATAAGTAATAGTCTCAACAACCTTTTTGCATCAGTATTCACCGAAGAAGATCTGAATTCAATTTCTCATGCCACACCATCTATAATAAACAATAATGATTTTTTTAAGTGATATCGTAATCACAGAAGTAGATGTACTAAACAGCATAAACAAACAAAAGCCTAATACATCCTCTGGACCTCATACTTTTTCTCCCAGAGTTTTAAAAGAATTAAGAGACGGCATATCAAAACCATTAGCATTACTTTTTAATAATACAATGTGAAGTGGCATTGTACCTAATGAATAGAAATGAGCTAATGTAACGCCTATTTTCAAAAAAGGAAACAAATCACTACCTTGCAACTACCGTCCAACAAGTTTGACTTCAATCTTATGTAAATTGCTCAAAAAAATCATCAGATATAAATTTGTAAACCATTTAGAAGAAAAGAATATAATATAAGAATCACAGCATGGTTTCCGAAACAATCGTTCATGCCTAACAAATCTCCTTGACTTTTGTCACGACATTTTTAACATGTATGACTAAAGTAAAGCCGTCGACGTTGTCTACCTTGATTTCCAAAAACCATTGGATAAAGTCCCCCCAAGCATCGCTTGATAAAATTAAAAGCTCATGGCATAGAGGGATATGTACTTCGATGGATTGAGAATTGGCTCACTGGGCATAAGCAACGAGTAGTAATAAACGGTAAAGCCTCGAACTGGAAAACTGTCACAAGTGGTGTGCAGCAGGGGTAAGTGCTCCGAGCCGAGCCATTCTTTTCGTAATTTATATTAATGACATCGATGACGATCTTTCATGTACAATTTAAAAATTTGCAGATGATACCAAAATAGCGAACATA
The DNA here is from genome assembly GCA_032716605.1 of Paralithodes platypus. NCBI lineage: Eukaryota > Metazoa > Arthropoda > Malacostraca > Decapoda > Lithodidae > Paralithodes > Paralithodes platypus. Next base: position 16,765,969 of record CM064570.1, on the reverse strand, counting down.
GTAGTATCTCCCTTGCATGTTCAACAGATCCAAAATTATTTAGATAAATTAGCAAATTGGGCCCAAATCTGGCAAATGAGTTTCAATACCGACATATGTAAAGTACTATATATAGGATACAACAATGAAAATTAAAACTACTTAATGAATGGTAGTCAACTGAAAAAGAAACTGACTTAGGAGTAATGACTCGCTGGTGTAGTGACTAGCGTCTTGGACTTCCACCCAAAAGGTCCCAGGATCGCGCTCACGCTCGGCGCATTAAAGGTTTTTCACAAGCACTGAGTCGTTACCGTCCCTCATGAGCAAGGGGATGTGGTAGTAGCACAGGACCCCAATGAAAATACGCCTAATCGGCCTTATTGGGTTTAAGGGGAGGTGTGGCGGAGTGGTCTAGCCACTGGACTGGTAATCCAATGGACCCGGGTTCGAATCTCATTATGTCAATGGGAAGATATTATCGGCATGGAATTTGTGCTGTACCTAGTATCAGTGTATTACCACAGCACACCGAAATGCCAAAAAAATACCCTCATTGTTCCCTGATTAAAATAGCACTGTATGAATATTCCCATATTCAAAAATATGCTACAGGGGGCAATGCCTAGTGAGTTAATTGCTCAATAGGTGGCGTTCTGAGAGTGAGGGTCCGAGTGTGGGGGATGAGACTGTGAAGCGCGGGGGCGAGGCGGCTTCAGATGGGATTGCTTCGAGCCGGGGTACTTCGCATGTCTCACTCCCTAGACTGGAACAAGACCTCACGGGCCTCACCGTGTTCAGCGGTAGAGTGTAAAGGCTATCAGCCTATGCCCGAGAGGGAGTAGTTGGAATATAGGAAAAAAAAAAAAAAAAAAAACTTAGCTGGCTTAGCATGCCTAGCTTTAAAGGTGGGGGTGCATGGGTTGAGGTAAACATGGAAAAATAATCGCCAGCCTGCATATAATTATCTTGTAAAATGCAATGTCACTGAAATAATTGTTAACAATGGTATAAAGGATTTTGCGGATCGTCTATACCGGGCCTGTGACGTCATAGTGACATCACAGAAGTATCCTTATCTCTAGACTGGATGGTGGACTTACACTCCTGTGACGTCACAGGCCCGGTATAGACGATCCACAAAATCCGTTATACCATTGTTAATAATTATTTCAGTGCTATTGCATTTTGCAAGATAATTATATATAGCTTGGCGATTATCATTCCATGTTTATCTCAACCCATGCACCCCCACCTTTGAGAACTATTATTATTATTATTTAATAATATCAAGTACTTTAAAACCCAGCCAACAATGTACCGAAGTCGTTAAGAAAGTATTGGCTTCATTGGAAGAGCGTTTTAATACAAATCTGAAAATGTCCTTCTCACCTTATACAAATCTTTGGTTCGCCCCCATCTGGAATACTGTGTATAATTTCGGTGTCCATATTATCAAAAGGACATAGATAAACTGGAGAGAATACAGCGGAGAGTGACAAAAATTATCCCTAGACTGAGAAAAAAGTCATATGAAGAGCGTCTAAATCTGTTCAGTTTAACAAAGCGCAGGCTGAGAGGGGACCTAATTCAGGTGTTTAAAATTATTAAAGGTATTGACAAAATGGATGTCAACAAATATTTCACAATCTATCATTCGAATTAGACTAGGGGAAATGGTTGCATGATAATCGGAAAGCATTTTAACTCCCATGAGGCAAAAGGATTTATTTTTCAATCAAGTAGTAACCCTATGGATTGGACTACCCAGTCATGTCATTGAATGCAGTACTGTTAAAACTTTCAAAATACGCCTAGATAAATATCTCGCTCTCAATCTACAATTAACTGCGTTTATTAATCAATAGCAGCACTTTTTATTGAGCTACCGTTATATTTTTCTCACATAGGTTAGGTAGTTTAGGTACAAGCAGCCTCGAAAGGATCAATACATCTGTTGTTGCTTGTTTTTCTTTGTACTCCTTTGTACTATTAAGTGTGTGTTAGTGTGTTTATTAGTGTACAGTATGTGTGTGTATGAACGTTCGAGTACAAAGAGGGATGATAAGCTTAGTAGACAATGATCTCGTGTATGTGTCTGTTTGTGTGTGTGTGTCTGGGTCTGTGGGTGTGTGTGAAAGAGAGAGGAGTGAGGTAGGTCGTGGATATTTATGACAGTGCAGGGAGAAGGTAAAGGGTGAGAAAGAGAGGTAGCGACAGAGAGAGCGAGAGATAGAGATAGAGATAAGAGAGAGAGAGAGAGAGAGAGAGAGAGAGAGAGAGAGAGAGAGAGAGAGAGAGAGAGAGAGCGCGAGAGAGCGAGAGAGAAGAGAGAGAGAGAGAGAGAGAGCGAGAGATAAGAGAGAGAGAGAGAGAGAAAGAAATAATTAAATGTTTTCCAAGGCCTGGGTATCTGGACTTAATTGACTTAATTTTGTCAGTGTTCTTACTGCCCTTCATTGATAACCGTTAAAGTGATATTCTAGAGGTTCTTTCTAACACTAGATTATTCAACGTTTGTGGAGGTCAATTTGTGATCATTATTACAGGGTCTGATTAGTTCTAATAAGGCGGTCATACAACGGGTCGTATTATAATATACCTTCCGTCCTTCCGTCCGTCCGTGTGTTGACTTTCCAACGCATCACTCTAGCAGCTTTATATCTTAACTGTCTTTAATAAGAATTATAACATAGCTTCACTATTAAAAGACCTTGGACGAGTTCGATTTTCATTGTTTACAAACATTTCTAGGGAAACAACAACCAACGTTTCACTAAGACTTCATTAATATTATATATTACTATTTGAAGCCATATGACGTGTTATTGTTTTTCATATTTGTTAAAGTCTAGGGAAGCAGCCACCCTCCTTTCATTGACTCCCATAAGTCCAGTACAACAATATACAGTACTATATAACGTTATGTTAACGGGGCTGTTCGGCCAGGCAGCTTAGGGAACAACAATATACAGTACTGTATAACGTTATGTTAACAGGGCTGTTCGGCCAGGCAGCTTAGGGAACAACAATATACAGTACTGTATAACGTTATGTTAACAGGGCTGTTCGGCCAGGCAGCTTAGGGAACAACAATATACAGTACTGTATAACGTTATGTTAACGGGGCTGTTCGGCCAGGCAGCTTAGGGAACAACAATATACAGTACTGTATAACGTTATGTTAACAGGGCTGTTCGGCCAGGCAGCTTAGGGAACAACAATATACAGTACTGTATAACGTTATGTTAACAGGGCTGTTCGGCCAGGCAGCTTAGGGAACAACAATATACAGTACTGTATAACGTTATGTTAACGGGGCTGTTCGGCCAGGCAGCTTAGGGAACAACAATATACAGTACTGTATAACGTTATGTTAACAGGGCTGTTCGGCCAGGCAGCTTAGGGAACAACAATATACAGTACTATATAACGTTATGTTAACAGGGCTGTTCGGCCAGGCAGCTTAGGGAACAACAATATACAGTACTGTATAACGTTATGTTAACGGGGCTGTTCGGCCAGGCAGCTTAGGGAACAACAACAACGTTATGTTAAGGGAGCCCACCTCGCTTTTTTTTTTCTCTTGCTCTCCCTCTCTCTTTGGCTTGTATCCATTCGGCCCCATTCAGCGTACTGTTTTAAGACATTTACCCCCATCCAGGTGTCAATATTTTCGTGGCGAGCGGTAGCGAGCCAGCATATATATATATATTTTTTTTTTTTTGACAGCAAGTTAAATTTGTACATTTTTCGATAGAAAAATTTCTCCGGCTAAGCCGGATTTCTCCATACAATGCTGGCTCGCTATCGCTCGCCAGGAAGAAATCGACACCTGGATGGGGATAAACGTCTTAAAACAGTTGGCTGAATGGGGCCGAATGGATACAAGCCAGGGAAAGAGAGAAAAGGAGAGAGAGATAAAAAAAAAACGGTGACCCCCCTTAAGTCTTATACACTCATCATGTGACTGGTAATGCTAACAGCCGTATCATATACCCGTTTGTGGCGCTCTTGTCTTATTTTGTAGGATTTACTTATAAAGAAACGCGTCCTCAAACCTTCCTCAAGATAAATGTGTAGGCCTACATGTTGTGCCAAAACGTCGTATTATTTCCAAACTACTGTGGTCAAAACACCTACCTGGGCTTCTAGAGAGACCACAATGATCTTAGGTAAGTTAAGGGGGGTCACCGGCTATTTTTATCTTTCTCTCCTTTTCTCTCTTTCCCTGGCTTGTATCCATTCCGCCCCATTCAGCCAACTGTTTTAAGACGTTTATCCCCATCCAGGTGTCGATTTCTTCCTGGCGAGTGATAGCGAGCCAGCATTGTATGGTGAAATCCGATTTCGCCGGAGACATTTTTCTATCGAAAACTTTACAAATTTAGCTTGCTGTCAAAACCAAAAATATATATATGCTGGCTCGCTACCGCTCACCAGGAAAATATTAACACCTGGATGGGGATAAACGTCTTAAAACAGTAGGCTGAATGGGGCCGAATGGATACAAGCCAAAGAGAGAGAGGGAGAGAAAGATAAAACAAAGCGAGGTGGGGTCCCTTAAGTTAAATATGGTTCCCCCACACTTGTGCTTGCCAACATACTGTAAATATCAACCCTCTCAGCTCTCTCTCTCTCTCTCTCTCTCTCTCTCTCTCTCTCTCTCTCTCTCTCTCTCTCTCTCTCTCTCTCTCTCTCTCTCTCTCTCTCTCACTCTCTCTCTCTCTCTCTCTCTCTCTCTCTCTCTCTCTCTCTCTCTCTCTCTCTCTCTCTCTCTCTCTCTCTCTCTCTCTGTATATAACCTACCTACTTTATACCGGTACAGTCGGCCAAATAAGTCATGTCGCCGCACCAAGTATATTTTGATCAATAATAATTGGTATCAGCACTATTTAAACTGTACTTCATCGTTTCGAGTAAGATATACAAACATATTTTCTGCCTTTACACACCATATTCAACATCTGACAGACATTAATACAACAAACAGCGAGCAAAATGTAATGACAGCGGAAGCACGACTTATTTGGCCGCCTGTACCACCCATTACTGTCTGTTATTCCCACGGCTCAACACTTGACCACTTGCGAGTTTCAAGCTGTAAGGAAGTTGGAGCCGTAAACATCAGTAGAACAGAAATGCAATGATAACGTAGGTTTCTGATGGATGGCAAGTATGATGAATTTGGTTATAATTATTCATACGCGCACTTCAAACATTTGGTTATAATTATTCATACGCGCACTTCAAACATTTGGTTATAATTATTCATACGCGCACTTCAAACATTTGGTTATAATTATTCATACGCGCACTTCAAACATTTGGTTATAATTATTCATACGCGCACTTCAAACATTTGGTTATAATTATTCATACGCGCACTTCAAACATTTGGTTATAATTATTCATACGCGCACTTCAAACATTTGGTTATAATTATTCATACGCGCACTTCAAACATTTGGTTATAATTATTCATACGCGCACTTCAAACATTTGGTTATAATTATTCATACGCGCACTTCAAACATTTGGTTATAATTATTCATACGCGCACTTCAAACATTTGGTTATAATTATTCATACGCGCACTTCAAACATTTGGTTATAATTATTCATACGCGCACTTCAAACATTTGGTTATAATTATTCATACGCGCACTTCAAACATTTGGTTATAATTATTCATACGCGCACTTCAAACATTTGGTTATAATTATTCATACGCGCACTTCAAACATTTGGTTATAATTATTCATACGCGCACTTCAAACATTTGGTTATAATTATTCATACGCGCACTTCAAACATTTGGTTATAATTATTCATACGCGCACTTCAAACATTACATACGCGCACTTCAAACATTTGGTATAATTATTCATACGCGCACTTCAAACATTTGGTTATAATTATTCATACGCGCACTTCAAACATTTGGTTATAATTATTCATACGCGCACTTCAAACATTTGGTTATAATTATTCATACGCGCACTTCAAACATTTGGTTATAATTATTCATACGCGCACTTCAAACATTTGGTTATAATTATTCATACGCGCACTTCAAACATTTGGTTATAATTATTCATACGCGCACTTCAAACATTTGGTTATAATTATTCATACGCGCACTTCAAACATTTGGTTATAATTATTCATACGCGCACTTCAAACATTTGGTTATAATTATTCATACGCGCACTTCAAACATTTGGTTATAATTATTCATACGCGCACTTCAAACATTTGGTTATAATTATTCATACGCGCACTTCAAACATTTGGTTATAATTATTCATACGCGCACTTCAAACATTTGGTTATAATTATTCATACGCGCACTTCAAACATTTGGTTATAATTATTCATACGCGCACTTCAAACATTTGGTTATAATTATTCATACGCGCACTTCAAACATTTGGTTATAATTATTCATACGCGCACTTCAAACATTTGGTTATAATTATTCATACGCGCACTTCAAACATTTGGTTATAATTATTCATACGCGCACTTCAAACATTTGGTTATAATTATTCATACGCGCACTTCAAACATTTGGTTATAATTATTCATACGCGCACTTCAAACATTTGGTTATAATTATTCATACGCGCACTTCAAACATTTGGTTATAATTATTCATACGCGCACTTCAAACATTTGGTTATAATTATTCATACGCGCACTTCAAACATTTGGTTATAATTATTCATACGCGCACTTCAAACATTTGGTTATAATTATTCATACGCGCACTTCAAACATTTGGTTATAATTATTCATACGCGCACTTCAAACATTTGGTTATAATTATTCATACGCGCACTTCAAACATTTTTGCTGATAATTCTGCTAAATATCGATGTCTACAGTTCCAATGTCATAGCCTGAAACTCGCACGCGGTTCCTTCTATATTACAGGAATGTCTTAAATTCCACAAACTAATGGGGCAAACATCTTAACCCTCTCCGACTTATGATGCAATTTTGAGCCTATTGGGGATACCGGTACTTTAAAGCCTTTGTTACCATCAGGGGTATTTAGAAACCTTTAATTTAGTTACTTCAACCTCTGCAGTTGTCTTTGAGTTAGCTGTGAGCAGAAAACTAATTTTGGAGAGGTAATTATAAGAGTGAGAGAACTCTCTTTCTTATTGCTAATCTGGCAACCTCTGCGTCATAAATGCGTGAAAGGGTTAACATCTGAAAACTAATGGGGCTAAACATGAGGGAGAAGGGGATCTAGAAAAAAATATCCCCCTCCCCTTAAAGTTATTATTAGACGAGTTTATACAGCTTAGAAAGACCCTCTAGGAATCAAAGGGGTAAAATATATCCCCATTAACCCTTTGACTCCCACAATTCCTTCCTAGCTCAATAAAATCGTCTACTATAGTTCATTCATTTTAAGTAGGCCAGAAATCCTGACTTCTAACCTCTGTATCTCAAAACACGGCTTGACCAAATGGGCTGTAAATCTCCACACCTATTCCCTGGCTGACTCTTCCCAAATGTTAAAAAATATTAGCTGGATTATACTAGTGTTTTTTGAGTTATAGAGGTTAGTGTAAATATGTGTTTACCTAATTATACTGGATAGACTATACTAGCCAGAATGAAAGGAAGAAACGCGGTCACGCATCTTGAAATGGTGAGGGGGATTTTTTTTCTGGACCCCCTTCTCCCTCATGTTTAGCCCCAGTGTTTTGTTTACATTTTGAGACGTATGGCCGCCCAATTAGTTTGGCGATTTTAAGATGTTTCACCCCATTTGTTTGTCAATTTTAAGACCACAAGTTTTAACAGTGCAGACTAAGCACCCTCAAAAATATAAATTAACGTTGCCCGGGTTTAAATTCTACTACCATAGTCACCATCATCAATCACTACTACCACAATCATCACAATACTACTACTACCATAATCACCGGCCTCGACCTCCCTGTGCCTCATTAAACGGCGACCTCGATTTCGGCCGCTAAATTACCTCCGATTTTGGATCTGACCTCATCCGTACCCCCATTTTGGGGGGCTGCGAACAACTTTCGTTCCATACACCTTTTCGATCGGAGGCCTCCTTCTGCCCCAAACGGCAATTTTTTTTCGCATTTATTTCGCTCCCGTATACTACATAAGTTCTGCCGAAAATTTTATTAAACAAAAGTGTCTCTGATTTCCACTAGACTCGCCTAAAACCATCTCCAAAGCCTGGGCTTTCCAACGGTGCCCCACACACCCACCTGGCACCAAAACTGTGGGAGGAGTTTAGTAACAAAGGTCGGGTAGGTCGGGTAACTGACAGACAGACAAACATTGGCCTTTATTTATTAAGATACAGTATATATAATTATGTACATTGGTTGTGTTGCTCTAATATTACGCAACCAACTCATTTAACCCTTTTAGTACGATGACGGCTATCATATGATTAGACGATTCTGTACAGATTAAGAAGGACTTATTGGTATTCAGGTGGTATATTGAGATCGTATTTACCCCTTTGAGACAGCTTAAGAAAGACCTATCGCTATTCAGAGGGCTTATTAAAATCGTATTAACCCCTTTGATACAGCTTAAGATAGACCTATCGCTATTCAGAGGGCTTATTAAGATCGTATTTACCCCTTTGAGTCCGAGAGGTAGATTATAAGCTATAGAAAATCGCCTAATGGTAACCAGAATATGACGAAAATATTATTACGATATTGCACAATTCACTAGACAAATCAATGTTGCGCAACCAAACGCTCGCAATTATATAAAGGCTGATTCATACGAGTTATTTCACCAGCAATTTACGATCGGCAAATTAATACCAGCAATATTTCGGAGAGAGAGAGAGAGAGAGCGAGAGATCAGAGTTATATAAATAATTAACATTACCTATCTCTACAGGTGTTAGATAGTACAGTAGGAACCAAAAGTGTCCACCCTACATGCTCATATAATTATAATGGAAAACTTGAAAACAAAACAAGAACGACACAATATAAAGACAAAAGAATTAATCAATCCTATCTAACTATCCACCACCCCTGTATCTCCCCATTAGTTGCTGGTTTAAGACGTTTCACCTCATTAGTTTGGCGATTATATAATGTTTCACCCCATTTAGGTATCGTTTTTCTGGGGGAGCAGTACTGAGCCTACAATTTAGGAGACCCTGGCTTTTGGTAAGGCTCTCTCTCTACCGAAAAATGTGCAAATTTACCTTGAAGGTGGATATGGTGGACGGGGTTAACTTTTACCTTGCTTTGTGTGTGTGTGTGTGTGTGAATGTGTGTGTGTGTGTGTGTATGTGTGTTGTATTTAGTATTTGTTATTTATGTATATATTTTGCCAAACAAATAAATGTTGTAAATAGTTAGTCGTTGCGTTAGTAGAGATGGTGTGGATCAATAGTGGTGATGACTGCCTGATGATGCAACCCACCCAATGTTGCACGGTCTGGGGGCGTCAGTGAAACAAGGACACGAGTTGCTCTTTTAGGGATTTGTTATATTTGTATGTTTAATGTAGGTGTTTTGTTTTATATTTATTTATGTTTAATGTAGGTGTTTTGTTTTATATTTATTTTCCTTCTTTGTCTCAGTTAATCTTATCTCTCTCTCTCTCTCTCTCTCTCTCTCTCTCTCTCTCTCTCTCTCTCTCTCTCTCTCTCTTGCACACACAAAAACACACATACATCCTCGCTCTCTCTCTTGCACACACACAAAAACACACATACATCCTCTCTTTCTCTCTTGCACACACACAAAAACACACATACAACCTCTCTTTCTCTATTGCACACACACAAAAACACACATACACCCTCTCTTTCTCTCTTGCACACACACAAAAACACACATACACCCTCTCTTTCTCTCTTGCACACACACAAAAACACACATACACCCTCTCTTTCTCTCTTGCACACACACAAAAACACACATACACCCTCTCTTTCTCTCTTGCACACACAAAAACACACATACATCCTATCTCTCTCTCTCTCTCGCACACACACAAAAACACACATACACCCTCTCTTTCTCTCTTGCACACACAAAACACACATACATCCTCTCTCTCTTTCTCTCTTGCACACACAAAAACACACATACATCCTCTCTTTCTCTCTTGCACACACACAAAAACACACATACATCCTCTCTTTCTCTCTTGCACACACAAAAACACACATACACCCTCTCTTTCTCTCTTGCACACACACACAAACACACATACACCCTCTCTTTCTCTCTTGCACACACAAAAACACACATACACCCTCTCTTTCTCTCTTGCACACACAAAAACACACATACACCCTCTCTTTCTCTCTTGCACACACACAAAAACACACATACATCCTCTCTCTCTCTCTCTTGCACACACAAAAACACACATACATTCTCTCTCTCTCTCTCACACACACACACACACACACCCTCCCCCTCTCTCTCTCTCACACACACAAAAAAACACACATACATTCTCTCCCTCTCTCTCTCTCTCACACACACACACAAAGACACATACATTCTCTCCCTCTCTCTCTTTCTCCCACCACTGCTCATCTATATTTCCGTATTCTCTCAGACTTGAACACACACTACATAAATATTAACTCACATAACATAACGATAACTCATACGTACATACATATATAATGTCTTGATAGCGTAATGCATAAATGCGCGGAATTTCGGTGTGAGTATCCTAGGTTCGAGTCTTTGGAATGCCCCATGTTGATTTAATTAATTGAGTTTAGAAGTGAAGTTAGTTGGTGAAAAAGTATAATATATAAGAGTCAACAGCCTAACTAACAAAACAATACATAAACTCAAGAACGACAAAAACAACTACTCCCATCAATGCAAAACAATAAATGATAATAAATAAATCAAAAATAAATCTTAAACTCCCAACACAACTAATTCTATCTATCTATCTATCTATTGCCTGACGCCGTGATCCCCGAAGGGGTGGCCACGAACGAACCGCCCCCATGCACCTCTGTCCCCAGTCAGTCGACGCCCCTCCCCCCAACCAGCACCACCTTCGTTCATGTACTTCCTCACTCCATCCTTCCACCTCATATTCGGTCTACCTCTCCCCCTCTGTCCCTCCACCTCGCTCTCATACACCCTCTTAGTCATTCTCTCGCTTTCCATACGTTCCATATGGCCGAACCATCTCAAGTTGTTCCTTTTCACACTTTCCAGCACATCTACCTCAACACCACACCTCCTTCTTACTTCCTCATTAGTCTGTCTATCCCTCCATGTAACTCCGCACGCACTCCTTAAGTAATTCATTTCCACTGCTCTCACTCTTGGTCTGAGTGACTAATTCATCTTAAATAATAACAATAACGACGACAAAAACAACAACTCCTCCCCCATCAATACGACACCATTTATAATAATAACCACTCGATACATTTGGTTTTTAGAGTCCTCCTCCTCCCTCATGTTTAGCCCTATTAGTTATGAGATTTCAAGACATTCGCCCCATTATTTTGGCGATTTTCAGACATTTTGCCCCATTTTTTTGCCAATATTAAGTCCTTTCGTGCCATTTAGGTGTCGATTTTTTCCTGGCGAGCGATAGCGAGCTGTATTTGATGAGGAATCGGCCTTCAGCCGGGACATTTCTCTACCGAAAAATGTACAAATTTATATACAGCAGAAGGGGTCTTGTGGGTGTTTTTTGAAAGTTTGATGGAGGTTTAGACAGCAAACTAAACCCCTTCCTTAAACCATTGAGCCGAACCAGTAAATTATGCTGCACAATACCGTCAGGGCTCCCTTAATACATAGAAACAGTCAAAGTTTATCTAGCTAAATAAAAACAAAAACTATCCAAAACACTAACAAAAACATCACCAGCCACATTAACAATAAATAAACAACACCGTCCACGTTTTCCTTGCTAAACATAAAAACGACAATAACATCTACTCCCATCAAAACAAAAAAATATATAAACAAATATATAAATATAATAACACACATTTATAATAGATATAAAACACCGTCCACGTTTTCCTTACACAATAAACCAAAACAATACCATTAACAACTCCTCCCACCCCTACAAAACAATGACATAAACACACCTATCTATCTATCTATCTATCTATCTATATGCTCAGGCCCAATCCCCACTTTTCCTATTTTTTATTTTTATTTTCCTCTATTTTATTGTTTAGTGTTTTTTTCTAATAATAAACACACATACAAACACCGGCCATTTAATCTTTGCTAAACATCATAAAAACATCAACGTACTAATGGAACTTACCTTAAAAATCGGGCGTCGGGTTTTTCATACTTGGCTTCTCAATCTCTTACCTAGAATGATAAAAGTATATATATTAACATTAACACAAAACACATGCATGCAATATTAATATAGGAAATTATGGTAATAATAATAATAATTATTATTATTATTATTATTATAATAATAATAATAATTATTATTATATCAATAATAATAATAATAATAATAATAATAATAAAATAATAATAATAAGAACAAAAGAATGACCATAATCAAAATCAATACAAACATTATCAACATACTCATCAAAACCTTCATTAGCAAAATCATTACCCCCCTCTCTCTCTCTCTCTCTCTCTCTCTTTAACACACTGACTCACTCACTCTCTAACACACTCACTCACTCTCATTCTCTCTCTCTCTCACACACACACACACACACTCACAGAATTAGCCCTCCCCCTAATTCCAACAAACACCAACTACTAATTACAGTTTGGGACAATTAGGAAGACCAAGCAGGGGGGGGAGAATAATAATAATAATAATAATAAATAAAGTTGCAAGCAACGTTGTGCGGGGTTCGAGCGGGGTTGCACGCAGGGTATTGTGTTGGATACAAGGGCTGTTCCACATATATCAAAATATCATGTATCTTATCGGGCATGGAGAAAGTACAGAAGGAATATAGTGTAGCCATTTTGGCTATGGCCACTTAGACCATTAACCCTTCTTTAGCGGCCTATGCGGTTTATTTATATGTACCGCCCAGCGGGGTGTTTTTAGCCAAAATAGGGCTGTTTACGTGATCATTTTCATGCCTAAATAAGACCCAGAATGTAAAACAAGTATCTATCCCTGAAAGGGCATAAACAGAGCTTTCGAATGACACCCTAACGATCCTTGTATGATGGATAGTTTTCTTGCAATAACCGTGCAACGCGAGTGCAAAAAGCATGTAATTCGGTACTTTCCCCATATAATTCAGTATGTAGCGAGTGAGAGAGGGAGGAGGGAGCTGAGATTCGTGTCAGTAGGTTCGCCGCGGTGGTCTGGAGCAGTCATACGCTCGCTAGTCTCCTGCCACCACTTGTCTCTCTCTCTCAGCAACATTACGTGCTGAAATTGCCACTCGACCTATGTCGAGCGCCGCCACATAGTCCAGCTTTATTAAAAACAACTTATGTGGTGAGCCGCTTTTTAAGGGTTAAGGAGTGTGATCATTTTGGTTAAAGCTATTAATCCTGTACGAGTTGTTGTTGTTGTCGTTGTTCCCTAAGCTGCCTGGCCGAACAGCCCTGAGGAAGGCCATGGCCACGATCGGGCTTACCAACAGAGCTCTCATTGAGTATAGATTGTGTTGTTGGCGTAAGTGGTTGTGTGAAATGCAGTTTTCTATGATGTGTTTAATGGTATGGGGTGCTGTGTTACATACCAGCAGGCGTCGACAACGGAGTCATCCAGTCTCTTCTGATAGCTCAGAAGAGCTGGATGGTGTCCGCATCTCAGCCTGGCCAGGTGGACTCTGTCCTCGCGAGGAAGGGAAGATTAGGAAGGATGGATTTCGGGAGGTCGTGCTTGCAGCTGCGTGTTGTCTGTGAGCGAGTGGATGATCGGCGAGAGATATGAGTATGGATGTGCTTTTGGAAGTTGGTTCGGGGTGGGCAGGGAGTACAAAGGAGTACAAAGGAAATCAAGCAACAACAGATCTAGTGACCCTTCTAGGTTGCTTGTCCTCCAAAACACTGAGGATCAAGTGTCCAAACAGTGGTTTAGAGTGGGTAAGGGAACATTGGAAAGGGAATTACTGCCCTGGAACTAATGTCCATGGCAGGATTAGGGAGTTAGTAGAGGACAGATGGGTTAGTAACTGAGGGGGGGATAAAATAAAGTTATTAATTTACAAACGCAGTCAGTCGCGGGTTTAATGAGAGATATTTGTCTAGGCGGAGTTTAAATGAATCAACGGTGATGCAGTCTATAACGTTTCGGGGAAGCCCATTCCACAAGTTGACAACTCGATTGAAGAAGAAATTCTTAGATTCGTGCGAGTTAAAAGATTTACCAATAATTTTGCAACCGTTTCCCCGCGTGTAATTAGATTGTTCGATAGTGAAGTACTTACTACAGTTCATATTGTCGATGCCTTTGATGATTTTGAACACTTGAATTAAGTCACCTCTTAATCTGCGCTGGGTTAAAGGAAATAGATTTAATTCTCTAAGACGCTCTTCGTATGGTTTGTTCTTTAGGCTAGGTATCATTTTGGTAACTCTACATTGAACTCGTTCTAGCTTGTTTATGTCTTTTTGGTAATAAGGGCACCAGCATTGAACGCAGTATTCCAGAAGAGGGCGGACTAAGGAATTGTAAAGGGTTAGGATAACTTCTTTGGATTTATGCTCAAATGACCTGCCTATAAAGCCAATTATTTTGTTTGCCTTCTTAACAACTTCTGAACATTGTTGACTCGGTTTTAGGTTACTCGATATTGTTACTCCCAGATCGGTTTCTCTGTTTACATTCTTAAGCTGAGTGCCATTCATCGAATAGTTTGCTTTCTCATTTAGGTATCCGACATGTAGTACTTTACATTTATCCGCATTGAAACTCATTTGCCAAATTTGGGCCCAACATGACAATTTATCTAGATTGTGTTGCATATCGTCAACTTGTTCTTTTGAGAGTACGCTATTTGCAATTTTTGTATCGTCAGCAAATTTTGAGATTGTACAGGTGAGACCCTCATCTATGTCGTTGATATAAATTAGACTGAGAATTGGTCCTAGTACCGATCCCTGGGATACCCCGCTACTTACATTGGTCCATTTAGATGCCTTACCGTTTATGACTACCCTTTGCTTTCTGTTGCTGAGCCAATTTTCTATCCATTTCAACACACCGTCTTGTATTCCATGCGCTTTTAGTTTTAGCAGTAAACGTTTGTGGGGAACTTTGTCAAAGGCCTTTTGAAAATCAAGGTATATAATATCTACAGCTTTACTCTCATCGTAGAGGTTGAGGATATCGTGGAAAAAGTCTAAGAGGTTTGTTAAACAGGAACATTTTTTACGAAAGCCGTGTTGAGTATCTTTAAGTATGTTATTTTCCTCTAAGTGATTTACGAGTCTGTCTCGTATGACCGTTTCTAGCATTTTACAAACAACTGAGGTTAAGCTAATTGGACGATAGTTACTGGGTAGGGATTTGCTGCCTTTTTTGAATATCGGTGTTACGTTGGCTAGCTTCCACTGATCAGGCATAGTTCCAGACTGCAAGGATTTATTGAATAGTAATGTCAGTGGTTTGGAGAGCTCATCCTTAGCTTCCTTTAGAACTCTAGGCGAGATTGTATCAGGTCCTGGCATTTTATTTACCTTGAGTTTATCTAAACAATTCAATACTTCTCTCTCTGTAACGGTGATATTGCTTAGAACATCTGAATTATCAATCTGAATCGGCGATGGTGTAGGGATATCACTGAGGTCTTCTGTTGTAAAAACTGATGCAAAGAAGGTATTGAGGGCATTACTCATTTGTACTTCGTCTTTGGTGTATTCTCCATTTTCATCGACTAACGGTCCAACAGTTGAAGTAACTACTTTTTTCTTTCTGATATAACTATAGAATTCTTTCGGGTTTGTTTTACTTTGATTCGCAATATGTAACTCTAAGGTCTTTTTACTCTGCTTAATTAACTTTTGGCTTTGCGTCGTAGCTCTACAAATTTCACCCGTTCTTCGTCATTTTGTGAGGATTTTAATCTATCATTAGCAATTTTTAGCAAGCAGGCAGTTTGAAATATCTTTATTCCACCATTTGGGCTTATTATTATGGCCTGGACGCCGTATTTTCGATGGTATGCAGTCTTGCACTGCTTTTAGGTAAGTGGTTTCGAATAACTTCCAAGATGTATTTATGTCGTTATTGTTAATTAAAAAGCTCCAGTCAGTTTCTTTAAACATAGCTCTAAGTTTATGGAAGTTTGCTTTCTTGAAATTAGGGACTTTTTCGATGCTACTATTTGGTTCGTTACTAGTAAACTTTAAAGTGAAAGGGAGGGAGAGAGGACAGTAATTGTGTGTGATACCGTGTGCTGGGTGTTGTTTTGATATTTCATGGTGTCTGTGGGTGTGTTGCCATGTAGTTTAGTGGGTGGTCTTGGTTCGTGGAGGCTGCTGCCAGGAATTGAGTGCCTCTCATGTCCAGATGGTCTTTGACTTTGAGGATTTTGGTTTCTTGATGTAGGTGATCTGTGGGTGCAGTAGCTGTGCAGCCTGTAATGATCTTCAGGGCTTTGTTTTGAATAATCTGTAAGGTCTTATGATGTGTTTCAGCTAGGTTAGAAGCCCAGGCTGGGCTTGCGTATTCCATCACTGATCTTATGTATTGTTTATATACTGTGGTGGTAGTTTCTTTGTTGTGTCCAAATTTTGTGTGAGCAAGTGACCTGAGGGCGTTAAGTCTGGGTGTCAGTTTCTTTTTAATGTTTGTGGTGTGCTGTTTGAATGTCATATGAGTATCATATGTTACTCCTAGGATTTTGGGTGTGTGTGTATGTGTTAGGGGTGTGTTGTTTATGGTGAGTTGAGGGATTTATTCGTGTTCTCCTGTCCAGCTTGTGAGCAGGGTTGCGGTGGATTTGGCTGGGGCTAGATTAAGTCTGTTTGTAGTGCACCAGCCATGTAGTGTGTTGAGATAGGGTTGAAGGAGATCTGTTGCTCTTTTTGGGTCATGGTGTGTGCATGTGAGTGTTATGTCATCTGCATAGGAGGCTAAGTTTATTTGGGGCGTATTGGGTGTAGTTATATCGTGCATGTACAGATTGAAGAGTGCGGGCGATAGGACAGATCCTTGTGGGACTCCGTTTGGAAAGTTTCTGATTTTAGATGACTGACCGGCAAAAGATACATGTGCACATCTTCCTGCTAGGAAGTTGGCCAGCCACCTTTTTGTGTTGTTGTGCATGTTTGTGTTGTAGATTTTGTTTGTTAGGTTGTGGCGGGGGGATGGCATCGAAGACTTTACTAATGTCGAGTGTGGCTAATAGTGATCTGTGTGATGGTCTAGCTGAGTTGATGCCGTCAAAAGCTCTTTGTGTAAGGTCTGTGAGAAGAGTGTTTGTGGAGTGCAGTTGCCTAAAGCCATGTTGTGTTGGAGCTAGGGGTAGGTCGGGTGTAATTAGTTGTAATACTAGGCGTTCCATGACTTTGGAGGGGGAGCAAAGGAGTGTGATGGGGCAGTGCGAGGAGGGTAGCGTGGGGTCTTTGTTGGGTTTGGGGAATGTGGTGATGAGACCATGCTTCCAAATGTCTGGTATTGTGTTATGTGAATAACTGTAGTTTGATATGTTAGTGAGTGCTTGTATGCCTTGTGGTCCCAGGTGTCTGAGGTGTATGTTGCTTATGTTGTCTAGGCCACAAGCGGGTGAGTGCTTGAGATTGTTGATGATATGCTTTGTCTGGTGATTGGTGAAGGGTGTATAGTCAGGGTCTGTGGGGAATTGTCTCTTACGTCGGATGACACGTCGGTCGTCTTTGTGAGGTTTTAGGTGGCTGACATGTGAGAAGTGATTGATGAGAGTGTTTGCTTGTTGTTTACATGAAGGAGTAGAGTCTGTTGTTGTGATTGCAGCATGTGATTGTGTTGTGTTGCTGTTGGAAAGTGTGATGCTGTTTAGTGTTTTGTAGAGTTTTTTGGGGTTTGTTTTGTGATCAAGTGTCTGTAGGACGTTATTCCAATTTAGTTTTTGTTGTTCTTGTATTTTGTTGTTAGTTTGGGTGTTGAGTACTTGGATTTGTTGTGTGATGTCTTGTGTGTGGGGTGCTGGGGAGTGTTTCAGTATGTCGCGTTGTCTGATGAGGTTTTGAATTTCTGGTGTGAAGTTGGGGTTGTGTCTTTTTCTGTTACCTCTTGGAATGTGTTTCTTGTCAGCGTTTTGGATAGTTTTATTGAGTATGTGTACAGCATTGTTGATGTTAGTGATGAGTGTACTGTTTAGAGTTGTGAAGTGTTGTTCTGTCTCATTTGTGAATGCTTCCCAGTTAGCTCTTTTATAATTGGTGTATGTGTGTTTGTGGCTAGCTGGGGTGAGTCTGGTTTTGGTGGTGATAATGATCAAGAGGTGGTCAGAGCCTAAGGTTCTGACCACCCTCCAGGATGTTGTGGGGGCGAGTTTTGGGGAGCAAAAGGTGATGTCTGGAGATGATGGGTTATAGAGGGCTTGGTGAGGAATATGGGTATGTTGATGGATGTCGTTAAGGATGATGAGGTTATCCGTTTGGTTTTGTAGTACCAGCCCTCTGTCTGTGTCGGGGTTGTCGACAAACCAGGCCGACGTCTTGGCGTTGAAGTCACCACCCAGGATGATGTGTGGGGTGTTTGTGATGTGTTGTAAGTGTGGTCTGTATTCATTTGGTACTGTAGGGGATGTATGTGTTTATGATTGTTATGTTGGAGTTGTTGCCAGTGAGTATTTTAATTGATTGTATTTCTGTTGTGTTATCATTTGGGGGGAGGAGGGATTTGGTTTGTACACTGGTAACTATGTATGATATTTCTTTGTGTACTAGGGTGATGAGTCCACCGCCTCCGCCGACAGCCCGGTCTTGTCTGATGGTGGTGAAATCATGAAATGTGGGTGTTTTTTGTGTTGTGCTGAGTTTTATTTCTTGTAAGATGGCAATGTGTATGTTGTGTTGTTTGATGAAGTGTGAGAGTTTGTGTTTCTTTGTGTTGATGCCATCTATGTTCAATTGGAGAATGTTAATGTTATGTGCACGATGTATGTTGGGTGCTGCTGCACGAGGAGGGGGTGGGGGTGGGGGTGTGGAAGGGGCTGGGGGTTGAGGTGGGGGTGGGGATTGGAGAGCAGGAGATGGGGGTTGGAATGGATTAGGATGGGGTGTGGTGTGTTGAGTTGAGGATGTGGATGGTATGGGAAGGTTAGGTGGGTTAGGGAGGAGAGGTGGACGGGTTTTAGGGGGGGGAGTGGATGATATGGGAAGGTTAGGTGGGTTGGGGAGGAGAGGTGGACGGGTTTTAGGCGAGGCATTTGACTGGGAGAGGGAGGGGCATGAGGAACAGGTCCAGGTGTTCGTGTAGTGTTTCTTGGAGGCAAGTGTTGTGCAGGTGAAGTGGGTCCAGTTCCTGCATGAATTGCAGAGAACTGAACCCTTATTGTGGCGACTTGAAGTGATGGGTTTTGAGCAAGTTGGACATATGTATGTGTAGCTGGGTCCTGGGTTGCTCTCAATGTCTCCAGCTAGAAGAAGTCTTCGAGAAATGACAGCCGGAGAGTCATTTCTCGGTGTAGGAAAAACTGTGTGATGTGTGTGTGTGTGGTTTGAGAGGTGTGGAAATTCCCGGCGCGACCGAAGCCGCTCCAAGGACTCCTGTACGAGTAGGCATAATTGCCCGAAATTGCCTTCATTCAATGCTCATTTTCATGCATAAGCAAAAGCCAGAGCGTAATTCAATCATGTATTCGTGAAAGTACGGTAATAGCTTTCAAATTACTCCTGAATCATCCCTGTACGACGTCTGGGTTTCTTGTAAGGATCTTGCAAACGAAGGGCAAAATTGCTAAAAATTACCAAATCCGATAGGCGAAATCGCTAAAAATTACCAACTATTTTCTGTTTTCGCTATGTGTGACGCTGCACATAAGTGAGCTCTCTCTCACACAAACCTCAGTGTCGTGGCGGGGCCTGTAGGCTCCGGCTGACGTCCATCCGTGCTGCTTGCAAAAGCTGGCCTGGCTCACAGGCTACAAAATAGCCAGAAAATCGTCTCCGTCATATGAGGGGCCCCGCGGGAATTGGGTTAAGAAGTGTGGTTATTTTGCTTATTTGATAGGGTCACCATAAGGGTAATGGTGTGGCATTTTTTCTGTACAGAAGATGGCCTTTTTGGTTGGGGCTTCTTAGGAATGTGACCTTTTTCGTTAGCCATGGAGAAACTGCAGAGGTACAAATTATTATAAGCAACCTCATGTTAAAAATATCTTATATATTTTTGTTTAGCTTTACTTGGCATTCCTCTTCCTCTATGTATCTAGCAATTTAACCCCCTCAAACTCCTTATGACGCGATGGTGTGGTAATTACCCCGGGCCAAAAAGCTCTAAAAGACGATCGAGTGATAACTCAAGCGAGCTTGAAATACGCAGGCGTTTCGTTCATGGTCACCCCTTCGGGGATCAAGGTGTCCGGCAATATATACCGGTAGGCTATAGATAAATTCATTTTTGGGCTATTTCTTCCATTTTATTTATCCTGTTAGCCCTCCAGCCCCGGCTATGTAATATATATATATTCCCCGAAACCTGTGTGTTTTGGCCGAAAAACGTCTACGCCTAGGCTATAGTATCTTTGTTATTCTGACTGCTTCCGCATTCCCAAGCGTAGATGTGTTTATTACCTGTAGAATGGCGTTAAGTAGAGCTCTCTAAGTCAAGTGGTTGAGTTGTGATGATGATTTCAGTGGAGATAACTTTATGGCAAAAACAGCCACTTTACACTACTTTTCGATACTTAACAACAACATACAGGCACACACGAACAAGCGACGCACTCCTTCTTGTGGCCGGAGATGCGGGGCGTCGGTCCAGCCGGCTGTTGTTTACATGCGTCGGACCGACGCCTCGCACACCAAGCTCACAGGCTTTCAACCACTGGGCGTTAAAGAGCCCTTCCGGGCAGCTCGTGTATGCTTTTTTATGGGCGTTCAAGAGCCCTTCCGGGAACGAAGAAGGGTTAAAGTGCTTGATTGATTTTTGTGCTAATGTAGTTAGTATTTGGTGTAATTTTACATATTTCAGCTAAATCTGAGGAGCACATGCAATTTATTTGTGCATGTTCAGTAAGTATTGCTGGGGAAAGGGTTAACGTATTCATCTTTTGGGGTATTTATTCTATGTGTTTATCCTGTTTCTGTGATTGATTGAGTTTTGTGCTAATGTAGTTGGTATTTGGTATAATTTTACATATTTTAGATAAATCAGAAGAGCACATGCAATATATTTGGGCATTTTCAGTCAGTATTGCTGGGGAAACGGTTAACATACAGTATTCATCATAGGAAGGGAAGAGGATGCGTAGCTCAGATCTTTGCCCTGAAATATGTTGTGGAGAAATATCTTGAGAAGGGACAAAAGTTGTATGCTGCCTTCATGGACTTGGAGAAGGCCTATGACAGAGTTGATAGAGAAGGTACCGGTATGTAGAAAGTATTTGGAATATACGGAGCAGATAGCAAGTTGCTGAAAGCAGTGAAAAGCATGTATGAGGGTGCAAAGGTGTCAGTATGTGTTGAGAATGAACAGAGCGAGTTCTTTGATCTGAATTTTGGGCTAAAGAAAGGGTGTGTGATGTCCCCGTGGTTATTCAATATATACTGAACTGTATATGGATGGAGTCATAAAAGAAATGCAAGGATAAGCAGTGGATGTTGGTGTACCACTAATAAGGGAAGGCAACGAGTGGAATGACAGAGTTGATAGAGAAGGTATGTGGAAAGTACTGAGAATATATGGAGTACCGGTAGATGGCAAGTTGCTGAAAGCAGTGAAGCGTATGTATGAGAGTGCAAAGGTATCAGTACGTGTGAAGAATGAACAGAGGGAGTTCTTTGATCTGAATGTTTGGTAAAGCAAGGGTGTGTGATGTCCCGATGGTTGTTCTATATATACAGTATATGGATGGAGTCATAAAAGAAATACAAGGAAGAGCAGTGGATGTTTGTGTACTGCTGTTTGCTGACGATATGAATGGGAGTTGCAGGGTCTGGTAAATATGCTTGGAACAGTGTGCGAAAAATGGAATCTGAAGGTAAATGCGGGGTGAAGCCACAGAGTGTGAGATGAAGTTGAACGGTCAGGCTATGGAGATTGTCAGCTCATTTAAGTATCTTGGCAGTGTACAGAGTAAAAATGGGAGTATGGATGAAGAAGTGTGGGAGAGGGTGCAACAGGGGAAGAGGGTTGTAGGAATGCTGAAAGCAGTAACATGAAATAGGGTGGTCAGCATGGAACTGAAGAAGTCATTGCATGACAGTGTGGTAATCCCGACACTGACTTACGGAAGCGAAGCATGGACGTTGTTGGAGAGATTCAAACCAAGAGTGAAAGGGATGGAAATGAGTTACTTGAGAAGTGTGTGCAGAGTTACATGGAGGGATAGACAGACGAATGAGGAAGTACGAGAGAGGTGTGGTGTGAATGGACTGGAAAGTGCGAAAAAGAACACCTTGAGATGGTTCGGCCATGTGGAACGTATGGGAAGCGAGAGAATGACTAAGAGCGTGTACGAGTGAGGTGGAAGGACAGAGGGAGAAATAAACCGAGAGAGAGGTGGAAGGATGGAGTTAAGAAGTATATGCGTGAAAGCAGTGCTGGATGGGAGGAGGGGCGTCGACTGACTGGGGACAGAGGTGCATAGGGGTGTTTCGTTCGTGGCCAATCCTTCGGGGATCAAGGCGTCCGTCAATAGATAGATAGATAAATTCATCTTTAGGGCTATTTCTTAAATTTTCTTTATCCTGTTAGTGTACTTTATTAAATTTTTTGGTAATGTAGTTGGTAATTGGTGTAATTTTACATATTTCAGATAAAGGATGTCAACAGAATAACAAATGATGAGCTGAAGAGATGTTTAGGTATAAAGAGTATTAGCGAGGAGATGCGTACAAGTAAACTGGGATGGTATCGACATGTGGAGAGAATGGATGAACAAAATTGGGTGAAAAGATGCAGGTCTGCGATTGTGGAGGGAGCTGCACCAAGGGGTGGACCGAGTAAGACCTGGGATCGGACTATACGTGCCGATCTCAAATCCAAAAACTTGACAAGTAAAGCATCCCTTAACAGGGTTGCCTGGAACGCCGCCATTAGGAAAAGAGACTGAAACTGCACATCTGTGTGGAGCAATCAGTCTTAAAATGTTATGTACGTATGTATGTATAAATCTGAAGAGCACATGCAATCTATTTAGGCATTTTCAGTCAGTATTGCTGGGTAAAGGGTTAACATATTAATCTTTTGGAGTATTTCTTCCATTTATTTATCCTGTTAGTGAGTTATATTGATTTCAGTGCTACTGTAGTGGTATTTGGTGTAATTTTACATATTTTAGATAAATCTGAAGTGGACATGCAATATATTTGGGCATTTTCAGTCAGTATTGCTGGGGAAACGGTTAGCATACTGTAGTCATCTTAGGAAGGGAAGAGGATGTGTAGCTCAGATTTTTGCCCGGAAATGTGTTGTGGAGAAATATCTGGAGAAGCGACAAAAGTTGTATGCTGCATTTATGGAGTTGGAGAAGGCCTATGACAGAATTGATAGAGAAGGTATGTGGAAAGTACCGGTACTGAGAATATACGGAGTAGATGGCAAGTTGCTGAAAGCAATGAAGAGCATGTATGAGGGTGCAAAGGTGTCAGTATGTGTGGATAATTAACAGAGCGAGTTCTTTAATCTGAATGTTGGGTTAAAGCAAGGGTGTGTGTGATGTCCCCATGGTTGTTCAATATATACCAGTACAGTATATGGATGGAGTCATGAAAGAAATACAAGGAAGAGCAGCGGATGTTGGTGTATCGCTGATAAGGGAAGGAAACGAGTGGAAGTTGCCTCAACAGTACAGTACCGGTACTACTGTTGCTGACAACACAGTTCTGATGAGCGATAGTGAATGGGAGTTGCAGGGTCAGGTAAATATGTTTGGAACAGTGTGTGAAAAACGGAATCTGGAGGTAAATGCTAGGAAGAGCAATATTATGGTCATTGAAAGGGGTGCAACCATAGAGTGTGAAGTGACGTTGAACGGCTATGAAGAATGTCAGCTCATTTAAGTATTTGGGCAGTGTGTTGAGTAAAGATGTGAGTAGGCCTATGGATGAAGAAGTGTGTGAGAAAGTGTAACAGGGGAAGAGCGTTGTAGGAACTCTGAAAGCAGTAAGAAGAAATAGGGTGGTCAGCATGGAAGTAAAGAAGTCCTTGCATGACAGTGTGGTAATCCCGACATTGACTTATGGGAGGGAAGCATGGACGTTTCTGACTGGGATTGATCATTGATAATCATCAGTTATGCTAGTTGGAAAATTAGTGGGGTAGAATGTAGAGTTCGGGTGTACCGCCAGCCTTGTTTACACTACGCGGAGTGGCGGCGGACGCTGGCCATCATGTTCTCGTCTATTTGACTGCTTTTGGATACAATAATAGGTTGAGGGGGGTCACCCCCCCATGACATATTGTCATCATCATATATATTGCCAGCAGGAGGCAAATAACGGAAAAAAACGCCTTCAAAATAGACGCGAACTAAAGGCTGGTTCACACATAGCCGAGTCGGTGCGCGAGTCCAACACGAGTGATGAAATTTTGCTATTCAGCAATGACTCCTCAACACTCGTATAGACTCGTGCTACGCTCGTGTATACTCTTTGTTTACTAGACACACTCGTGGGTACTCGCCACGGGGTCCAAAAATTTCATGCATGCATGAAATTTTTGGGTTCCGTGGCGATTAGCCTACCCACGAGTGTGGCCTAAATACGTGTAGACTCGTGTACATATGTGTTAACTCGTGTTTGACTCTGAATAATTTCGTTATTCGTGTTAACTCATGTTGACTTGTGTAAACCCGTGTAACACTCTTTGGTGATTCGTCGCTTTTCGTCATCATTTCGACGTTGACGAAGCAACACGTGTCTACACGCAACAACACGTATGTAACACACATGCAACACGTATCAACAAGAGTAGAAAGCACGAATGTGAGTGCCAAAATTTGGTGCCCCCATGATGCCAGAGTTTACACGATTCAAACACGAGTGAAAACACGAGTAAACAAGAGTAAACACGATCCACTGAGAAAAAAACACTAGTGTAACACGAAGAAGCAAGTGTCATTTGAAATACCGTTATTTCAAAAATGTAGGACGAATCAACGAGAGTTTACACGAGTTTACACGGATGTAACACGAGTCAACACGTGTGCAACAGAGATCCAACGAGAGTCAATGCCTTGTCTTTCGTGTTGATCCATATAACAATCGTGTTGATCCGTGTAACAATCGCGTTGACTCGTGTTAGACTCGTCCATACTCTTTGTTTATGTGCCCTGGAATGTGGCCATTATTTTTAAAAATTTTGACACTCGTGTTGGGTTCGTGTTACACTCGTTTTGACTCTCAGTTACTCGTACAGACTCTTGCATTAACACGTGTTGACTCGTATTGACTCGAGTTAACTCGTGTTACACTCTCCTTGACTCGGGAGCAATTGCTACTCGCGGCCGACTCAGCCTCCAGCGACGGCGATAATCGACGAGTGTGCCTCGTGTTGGACTCGCGCACCGACTCGGCTATGTGTGAACCAGCCTTTAACTACGGTGATCGACATATGTAAACATGACGGCGGCGGTGTCGGCGTCGGACACTTGCGATAATGTTCCCGTCTATTTTGAATGCCATTGGATACAATAATATGTTGAGGGGGGCTTTGCCCCCATGACGTGTTGTCATCATCATATATATTGCCAGTAGGGGGAAAACAACCAAAACAATTGCCGCAAAGCCCTCCCCTCAACATATTATTGTATCCAATGGCAGTCAAATTAGACGGGAACATGATCGCAAGCGTCTACCGCCGCCGTCGCCGTCATGTTTACATGGTCGATCGCCGCAGTTACTGTAAGTTCGCGTTTATTTTGAGTTTTTTACGACGATTTTTTTTGGTTAGGCCTATTTGCCCCCTGCTGGCAAATTATATGATGATGACAATATGTCATGGGGGGCGTTTGCCCCCCTCAACATATTATCGTATCCAACGGCATTCAAAATGGACGGGAACATGATGGCATCCGTCGCCACTCTGCGCAGTGTAAACAATGGTTGCGGTACGCCCGAACTCTACATTCTAACCGGCTAGGCCTATATTATAGGCTACAATAAATAAGTAGGCTAGGCTATTTTATCTATACAGTAGGCTATGCCTAGTCTAATATTACAATTTAAGGTAGCATTCAAATTGACTACAGAAGGACTTACCCTTGACCAGGTATAGGCTATCCTAGTGTTTACTAGGCCTATACCACTTTGAAAGGACATTAGCCTAGTCTAACCTAATAACCTTACCTAACCTATTATAGTAGGCTATTATGGGTGGGGGCCCACACCCCGATTTTTGGTGTATTTGTCTATTTTGTCTGTGAAGTGGGAATTTTTTCAATTTGTCGATAACGAAAATCCTCCATGCGGACTATAGCCTATGTAGAAAAATATGGCGAATCTATTGTTGCCTATTATCTCTAATAAATTGTTTCTCATAATGCTGCAGAAGTGTCGTTTAAAATACCAACCATTTAATTGTGTGCCTTTAAAAATGACCTAAATTAGGCTATAGGCTACTGGAAGATTAGAAGAATCTTTAAGAAAGACTAGGTTAGGGTTATTGTCGTGCCAAAGCTAGATTATAGCCTAAATATAAAAGGAAGTAAATAAAATGAAATATGCCGAAATAAATCGCCGTCAAAATAGACGCGAAGTTAACCGCGGCGATCGCCCTATGTAAACATGACGACCGTACACCCGGTAACTACATCCATCCCATTAAAAGTTACTGTGGGACACAAAATATGTTGAGGGGGTCTCTGTGGCTCTGCCCCCCCACGTCGGCCCGTCACGTATTATGATGTACGGTAAGTCATCATCATCTGTGCTAATTCATAGGATCCCCAATTAAGGACAAAGTCAATCAACTGACGAAATAAGCTCCCAAATTACAATAACATAGCGGCCCGCCGTTTATGGGCGACTTTTCAGGGTGTCAATCCAGAAAATATGAATTGTGTTATCATTATGGTTTATTATTTTGTTATCATTATAGCGCGACGAAGGCGCGAGCTCTAGCGGGGTCCGGGGGCATGCCCCCCCGGATTTTTTTTGAGAATTTAGGTGTCTAAAACAGCATTTCCTGCAATCTAAAAGCAATCAAGATGGAAAATAGGCTATGCCAAAATTGTATCAATTTACCTTTTTTGTTTCTTTAAAAAAAAATGGGGGTTGGGGGAGTTTCTGTTATCATTATACAAAAAGTTCATTTGCGTTATCACTCAAAAAAACAGCGTCGTTTGACACCCTGCGACTTTTTACACTTCATTTTAAATGTTACTTTCCTGCCCTGGTCTAGGCCTAATAGATTTTTCCAAAGAATCAAACTTAAATTAAAAGGAAGTAGCCTAGCCTACAGTTTATAGGAAGGCTATTCCAACATGCATTCCAGAACTTAGGCTATATGAAAATTTGTGGGTGGTCTGCCAAAAAAGAATCACTAGGCCTATTAGGCTATGGGTAGGCTAGTATGGGGTGCATTTTACAAATCTTCTGAACTCTTAGGCCTAGGCTAGGCTAAATTATAACTCCCAAAATCTGAGTAAAACCAGCACTAGAATTTTGTCTTGTCTTGTCTTGGGGGTTAAGGGCAACCTCAGGCGAATACTCGCCCGCTCCGGCCCTACCGTAGTCGCGGAGATCCTATGTCACAATTTAAATTAGTTTATAGTTAAGGTTAAAATTCACCACCGTGTCACTTTCACTCTAGGTCATTCGTAGAACCGTAACACTGTACAGGCAACAACCCAATAGCAGGTCATCAGGTGGCGAACCAGAGACCTACAAACCGCGGTACTAGGACCAGAGCAATGTCTTGAAGCGAGGTGCCCTTATCAACCAACCCCAGACAATCCAGTAGGAGCTGTCGGAAGGAATCCATCTTTGAAGCCAGAAAGGGACGCCCATCCACATGCTCAGTGACGGGACGAGGCGAGGCTTAGGAGGCATATGTAGGACGACCAGATGTAGGATGCGGAGGGGAAGAGGTACCGTACGACGATACATGGGATGCGGAGACTGCGGAGGGAAGAGCTCGTCAAAGTCATACGGTTCCTCAGGACCTCAACAATAACCGGGGGACGGCCGGTGCGGGCAATGGTCGATCGCCGTAGTTAATATAAGTTCGTGTCTATTTTGACGGCGATTTTTGTTGTAGTTAGGCTAGGCCTAGGCTATTTGCCCCCTGCTGGCAATATATGATGATGACAATATGTCATGGGGGATGATTGACCCCCTCAACATATTATTTTATCCAACGATCTCTAACCTCTGTATCTCAAAAAGGGCTAGAGCAAATTGGCTGTAAATTTCCACATCTAGGCTATTCCTTGACAGATTTGCGCCCTCCAATTAATATTTATTAGCATAAATTTAGCCTAGTTTAGCCTATAAAACAAAAACTAACATTTGTTTAGCCTAGGCCTACATATAAAAAAAAAAACCCACTCGTACTGCAATTATAAGCATAAATATGAGTACCGTATCTAAGTTACCGGTACAAAGCAAATGTTTTTGTATAGCCTAAAATAAACCATAAAATTGTCATCTTTCAACTGTTGAGGTCATATATATAAAAAAATCTAATACATTAGGAAAAAATGCGTTAAGAGTTGTGTTAGCGGGTCTATCGTCCCCTTTACTTACGTAGTCGCACGCTCGCAGTTACATTCGCGTCTAATTTGACTGTGGTTAATTGCCCCTGCTGGTGATATATATGATGATGACAATAAGTCATAGGGGGATAAAGCCCCTTCAACCCATTATTGTATCTCACGGCCAGGCGTTGGGTAAATTGTTTTGTTACCGGCCGGCGGATTGAGGGTGGCTTTACCAAATTTACCCCAGCAGTTAAATTAGAAGCGAATGTAGGCCTAACTGCGAGCGTGCGACTAGGCTATATAAACAAAGCTTTTGGTATGCCCACAACTGCAACTCTTACCAAAACTGCAATTAGCCTATTTTTTTTTGTTTTTTCAGTCTAGGCTAAATTGTGGAGGCTAGGCTAAATTATTTAGCTGCAATTAGCCTAGCCTATTTTTGTTTGTTCTTTCAGTCTAGGCTAAATTGTGGTAGGCTAGACTAAATTCTTTAACATGTGTACTATTGTGTAGGCCTGTGCTTTCCAATAGAAGTAAAAATATGTAGCCTAGCCTAATGCAATTTTACTAAAACCCAAGCCTACCTGAATATAGCCCTATGCAGAGCTCAACAGCAAAAACAAAACAAAATATGTTGAGCAGTGAAATAAAATTAAGCTAGGCCTGTTTTCTCATAGGCCTAATAACCTAATGAAGTATACTATAGCCTAACCTAATTTAAGTTATTTCACAAAATACTAATAGGCCTACCCAGCCCTCCTCATGCATTATTTTCCATTGTAAAATAAGTTTGTGCTTAACTGCAGTAATGAAAGGTAGCCTATAAATAGGCTAGCCTATGTTGACTGTGCAATTGTCTCGATTTGACTATTTTTACCTAATTAGGCCTAAAGCAGCCTGAGCCTATTCCCAACCCCCAAACAGTATCCCATGTTAAGCCAAGCTAGGCCTAGTCTAATATTACAATTTAAGGTAGCATTCAAGGAGACTACAGCAGGACTTACCTTTGACCGGGTATAGGCTATCCTAGTGTTTACTAGGCCTATACCCCTTTGAAAGGACATTAGCCTAGCCTAACCTTACCTATCATAGTAGGCTTTATGGGTGGGGGCTGCCGCCCCCACACCCCGATTTTTGGTGTATTTGTCTATTTTGCCCCCTGCTGGCAATATGACGATTACATGACAAGTTTTTCATTCCTCTTTCTATGGTTTTCCCCTTCTGTTCTTATTCTGTCTCATTCAGTTGTCCTCCGGACGGCCTATATCATATGCCACCCTGGCCTGGCTAGGTTATTAGCTCCTGACGTGATTTGTGTCGGTCGCTGATGCGGTCGAGCTGACTCGATTTCCCTCGGTGTGTGTATTTTTTGTGCATTTCGGTGCGATATATTTTTTCCATAGACCTGATCTCTCATTCTTCGCTTTTGATCACTTCTTAATTGGTGCTGTGCTGCAGTGTAGCAGTTCTTGCCTCATCTTTCGGCTCTACCCTATAAGAGTTCTGCTGTGGAACTCATGTGGTGCGGCTGAATTGGTGAAATGGCGAGAAATGTCTGCGTATCTTCACCGTCCTAGAATTGTTCACCTGCCCTTCCCTACCTATCATGTCTTGATTGGTTGTCCATCTTGACCTAATTCTTCAGGCCAGCCCTATTAGAGTATTTTGGGAGAACTCAGTGGTGTGGTTAAACTATTTTTAATATTGTTTAAATATGTAAGATATGCAATAAATTATGTAAAATATATTGTTTTTACTTTATACCTATACATATAATTGTCATTATTAAGGAAATTCCATTGACTATTTACATTGCTAGGCCTAGCTTCCTCATTTCTATTAATTTCCTCCAGTTCACAATGAAACCTATTGCTAATTTCCTTGTTCTTCAGCAGCCGCGGCGGTGTCGGCGTTGGACGCTTGGGATAATGTTCCCGTCTATTTTACAATGAAACCTATTGCTAACTTCCTTGTTCTTCAGCACCCGCGGCGGTGTCGGCGTTGGACGCTTGGGATAATGTTCCCGTCTATTTTGAATGCCATTGGATACATCTTGACCTAATTCTTCAGGCCAGCCCTATTAGAGTATTTTGGGAGAACTCAGTGGTGTGGTTAAACTATTTTTAATATATATTTGTTTAAATATGTAAGGTATGCAATAAATTATGTAAAATATATTGTTTTTACTTTATACCTATACATATAATTGTCATTATTAAGGAAATTCCATTGACTATTTACATTGCTAGGCCTAGCTTCCTCATTTCTATTAATTTCCTCCAGTTCACAATGAAACCTATTGCTAATTTCCTTGTTCTTCAGCAGCCGCGGCGGTGTCGGCGTTGGACGCTTGGGATAATGTTCCCGTCTATTTTACAATGAAACCTATTGCTAACTTCCTTGTTCTTCAGCACCCGCGGCGGTGTCGGCGTTGGACGCTTGGGATAATGTTCCCGTCTATTTTGAATGCCATTGGATACAGTAATATGTTGAAAGCCCGCCCCCCCCCCCCGTGACATGTTATCATCATCATATATTATATTGCCAGTAGGGGGCAAACAACCAAAAAAAATTGCCGCAAAGCCCTTCCCTCAACATATTATTGTATCCAATGGCAGTCAAAATAGACGGGAACATGATCGCAAGCGTCCACCGCCGCCGCCGCCGTCATGTTTACATGGTCGATTGCCGCAGTTTGGTTAGGCCTATTTGCCCCCTGCTGGCAAATTATATGATGATGACAATATGTCATGGGGGTGTTTGCCCCCCTCAACATATTATTTTATCCAACGGCATTCAAAATGGACGGGAACATGATGGCAAGCTTTCGTCTCCGCTCTGCGTAGTGTAAACATTGGTGGTGGTACGCCCGAACTCTACATTCTGCCCGGCTAGGCCTATATTATAGGCTACAATAAATGAATAGGCTAAGCTATTTTATCTATAGGCTAGACCTAGTCTAATATTACAATTTAAGGTAGCATTCAAGGAGACTACAGCAGGACTTACCTTTGACCGGGTATAGGCTATCCTAGTGTTTACTAGGCCTATACCCCTTTGAAAGGACATTAGCCTAGCCTAACCTAACAACCTTACCTAACCTATCATAGTAGGCTATTATGGGTGGGGGCTGCCGCCCCCACACCCAATTTTTGGTGTATTTGTCTATTTTGCCCCCTGCTGGCACCCTCAACATATTATTGTATCCATTGGCATTCAAAATAGACGGGAACATGATTGCAGACGTCCGCCGCCTCCGTTATTTTTACATTTGTCGATCGGCATTGTTAAGTTCGTGTCTATTTTGACGGAGATTTATTTTGGTTATTTGCCCCCCTGCTGGATATATATATTATGATGACAATATGTCATGGGGGGGTGAAGGGGGGCAAAGCCCAACCTCAACAAATTATTGTATCCAAAGGCAGTCTAAATAGACAGGAAAAGGATGGCAAGCGTCCGACGCCACTACGCGTACGCGTAGTGTAAACAAGGCTGGCGATACACCCGGTAACTACATCCTACCCGGCTAATGTCCTTTCAAAGGGGTAGCCTATAAATTAGTAAACACTAGGATAGCCTATACAACGCAACTCTTGCCGATAGGCCTAGCCTAAAGGCTAACCTATTCATAAAGGTGTCTATTTTGACGCCAATTTTTTTTGGTTATTTGCCCCCTGCTGGCAATATATATGATGGTGAAAATATGTCATGGGGGGGGGCAAAGCCCCCCTCAACATATTATTGTATCCAATGGCATTCAAAATAGACAGAAACTTTATTGCAAACGTCCGATACCTCCCCAGCCACCGCCATGTTTACATGTGTCGATCGCCGTGGTTAAGTTCGTGTCTATTTTGACGGCGATTTTTTTTTTGGTTATTTGCTCCCTGCTGGCAATAGCCTATATAAGATGATAACAATATGTCATGAGGGGGGGGCCTTAACAATGACCTCTAACCTCTGTATCTCATATAGGGCTAGAGCAAATTGGCTGCAAATTTCCACATCTTGACTGACTCTTCCCAAATGGTAGACATATTAGCTTGATCACTCTAGGCCTAGGCCCCTAGTTGTTTTTTAGTTACAGAGGTTATAGCCTAGGTCATGATTTCTTGCCTACTTACAGCGAATAGACTAGGCCTATTATAGATTGGTAAAATATTTGCATAATAGGCCTAGGCTATGTTGGCTGTGCAATTGTCTCGATTTGACTATTTTTACCTAATTAGGCCTAAAGCAGCCTCAGTCTATTCCCAACCCCGAAACAGTATCCCATGTTAAGCCCTAGGCTAGGCCTAGGCCTAATCCCACTCTCAATCAAAATTCGAACTGATAAATTCGTACCTACCGGTAGCGCTGCATAGGCTAGGCCTATATTTTTCGTGAATAGATATAGAAAATGGTTTAAAGGAAAGAGCATCCTATATTATGTTCAAATAATATGTAATAGCACTGTGTATGGTTGTATTACATTTAAATAGTGATAGATGTGTATATTATTAATGGGATAAATACTCCGAAGTTCCCATACGTTCAGAAATTATAGTTGAACACTGTTGCCTTCTTCTTCTTCTTCTTCTTCTTCTTTAGAACCCGCCCGCAGACCGTGCAGATCCACAGGGCTGACCTTTGTATCGGTACTGGCTCAGAAACGTTAGTAGGAGGGAAAGTTTAGAGTAGAAGGATAGTTTAAGAGACAGTTTTTTTGTTTGTATAAACCCCCCCCCCCCTCACTTCCTCCTCCCTCCCCCTCACCTCCGCTCCCCCCCCCCTCCCTCACCCATTTCTCTTCCTCCACATTTTCTCCAACATCCTCTTCATCATCTCCATGTCTTGTGTTTCCATCTCCTGTGTTAACCCCAATAGCGCCCCTACCCCTCTATCTTCCCTCTGCTTAATCTCCTCCCACCCCCTCTCCCCAACTCTATTCCTCATGTACCTCTCCAACTCCTCTCTCTCCTCATTATATCTTGTACATACGGTTACTATGTGTTCTACATCCTCCACTATTGGGTCTCCTCCCATTTCACATTGACTGCAGTGCAGTCCCACTCCATTCCATCTCCTTGTTCTCTCATTCGTTTCTAGCGATCCTGTTCTTGATTTAAATAGGAGTTTCGATCCCATCCCCCATCATAGTACAGTTCTCTAGCTGGTTTTTCCTTCTCTCTATAATATGCCAGCGTGGCTTTATTTTCTACCCCCTCCCTCCATCTTCTTCTCCCCTCCTCCTTTATCCCTTTCTCTATCTCTCTGACACATCCCCTCCCATTCCCATGACTCACTCCTCTCTCTCATTTTTTTTTCTAAATTCCCCTCCCACCCGGTCCTGTTTTATATTTATCCTCCCCAATCTTTTCTTGCACTCTCTGTTCCATTTACTTTGCTCGCTCGCCCATCTGTATACCTTCCCCGGCCACCTATCTTCCTCCATCCCCTCTAGCCTCACTTTGTACTTCCCTTTCGTTTTCCCAATCCTTTCCTCAAACGTACTCCACCCCATCTCCCCTCGGATTGCTTCTTGAGCTACGTATTTATTTGCCCCCAATCCTGTCCTCCCGATTTTATTCTGTATCGTTTCTAATTTCTTCGTGCCAGATACTAATCAATCCCATTATCATTATATCATAATGGATTTTACTCATTTGCATAATTTCAAATACCTAGGACATTAATATAATATATTCCTATCTTTTTTGTAGTGATATTTGTCTGATTTAGTGGTATATTGGTGTCTGTCTAGGGTTATAATGCATTGTGAAAGTTACCTCTGAATCTCTGACTTGGTAACAGTTCGGTATGGGTAACCCTGCTTTCTATGAATACTACACGGCAAGAGAAGCTTTCGGTTCTGTCATTACTGTTCAAGGTAAACAGCAACTGCTAAATTCGACATCATGTTCAAATAATATGTAATAGCATTGTCTATGGTTGTATTAGACAACAATCGTGATAGGTTTCTATTTTATGTGGATAAATAGTATTAAGCTGAATAAACTAAATACCGAAAGTGCACTAGAGTGGTTGTGGATACATTTGTATATGAGGGAGGTAGGAAGGAAGGGCTAGGCAGTGTTGCCAGTTATATCGCTACATATTACCGCTAGATGTAGAGCTATTTACTTCAATTTAGCAGCCATTTTTTCATATCTAGAGAGATTTACTAGGGATAATTTAAAAATTTCAGACATTCTAGTCATATTACATTGTAAAATTTGCAAAACAAACAAACCAAAACTCTTTAGAAATTGCAGCATTATTCTAACATTGTTTGACTATGTAGCAACATGCTAGCGACTTTTGAGAAAGGATCTAGTGGTATTTTGTGTAGACATACTGGGAGGGTGGGAGGGAGGTGGTGGTTGCAGTGGTGCCAGTTGTAAAGCTACATATTACAGCTAAATGTAGAGCTATTTACTTCAATCTAGCAGCCATTTCTCTTATATCTAGAGACATTTACTAGGGATAATTTGAAAATTTCAGACATTCTAGTCATACTACATTGTAAAATTTGCAAAACAAACAAACCAAAACTCTTTAGAAATTGAAGCATTATCCTAACATTGTTTGGCTATGTAGCAACATGCTAGCGACTTTTGAGAAAGGATCTAGCGGTATTTCGTGGTAACACTTTAGGAGGGT
Organism: Paralithodes platypus; assembly: GCA_032716605.1. Lineage (NCBI taxonomy): Eukaryota > Metazoa > Arthropoda > Malacostraca > Decapoda > Lithodidae > Paralithodes > Paralithodes platypus. The sequence continues at coordinate 16,730,562 of CM064570.1, read as the reverse complement.
TAAAATACGAGTCACACGGGCAATTGCCAAAACTTTAAAGGTCCATATCATTGTTATTAAACTAAGCATTTGGCAAAGGGAGGAATTGTTAAAAACCTTAGCCAATACTCTGTCATTCACCAAAAATAAATTTGAATTTATCATTATTATTTGGTAGGGTAGGTATGTATAGGTAGGTTGGCTAAATAATTGCTGGAATTCGTAGGGACTCGAACGGTTTTGAGAGAGTTAAATAAAAAAAAAAATTATAGATCTGAATAATAAAGAGATTATGTTATTAAGCAAAACTGGGGGATGCGTGGAAGCCTATAGACTGTAGACGGTAAACTTCGTGTGGGTAGCGAATTCGGTTTTAAAGTAATTTAAGAATAGACAGTTTTCAATGCTGCGGCCAAACTATTCCACCCATTTATATTTTTTTGGTATCAAAACGTTCGGAATCGCGAGCCTCACCCAACTACGCAAGCATGGCTTTGATCATCGGCGTAGTTTTCAAGATGTGGAATTTTAAGTGGAATTCGAGGTTTTTTCAAGATTGCCGGAAACAAACCCACGTGCAAAAGCAAAACCTTCTCTATAAAATTTGCGGAGCATTAGTAGGGGAGTGCGTATGCCAAAGCCCAGTCGTTTCCTGTGAGTGGGAGAGACGGTATTTAGGCGTCAAGTTTTTCGGGAAATCGGCTGCCACGGACCTGTTTGGCCGCCATGCCGGATGTTTAGCATATCAAAAGTTGCCCAATACAAAAACGCACCTCTTGTGAAAGTTTGATCCCAATCCAAAAAGCGGTTCTGGAGATATTGCGTCGAAACCGGCGCGTAAGAAGAATTTGGATGAAATCCCAGGTTTAATGATTACAATAGGGGTTCCCCGTAGGGGACGAACCCCTAATAATAATAATAATAATAATAATAATAATAACAATACAATGACCCACCTGGATAATTCAATCACACCACTAATAATTACACTTTGGGACAATTACCAACAACGACCTGTTAAAATTACCCTTATTTAATTTTATTTATTTATTTATTGATTTATTTATTTTTTGGGGGGAGGCGGGGATGTGGGGGTAATAAGTATGTTAATAATAATAACATTATTAATCAGAATTATGAATATAATGATGAACACAATACTACTACTACTACTACTATTGAGTGGCAAGGGTTGCAAGGTGACTACCATTATATTGAACACGGTGTTGTTGTTGTTGTTGTTGTTCCTCAAGCTGCCTGGCCGAACAGCCCCAAGGCCCCGAATAAGGCCAAGGCCATAATCGAGCGCCCCCAAAGAACCCTCCCTGCCGACCACAATAAAGCCTGGGTGACCGAAGCCACTCCATGGCGGGGAGCTAAGGAGGGCGCGGAAACGCCCGGGAAACCAAAGCCCCACCCAGGGCCCTGTGCCCCTCAGCAATTATGAAGAGAAAGTTGAGGGGCAAAGGAAAAATGTGACTCTTTGGCTTCCAATCATGGTAGATTGGGAGGTCAATCCACGGAAGAGACGCCGTCACTTGAGATCTAGAAAATATATAAGTAAAAGGAACAGTCAGAGTAAGCTATGGGTATGGCAGAGATCGCTCAGTTCTCACTCTGATAGACCAGCCCATCACCACATAACTAGAACCCAATCCTCTCAGCATCAGCTAGGAAAGGCCCTAGAAAGCCGCCTTAGGCGAGGGGATAGCTCCCCTATTTCAACCCCTTTCGGGGTTGGGCACCCGCCATGAACACGGTGTTAGGCAGGGTGGTGGTCTCCGTTTCTTTTTAAATTGTATATAGATGATATTATAAATAATATTGATAAGATCAATGAGGGATGCATTCTCGGTATCACAAGGATTAATATATTAGCTTACGCCAACGACATAGTCTTGCTTGCAAACTCCCATGAAGTTATGAACAAATTATATCTACAATTCTGCTGTGAAGTGGAAAATCACAAGTTGAAAATTAATTCGAACAAATCTAAATGTATGATATACGGTACAAAAATATCAGTGAGAAAGGATAACTTTATTAATTTAGGAAATGACGTGCTAGAAAGAATAGATACATATTAATATTTAGGTCACAGTATTTGCTCTAATCTTAAAGACGAAAAAGATATTGAAAAGAGACTAAACGTTTTTTATGGTAGTGTTTACAGTATTTTAAGAAATTTTAGTCTAGTAAACAGAGATACATTGTTATTTCTATTCAACTCCTACTGCAAGCCTGACTATGGTCTATGTCTGTGGAATCATGCAAATGTCTATAAATCTTCTATATTTAAAGCATTTGAGGTAGCTTACGGTAAAGCCATGAAACGTATGATAGGAGCTCCAACCTTTGCCAGTAACCATGAAGTAGCAGAGACCTGTAACTTGTTGTTACTCAGACACCACATTGCTATTACTCTTGCTAGATATATGAAGAGGCTTATGAAATCTGATATTTCCATTATTAGTGTTAATATGTTTTTCCTTAAATGTGGCTATTTCTATATGTATACAACAAAGCTGCTTAAATATGCATATGGTGTGGATATAATTATCTAATCTGACCCTGGATATTGTGACTGCTAGGGTAACTTGGGTACAACGCCATGAGGAACGGAGAACTCCAGTGATATTGTCATCTTAACCGGGCATGGGTTGTTGTGTTCTTGTTTTTATCAATATGCTGTGCACATGGTATTATTTCTGGTAGGTGTATAACTAACTTGCAGGTACGAACTATTCGCTGTATTTTTGCATTTTCGAACATTGAATATTTCCTTAATTTTGCAATAATTGTGATTGTGTTTTAAACTGTTTTAATATTATAAAACGTATATACAAATTTAATTTTATTAAATTTGTGTATAATTTCTTTTATTAATATTTTAATATATGTTCAATATTGCTTTTATCTGGACTTATCATTGTTCTCAATGATTTGTTAGTTCTCTTACATAGATATTTGTTTTTAATTTTCATGTACAAATTTAACTTTAAGCTATTTCTTAAACTGAATAAGTAATAATAATTTAATCTTAAGATGCATAATTATATACTATTACTCTAATTTTGGAGTTTATGTGTACTACCCACCTACTTCCTCTATATATGTAATTTATTACGAAATAAAATTGATTGATTGATTGATTGACTACTACTACTACTACTGATATAATAATAATAATAATAATATAGAAGTACACATAATAATTAAATTAAAAACAATGATATTCGTGTTATCTCTCTCTCTCTCTAAAAATTAGATACCCAAACTTAGAATTAGACTCCTCCTATTTTAAAATTGGACACCTCCGAACTTAGAATTAGACACCTCCTAACTTAGAATAGACACCCCAAACTTAGAATTAGAAACCAAATTTAGAATTAGAAAGCTAACTTAGAATTAGACACCCCTAACTTAGAATCAGACACCTCCTAACTTAGAATCAGACACCTCCTAACTTAGAATCCGACACCTCCTAACTTAGAATCCGACACCTCCTAACTTAGAATTAGGCTTTATAATTAGAGTCTTTCACACCCTGACAGCACACCTCCCTTATTAAGCCCTAACTAATTACATGCCAGCAATTAGCAAGAGAGGGTTGTTCCAATTACCGGTCTGGAGAACTTGGGGTAATAATACAAAACTAATAAGAAGAAATAATAATAATAATAATAATAATAAAAATAATAATAATAACAAAAATAATAATAACAATAATAATAATAATAATAATAATAATAATAATAGCAATAATCATCAAAATAATCTAAATTCTCTCTCTCTCTCTCTCTCTCTCACTGCATTAGACAGCACCTATCTTAGCATTAGACCTCCCCCTAATTAAGCCCTAACTGCCCTAATTACCCATACGCCCAATTGACCACTTGCGAGTTTTAGGCTTTAAGGAATTTCGGCCTGTACACATCGCTATTAAACACAAATACAGTAATTATGTAGGTTTTTGAAGGATAAACAGTATGTTGAATGTGGTTTTATGTATTAATAAATGTACTAAAACCGTATTATAGGTGGTTTTTCTGCTAAATATCGATGTCTACAGCTCCAACTTCCTTATAGAATGATACTCGCAAGTAGTCAATTGAACACTTGCGAGTTTCAGGCTATAAGGAAGGTTGAGGGATAGACATCGATACTTAAGGGAGCCCACCTCGTTTTTTTTTTGTCTCTTTCTCTCCCTCTCTCTTTGGCTTGTGTCCATTCGGCCCCATTCAGCCTACTGTTTTAAGACGTTTACCCCCATCCAGGTGTCAATATTTTCCTGGCGAGCGGTAGCGAGCCAGCATATATATTTTTTTGTTTTTGACAGCAAGCTAAATTTGTACATTTTTCGATAGAAAAATGTCTCCGGCGAAGCAGAATTTCTCCATACAATGCTGGCTCGCTGTCGCTCGCCAGGAATAAATCGACACCTGGATGGGGATAAACGTCTTAAAACAGTTGGCTGAATGGGGCCGAATGGACACAAGCCAAGGAAAGAGAGAAAATGAGAGAAAAAAATAAACGGTGACCCCCTTAACATAATTAGCAGCTATAATACGGTGGTCGTGCACTTATAAATACATAAAACCCATTCAACATCCTTTGTAGCCATTAGAAACCCACATTATTATTGTATTTCTGATTAATAGCGATGTTTACGGCTCCAACTTCCTTATAGCCTGAAACGTGCAGGTGGTCAATTGGGCGTATGGGTAATTAGGGCAGTTAGGGCTTAATTGGGGGGGAGGTCTAATGGTAAGATAGGTGCTGTCTAATGCAGATAGAGGGATAGACAGACAGACAGACATATACAGTGTATATAATATACAGTGTATATAATATACAGGGTATATAATATACAGTGTATATAATATACAGGGTATATAATATACAGTGTATATAATATACAGGGTATATAATATACAGGGTATATAATATACAGGGTATATAATATACAGGGTATATAATATACAGTGTATATAATATACAGTGTATATAATATACAGGGTATAATATACAGGGTATATAATATACAGTGTATATAATATACAGGGTATATAATATACAGGGTATATAATATACAGGGTATATAATATACAGTGTATATAATATACAGTGTATATAATATACAGGGTATATAATATACAGGGTATATAATATACAGTGTATATAATATACAGTGTATATAATATACAGGGTATATAATATACAGTGTATATAATATACAGTGTATATAATATACAGGGTATATAATATTTTAGATTTATATTTTGCCATTAAGTATTGAAATATCAGTTGCTAAGGGATTCAATTTACCATCATCTGGAAATATCAGTTGCTAAGGGATTCAATTTACCATCATCTGGAAATATCAGTTGCTAAGGGATTCAATTTACCATCATCTGGAAATATCAGTTGCTAAGGGATTCAATTTACCACCAGCTGGAATATCAGTTGCTAAGGGATTCAATTTACCATCATCTGGAAATATCAGTTGCTAAGGGATTCAATTTACCATCATCTGGAAATATCAGTTGCTAAGGGATTCAATTTACCATCATCTGGAAAACACAAGAACAATAACAAGAGACTTATGGTAAACTCCAAAGTTTATTAAGGGGAGATGGGTCGTTATTCTGGGCCCCCGTCTTCCTCATGCTTAGCCCCATTAGTTTTCAGATGTTAAGACATTCGGCCTATTAAGTTGGCGATTTTAAGACCTTTCGCCACATTTCTTTGTCTATATTAAGATTTTTCGTGTCATTCAGGTGTCTATGTTTTCCTGGCGAGCGATAGCGAACCTGTAATTTATGAGGAATAGGCCTTCGGCCGGGAGATTTTTCTATCGAGAAATGTACTAATTTATCTTGAGGGAGGGTCTTGGGGGGGGCTGTTTTCTTAAGCTTGATGGAGGTCTAGGTAGGAAACTAAAAAAATATATATACATATATAATATATACTGTATATGTAAAAGAGCAAATAAATATAGATAGATACATTTGCGGCAAGGGTTTGAATTGACCATGAGCTGCCAAAATACCCACTATAGCACACCCAAATGTATATTATGGGTGTGGGGATAGTGGAGTGTAGAGAGAGGATTGTTATACATACATAGACCACGACACAGGCAGGACAAGCGCAGGGCAGGAGCGGTGACAAATAACACGGGAAAAAAACATGATGAAATGGAAAAAATAGGACACAATCAGGACAACCACAATCTAGGACATATGCAGGACAATCGCAGGACATAATTTGCAGGACAATCGCAAGACATCATTTGCAGGACAATCGCACGACATCATTTGCAGGACAATCGCAGGACATCATTTGCAGGACAATCGCAAGACATCATATGCAGGACAATCGCAGGACATCATTTGCAGGACAATCGCAGGACATCATTTGCAGGACAATCGCAGGACATCATTTGCAGGACAATCGCAGGACATCATTTGCAGGACAATCGCAGGACATCATTTGCAGGACAATCGCAGGACATCATTTGCAGGACAATCGCAAGACATCATTTGCAGGACAATCGCAGGACATCATTTGCAGGACAATTGCAGGACATCATTTGCAGGACAATCGCAAGACATCATATGCAGGACAATCGCAGGACATCATTTGCAGGACAATCGCAGGACATCATTTGCAGGACAATCGCAAGACATCATATGCAGGACAATCGCAGGACATCATTTGCAGGACAATCACAGGACATCATTTGCAGGACAATCGCAGGACACATTTGCAGGACAGGCCAGGTCAAATTAACACAGGAAACACATGATAAAAAGGGATAAATCAATAATATCAGGACAACCATAACCTAGGACATATGCAGGACAAGCGCAGGACAGGACAGGACAAATATGATAAAGAGGGATAAAACAGGACAATCGCAGGACAACCAAACGAGGGATACCATAGACCAGGACACATACATGACCCAATTTTCAGGATAATAGGTGGACAATTACACGAGGGACACCATTGGCCAGGACACATACAGGACACCATTTGCAGGACAATACCAGGACAAGGCAGGCCAGGACAGGTGTGTTCTACTTTAACCCAAGCCAGACACCTCACACCCACACACGAACGCACGCAGACACTCACACGTGCGCGCATAGACACAGACACAGGCACAGACACGCACACGAGGCCCGCGCGTACACACACACACACACATACATACATCGTCATTTTGTGTGCACATGGTTGGATAGACAAAGGCACACGCACATGTAAACATACACACACATAATATATACATAAATAATTATTAAATTATATTCAAATACTTTATATAAAATATCACCAATATACTGTATATATATATATATATATATATATATATATATATATATATATATATATATATATATATATATATATATATATATATATACTGTATATATAGATAATAGATAGATATAGATAGATATAGATAGATAGATATAGATAGATACAGATAGATATACAGTATAGCTATAATATATCAAAATTAATATGAACACATATATTTATACCAACATATATCATTCATACGCTCATGACATATTAATATATGAACATAAATAAAACCAGAATGCATTAACATACACTCTCTCTCACACACACACACACACACACACACAATAATGTTCCACTTAATCACATAATAACGACTCTTCGAATGAAAAATATATAATAAAGATTAAATTAATATAAGCTTATAATCCATTAAAACACGTCCGGAATATAACTCACTCTGTCTGTCTGTCTGTCTGTCTGTCTGTCTGTCTGTCTGTGTGTGTGTGAGTGTGTTTGTATGTCTGGCTGGTTGCCTGCCTATCAAACTCAAACTCATACTCTCTCTCTCTCTCTCTCACACACACACACACATACATACATACTGTACATACAAACACACACACACACACTCACAAACACACAAACACACACCCGTAAGTTCAACATTAACACACAGTAAACATGCTCACAAAATACGATTACCACACAAACTCTTCCCCCGGCTCTCTCTCTCTTTCTCTCTCCCTCACACACACACACATACACACACACACACAACTAGAAACACTCACACATGTACGCAGCGAGAGTTAACACACACTCAAAATACGATTAGAGTAACTTCTCCCTTCTCTCTCTCTCTCTCTCTCTCTCTCTCTCTCTCTCTCTCTCTCTCTCTCTCTCTCTCTCTCTCTCTCTCTCTCTCTCTCTCTCTCTCTCTCTCTCATTTCCATCATAACACAAAGGAATTTTAAAATGGTCGCCTTAAGAGATTAGTTTACCAAGTATTTGAAAACACATTGAAGGTGAAGGGAGCAACAGAAAACGGGATACTAAAGAAGATGGAGGCTGGGTGGAATCAATGAAAATGATTGATGGCATACTAAAGAAAACATTGGTAAAGGCCAGTCACATACAGTACAGACAGACAGACACACACACACACACATGCTAGGTTGCTGATAAAGAAATCTAACAATCCTGTTCTACCACCTGGCCTCCCTAGCTGATCCTTTCAGTGCCTCATCAATACTGAGGGCAACCCCAGCCTGCCCTCCAAAACACCTTCTCCTCATATCATATATTATACTATTATTATATTATATATTATACACCTTACATACTACACTAGCTTTTTCCAAAAAAATGACGTAATGACGAAATCTCGACCCGCCTCGGAGTCCACAGGGAGAGGGGGGTACTAGAAATACCCCCATCAGTCTGTCCTCTGGAAACGACTCGCCAAAATGCTCTGGGCTACCACCTTCTACTTTTACTATAAATGTCTGTAATATTCGTGGCCTGTCCTCTAACTTCCACTCTGTGGAACACCACCTCTCCTCTGCCAACCCTGATCTTCTCTTTCTCACCGAGACACAGTTGTCTGGGACAGCAGCAAGTATAAAAGTAACTTCATACAACTGCAGAGTCCTCCCCAAAACAACCTGACATCGTATCTACATTAAGGACCAGTGACATAGTCTGCCTTCAGGAAACCTGGTACACAAAACAGGACTTAGGTAATTTGAACATATTAGATAAAGATTTCCATGGGTACGGGGTCTCCACTACGGACACACGTGATGGTATTGTGGTAGGTCACCCCCCAGGGGGAGTTGCAATAATGTGGAGATCGTGCCTAGATAGTGTAATTAAAACCATTGAGACAAATTTAAGCTGGTGTGCGGGAATACAGCTGGAAGTGGGACACAGAAAATTTGCAATATTTTGTGTTTACTTACCGTATCAGTGTGCAGAAAATGAAGAACTTTATTTGGAAAAGTTAGGGGAGCTTGGTGGCCTAATTTCTGAATTAGAGATAACGTGTTATTCAGTGGTAGGTGATTGGAATGCTACCCCTCACGAGTTGGGTGGTTCCATGTTTGCTAAACATATGTTAAGGTTTTGTGATGAGCAAGGTTTAATTTTGTCCTCCAAAAACCTGCTTCCAGAAAATAGCTATACATGTGTTAGTGAAGCATGGGAGACCAGGTCGTGGCTTGATCATGCAATCTCTAGCTCTGACTTTCATGACTCTATCTCAGAAATGGCCATAAGATACGACATTACGGATGACGACCACATACCTATAGAATTAACAATCCAAATGAATAAGGCACCGGAAATAACAGAAACTAGCAATAGCATCAAGGCAAAAGTTCCATGGAATGTAATCTCAAATGAAGAGTGCCAAATGTACTGTGATAAAACCAAAGACTTATTAAATAGGGTGCAATATGATGGTAATGGTGTAGCACAATGCAGGGATCCAAAATGTAGTGATGCACAACACAGAAAGGACATTATTAAATTTTACAATAGTATAATAGATTCTTTATCAAAAGCGGGGGAAAGTATTTTTAATAGCCATAAATATAAGTCCTCATTCAATAAGCCAGGTTGGCAAGACTATGTGGCTGACCTGTATCAGGCCTCCAGAGATGCTAGGTCTCATTGGCTTGGGTAGGTCAGCCCAGACAGGGGCCTATATTTGAACTTCACAAAAGAGCAAAGGCTAGGACCAAATATGCCATTAGATTTATTAAGCAAAATTAAAACCAATTAAGGAAGGAAGCCCTTGCAAAGAGTCTGGCAGAAAAGGATACTAACTGTTTCTGGAAGGACATCAGATCCATGCAAAATTGTAACACACCATTACCTGTCAGTGTTGAGGGGGTTACGGGTGAAGAGAACATTGCTGACTTATGGAAAACTCATTTTAAGGAACTACTTAACAGTGTAACACAAAGGTCTACTAATGGTGCAATTCAATATGTGAAAGATAGTAATTATGAAGACATTAAAGTGACTGAAAGTGATCTTGAGAATGCCATAAGAAAACTTAACCTAAACAAAGCTTGTGGGCTGCATGGTATATATGCAGAACATCTTAAATATGCAGATAAGTTGTTAATAGATAAACTTAGTTCTTGCATCACCAGTCTATTTACGCATGGTGTCCTGCCGGAGTCTATGATATCCGTAATACTTGTTCCTGTCATTAAAGATAAATCAGGTAAAATTACAGCTAAAGACAACTACCGCCCAGTGGCACTTGCTAGTGTGGTGAGTAAGGTAGTTGAAATGATATTGCTAGAAAGAATGTCTGCATATATTGTCACCAGCAGCAATCAGTTTGGCTTTAAGAAAAATCACGGCACAGACCAATGCATATATGTGCTGAAAGAAGTGATTGATACATACAACAAGCTAAATAGCTCAATTTTCTCTTGTTTTCTTTATGCAAGTAAGGCTTTTGATAGGGTGTGTCACAAAACCTTATTTGAAAAATTAGTTAACAGGGGAGTGCCTAGCTATATTGTTAGGATACTTATTTTCTGGTATGCTAATCAAAAAATGTGTGTAAGATGGGGCAACATCCTGTCAGGCTCTTTCGCCGTAACCAATGGTGTTAGGCAGGGGGGGATATTGTCTCCGTATCTTTTCAACGTCTACATGGATGATCTTAGTCTGGAGCTGAACAAGACTCGCACTGGGTGCTGCATTGGCAGCACCATTGTAAATCATCTCATGTATGCTGATGACCTAGCCTTAATCGCGCCCTCTGGAGCAGGACTGGATAAATTATTAAGAGTATGTGAAAAATTTGGAATCGAACATTCAGTCAAATTTAATCCTATAAAGAGCAATATCATAATATTTAAATCTAACCTTCTATTGAAATCAAAGCTACCTAAATTCCATTTGTATGAAGAAATTATAGAAGAAGTAAGTAAAGTAAAGTATCTAGGACACTATATTTCAAGTGATCGCTCAGATGATGAGGATATGGGTCGTCAGCGAAGGCAACTTTACATGCAGGGAAATTCAATATTAAGAAAATTTCATATGTGCACATGGGATACAAAAATAATATTGTTCAACTCCTACTGCTCACCAATGTATACAGCACAACTATGGTGGAACTATAAGAAAATGAAAGTGAATAGACTAAGTATCTCATATCACAATATCATGAAAATGTTTCTGGGGCTCTCAAAATATGAGAGTACAAGTACGCTATGTGCCTATATGAACTTACACTGTTACCAATCACTCATTAGAAAGCTAACATATATACATACAGGTATACCTCACTTCCATTAGTTATAACTTCAGGTAAGTCGTTGATAAATATAACGAACAGTAGTGGTCCCAACACAGATCCCTGAGGTACCCCACTTGTAATTTCCCTCCACCCCGAGCCTATTCCATTCACCAGTACCCTCTGTCTCCGATCTTTCAGGAAGGCTTCTATCCATTTCACACATTTCTCCCCTATATTATAGCTTCTAACTTTCTCTATTAACCTTTTATGTGGGTCCTTATCGAAGGCCTTCATAAAATCGCAATATACCACGTCTATTACATCACCATCCTCTAGAATTTGCATCCAATCATCTACCACCTTAATTAGCTGTAGTACCGTCGACCTCCCCGGCAAGAATCCGAACTGTCTCCCACTGAAAAGTTGGTTTGATTTCATATGCTCCATTATTCCTTCTCTAATTACCGTTTCCATTAGTTTACACACAACACTTGTCAAACTGACTGGTCTATAATTTCCTGGGTTATTTCTCTTTCCCTTCTTAAATATAGCTGTTATGTTCGCCTCTCTCCAGTCCATCGGGGTATATCCTGTATTAGACGATACCTCAAATAACATTTTCAATGGCTCTACCAACATCTCACCTCCTTCCTTTATGATTCTTGGGTGTATCCCATCCGGTCCCGGGGACTTACTTCTGTTAATTTTTTCTATAGCCTTTCTTATTCTAGCATGGGAAAACTCTTATTAGTTCTAGTGCCAGTGCCTGTTTGATGGGAATAGTAGGCACTGCATCATCTCTTGTATCTCTAAAGTTTTTGAAACTATTCTTGCTTCCAAATACCTTAAGCATTTCTCTTCTCATAATCTACTCTCAGATCGCCAGTATGGCTTCCTTAAGGGTCGCTCTACTGGTGATCTTTTTTCATATCTTACTAACTCTTGGTCATCCTCCTTTCGGGATTTCGGTGAGACCTTTTCTATTGCACTAGACATATCAAAGACCTTCGATAAAGTCTGGCACAAATCTCTAATTTCTAAACTACCCTCCTTCGATTTCTATCCCTTCATCTGTGCCTTTGTCTCTAATTTCCTTTCCGGCCGTTCCATAGCTGTGGTTGTGGACGGCCATCGCTCACTTCCTCATCCTATCAACTCCAGTGTTCCTCAGGGCTCTGTCCTATCTCCTATTCTCTTTCTAATTTTCATAAATGATCTTCTCAACTGTACCTTCAGTCTCATCTATTCATACGCAGACGACTCTACCTTACAATACTCATTTAGTTTTCCAGAACGCCCCAGCTAGCAATCCCTCAAAAACAATCGTAATGAAACCATACAACACTTATCTTCGGATCTAACTACCATTTTTAATTGGGACAGAGAAAACCTTGTTGCCTTTAATGTTTCCAAAACCCAATTTCTCCATCTTACTACCCGTCGGGAACTCTCAGAGAACTATCCTTTATACTTCAACAATACAAAAATCAATCCTACATCTTTCTTCAATATTCTCGATGTCTCTTTCTCTTCTGCTCTCTCTTGGAAGGACCTTATTACCAGTCTTGCTAAGGCAGCTTCCCAGAAGCTGGGTGTGCTCAACCGCCTCAAGGGGTTCTTTATCCCTGCGCAACTTCTTGCTCTGTACAGGGGCACAGTGCGTCCTTGTATTGAATATTGTTCACATGCGTGGGGAGGATCCTCACACACCGCACACCTAGACAAAGTAGAAAGGAAAGCCTTTCGTATCATTAACTCCCATCCACTCCCCAACTCGCTGCAATCTCTCTCTCTTCGCCGCAATGTTGCATCTCTCTCGCTATTCTATCGCTACTACAATAATTAGTGTTCCTCAGAGCTCTCCCAGTGTATACCACCTCCTCTACATAGGGTATGTAGTACCTGCCTTGCAACACAATCCTACCCCTACTTTGTGCAACTCTCCAACTCAAGAGTGAAACGATACTCCCAATCCTTCTTATATTCAACAGCTGAGCTCTGGAACTCTTTCCCATAATCAGTCTTCCCTCTTCCTATTACTTAAATTGCTTCAAACTCCGTGTGTCCAGGCATTTTGGCTCGAATGTCCCTTGATTTTGGCCCTGTCACTCTTTCAACTATGGGGGAGGCGCTCGCTACAGGCAGTTCTGCCTTTTGTCTCCCTCACTCACATAGAAAAAAAAAGAAAGGAAAAAAGATAAATAATATAACAAGCTTACCTACACCTTCATAATTAACTATAATGCATACAATTATTAAATGAATGCATAATTATAAGCACATATACAGTATATATATATATATATATCATACACAATAATGCAACAAACAACTACTAAAACAACAATAATAATAATAATAATAATAATAATAATAATATAATTATAATATAATTATAATATAATAATAATAATACAAACATAATAACAATGGTTAAAACAATAGCACGGCGTTTTCTTTTTGCATATTGAATATATTTATCCTTTATTATGATTATTATTATACAGTATATATACTGTATATAATATATACAGTATATATATATATATATATATATATATATATATACTGTATATGTATATATATATATATATATATATATATATATATATATATATATATATATATATATATATATATATATATATATTGCAATATACTATATTATATACTTCGTGTGGAAATAACTTATCAATGTTCTGATTACTAATTGCATCCATGCGTTGCACTGCTATATCCTGAGGTGGTATTAACGTTATGTAACCCGACACTAACACGCGCACTCCACAACGTGACCGGGATAACAGAAAATATATTGAAATAACAATAATAATGTATGTATGTATGTATGTATGTATGTATGTATATACTCATGCATAAACCATAGCAGGGGGTGGCCCACTCGAGACAGAGTCCGAACAGGAACAACACAACACCACATTAAAAAAAACAGAAAAAATCATTATATATATATATATCTATATATATATATATATATATATATATATATATATATATATATATATATATATATATATATATATATATACCGGTATACATAATTATTATATATATACAGTATACTGTATATATATTTGCACACATCTAAGTCACCCACAATACCCAACAAAAATAGTACTACTACTACTACTACTACTACTACTACTAATAATAATAATAATAATAATAATAATAATAATAATAATAATAATACTGTACAGATGCATTGGCATATTGTACGTATTATTTAAGACACAACACCCAAGCGTTCGAGTTTCCATCCACTGTCACCCAGCCACGTCAGGACCACCACCACGGCCCAGATTCTCACCAGAAGACCACAGAGTTCTAGTTAATATAATATACAGTGAAACCCCTTCAAAAGTACTAGTGACACATCTTATAAATAAAAAGAAGTATTTAATTAAATCATTATACAATATTTGTATGCTTATTGAAACGCATAAGTACTAGTGATAACCATTTATAAATTAAAGTACTTAGTGTTGAAGCGTAGTTAAGCATGCCAGTGAAATCTTAAAAGTACTATAGGTAGCGCCAACGAACTTGACAATAATCTGGACCCCTGAACGTCTCATAACTCAACATCTATGAAAGCAATCGGGCTGACATTTCTATCATTTGGGAAGAATCCACCAGGAAATAGGTGTGGATATTTACAGCCAGTTTGCTCAAGATTCTTTAGATTTACGAAGAGGTCAGTGGTCGAGATATTTGTGAAGTTCGTTGGCGCTACCTATAGTGATGCGCCTTATATACAAGGAAGTACTTGAGTGAATTATTTAATATTGTTATTATGCTCATTTAAATGCATTTGAAGTACTAGTGATGCCCACTTATTTTAGGGAAGTACTTAATTTAAAGTTCTAATTATCCATACAAGCAAAGTATTAAAAGTACTAGTGATAACCATTTAATCAGTTGTCATGTTGCAAATTTGATTTTAAATGAATATTTTGACATTTAACATATAGTTTCTTTATTCATGCAGAGTTTAGTAAAATTTACCAGAACGTCCCGGACTTCCCAAATTTGACTAATTCCTTGAACGTGACGATAGTGCGTTGTTATATGTGCGATTAGTTTGCTTGGGAAACAGATTAACTTGCTCATGTAGTAACCCTATGTGGTGGATTGTGTTCTTTTATTTAATAATTTTAATTTTAGTAAGCGTTGTTTCCACATAGCGATTTTGATAATTTAATTTGACTTTATATTGTCCTTGTCCCAATTTTGGTTTGTTTAGTTTGCAAGTTTTACATTTAAATTAAGGAAAGTGCTTAGTAAATATTCCTGTATCGTGTGATCTACAAAGTATGAGTGTCATACCTCGATTGAAGGGAGTACTAAAATATTATATACAGGCAAAGTCTTAAGGGGAGGTTTTTAGTTGATTCCCTAGACTTCCATCAAGCTTAAAATTACTCCCCCTAGACCCCCTTTCAAGATAAATTTTTAAATTTTTCGGTAGAAAAATTTCCCGGCCGAAGGCCGGTTCCCCTTAAATTACAGGCTCGCTATCGCTCGACAGGAAAAAAATCGACACCTAAATGGCACGAATGGTCTTAAAATTGACAGAAATGGGGCGAGGGTTCTTAAAATCGCCAAACTAATGGGGCGAACGACTTAAAATCTCATAAGCAATGGGACTAAACATGAGGGAGAAAGTGGTCCAGAAAAAAATCCTCCAGGTGGAAATCTCCCCTTATGAGTGATCGAATATTGTGGAAAATAATTCGTGCGTCTTTTATATATAAATAAATATATATATATATACCATTATCTATCATTTAAATACGATATCTATGTGTAGTGAATACAATAATATGAATGTACGCTGTGTTATAATTATCCTCTATCACCTTCTGTGCTTGTGTTAAAACGAATTCAGCTTCTCCAGTCAAGTAGAACCTACCTAAATTATCCAATCAACCCCAGTAAAAACCTGGTATAACAATTATTGTATCTATGTTTTAAGGGGAGATTTTTAGTTTGATCCCTAGACCTCCATCAAGCTTATAATTACACCCCCTAGACCCCCTTTCAAGAACAATGTGGACATTTTTCGTTAGAAAAAGGCCGGTTCCTCTTAAATTACAGGCTCGCTATCACTCGCCAGGAAAAAAAATGACACCTAAATGGCACGAAATGTCTAAACATTTACAGAAATGGGGCGAAAGTTATTAAAATCGCCAAACTAATGGGGCAAACGTCTAAAATCTCAAAAGCAATGGGGCTTAACATGAGGGTAAAAGGGGTCCAGAAAATAAAACCGTATATTATTGCATCTGTTGTAATATCAATGGTTACGGCTCCAACTTCCTTATACCCTGAAACTCACAAGATGTCAATTGATCTCTCTCTCTCTCTCTCTCTCTCTCTCTCTCTCTCTCTCTCTCTCTCTCTCTCTCTCTCTCTCACACACACACACACATTCAATTAACCACTTGCGAGTTTCAGACTATAAGGAAGTTGGAGCCGTAAACCTCTATATTTAGCAGACAAACACAGACTATAAGGAAGTTGGAGCCGCAAACCTCTATATTTAACAGACAAACACAGACTATAAGGAAGTTGGAGACGTAAACCTCTATATTTAGCAGACAAACACAGACTATAAGGAAGCTGGAGCCGTAAACCTCTATATTTAGCAGACAAACACAGACTATAAGGAAGTTGGAGCCGCAAACCTCTATATTTAGCAGACAAACACAGACTATAAGGAAGTTGGAGCCGTAAACCTCTATATTTAGCAGACAAACACAGACTATAAGGAAGTTGGAGCCGTAAACCTCTATATTTAGCAGACAAACACAGACTATAAGGAAGTTGGAGCCGTAAACCTCTATATTTAGCAGACAAACACAGACTATAAGGAAGTTGGAGCCGCAAACCTCTATATTTAGCAGACAAACACAGACTATAAGGAAGTTGGAGCCGTAAACCTCTATATTTAGCAGACAAACACAGACTATAAGGAAGTTGGAGCCGTAAACCTCTATATTTAGCAGACAAACACAGACTATAAGGAAGTTGGAGCCGTAAACCTCTATATTTAGCAGACAAACACAGACTATAAGGAAGTTGGAGCCGAAAACCTCTATATTTAGCAGACAAACACAGACTATAAGGAAGTTGGAGCCGTAAACCTCTATATTTAGCAGACAAACACAGACTATAAGGAAGTTGGAGCCGTAAACCTCTATATTTAGCAGACAAACAGACTATAAGGAAGTTGGAGCCGTAAACCTCTATATTTAGCAGACAAACACAGACTATAAGGAAGTTGGAGCCGTAAACCTCTATATTTAGCAGACAAACACAGACTATAAGGAAGTTGGAGCTGCAAACCTCTATATTTAGCAGACAAACACAGACTATAAGGAAGTTGGAGCCGAAAACCTCTATATTTAGCAGACAAACACAGACTATAAGGAAGTTGGAGCTGCAAACCTCTATATTTAGCAGACAAACACAGACTATAAGGAAGTTGGAGCCGTAAACCTCTATATTTAGCAGACAAACACAGACTATAAGGAAGTTGGAGCCGTAAACCTCTATATTTAGCAGACAAACACAGACTATAAGGAAGTTGGAGCCGTAAACCTCTATATTTAGCAGACAAACACAGACTATAAGGAAGTTGGAGCCGTAAACCTCTATATTTAGCAGACAAACACAGACTATAAGGAAGTTGGAGCCGTAAACCTCTATATTTAGCAGACAAACACAGACTATAAGGAAGTTGGAGCCGCAAACCTCTACATTTAGCAGACAAACACAGACTATAAGGAAGTTGGAGCCGTAAACCTCTACATTTAGCAGACAAACACAGACTATAAGGAAGTTGGAGCCGTAAACCTCTATATTTAGCAGACAAACACAGACTATAAGGAAGTTGGAGCCAGAAACCTCTATATTTAGCAGACAAACACAGACTATAAGGAAGTTGGAGCCGTAAACCTCTATATTTAGCAGACAAACACAGACTATAAGGAAGTTGGAGCCGTAAACCTCTATATTTAGCAGACAAACACAGACTATAAGGAAGTTGGAGCCGCAAACCTCTATATTTAGCAGACAAACACAGACTATAAGGAAGTTGGAGCCGCAAACCTCTATATTTAGCAGACAAACACAGACTATAAGGAAGTTGGAGCCGCAAACCTCTATATTTAGCAGACAAACACAGACTATAAGGAAGTTGGAGCCGCAAACCTCTACATTTAGCAGACAAACACAGACTATAAGGAAGTTGGAGCCGTAAACCTCTATATTTAGCAGACAAACACAGACTATAAGGAAGTTGGAGCCGTAAACCTCTATATTTAGCAGACAAACACAGACTATAAGGAAGTTGGAGCCGTAAACCTCTATATTTAGCAGACAAACACAGACTATAAGGAAGTTGGAGCCGTAAACCTCTATATTTAGCAGACAAACACAGACTATAAGGAAGTTGGAGCCGTAAACCTCTATATTTAGCAGACAAACACAGACTATAAGGAAGTTGGAGCCGTAAACCTCTATATTTAGCAGACAAACACAGACTATAAGGAAGTTGGAGCCGTAAACCTCTATATTTAGCAGACAAACACAGACTATAAGGAAGTTGGAGCCGCAAACCTCTATTTAGCAGACAAACACAGACTATAAGGAAGTTGGAGCCGTAAACCTCTATATTTAGCAGACAAACACAGACTATAAGGAAGTTGGAGCCGTAAACCTCTATATTTAGCAGACAAACACAGACTATAAGGAAGTTGGAGCCGTAAACCTCTATATTTAGCAGACAAACACAGACTATAAGGAAGTTGGAGCCGTAAACCTCTATATTTAGCAGACAAACACAGACTATAAGGAAGTTGGAGCCGTAAACCTCTATATTTAGCAGACAAACACAGACTATAAGGAAGTTGGAGCCGTAAACCTCTATATTTAGCAGACAAACACAGACTATAAGGAAGTTGGAGCCGTAAACCTCTATATTTAGCAGACAAACACAGACTATAAGGAAGTTGGAGCCGTAAACCTCTATATTTAGCAGACAAACACAGACTATAAGGAAGTTGGAGCCGTAAACCTCTATATTTAGCAGACAAACACAGACTATAAGGAAGTTGGAGCCGTAAACCTCTATATTTAGCAGACAAACACAGACTATAAGGAAGTTGGAGCCGCAAACCTCTATATTTAGCAGACAAACACAGACTATAAGGAAGTTGGAGCCGTAAACCTCTATATTTAGCAGACAAACACAGACTATAAGGAAGTTGGAGCCGTAAACCTCTACATTTAGCAGACAAACACAGACTATAAGGAAGTTGGAGCCGTAAACCTCTATATTTAGCAGACAAACACAGACTATAAGGAAGTTGGAGCCGTAAACCTCTATATTTAGCAGACAAACACAGACTATAAGGAAGTTGGAGCCGTAAACCTCTATATTTAGCAGACAAACACAGACTATAAGGAAGTTGGAGCCGTAAACCTCTATATTTAGCAGACAAACACAGACTATAAGGAAGTTGGAGCCGTAAACCTCTATATTTAGCAGACAAACACAGACTATAAGGAAGTTGGAGCCGTAAACCTCTATATTTAGCAGACAAACACAGACTATAAGGAAGTTGGAGCCGTAAACCTCTATATTTAGCAGACAAACACAGACTATAAGGAAGTTGGAGCCGTAAACCTCTATATTTAGCAGACAAACACAGACTATAAGGAAGTTGGAGCCGTAAACCTCTATATTTAGCAGACAAACACAGACTATAAGGAAGTTGGAGCCGTAAACCTCTATATTTAGCAGACAAACACAGACTATAAGGAAGTTGGAGCCGTAAACCTCTATATTTAGCAGACAAACACAGACTATAAGGAAGTTGGAGCCGTAAACCTCTATATTTAGCAGACAAACACAGACTATAAGGAAGTTGGAGCCGTAAACCTCTATATTTAGCAGACAAACACAGACTATAAGGAAGTTGGAGCCGTAAACCTCTATATTTAGCAGACAAACACAGACTATAAGGAAGTTGGAGCCGTAAACCTCTATATTTAGCAGACAAACACAGACTATAAGGAAGTTGGAGCCGTAAACCTCTATATTTAGCAGACAAACACAGACTAAAGGAAGTTGGAGCCGTAAACCTCTATATTTAGCAGACAAACACAGACTATAAGGAAGTTGGAGCCGTAAACCTCTATATTTAGCAGACAAACACAGACTATAAGGAAGTTGGAGCCGTAAACCTCTATATTTAGCAGACAAACACAGACTATAAGGAAGTTGGAGCCGTAAACCTCTATATTTAGCAGACAAACACAGACTATAAGGAAGTTGGAGCCGTAAACCTCTATATTTAGCAGACAAACACAGACTATAAGGAAGTTGGAGCCGTAAACCTCTATATTTAGCAGACAAACACAGACTATAAGGAAGTTGGAGCCGTAAACCTCTATATTTAGCAGACAAACACAGACTATAAGGAAGTTGGAGCCGTAAACCTCTATATTTAGCAGACAAACACAGACTATAAGGAAGTTGGAGCCGTAACCTCTATATTTAGCAGACAAACACAGACTATAAGGAAGTTGGAGCCGTAAACCTCTATATTTAGCAGACAAACACAGACTATAAGGAAGTTGGAGCCGTAAACCTCTATATTTAGCAGACAAACACAGACTATAAGGAAGTTGGAGCCGTAAACCTCTATATTTAGCAGACAAACACAGACTATAAGGAAGTTGGAGCCGTAAACCTCTATATTTAGCAGACAAACACAGACTATAAGGAAGTTGGAGCCGTAAACCTCTATATTTAGCAGACAAACACAGACTATAAGGAAGTTGGAGCCGTAAACCTCTATATTTAGCAGACAAACACAGACTATAAGGAAGTTGGAGCCGTAAACCTCTATATTTAGCAGACAAACACAGACTATAAGGAAGTTGGAGCCGTAAACCTCTATATTTAGCAGACAAACACAGACTATAAGGAAGTTGGAGCCGTAAACCTCTATATTTAGCAGACAAACACAGACTATAAGGAAGTTGGAGCCGTAAACCTCTATATTTAGCAGACAAACACAGACTATAAGGAAGTTGGAGCCGTAAACCTCTATATTTAGCAGACAAACACAGACTATAAGGAAGTTGGAGCCGTAACCATCTATATTTAGCAGACAAACACAGACTATAAGGAAGTTGGAGCCGTAAACCTCTATATTTAGCAGACAAACACAGACTATAAGGAAGTTGGAGCCGTAAACCTCTATATTTAGCAGACAAACACAGACTATAAGGAAGTTGGAGCCGTAAACCTCTATATTTAGCAGACAAACACAGACTATAAGGAAGTTGGAGCCGTAAACCTCTATATTTAGCAGACAAACACAGACTATAAGGAAGTTGGAGCCGTAAACCTCTATATTTAGCAGACAAACACAGACTATAAGGAAGTTGGAGCCGTAAACCTCTATATTTAGCAGACAAACACAGACTATAAGGAAGTTGGAGCCGTAAACCTCTATATTTAGCAGACAAACACAGACTATAAGGAAGTTGGAGCCGTAAACCTCTATATTTAGCAGACAAACACAGACTATAAGGAAGTTGGAGCCGTAAACCTCTATATTTAGCAGACAAACACAGACTATAAGGAAGTTGGAGCCGTAAACCTCTATATTTAGCAGACAAACACAGACTATAAGGAAGTTGGAGCCGTAAACCTCTATATTTAGCAGACAAACACAGACTATAAGGAAGTTGGAGCCGTAAACCTCTATATTTAGCAGACAAACACAGACTATAAGGAAGTTGGAGCCGTAAACCTCTATATTTAGCAGACAAACACAGACTATAAGGAAGTTGGAGCCGTAAACCTCTTATTTACCAGACAAACACAGACTATAAGGAAGTTGGAGCCGTAAACCTCTATATTTAGCAGACAAACACAGACTATAAGGAAGTTGGAGCCGTAAACCTCTATATTTAGCAGACAAACACAGACTATAAGGAAGTTGGAGCCGTAAACCTCTATATTTAGCAGACAAACACAGACTATAAGGAAGTTGGAGCCGTAAACCTCTATATTTAGCAGACAAACACAGACTATAAGGAAGTTGGAGCCGTAAACCTCTATATTTAGCAGACAAACACAGACTATAAGGAAGTTGGAGCCGTAAACCTCTATATTTAGCAGACAAACACAGACTATAAGGAAGTTGGAGCCGTAAACCTCTATATTTAGCAGACAAACACAGACTATAAGGAAGTTGGAGCCGTAACCTCTATATTTAGCAGACAAACACAGACTATAAGGAAGTTGGAGCCGTAAACCTCTATTTAGCAGACAAACACAGACTATAAGGAAGTTGGAGCCGTAAACCTCTATATTTAGCAGACAACAGACTATAAGGAAGTTGGAGCCGTAAACCTCTATATTTAGCAGACAAACACAGACTATAAGACTATAAGGAGTTGGAGCCGTAAACCTCTATATTTAGCAGACAAACACAGACTATAAGGAAGTTGGAGCCGTAAACCTCTATATTTAGCAGACAAACCGACTAAGTTGGAGCCGTAACCTCTATATTAGCAGACAAACACAGACTATAAGGAAGTTGGAGCCGCAAACCTCTATATTTAGCAGACAAACACAGACTATAAGGAAGTTGGAGCCGTAAACCTCTATATTTAGCAGACAAACACAGACTATAAGGAAGTTGGAGCCGTAAACCTCTATATTTAGCAGACAAACACAGACTATAAGGAAGTTGGAGCCGTAAACCTCTATATTTAGCAGACAAACACAGACTATAAGGAAGTTGGAGCCGTAAACCTCTATATTTAGCAGACAAACACAGACTATAAGGAAGTTGGAGCCGTAAACCTCTATATTTAGCAGACAAACACAGACTATAAGGAAGTTGGAGCCGTAAACCTCTATATTTAGCAGACAAACACAGACTATAAGGAAGTTGGAGCCGTAAACCTCTATATTTAGCAGACAAACACAGACTATAAGGAAGTTGGAGCCGTAAACCTCTATATTTAGCAGACAAACACAGACTATAAGGAAGTTGGAGCCGTAAACCTCTATATTTAGCAGACAAACACAGACTATAAGGAAGTTGGAGCCGTAAACCTCTATATTTAGCAGACAAACACAGACTATAAGGAAGTTGGAGCCGCAAACCTCTATATTTAGCAGACAAACACAGACTATAAGGAAGTTGGAGCCGTAAACCTCTATATTTAGCAGACAAACACAGACTATAAGGAAGTTGGAGCCGCAAACCTCTATATTTAGCAGACAAACACAGACTATAAGGAAGTTGGAGCCGCAAACCTCTACATTTAGCAGACAAACACAGACTATAAGGAAGTTGGAGCCGTAAACCTCTATATTTAGCAGACAAACACAGACTATAAGGAAGTTGGAGCCGTAAACCTCTATATTTAGCAGACAAACACAGACTATAAGGAAGTTGGAGCCGTAAACCTCTATATTTAGCAGACAAACACAGACTATAAGGAAGTTGGAGCCGTAAACCTCTATATTTAGCAGACAAACACAGACTATAAGGAAGTTGGAGCCGTAAACCTCTATATTTAGCAGACAAACACAGACTATAAGGAAGTTGGAGCCGTAAACCTCTATATTTAGCAGACAAACACAGACTATAAGGAAGTTGGAGCCGTAAACCTCTATATTTAGCAGACAAACACAGACTATAAGGAAGTTGGAGCCGTAAACCTCTATATTTAGCAGACAAACACAGACTATAAGGAAGTTGGAGCCGTAAACCTCTATATTTAGCAGACAAACACAGACTATAAGGAAGTTGGAGCCGTAAACCTCTATATTTAGCAGACAAACACAGACTATAAGGAAGTTGGAGCCGTAAACCTCTATATTTAGCAGACAAACACAGACTATAAGGAAGTTGGAGCCGTAAACCTCTATATTTAGCAGACAAACACAGACTATAAGGAAGTTGGAGCCGTAAACCTCTATATTTAGCAGACAAACACAGACTATAAGGAAGTTGGAGCCGTAAACCTCTATATTTAGCAGACAAACACAGACTATAAGGAAGTTGGAGCCGTAAACCTCTATATATAGCAGACAAACACAGACTATAAGGAAGTTGGAGCCGTAAACCTCTATATTTAGCAGACAAACACAGACTATAAGGAAGTTGGAGCCGTAAACCTCTATATTTAGCAGACAAACAGACTATAAGGAAGTTGGAGCCGTAAACCTCTATATATTTAGCAGACAAACACAGACTATAAGGAAGTTGGAGCCGTAAACCTCTATATTTAGCAGACAAACACAGACTATAAGGAAGTTGGAGCCGCAAACCTCTATATTTAGCAGAAAAACACAGACTATAAGGAAGTTGGAGCCGTAAACCTCTATATTTAGCAGACAAACACAGACTATAAGGAAGTTGGAGCCGTAAACCTCTATATTTAGCAGACAAACACAGACTATAAGGAAGTTGGAGCCGTAAACCTCTATATTTAGCAGACAAACACAGACTATAAGGAAGTTGGAGCCGTAAACCTCTATATTTAACAGACAAACACAGACTATAAGGAAGTTGGAGCCGTAAACCTCTATATTTAGCAGACAAACATAGACTATAAGGAAGTTGGAGCCGTAAACCTCTATATTTAGCAGACAAACACAGACTATAAGGAAGTTGGAGCCGTAAACCTCTATATTTAGCAGACAAACACAGACTATAAGGAAGTTGGAGCCGTAAACCTCTATATTTAGCAGACAAACACAGACTATAAGGAAGTTGGAGCTGCAAACCTCTATATTTAGCAGACAAACACAGACTATAAGGAAGTTGGAGCCGTAAACCTCTATATTTAGCAGACAAACACAGACTATAAGGAAGTTGGAGCTGCAAACCTCTATATTTAGCAGACAAACACAGACTATAAGGAAGTTGGAGCCGTAAACCTCTATATTTAGCAGACAAACACAGACTATAAGGAAGTTGGAGCCGTAAACCTCTATATTTAGCAGACAAACACAGACTATAAGGAAGTTGGAGCCGTAAACCTCTATATTTAGCAGACAAACACAGACTATAAGGAAGTTGGAGCCGGAAACCTCTATATTTAGCAGACAAACACAGACTATAAGGAAGTTGGAGCCGCAAACCTCTATATTTAGCAGACAAACACAGACTATAAGGAAGTTGGAGCCGCAAACCTCTATATTTAGCAGACAAACACAGACTATAAGGAAGTTGGAGCCGCAAACCTCTACATTTAGCAGACAAACACAGACTATAAGGAAGTTGGAGCCGTAAACCTCTACATTTAGCTGACAAACACAGACTATAAGGAAGTTGGAGCCGTAAACCTCTACATTTAGCAGACAAACACAGACTATAAGGAAGTTGGAGCCGTAAACCTCTATATTTAGCAGACAAACACAGACTATAAGGAAGTTGGAGCCGTAAACCTCTATATTTAGCAGACAAACACAGACTATAAGGAAGTTGGAGCCGTAAACCTCTATATTTAGCAGACAAACACAGACTATAAGGAAGTTGGAGCCGTAAACCTCTATATTTAGCAGACAAACACAGACTATAAGGAAGTTGGAGCCGTAAACCTCTATATTTAGCAGACAAACACAGACTATAAGGAAGTTGGAGCTGTAAACCTCTATATTTAGCAGACAAACACAGACTATAAGGAAGTTGGAGCCGTAAACCTCTATATTTAGCAGACAAACACAGACTATAAGGAAGTTGGAGCCGTAAACCTCTATATTTAGCAGACAAACACAGACTATAAGGAAGTTGGAGTCGTAAACCTCTATATTTAGCAGACAAACACAGACTATAAGGAAGTTGGAGCCGTAAACCTCTATATTTAGCAGACAAACACAGACTATAAGGAAGTTGGAGCCGTAAACCTCTATATTATGCAGACAAACACAGACTATAAGGAAGTTGGAGCCGTAAACCTCTATATTTAGCAGACAAACACAGACTATAAGGAAGTTGGAGCCGTAAACCTCTATATTTAGCAGACAAACACAGACTATAAGGAAGTTGGAGCCGTAAACCTCTATATTTAGCAGACAAACACAGACTATAAGGAAGTTGGAGCCGTAAACCTCTATATATAGCAGACAAACACAGACTATAAGGAAGTTGGAGCCGTAAACCTCTATATTTAGCAGACAAACACAGACTATAAGGAAGTTGGAGCCGTAAACCTCTATATTTAGCAGACAAACAGACTATAAGGAAGTTGGAGCCGTAAACCTCTATATATTTAGCAGACAAACACAGACTATAAGGAAGTTGGAGCCGTAAACCTCTATATTTAGCAGACAAACACAGACTATAAGGAAGTTGGAGCCGCAAACCTCTATATTAGCAGAAAAACACAGACTATAAGGAAGTTGGAGCCGTAAACCTCTATATTTAGCAGACAAACACAGACTATAAGGAAGTTGGAGCCGTAAACCTCTATATTTAGCAGACAAACACAGACTATAAGGAAGTTGGAGCCGTAAACCTCTACATTTAGCAGACAAACACAGACTATAAGGAAGTTGGAGCCGTAAACCTCTATATTTAACAGACAAACACAGACTATAAGGAAGTTGGAGCCGTAAACCTCTATATTTAGCAGACAAACATAGACTATAAGGAAGTTGGAGCCGTAAACCTCTATATTTAGCAGACAAACACAGACTATAAGGAAGTTGGAGCCATAAACCTCTATATTTAGCAGACAAACACAGACTATAAGGAAGTTGGAGCCGTAAACCTCTATATTTAGCAGACAAACACAGACTATAAGGAAGTTGGAGCTGCAAACCTCTATATTTAGCAGACAAACACAGACTATAAGGAAGTTGGAGCCGTAAACCTCTATATTTAGCAGACAAACACAGACTATAAGGAAGTTGGAGCTGCAAACCTCTATATTTAGCAGACAAACACAGACTATAAGGAAGTTGGAGCCGTAAACCTCTATATTTAGCAGACAAACACAGACTATAAGGAAGTTGGAGCCGTAAACCTCTATATTTAGCAGACAAACACAGACTATAAGGAAGTTGGAGCCGTAAACCTCTATATTTAGCAGACAAACACAGACTATAAGGAAGTTGGAGCCGTAAACCTCTATATTTAGCAGACAAACACAGACTATAAGGAAGTTGGAGCCGTAAACCTCTATATTTAGCAGACAAACACAGACTATAAGGAAGTTGGAGCCGCAAACCTCTATATTTAGCAGACAAACACAGACTATAAGGAAGTTGGAGCCGTAAACCTCTATATTTAGCAGACAAACACAGACTATAACGAAGTTGGAGCCACAAACCTCTATATTTAGCAGACAAACACAGACTATAAGGAAGTTGGAGCCGCAAACCTCTATATTTAGCAGACAAACACAGACTATAAGGAAGTTGGAGCCACAAACCTCTACATTTAGCAGACAAACACAGACTATAAGGAAGTTGGAGCCGTAAACCTCTACATTTAGCAGACAAACACAGACTATAAGGAAGTTGGAGCCGTAAACCTCTACATTTAGCAGACAAACACAGACTATAAGGAAGTTGGAGCCATAAACCTCTATATTTAGCAGACAAACACAGACTATAAGGAAGTTGGAGCCGTAAACCTCTATATTTAGCAGACAAACACAGACTATAAGGAAGTTGGAGCCGGAAACCTCTATATTTAGCAGACAAACACAGACTATAAGGAAGTTGGAGCCGCAAACCTCTATATTTAGCAGACAAACACAGACTATAAGGAAGTTGGAGCCGCAAACCTCTACATTTAGCAGACAAACACAGACTATAAGGAAGTTGGAGCCGTAAACCTCTACATTTAGCTGACAAACACAGACTATAAGGAAGTTGGAGCCGTAAACCTCTATATTTAGCAGACAAACACAGACTATAAGGAAGTTGGAGCCGTAAACCTCTATATTTAGCAGACAAACACAGACTATAAGGAAGTTGGAGCCGTAAACCTCTATATTTAGCAGACAAACACAGACTATAAGGAAGTTGGAGCCGTAAACCTCTATATTTAGCAGACAAACACAGACTATAAGGAAGTTGGAGCCGTAAACCTCTATATTTAGCAGACAAACACAGACTATAAGGAAGTTGGAGCCGTAAACCTCTATATTTAGCAGACAAACACAGACTATAAGGAAGTTGGAGCCGTAAACCTCTATATTTAGCAGACAAACACAGACTATAAGGAAGTTGGAGCCGTAAACCTCTATATTTAGCAGACAAACAGACTATAAGGAAGTTGGAGCCGTAAACCTCTATATTTAGCAGACAAACACAGACTATAAGGAAGTTGGAGTCGTAAACCTCTATATTTAGCAGACAAACACAGACTATAAGGAAGTTGGAGCCGTAAACCTCTATATTTAGCAGACAAACACAGACTATAAGGAAGTTGGAGCCGTAAACCTCTATATTTAGCAGACAAACACAGACTATAAGGAAGTTGGAGCCGCAAACCTCTATATTTAGCAGACAAACACAGACTATAAGGAAGTTGGAGCCATAAACCTCTACATTTAGCTGACAAACACAGACTATAAGGAAGTTGGAGCCGTAAACCTCTATATTTAGCAGACAAACACAGACTATAAGGAAGTTGGAGCCGTAAACCTCTATATTTAGCAGACAAACACAGACTATAAGGAAGTTGGAGCCGCAAACCTCTATATTTAGCAGACAAACACAGACTATAAGGAAGTTGGAGCCGCAAACCTCTATATTTAGCAGACAAACACAGACTATAAGGAAGTTGGAGCCACAAACCTCTATATTTAGCAGACAAACACAGACTATAAGGAAGTTGGAGCCGTAAACCTCTATATTTAGCAGACAAACACAGACTATAAGGAAGTTGGAGCCGTAAACCTCTATATTTAGCAGACAAACACAGACTATAAGAAAGTTGGAGCCGTAAACCTCTATATTTAGCAGACAAACACAGACTATAAGGAAGTTGGAGCCGTAAACCTCTATATTTAGCAGACAAACACAGACTATAAGGAAGTTGGAGCTGTAAACCTCTATATTTAGCAGACAAACACAGACTATAAGGAAGTTGGAGCCGTAAACCTCTACATTTAGCAGACAAACACAGACTATAAGGAAGTTGGAGCCGTAAACCTCTATATTTAGCAGACAAACACAGACTATAAGGAAATTGGAGCCATAAACCTCTATATTTAGCAGACAAACACAGACTATAAGGAAGTTGGACCCATAAACCTCTATATTTAGCAGACAAACACAGACTATAAGGAAGTTGGAGCTGTAAACCTCTATATTTAGCAGACAAACACAGACTATAAGGAAGTTGGAGCCGTAAACCTCTATATTTAGCAGACAAACACAGACTATAAGGAAGTTGGAGCCGTAAACCTCTATATTTAGCAGACAAACACAGACTATAAGGAAGTTGGAGCCGTAAACCTCTACATTTTGCAGACAAAGACAGACTATAAGGAAGTTGGAGCCGTAAACCTCTATATTTAGCAGACAAACACAGACTATAAGGAAGTTGAAGCCGTAAAACTCTATATATAGCAGACAAACACAGACTATAAGGAAGTTGGAGCCGTAAACCTCTATATTTAGCAGACAAACACAGACTATAAGGAAGTTGGAGCCGTAAACCTCTATATTTAGCAGACAAACACAGACTATAAGGAAGTTGAAGCTGTATACCTCTATATTTAGCAGACAAACACAGACTATAAGGAAGTTGGAGCCGTAAACCTCTATATTTAGCAGACAAACACAGACTATAAGGAAGTTGGAGCCGTAAACCTCTATATTTAGCAGACAAACACAGACTATAAGGAAGTTGGAGCCGTAAACCTCTATATTTAGCAGACAAACACAGACTATAAGGAAGTTGGAGCCATAAACCTCTATATTTAGCAGAGAAACACAGACTATAAGGAAGTTGGAGCCGTAAACCTCTATATTTAGCAGACAAACACAGACTATAAGGAAGTTGGAGCCGCAAACCTCTATATTTAGCAGAAAAACACAGACTATAAGGAAGTTGGAGCCGCAAACCTCTATATTTAGCAGACAAACACAGACTATAAGGAAGTGGAGCCGTAAACCTCTATATTTAACAGACATACAAATATTATGGGAGTTTGTGAAAGATACAAACTTGCGTTAGGGGAGATGTGTCGCACTTTCTGGATCCCCTTCTCCCTCATATTTAGCCTCATTGTTTTTGAGATTTTAAGACGTTCGCCCCATTAGTTCTACGATTTTAAGAACTTTCTTCCGTTGCCTTTAATTTTAAGACCTTTCGTGCCAATTAGGTGTCGATTTTTTTCCTGGCGAGCTAGAGCGAGCCTTTATTTTAAGAGAAAACGGCATCCGGTCTAGACATATTTCTACCGAAAAATTTACACATTATTCTTACAAAGTTTTTTTTTTTTTTTTGAGGGGTGGAGGGGGTAATATAAAGCATGATGGAGGTCTAGGGAACAAAGTAAAAACCTCCTTTTATGGGTAGATACAATTGCTTTATTTACGTATTCATTTATAATTATATATATAGCTTCCTCCCAAGACCTCGATTCGAGAAAAATTTGTGCATTTTTCTAAAGCACAATACCCCAGCCGAATGCCGGTTCCTCCTAAACCGCAGGGTTGCTATCACTCGCCAGGAAAAAATCGACACCTAAAAGGCACGAACGGTCTTAAGATCGCCAAAGTAATAGGGAGAACGTTTAAAAATATCAGCACTAATGGGGCTAAACATGAGGGAACCCCAGGGGGGTGGAGATAACCCCCCTTAACCCCTTCCGTAAACAAATCACGCACATTATTTACACCTAAGGAAGACCATTTTAATTATCCCTCTCACCCGCATAGAGCTTCCCGAAGCTGCATAAATTCGTCTATTAAGGGGAGATTTCCACTTGAGATATTTTTTTCTGGACCCCTTTCTCTCATGTTTAGCCCCATTCCTTTTTAGATTTTAAGACGCTCGCCCACTTTAGTTTGTCGATTTTAAGAACTTTCGACCCATTTCTGTCAATTTTAAGAACTTTCGTGCCATTTAGGTGTCGATTTTTTCCTGGCGAGCGATAGCGAGCCTGTAATTTGAGAGGAATCGGCCAGGACATTTTTCTACCGAAAAATTTACAAATTTATCTTGAAAGGGGGTCTAAGGGGTGTAATTTTAAGCTTGATGGAGTTCTAGGGAAGAAACTAAATACCTCCCCTTAATAGCCAGAATATAATTCAGTAAAGAAACGTCATCGAAAAATGGGATGGTTAAGTAATATTGAATTAATGCACGAACTCCGCTCGCTCTCGCTCTCTCTCTCTCTCTCTCTCTCTCTCTCTCTCTCTCTCTCTCTCTCTCTCTCATACACACACGCACACACTCACTCTCTCATTGTTATCTCCACTAGAATTATGTAAATACCACCTCACTAGAAGTATGTATATCTCTCTCTCTTCCTCTCTCTCACTCTCTCTCTCTCTCTCTCTCACCCAAAATAAGGTGTTCTACTGGTAACTTTCCAGACAATCAATATAGAAATACACGCCTTCTACAGTCAATAATATAAGGACTTTTACCAACTACACGGAGAGCCTTTGTCTTGTTTATGAGACCTCCGTTGTATCTCCCAGGAGGACAACAAACAAATAACAACAACAACAATAACAATAACAAATATCACAACAAAAATAACAACAGAGAAAAAAAAAAAAAACATCAACAACAACAAAACCAACAAACACAAATCCAACAACAAACATATAATATACAACAATAACAAACACAACAACAACAACAACAACACAACGGGAGAGATGTGTGAAGCCTGTTGATGGAGGATTAGAACACAGGCAAGGATTGGCAGAGAGAGAGAGAGAAAGAAAGTGAGATATAGACATAATTCTAGTGAGGTGGTATTTACATAATTCTAGTAGACATAACAAAGAGTACAAAGGAAATCAAGCAACAACAGGTCTGGTGACCCTTCTAGGCTGTTTGTTCTCCAAAACACTGAGGATCAAGTGTCCAAACAGTGGTTTAGAGTGGGTAAGGGAACATTGGAAAGAGAACTACTGCCCTGGAACTAATGTCCGTGGCAGGATTACGAAGTTATTAGGGGACAGATGGGTTAGTAACTGAGGGGGGGATAAAATAAAGTTATTCATTTACAAACGCAGTCAGTCGCGGGTTTGATGCAAGATATTTGTCTAGGCGAAGTTTAAATGAACCAACGGTGCTGCAGTCTATAACATCTCAGGGGAAGCCCATTCCACAAGTTGACAACTCGATTGAAGAAGAAATTCTTAGATTCGTGCGAGTTAAAAGATTTACCAATAATTTTGCAACCGTTTCCCCGCGTGTAATTAGATTGGTCGATAGTGAAGTACTTACTACAGTTCATATTGTCGATGCCTTTGATGATTTTGAACACTTGAATTAAGTCGCATCTTAATCTGCGCTGGGTTAAAGGAAATAGATTTAATTATCTAAGACGCTCCTCGTATGGTTTGTTCTTTAGGCTAGGTATCATTTTGGTAACTCTACGTTGAACTCGTTCTAGCTTGTCTATATCCTTTTGGTAATAAGAGAGTGAGTGAGTGCGTGTGTGTATGAGAGAGGAGAGAAAGAGAAAGAGAGTGAGAGCTATATACATAATTCTAGTGAGGTGGTATTTACATAATTCTAGTAGACATAACAAAGAGAGAGATAGAGTGAAT